>CM054163.1:19925100-19990100 GCA_028751875.1 Rapana venosa | reverse complement strand
AGATTCCTTAACATGCTGCAAACACACACATATTTTTCTTCTTCTTCTTCTTCTTCTTCTTCTTCTCATTTGCTTTTTACACCGACAGATGTGTCTGGGAAAAAAAGAATGGCAAGTCCTTTCCAGCTCCTCTCGTGGGCCGTACAGCCTGGTTTGCAGGGTTATCTCCGTCAGCCACACACTCTTCCTCAGGTCGCTGTATATATAGTGTGCACCTCTGAAGGAACTGGCCAACCTAGTGAAGCAACTGGACGAAATATCCTCACGATACGGCATGGAAATCAGCGCCGAGAAAACCAAGCTCATGTCAAACAGTGCCCAGCCAATCAGCACCAAGATCACTCTCAGCGGAAAAGAACTGGAGACAGTTGAACATTTCAAGTACCTTGGAGCCATCATAAGTGAGGAAGGATCGAAGACCGAAATCCTAGCAAGAGCGGCACAAACAGCAGCAGCAATGGCAAGACTGAAGACCATATGGAGAGACAGAAACATCCCTCTCGGAACCAAGGTAAAGTTACTAAACGCAATAGTCATCTCAATCATGCTTTACGCATGTGAGGCATGGACACTGAACGCAGACCTACAAAGGAGGATCCAAGCAGTAGAAATGAGATGCCTCAGAAGGCTCCTTGGCATCTCATACAAGGACCATGTCACCAACAATGAAGTCCGCAGAAAGATCACTCAACAGGTGTGGGACTATGAAGACCTACTGACCACAGCGAAAAAGAGGAAACTCAGATGGTATGGGCACGTAACACGCTCAGACGGACTTGCAAAGACCATCCTGCAAGGAACAGTCCAGGGGAAGAGAAGACGGGACAGACAGAGGAGAAAGTGGGCCGGCGACATCCGTGATTGGACAGGGAGGACTTCAGTGTCACCCAGGCACTCGCCCACGACCGCGCTAAGTGGAGCCAGCTGGTCCACCATTCGTCCACCATGCAGCGCCCCTACAACCCTGGCGGGTTACGGGACCAGTGAACAGTAACAGTAACCTCTGAAGGATGTGCTCGCCAGTCTGGGGTTTTTTTTGGCCACAGGGGAGAAGTGAGCGAGTTTCAGCTTTGAGGACATGTGTGGTATGATTCAGCCCTGTTGACACACACACACATCCCTTTTTTTTTTTTCTTTCTGTGGTTCCAGTGCCCTCACCGGACCAAGCCTTGCAGCAGGTGGTGATGTTGAAGCGGGAACTGGCGGAGATGCGAGCCAACCAGGCGCTGACGGAGGACAAGGTTCTGGCCAGTGTGACGGGCGCAGACAACCAGGGGCGGCTACTGCCTGCCCCCCACAGCAGCAGTAGTAGTGTGCTGGGAGCCGTCAACACAGAGGCGGAGATGGAGCGCAGCGCTCACCGAGAAACTATGGACACTTTGGAAAAGAGTGAACACACGGTATGTATGTGTGTGTGTGTGGGGGAGGGTCATGGTGGAATGTGGACACTTTTGACACTGTGGGGGGGTGTTTGGATTGGAGGGAGAGGAGAGGAGGGGGGAGGAGAGGAGGGGGGAGGAGAGGGGGGAGGATGGTTGTTGGAATGTGTGAAACTATGGACACTTTGGAAAAAAAGTGAACACACGGTAGTGTGTTTTTGTTTGTGTGTGTGTGGGTGGAGGGAGGGGGGGAGGGGGTGGGTGGGCATGGTTGTTGGGGATATGTGAAATTATGGACACTTTGGAAAAGAGTGAACACATGGTATGTGTGGGGGTGGGGTGGTGTGGGGGTGGGGTGGGTCATGTTGTTGGAATGTGTGAACATGGCCTTTGACACTGTGGGGGGTGTTTGGATTGGGGGGGGGGAGGGGGGGGGGAGGGAAGGGGGGAGGAGAGGGCGGGGGATGGTTGTTGGGATGTGTGAAACTATGGACACTTTGGAAAAGAGTGAACACACGTATGTGTGGGGGGGGGGGGGCATGGTTTTGGAATGTGTGAAACATGGCACTTTGAATGTGGTTTGGTAGGGGTGTGGGGGGAGGGGGAGTGGGGAGAGGTGGGGGATGGTTGTTGGATGTGTGACATCTATGGACACTTTGAAAAAGAGTGAAAACATGGTATGTGTGGTGGTGGTGGGGTGGGTGGGGGGGGGATGGTCATGGTTGTTGGAATGTGTGAAACCATGGACACTTTGAAGGACACAGTGTGGGGGGGAGGGAAGGGGTGTTGGGATTGAGGGGGGGAGAGGGGTGATGGGGTTGGGGTGGAAAGGAGGAAAAGGGAAGGATGTTGGGGGGTGGGGTGGGGGAGTTGGTTGTGGATATGTGAAACTATGGACCGACACTGTGTTGGATGGGGGTGAGGGGTGGTTTGGGGGGTGGGGGGATGGGGGGTGGGGGTGTGGGGGGGGGAGGGGGGAATGGGTTGTTGGAATGTGTGAAACCATGGACACTTTCGACACTGTGGGGGTGTTTGGATTAGGGGGTGTTGGGGGGGGGGGGGGGGGGGGGAGGAGAGGGGGGATGGTTGTTAGGATGTGTGAACTATAGACACTTTGGAAAAGAGTGAACAACAGTATGTGTGGCGTGTGTGTGTGTGAGGGGTGGGGGGGAGGAAGGATGATGGTTGTTGGATGTGTGAAACTATGGACAGTTTGGAAAAGAGTGAACACACGGTATGTGTGGGTGTGTGTGTGTGGGGGGGGGAGGGGGGGATTGGGGGAGTTGGGGGAGGGGGGGTGGGAAGGAGAGGAGGGGTGATGGGTTGTTGGAATGTGTGAAACTATGGACACTTATGGAAAAGAGTGAACACACGGTATGTGTGGGTATGTTGGGGGGGGGGGGGGGGTGGGGGGGGGGGATTGGGGGAGGGGGGGGGGGGAGGAAGGGGGGGTGATGGGTTGTTGGAATGTGTGAAACCATGGACACTTTCAACACTGTGGGGGGTGTTTGGATTAGGAGGGGTTGGGGGAGTGGGAGGAGAGGGGAGGGGGGTGATGGTTGTTGGAATGTGTGAAGCTATGGACACTTTTGAAAAAGAGTGAACACACGGTATGTGTGTGGGGGGGGGGGGGGGAGGGAGAGGGGAGTCATGGTTGTTGGAATGTGTGAAACTATGGACACTTTGGAAAAGAGTGAACACATGGTATGTGTGTGTGGGAGGGGGATGGGGGGCGTGGTTATTGGGATGTGTGAAACTATGGACACTTTCGACACTGTGTGGGGTGTTTGGATTTGAGGGGGGGTGGGGAGGAGATGGGGGGGGAGTGGTTGTTGGGATGTGTAAAACTATGGACACTTTGGAAAAGAGTGAAAACACAGTATGTGGGGGTTGTTTGGATTGGGGGAGGGGGGCATGGTTGTTGGGATGTGTAAAACTATGGACACTTTGGAAAAGAGTGAAACACACGGTATGTGTGTGTGTTTGGGGAGGGGAGGGGGATGGGGTTGGTGTGTGTGTGTTGTGTGTGTGTGTGTGTGTGTGTGTGTGTGTGTGTGTGTATTTGAATGAGAGAAAAAGTGTGTATAAGTGCACATGGGTGGTGTGTGTGTGTGTGTGTGCATGTGTGCATGCACACATGTGTAAGTGAGAGAGAGAGAGATACAGGGGAAGAGAAATAGAGAGAGGAGAGCATGTATCAAATAAATATATAATTTAGTTTGGGTATGCAAAAAGGCAGACACAGAAAAGCAAAGAAGCTGAGCTATAACCACATTACTGTTATATGCTAACATTTTTGCAAAAGCGGCTGGCTGCTCTACTTTCCAGAGAGTTCTTCTCCTTTTTTTTTTACCCAACTGCATTCATTCAGCAGTATCTTTCTTTTTTACACTTTCGGACAGTTTACCGGATAAAAGTGTACGTAACCATTTTTTCAATCCACCACATGGACAGCCATAGTCTCCACATTGATTCAACGTATCTGTACCTTTTACATTTTCGGACAGTTTACAGGATAAAATCTCCACATTGATTCAACATATCTGTATCTTTTACACTTTGGGACAGTTTACGGGATAAAATCTCCACATTGATTCAACATATCTGTATCTTTTACACTTTGGGACAGTTTACGGGATAAAGTCTCCACATTGATTCAACATATCTGTATCTTTTACATTTTCGGACAGTTTACAGGATAAAATCTCCACATTGATTCAACATATCTGTATCTTTTACACTTTCAGACAGTTTACGGGATAAAATCTCCACATTGATTCAACATATCTTTTATATTTTCGGACAGTTTACGGGATAAAATCTCCTCATCAATTCAACATATCTGTATCTTTTACACTTTCGGACAGTTTACCGCGGATAAAATCTCCACATTGATTCAACATATCTGTATCTTTTACATTTTTGGACAGTTTACCGCAGATAAAATATCCACATTGATTCAACATATCTGTATCTTTTACATTTTTGGACAGTTTACAGGATAAAATCTCTACATTGATTCAACGTATCTTTTACACTTTCAGACAGTTTATGGGATAAAATCTCTACATTGTTTCAACATATCTTTTACATTTTCGGACAGTTTATGGGATAGAATCCCTACATTGATTCAACATATCTTTTACATTTTCGGACAGTTTACGGGATAAAATCTCCACATTGATTCAACATATCCCTATCTTTTACACTTTCGGACAGTTTACAGGATAAAATCTCCACATTGATTCAACATATCTTTTATATTTTCGGACAGTTTACGGGATAAAATCTCCTCATTGAATCAACAGATCTTTTACACTTTCGGACAGTTTATCGCGGATAAAATCTCCACATTGATTCAACATATCTGTATCTTTAACACTTTCGGACAGTTTACGGGATAAAATCTCTACATTGATTCAACATATCTGTATCTTTTACACTTTCAGACAGTTTACAGGATAAAATCTCCACATTGATTCAACATATCTTTTACACTTTCAGACAGTTTATGGGATAAAATCTCTACATTGATTCAACATATCTTTTACATTTTCGGACAGTTTACGGGATAAAATCTCCTCATTGATTCAACATATCTGTACCTTTTACATTTTCGGACAGTTTACGAGATAAAATCTCCACATTGATTCAACATATCTGTATCTTTTACATTTTCAGACAGTTTACCGCAGATAAAATCTCCACATTGATTCAAAATATCTTTTACACTTTCGGACAGTTTACGGGATAAAATCTCCACATTGATTCAACATATCTTTTACACTTTCGGACAGTTTACAGGATAAAATCTCCACATTGATTCAACATATCTTTTACATTTTCAGACAGTTTACGGGATAAAATCTCCACATTGATTCAACATATCTTTTACACTTTCAGACAGTTTACGGGATAAAATTTCCACATTGATTCAACATATCTTTTACATTTTCAGACAATTTACGGGATAAAATCTCCACATTGATTCAACATATCTGTACCTTTTACACTTTCAGACAGTATACCGCGGATAAAATCTCCACATTGATTCAACATATCTTTTACACTTTTGGACAGTTTACGGGATAAAATCTCCATATTGATTCAACATATCTTTTACATTTTCGGACAGTTTACGGGATAAAATCTCCACATTGATTCAACATATCTGTATCTTTTACACTTTCAGACAGTTTACGGGATAAAATCTCCACATTGATTCAACATATCTTTTACACTTTTGGACAGTTTACGGGATAAAATCTCCACATTGATTCAACATATCTGTATCTTTTACATTTTCAGACAGTTTATGGGAGAAAATCTCCACATTGATTCAACATATCTTTTACATTTTTGGACAGTTTACCGCGGATAAAATCTCCTCATTGAATCAACATATCTATATCTTTTACATTTTCGGACAGTTTACAGGATAAAATCTCCACATTGATTCAACATATCTGTACCTTTTACACTTTCGGACAGTTTATGGGATAAAATCTCCACATTGATTCAAGATATCTTTTACACTTTCGGACAGTTTACGGGATAAAATCTCCACATTGATTCAACATACCTTTTACACTTTCGGACAGTTTACGGGATAAAATCTCCACATTGATTCAACATATCTTTTACACTTTCGGACAGTTTACCGCGGATAAAATCTCGAAGAAGAGGAGGCAGACCAAGGAAGAGCTGGGAGGATAACATCAGCGAATGGACAGGCCTAGAACTCAACAAAACCCTGAGAAAGGCAGAACAGAGAGAGGAATGGAAGGAACTGGTTGTTGAGTCTTTGAGGGTGCCCCCACGGTCGTCAGACTACGGGACAGATAGATAGATAGAAAATCTCCACATTGATTCAACATATCTGTATCTTTTACATTTTCGGACAGTTTACCGCGGATGAAAGTGTACATAACCATTTTTCATCCCACCATGGGAACAGCTCACACTGATGGTTGACAATTTGCACGTGTGTGTGTGTGTACAGTTCCTGCTCATGCTGCGTGCCCTGACGGCCGTGTTGGAGATCGAGGAGGTGGGGGGACTGCGGGGCATGGCTCACCTGCCCAAGGACGAGCGCGAGAAGCTGGTCATGGAGCGGGAGGCTGCCTGTGACTTCCTGGCCAGTCGCATCCAGGTGCTGAAGGAGCGGGTCAGCCGCAAGGACGAGCTGCTCCAGGGCTACGAGAATGACCTGTCTAAGCTCAGGTGAGTGGGTGGCTTGTGAGCAGTGAGGGCTTATGATACGAGAATGAGCGAGGGTGTTCTGTTGGCTTTTAGCTTCATCATCATCATCATCAATGCCTTTGTGCCTTATTGGCACGTAGGGCAGCGACAAATGTTCTCCACTCCTGTCTGTCCTGGGCCAGCTTCCGAAAGGTTCCCCAGGTATGTTGGAAGGTCTTCAGCTCTGTTTCAACAGTCCGAACGCCAAGTGTTCTTGGGTCGTCCTTGTTTGCGTTTTCCCTCTGGTGTCCAGTGGAGGGCTGTTCGGGCGATGTTCCCCTGTTCCCGACGGCAGATATGCCCTATCCATCCCCATCACCTATGCATGATGATGTTGTCCATGCTTTCTTGGTTGCAACGGGCAAAAGGGGCTTTTAGCTTGACCTGTGCATATTTCTGAAGGTGGCATGTGGATACCTTTGACACTATCCCTAGGTGGATCGGTGATCTAGAGGCAACGCGCCTGTCTAGAAAGCGAAAAGTCCGGGTCGGAAGTGTGCGGTGGTTCGTATCCCCGTTTGGGCCCGAAACTTTTTACCCCTTCCCATCCATTAGACCATGAGTGGTGGTCTGGGCGCTAGTCATTCGGATGAGATGATACACCCGAGGTCCCGTGTGTTACTCAAAATTATTCAGCGCACGTAAAAGAACCCACGGCAACAAGAGAGTTGTCCCTGGCAATATTCTTAGAAAAAAGCCACTCCAATCGGGAAACAAATACAGACCCCACCCCCCCCCCCCCCCTTCCCAAAAAAGAATGGTGGCACTGCTCTTATGGCGACATGCTCTCCCTGGGGAGAGCAGCCAGAATTTCACGCAGAGAAATCTCGTGACTTAAAGTGGTATAAATAAATATATAAAAAATAAATGAAATAAATCCCTAAGTTAAGGGAGAGGTGATACACGGAGGGAAGGAGGGTTAGTAGATGGTTGGTTACCCTCGAGTGGGGTTACTGGAAAAGGTAAATGGTAGGCAAAAGGGATGGCGTTGCTCTTGTGGCGACGCGCTCTCCCCAGGGAGAGCAGCCCGAATTTCACACAGAGAAATCTCGTGACTTAAAGTGGTATAAAATGAAATAAAATGAATGAAAATGAAACGGTTGCATACGCAGAGTCTCACCATTTGGCGAGTCTTGGAGATTTAGCTAAGGAATGAACAGGAAAAGTTGTGCATCTCTGACAGAATTTGCTAAACGGGTAATGACAATATTCACCAATATCTTGATTGGGAAGCCATTTGAGGGGTTCAGCTACTGGTAAAAGAAAATGTGTCAGTAAAAAGGCAGCGTATATATATACTTGCCTGCAGATGTTGTCAAAGTTGACTTTTTGGGGGGTCTGATTTTGTGGAAGTGTTTGCTGTAGGAGTGTGTATTTCATGACTCAACCTCACATATATCACTTAAAGTGTAGAGAGTCCTATACAGGAAATCTCTAGGTTGCCACTCCAGTTCCTAGCCCCATCTGATTCGGCACCAGAAATGGAATCTTTTGACTTATTCCTATTGTCTTTAGCATTCCTAAAGAGGATTAGGGCTCGCCTGCTTATTGGGGCAGGGATATATAACAAGCCGATCAAAATTCATTACATTTGGGGTTTTGATGCGTAAATTATTACGAACATGGTGTATAAATGATTTTTTTTGGATTTTTTTTCCATCTTTTTTTAAATAAATTCTGATTATGTTACTTAGTTCGCAATGTGCTAAAAACAAATGAAGAAGTTAAAAATATTAAAAAGGGATTTTTTTTTTTAAATGATGCTGATGACAATCAAGGTGATGCTTTGGGTTACAGGCAATCCCAGCAAATTGCAGAAAAGAAAGCTGCACAAGTGGATGATCTGACGGTCAGTTTGTTTGTTTGTGTGTGTGTGTGTGTGTGTGTTGTGCACGTGCGCATGTGTGTGTGCGTGCATGTGTGCATGTGTGTATATGTGTGTGCATACCTACATGCGTGTGTGCATATGTGTGTGTGTGAGTGTGCGCGCTTACATGTGTGATATTTCCTTTCTTTAGATATTTGACATTCATTTGTATCTGAGGATGTAAAACAAAAAGTGTAATTATTTCCATGGACTGATTTGCTGTCTGTGAGTTAGCCTAGTGGTTACAGCATGAAACTCATGATCTGGCCACAACTTAAGATGCAGGATCCAATCTCCGCTGAGGTATCCATTCTAGGGGATTCCCTACCCCCCACCCCCCCCCCCCACCCCCCCCCCCCCCCCCCACAGGGATTCCCTCATCCCCGGAGTTAACATAGAATTGACTCCACTTCCATAAAAAATCATTTGGATGAGACTATAAAAAAAAACCAAACACATCCCATGTGCAAACAGGCCATTTTGTGCATGTATGAAGATCTCATCCACCATTTGCATTATAGAGCCCAGCTGAGGCTGGTGGGAAGGACAACATGAACATACCCAGCATGCATCCATTGCCAGGAGAGGGATGGGCTCCACCAGGTTCAACTTGAGAATGACGCACAGCCTGAAAACTTCAGTAGAGTGTGTTAGTGACTCCTAAAGGAGTTAAGGAAGCAGAGAGAGACAGAGGCAAAGAGAGAGAGAGAGAGAGAGAGAGAGAGAGAGAGAGAGAGAGAAGAGAATGAGTGAGAGAGAGACAAAGAGATTTACTTATTATTTACTTATTCTTTTATATCGAGGATAATGGAATAAGCACTTATGTGCTTTTTTACATCCAGTCCCCGTGTGTATGCAGTTTTGTAAATTCTGTCATCTGTTCCCACCGGCACACAATGGCCTACTCTTATAAAAAGCGGAACAGGATTTATTTAACGTGTGCGCAAGATGTTCAGATGTGTGAGTGAGAGAGACAAAGAGAGACAAAAAGAGGGAGTGTGAGTGAGAGACAGACAGACAGACAGACAGACAGACAGACAGAGAGAGAGACAGAACTCTGAAAGAAATTTTTCATAAAGAGGCCGTTTACCCATACACAAAGAGGGCTGCTGATCAACTCACAAGTGAGAGAGAGAAAGAGAGACAGACAGAGAAAGAGAGAGAGAGACAAAGATAGAGAGAGAGAGAGCTTAGCACCATACTTTGTTCCTGTGTCTTTTAACCACAAGCTAACCAGCGTTGAGGGAGGCACCGTGGTCGAGTGGTTTAGGCGGTCAACTCGTGATCCAGAGGTTGCGGGTTCGATCCCCGCTCGGCTCGGTGTTGTGTCCTTGGGAAAGACACTTTACTCCTATTTTCCTCACTCCACCCAGGTGTACAAGTGGGTACCAGCTCTGCTGGGGAAGTATCTGGCGACAGACTAGTGTCCTGTCACAGGGGTGGTGAAAAACCATCAGTTCGCTTAACGCTACAGAAACCGGGATAAGCTCCGGCTCTATGGGCCTTCTGGCTCGAAAGAACATACTTTTACTTTTTAACCAGCGTTGATGATGACGTGTACAGAAAGACATACGCAGTCGGGCGGAAGAGTCGCAGTACTTGCGTGAAACGCTGAACCGCACGCGAGACAAGCTGAACCAAGAGAAGCGCCTCAACACCGCCATTAAAGAGAAGAAGGTGAGTGTGTGTGTACGTGTGTGTGTGTCATGTTGTGTGTGTTGTGTATGTACACGTGTGGGTGTGTGTGTGTACGTGTGTGTCTTGTGTGTGTCTTGTGTGTGGGTGTGTTGTGTGTGTACCCCGTGTGTGTTTGTGTGTGTGTGTGTTGTGTGTGTGTGTGTTGTGTGTGTGTGTGTGTGTGTTGTACACGTGTGTGTTGGTGTGTGTTGTGTGTTGTATGTTGTGAGTGTGTGTCTGTGTGTGTGTTGTGTGTGTATGTGTGTGTGTACATGTGTGTGTTGTGTGTGTGTACACGTGTGTGTGTGTATGTGTGTGTTTGTGTGTGTGTGTATTTGTGTGTTGTGTGTGTGTGTGTTTGTGTGTGTGCGTGTGTGTGTGTATGTGTGTGTGTAAGTGTTGTATGTGTGTGTTGTGTGAGTGTAGTGTGTGTTGTGTGTGTGTGAGTGTGTGTGTTTGCATGCATGCGTGTGTGTGGTAACTACTTTTGCTGTTATGGCTTATGTTTAGCATTGTATTGCGTTGTATTGCATTAAAAGGTTGTATTTTCTTGGTCATATTGAACCTGGCGGAGCCCATCCCTCCCCAGGTACTAGGGTGCATGCTGGGTATGTTCAGCTTTCCCTGACCCACCAAACATTGACATGAATAATAGTATCTTGAAAAATGGCCGTGTTTGAGTTTTCTTTTTTCCTGTACGTGAATAAACATGAAGGAAATTTCAACACTGGAAGGCTGTGCTTCAAGTTTGGCTGGGAGATGGTAAAATCCTCACCTTTAAATCGCCAGACACTGCTACAAGGGATTCAAGCCCACAACTTCATAGACCAAACACTCCTACCCACTCAGCTCTGGTGTCCCTAAGCTTCCAGAGGATTTTTCTGGAGGGCGGTATAGCCTATGGGTTAGAACATCACTGCGCCCATGATGTGACAGCCCAGGTTCAAGCCATAACCCATGTGAGGGGATTTTTTTATCCTTTGAGGTATCATCAGTACCTAACTCCACTCCCCTGGAAGTCCTTGAAAAAAGGAGAGTATAAACTGAGGTCCCTTTAGTGAAGCCCCGACATTTTTGCGCAGCACGTTTAACACTCCTGTGTTGGAAGAGTACCATTTGGTCGTGACAGGGAAACGGCTGACACAATTTTATTTTGTTTTTAAAAACGCAAAGATGTTGTGTCGTTTTAGGAGCATCCTGAAGTGTGGATGCGTACTCGTGATGGTGGGGTTGACGGGGGCGGGGGGTGTGTGTGTGGGAAACACCGCAATTCTCACTCCACAGTTTATGAACTTGGACATTCTAGCAGGGAATGTCTGCGAAAAGACTAGCTTCCCTGTCAACGCGGATGGGAAAAAATAGTTCGCTTCTACAAAACCGGGAAATGGATGCGAAAGAATCTACTTCTATCAAAAGACTAGGGACTTAGAGACCTTTTTTCTTGCCCCCTTTTCCACCTACCAGAGTGATTCAGCGTGTCTTTCGACATTTTCAGACGTTCCACCTGGAAATGAGCGCGCACATCTAAGACCCCAGTCAGCAGGCGCAGCAGACCTCCAACCCAGGAGGAAAAGGTGAGAGAGTTGCTTGTTTAATTCTGCGCTAGGATTTCCCTCTTTTCTATCCCTCTCTTTGTTTCTGCTTTGTTCCTTTCCTTCCTGTCACCACCTCCTCCTTGCCTATTTTCTGCCTTCTTGGTTCATTCTCCTGCCATTTTTTTTTTTTCCAGAAAGACTTTACACGATTACAATTCTCTCCCACGACAAAGTCGGATGCGCTGGGCCTGACTTGTCAGGCGCTTAACGGCAGCGCAACACATTTTAGATCCTATGACAGACAACAACAGTTGCTGTCTGAGCGTTCAAAGAAGATCTGATATGAGTGCCATATCATACATTTTGGGGTTGCTTTTTGTTTGGTTAAACAACTTTTTAAAGTCGTAGGTATTGGTTGACTCTCATTTTTATTTTAAACGTCATTGATGTAGTTCTTCCACAATGTAGTGTCTGCGCTGATATGATTCACCATGGCATTGAAAGGGCAAGGAATGACTGAGAAGTTGGTTGTAATCTTAGTGTTTTAATCTGTTTGTACTGTACATTTCTTGATTAAACCATTGACGTGGGGGGCAACAGCAAGTCCAGAGGTGTAGACCAGTGGCTTTCACCATTGGAATTACCGTTTCGCTTTTAGTACTTTAGTGTCGACCTATGGACTCTCTAGACTTGGAGGT
This sequence comes from Rapana venosa, assembly GCA_028751875.1. NCBI lineage: Eukaryota > Metazoa > Mollusca > Gastropoda > Neogastropoda > Muricidae > Rapana > Rapana venosa. Next base: position 19,977,703 of record CM054163.1, on the reverse strand, counting down.
TGACTCGCACAGCACTTATGTGTGCGCGCCTGTGGGGTGGTTGGCCTTTGGAGAACATCTCCAACGCTGACTGTCCTTATGCCCACTTGGCCGAGAGAGTGAGGGTGTACTGTGGGCAAGGCATCACTATAATCAAATTTCTGCCCAGTTTCCAAAATGGCAGCTGCCTCCTCTGCTGTTTTGGAGGTCATCGTCGGACACAATGGACAAACATGCCTTACAGTTTTGATCTGAACTTCAGTCATTAATGAAGGAATATCTCTGAAGTGGGGACGGGATAGCTCAGTGGTCGGAGCACTCGCTTTCCCCCAGCCAAGTTAAGCAGTGTCGAGCGTGGTTACCAGTTGGATGGGTGACCGTTTGCGCGCCTTGGCTTCAGTACAGTTCCCCCAGTTCACCCAGCTGTAAATGGGTACCTGCCCTCTTTAGGGTCAGGGAAGGTAGAGCAGCGAGGGAGAGGAGATGGGCGCTGCCCTAAATATGCTGGCCCCTAGAGAAGTGAGGTCTCTGACGCCTCGCTCCCCTACGACCTTAAAGGTTTTGGGACACCTTTACCCTTTTTTTTTAAATCTCTGAAATGGCTTCTGTGGTTGTTGGGGCTGTAAACGTCATGGTTGTATTAGATTGGACATTGTTGTCGTTGGTATTGTTGTCCTTATTAGATTCATAAATGTTGGTTATTGTTGTCAGGGAAGAGGAGGGGGGAGGGGGGAAAGGTGTATGGGGGAGTGGAGTCGTCAGCTGTAACAGTCATGATTAGATAGTTTTGTTTCAGAAGTGGGGAGAGGGAGTTGTGCTTTGTTTTATTTTGAATTTATTTGGATTTTCTTTTTTTAAAGAGAGAGGAGGGGGGGTTGGGTGTTAACTTGGGTGTTCTCTGTGTGTCTCTCTCTGTTCAGAGTTATCTCTGTCTGTCTGTCTCTATCTGCTTCTGTGTTGTGTTGTGTCTGTTGTCTCTCTCTGCTCTCACTGTCTCTCTCTCTCTGTCTATCTCTGTCTCTCTCACTCTCTTTCCCTCCCTCCCTCCCTCCCTCCCTTTTTCCTCACCATCACCAAGTTTGTTTCTTTCTAAATGCATTTATATATCAATGTCTATAAAACTTCACAGATCTCAAGCTCGTCGCGGAAGAAAGCACAGAAAGACGTGTTCAAACGCAAAAACTATGAAATCCGAACCCTGAAGGAGAACTGTGCGAAAAGGAGAAGACGTTGTACGATCGGGAGAAGCGGCTTTCGTCTCTGGAGACAAGTCTGGTAAGTTCCGTCTGAAGCAGTATGTTTAGTTATTTATTTTATTCTTTTATATCGAGGATAATATGGAATAAGCACTTATGTGCTTTTTTTACATCCAGTCCCCGTGTGTATGCGGTTTTGTAAATGTTGTCATCTGTTCCCACCAGCACACAATGACCAACTCTTACAAAAAGCGGAATAGGGTTTAACGTGTGCACAAGATGTTTTGCATGCGTGACCTGAGACTAGTGTGTTGTATAATGCCAACTCCACTCCCCCTAAAAGTCTTTTGGATGAGAAGGTAAACTGAGCCCCTGTGTGCGAAAGCACGCAGAACATCTTGCGCACATGATTAAACCTGTTCTGCTTTTCGGAGGAGTAGGCCATTGTGTGCTGGTGGGAACGGATGACAAAATTGACAAAAACTGCATACACACAGGGACTAGATGTAAAAAAAAAGCACCTGAGTGCTTGTTCCAATATCCCCAAAATAAAAGATTGAAATAAATGAATAAATATAATTCTTAACTCTACTGTTGTGAGCCTTTATGTTACTGCATGAAGATTTACTCTTAGATATGCTTGTAAGAAGGAGGTTGGCAGGATGGTTAAGACGCTCACCTGCCGACTAGTAAACTGTGAGGTTCTGGGTTTGATTCCCAGCCTCGCCCATACTTCCCAGTTTGACGAAAAAATCAAACTGAATGTCAAAAGTTCTTTGGATGAGACTACAAACCAAGGCCCCATGATTGTGCAAATGCATGCAAGAACGTCTTGTGCACATGTTAAAAACCCATTCCGCATTTCAGAAGGGTAGGCCATTGTGTGCCAGTAGGAACGGATGACAGAAAAGAAAAAAAAGCATGCACACAGGTGTGTTGTGTTTAGACACCATCCCTGAAGTCAGAATGTGGCTACCTTAAATATTTGGTGGGGGGGGGGGGGGGGGGGGGGGGGTGACGGTCACATATGCATAAGTCTCACCATTGACGAACTTTAGAGCTCTAGCTAAGGAACAACAAAAAAATGTATTCATGCTGCTGTTCTCAAGTCACTCATTTCGATCTTTGTCCCCCCCCACTCCCATCACTCTTCAGCTCATCATATCATGTCTTCAGTGTCAGAAATTCATAGGGAGCATATTGATGTTAGGCTGACTTGAGGCCACATGCCTAAAAGATTCTGCACTGCTGCTGCTGCTGCTGCTGGGTCTCTCACCCCAAACCTCTTTTGGATGAGACTATTAAACCGAGGCCCCATGAGCAAACCAGATGCAGAAAATCTTGCGCGCATGTTGAAACCTGTTCTGCCTTTCAGAAAAGTAGGCCGTTCATGCCAGTAAGAATTGATGACAAAAAAATATATTTTGTAAAAAACCTCCTGCACACTGGTGGTGTCATGTTTAACTCAATGGAGTTGCAGTGAAATGGATCCCGCCATTTTGTGGAGACGCATGATTTTGGCTATATTTTAAAAATTCAGCATACTTACCCAACATAATAAAGACATACAAATTATACCTCATTAAAAGTTTATTATGTCTACTTTTGAGATTGTTTCACAGTTTTTCAATAGATGCCTGTATTTATTTTTTACAAATTTTCAAAATATGTCACTGAATGCTGAAAAATAAAAAGTTTTGAAAATTAGGGCTGCTTATCTTACATGGCTTGAACTGTTCATAAACTAGTTCCCTTCAAGCAATGTGATGTTTTTTCACCAAAGTAAAGTTCCCTGAAGCTGGCTGAATCCATCTGATGTCACTTTTTGTACAACAGATTATTTTATTTAAAGAATCATAACACTGGAGTGTCTGAAATCCCAAAGAAATCACTTGTTGACATGTCTAACAAAATTGCCCAACAGACACAAACTAGGCAAGGTTATGGTCAAGGAAAGCAACTGTGCTTAGAAAAATGATTGCCCTACAGGCAGAGTACTTTCCCTTGAGTTGAACATCATTTAGTGTATTTAAAAAAATTCGTGATTCCGCCGAATCTTAAGCTTTGGCACGTCACAGTGAAGGAGAGGAGTGCCAAGCTTAAGATTCGGCACAACCTCAATGAGTTCAACATCATCCCTGAAGTCAGAATGCAGCTACCTTAATTGTGGGCAAAAAAACAGTCATGGACACAAAAATCTCACCATTGGTGAACCTTGGAGCTCTAGCCGAGGAATAAAAAACAAACAAAAAGAAAAGAAAAGATATGACCCTAAATGCTCTGATGCAGGGTCATTCCAGACATTCCCTGAAGTCGGAATGCGGCTATCAAAATGGTGGGAGGAAAAAACAGCGCAATACACATAAATCTCACCATCTGTGAACCTCGGAGCTCTAGTCAAGAAACGATAAAGAAAAGAAAAAAAAGGATTCAAGCATGAAAGTGTACAGGAAGCCAAACTTGAGCCTAGTTATATAAATAAGTCTATGAAACAACCTAACGGGTTTTTAAGGGGATAAGTGTGACTCTTACCGCTTCAAAGAAAAAAAAAAGCGAAGTAATGATTTTATGTGTCTTTGTGTTTTCAGGGCTTGGAACGACCAGTCGAAATTCTGGAATAGACAGTATCCTGATCTGAAGGCACTTTCAAGCAATATAGCAGTCTGATGTATCTCTCTCTCACACAACACACACACACACACACACATACACACACACACACACACTGTTAATCAAAGGCATTACCATCACACAAAATAGCAACAACTGATTGAAAATACTTACAATTCTCCCTCCACATTTGACCTGACGCATTTTGAGTGTAATCTTGTGGTAGACGTTTTTTCGGGTTTTTTTAGAGTTACTGCTATTGTTGATGTATGTATTTTAAAAAATTGCACATTGTTTAAGTACGATCAGGTTTTACTGAAAATTTTCTGTGATCATCATAATGATAATGTTTGTCTTTCTTTTTATAAGTGGGGGGGGGGGGGGGGGGGGGGGTCGGTCATATTGACAGTTTTAATGTGTTGTAGTGAAGAAAAGAAAGATGTTTCGTTTCTCTCCTATTCTCCTCTTCTTTCTTATTCTCTCTATCTCTGTTTCTGTCTGCCTCTCTTCTCTGTTTCTGTCTGCTCTCTGTCTCTGTATCTGTCTGTCTGTCTGTCTGTCTGTCTGTCTATCTGTCTCTCTCTCTCTCTCTCTTCTCCCCTCCCCCCTCCTCCTCCCTCTCCATTGGGTCTCTCTTTTTGACTTATTTTTTAATCTATGTTCATGTGATATTGCTAGTGATTGTGTAATTATTTTTCTTGCTTCATCTCAAAATTTTTTTTTTTTTTTTAATGTAGTTGGTACAAACTGTCTCTGGTAAATTTATCTAAATATACCAGCTTTTTGGAAACTTGACTATATTCATGGTGAAATCAAGAGTGTTTTGAATGGTAGTGGTTGTGTACAGAATTTATTTATAAATCTGTGGAAACTGTGGTGTGTTGGGTTTTTTTGTTGTTTTTTTAAAGGAAATTGGGAATAACTTATGCTGTCTGCTTGTGTAAACCTTTGCTTTTTTGTTTGACATAAAAGAATTTTGCTTTGAAGTTCGATTCTGCCATGGTATTTGATGGAATTTCTTTGTGATAGATATTTTGTATATGTGTGTGTGTGTGTGAATGCCTGTGTGTGTACATGCATGTGTTTGAGCCGCAAAACTTATACAAACATTTTATGTACACAATTTTTCACAAATGGACATGTAAGCAAACACAGACTCACTCATTGTGCTTATTTATACCCATACACTAAGTTGAAAATGAATGAAAGAAAAGCTGCCTTAAAATATGCAAATGTTAAAACCTGTTACATTTTATATATTAAATGATGAAACGGCTGTAAAAGCCACATGACATTTTTTCCCCCAAAGATTTGACCTACATATACATTCCATGGAATACAATTCAAATGCATGTGTATAGAAATCCAGTGCATGTACCATGATGTAAAGAAGAAAAAAATAGACAGCATGTGTCTAATGTGTATGACTGTCAGTTTAATTTGTTTATTAATTTTTTTTTGCTTATTTACTGCTATTCTGGAGACTGTGATATCGCTGCTATTGATCTGACATTGTTTTGTATTATTGTTATTTTGTATTGTTTTGTATTGAATAACACTTACCTTCACTGCAGATTTTTTTGTGACAGAATTCAGACTGCTGTCCTTAGAAAGAGCATATTGCCATTTGTGCAGCACCCCCCCCCCCCTCCCCTCCCCTCCTCTCCACCCCCCCCCCCCCCCTTCCTTCAGCCATCAGTGTGTTAAAATATAATTTTCTTCCATTGTGTGGCATAAGATTTGTCATGTTGCTCTAAATGTTACTGAATTTTCAATGTTGTGTGAGTGTGTGTGTGAGTGAGAATGAGAGAGTGAGTGATGTGAGCGAGTGTGTGTGTGTGTGTGTGTGTGTGTGTGTGTGTGTGTAGTGTGCATGCGTGCTTGCGTGCATGTGTGTAAAATTGTTATGTTCAAGGATCAGTTTAACAGGGTGTGATAATCCATCATTTTTTTCTTGCTCTTTATTCTCATATCACATTTTCTTTTTATGTAATAGCAATTTTGTGCTTTTTTTGGGGTTCTTTTTCTCACCTGCCAGTCTGTATTCAAGTGTCTGAAGAGAAGGTACTTTGTGTCTATGAATTAAAATATTTCTGAGATAACAAAGAACCAAATCTGTATAATGATCGAATCATGAGTAGTAGTATCATATGGAAAGAGGCATAAACAGTTGCATAACATCAGATAATTGCATCATCGTGATATTTCATGCAAAGAAGCATAAACAATCATGTGACATCAGGGAATTTGTTTTAAAGCATTTGCAAAATATTTCAACTAACAGACATTTAATGAAGTTTTTCTACCTCAATGTTTCTAGGGAGGACGGGATAGCCTAGTGGTTAGAACATTGCACTCGCAATCTGATGACTCGGGTTTGAATCCTGTTCAAGTGGGTTTTTCCCCTGGAGTTAACATCAGTGCAGGCTCCACTTTCCCCAAAAGTCCTTCGGATGAGACTATAAATTGAGGTCCCGTGTGCAAACGCATGCAGAAGATATGGTGCACATTATAAATCCTGTTCCGCTTTTCAAAGGAGTAGGCCATTGTGTGGCTGTGGGACCAGATGACAACATTTACAAAACCAAATACACACAGGGACTGGATGTAAAAAATAAAAAAAACCCACATGCGTGCTTATTTCAATATCCTTAATATAAAAGAATAGATAAATAATACATAAATAGGTGTGTTGTTATTTTAACCTTTTCTTTTTAGTTGTTTATTTGGGCAGGGACAGCATAGCTCAGTGGTCAGAGCACTCGCTTTCCCCCAGCCAGATTAAGCAGCGTCGAGCGTGGTTACCAGGTGGATGGGTGACAGTTTACGCGGCTTGGCTTCAGTACAGTTCCCCAGTTCACCCAGCTGTAAATGTTTACCTGCCTCTTTAGGGTCAGGGAAGGTAAAGCAGCGAGGGAGAGGAGATGGGCGCCGCCCTCAATATGCTGGCCCCTGGAGAAGTGAGGTCTCTGATGCCTCGCTCCCCTACGACCTTATAGGTTATGGGACACCTTTACCTTTACCTTTTTGTTTGGGTTTTATCACATTTAGTTTTGTTGCTGTTGCTGAAATACCTTTTCCTCTTTCCTCTCCCATCACCTTCGCACTCTCCTACCTCCACCTCTCCCCTCCCTTCCCATGCTGGCATGCAAGACAGCACACATGCTTAGTTATTTCTTCCCTCCCCCCCATCCCTCCCTCTCCCCCCCCTCCCTATCCCATCCTTTCTCTCTAGCTATATATGTGTATGTGTGTGTGTTGTATATCTTCACCAGTGAGGTAGATTTAGTTTTAACCTGTGTGGTGTTAACTTTCGTATGAATGCAGGTAAATGTTAACGTGCATCCAACCTTTGTGCCTTAGAAAAATATCAGTTTGGAAGTTTTTGGGCGGATTTTTTTGGTTGTCTTTTTGATACACGTATTTAATCTAAAGTATGGTCTGAATTTGGCTAATTGCAAGCTTTTGATCTATACTCTAAACAGGTTTAATAGCAGATACATAAAGGAAAAGGCTATGAAAATGGTTAACTTTCAAGCCGTAGGCAAACACAGTGGGGGTGGAGGGGGGGTGTTGGAAAATTGTTTCTCAGTCTGTTCAGTTATTTGAATATGCTAAGCCTGTAACACTTTAACGCTACCCCTGCATTGGTTATGTCATTGATGACAGATATGGGGAAGATGGACACTTGTATATAGTGTCATCATCAGTTGTACATAAGAAGTGAATTTCTGCCTTCCATGTTACTGTTTCCATTAACTTACAGGAGGAAAAAAAAAGTGTCATAATGTAAATATCATTGAACTCTTCCCAGACATGTTAAAATAAAGTGTGTGTGAGTGGGGTGTGTGTGTGTGGTGTGTGAGTGTGTGTGTGTGTATGACTACCAGTGAAAGAACAATGCTGTTGCATGCATATAGTGTCATATGTGTTATAAGTAAAGGTGGGTTTTTTTCAATAACACAAAATTTACTGTTGAGTTGTTTTTGTGATAACTTTTTTTTTATGGTAACAGAGACTGAATATGAGTCTTTGTTTTTTTTGTTATGTTTTTGTTTTTATGTGTGTATTTTATTAGAAATCCTATTAGTAATTTTGTGTCTCAAATTTTGTATTAGTCTCTATTTTCTAACCTCCCTCCTCTCAAATTGCTTCCATACCCCCACCCCTTCCTTTTTTTCTTCTTCTTCTCCTTTTGCGAATGAATATCAGGAAAAGACAACTGAATCATTCATTTGGTGATGGTAATAATGGTGATGGTGCCTGTTGAATTTGTTTTTCATATCTTAGTTGCTATACATATTACCATCATCTAAGATTTGACGAAATTGCGTAACATAGGCATTGCGACGAAAATGTGTATGTAAATAGTGGTGTGGGTGAAGAGAGCTTTTTTTCCTTTTCTGTGTGCTGTCTAAAGTTGTTTTCATCTTCCGAGGATGAGAAAACTTTAGTACTGTGCATTACATTTGCCTTATCGGAAATGGCAGGATCATGATAGATTATGATTTTTGTACTTTTGATCAGCGTCTGTCCATGATTATGAGAAAGGGTTGTTACTATTGGGATACTGCTGATTCTGTATGATTGCATGTATGATTGTTCTTATTTTATATTTATTTGTTGACAGTTTTTTTTAAACTTTGGTTGGAATTGGTGTTTGTATTCTGTTGGGTTTTTTTTTGTTACAAGGTCATTCATGTTTCATGATCGTATGTGTGTGTGTGTGTGGTCGTCATTGTTGTTGCTATCATTGCTGTTGTGGCCATCATCGCTGCTGCCACCGTCATTGTCATTGTTGCCACTGTCATTGTCATCATTTGTTTTTTGTTTGTTTTATATTTTGTCTAGGAATTCACAGCTAAGTGATATAGACACCTACAGTGTATGAATATATATTTACAAGTGTCCATAATGTGTGTGAGTGTGTGTGTGTGTGCGTGCGTGCATAAGATTTACTGATACGGATTTAGTTTCATTTTTTTGCTTTTGTTTTGTTTCTTTTGTAACCATAGTTTAATATTTTCAATAACATAAAATTGGCCCTGAATCATATGTATGAAAGAAAAGCTGTAACAGCAAAGGATTTTGAGCCTGTATGGGTCTGATAATTGCAAGGTACAAAAAGAATATATCTGTATTGTGATGGGGACGTGTCTATGTCTGATTGTGTTAAGGGACTGTTATGAAAACATATTAATTGAAGTGTATGCATATATGTAGGTGTTGTAACTATAGATTATAAAGCAGCCGGTTTTGTTCAATGAACAAAGATTGTGATCTCAGTTCAGCAAAGTTATGTTTTAATCCGTCCACCCTTTTCTTATCCAGCTTGTGTGCGTGCACGCACGCGTGCATGTGTAGGTGTGTGTGTGTGTGTTTGCACATGCATGCTCCCTTGCATATACACATGCACTCTGTGCAGTGTGTGTGATCTGTGCTTGTGTAGCTATGCATACAGTTGTGTATGTTTTATCCATTGTTCTGGAATCGTTTGTAATCAATGCAATGTTCTTCCTCTCAACGTTGAATTTTAAGTGTAGACATTTTTTCTCTTAGCTCTTATTTTTATTTTTCAACTGTATATTTTAGTGGAATGTTGATAATGATAGAAGACCATCATCAAATATCAACAGATTACTTAAAGACTCTCATATAAGAAAAAAAACAACCTTATTCTAAGCTTAGGCTGTTGGATACTTTTATTTAGGTAAGCAAGTTTAGGTGGACTGTTCCTAATATAAATCTTGTTTTCTATACTGTGTTTCTGCTCGTGCAGCACAAGCACACACACACACACACACACACACACAAACACACAAACACACACACAACAAACAAACAAACAAACAAACACACAACACACACACACACACACACAAAAGAAGGGACTCTTTAGAAACAGTTTAAAACTTCTTGATCGTATATATATATGTTAAATTTTATTGTCATGATTGTGAATGACAAATTTGCAAATAATTAATGTGTAGACAAAATTACTTTTCAGCTTCCATAACATCGTAAATGTCAAAGTATGCATATGTATGAGAAACCATAATCATTCACAAACATTCTGTGGAAAAAACCCCAACAACCTACATATCTCACATGTAAGGATTAGAATCATATGATTGTTTAGAAACAATCTTGCAGGGGTTGTCTTTTTTGTGAGTGTTAGCATTTTCTTTGTTTCATAATTTCATTTTACTGTTAAGTCAGGAACAATTGAATGGTAGAGGGGGGGGGGGGGGGGGGGGGGGGGGCAGTGGTGTCTGTTGCTTGTTTGGGTTGTATTTTGATTTTCCTCCAACATTGCTTTGCTATGTATATTTTCCATTATGATCTAGCTTTTGATTTTGAATGTTTTAAATGTTACTAATAGTAGTGATGAATCTTTATAGAAAGATTTTTATTTGTCTCCAGACCATGTTATGTACAAAATAAACAGTCTAATCTTCTATCTGTAATGACTGGTGTATTGTGAGTGTGAGCATGGAGTGGCATTTGCAGTGTGTGTGTGTGTGTGTGTGTGTGTTTGTTTTGGGTGAGATGAGGAGGTGAGGGGGCAGAGAGAGAGAGAGAGAGAGAGAGAGAGAGAGAGATGTTGAGTGGAACATTAAAGATAAATCATACAACATGTAATGATATATAGAGAAAGAGATTTAGATTATCGCAATGTCGAATTGAGACAGCATTTGACATCACACACACATACACACGCATGCATGCACACATACACACACACACAAAGAGGCACACACGCACACACACACAAAACATACACACACACAACAACACACACACAAACATACACACACACACAAACATACACACACAACAAACAACAAAACACACACATACACAACACCAAACCACTGGAGTCATCCCTTGTGAAGCACTCCTCTTCCACAACATGAAACAAACAGAAAGTCCCCCCCCAACCACCACCACCACAAAAAAAAAAAACAAAGAAAAAAAAAAGAAGACAGCGAACAACTAAACAGACAAAATATAAAAAAGACCCCCCACAAAAAAAACAAGACAACTGAACAGACAAAATTTTTTAAAAGACCCCCCAAAAATCCCAACAACAGAAAAAAAAAAAACCAAAATTACCAAACACCCCCCCCAAAAAAAAAAAAAAAACACAACAACACAACAACAACCGACAACAACAAAAACCAACAACAAAGACAAATACATAACACAAAACTAAACAAACCAACAAAACAGAACTTATGTACTTCATTCTTAAAGGAAGGGGGGAAGGGTAGCAACAGGGGAGGGTGGTTCTATTTCTGTGCTACCCTTGATTTCTAAAGTGTCAAGGGTGTCAGCTGTCACAACTGTCAGAGCCTCAGGTATCCCAATTGTTCCATATGTGTGTGGGGTGGGAGGTAGCCCAATGGTTAGACTGTTGAGTTCACAATCTGATGGCATGGATTCAAACCACCACTTAGACACCCATTTAGGAGAAGGAAGGTGGCAGGATGGTTAAGACGTTCGCCTGCCAACAAGTAAACCGTCAGGTTCCGGGTTCGATTCCCAGCCTCGCCCTTTCTTCCCAGTTTGACAAAAAAATCGAACTGAATGTCAAAGTCCTTCGGAGGAGACTATAAACCGAGGGGCCCCGTGTTCGAATGTATGCAGAACATCTTGCGCACACGTTAAATCCTGTTCCGCTTTTTGGAAGAGTAGGCCATTGTGTGCCGGTGGAAACAGATGACAAAATTGACGAAACTGCATGTACACGGGAACTGATGTAAAATAGCACATGAGTGCTTATTCCATTATCCTCGATATAATAAAATAAATAAATTTGAGGGGCTTCTTTCCTCTGGAGTTAACATCATGCTGACTCCACTCCCCTGAAAATCCTATGGATGAGACAATAAACCGAGGTCATATATGTTAAAGTGCATGCAGGACATTTGCTTGGATATTAAAACCTGTTTTGTCTTTCAGAAGAAGAGTAGGCAGGCCATTGTGTGCTGTCAGGAACGGATGATGGAATTTTTTCACATACGTGCACACACTGGTGTTATGTTTAGACATCATCCCTGAAGTCGGAATCATCATCATCATGAACCATTACACCCAGTGGTGTGTGTAGGGCAGCAACAAAGCGATTCCACTCCTGCCTATCCTGGGCCAACCTAGTCACTGATCCCCAAGAGTGCTGCTGCATGGCCTTCATCTCACTTTCTACAGTCCTTCTCTTCCACGTTGCTTTTGGTCTTCCTTTCTTTCTCCTTCCTTCTGGGGTCCAGTGCAGTGCTGTTCTTGTGATTGACTGTGGGTCTCTTCGGAGGATGTGCCCAATCCACTTCCACCATCGTCTGGTGATGATGGTTCCCATGTCTTCTTGCCTGTATCTCTGTAGTAGGTCTTCATTGGAGATCTTCTCTGGCCAAAAGATCCGGAGAATTCTTCGGAGGCAATATAGTGTGAAAGGATGAAGTTGCACTGAGGAAGGAAGTTGGAATGCAGCACCTTTGATAATGGGCAAAAGGTTGCATACGAAAATTTCACTGTTGGTAACCTTGCAGCTCTCTCTGAGAAATAGGGGGGGGGGGGGGGGGGGGGGGGGGGGAGAGAAAGAAAATAAAACAACAACAATTACCTGCCATCGTTCCTATATCAAGGAATAGTGGGCTGACACCACTATTGTCCACTTTGTGTTGGCATTGGATCTGTTTCATGTTTGCTAAGCATGGCGCCATAATTGTGTGTGGCGTAGTGGTACATGTGTGTGTATGTGTCAGTGAGTGAGTGTGTGGGTGTAGGCCTATATCAGTGTGTGAGTGCGAGGAGAGAGAGGGGAGAGAGAGAGAGAGAGAGTATGTGTGTGTGTGGGTGTGGTGTAGTGGTACATGTGTGCGTATGTGTGCGTGCATGCTTGTGTGTGTGTGTGTGTGTGTGTGTGTTTGGAAGTAGGAGGGGCTTATTTTGAACTGCCATAGCAGATTCTTTAATTGGCCTTTCAAGCTCTTGTACTTCTTCTTCCTCCTACGTTCCTTATCATTATTAGGTGGACGTGTAGTTGCCTCTTCTTCAGTGTGCAGAAGTCTGTTGTAGGTTTGCCTGATGGACTCATCCAACACATTCTTACTTCAGAGCAGCTCATAACAAAATTAATATGAAACATTGACAGAAAATATTTGTTAGATTTTACTTGGAAAAAAAGGTAGAATTGACTGGGAAGGCAGAAAAAAAGCAAGAGAGAGAGAAGGGGGGGGGGGGGGGGTAGTCAGGTATGGACAAAAGAAAAGAGTGATAGAAAAGCGGAACTTTCCCATGTTGGTACAGCTTTTTGTTAAATTCTAATCAGAGTAACCAGATGAACATCTTGGCATTAAGACGTAACCTATGTAACGCCTGATTGTAAGAAAACTGCGGCACTGGCGCAGCCCACTTTCGATTAAAAGAGGTGTCTTACAACGCGATAGTGCTTTGTGCTGTTTTGCACCTGTGAAATTGCCTTAAGCCTAACCAAGAACAATAACTCTCATGGTATCCGGTAAACAAAACAGACGAGGAAGTTCTTAGTTTGGCAACACTTGAGATGACACGAAAAGTACCTTAACTTAGCCTTGACGTGATGATTTGTGCGAGGACATGAGTAATTTGGCGAGGACAGTCTGTAGACGCGCCACTGTTTACATATAACTACTTAAGGTCTGTGAGGAGAAAGCTTTTTCTTATGATTTTATGACTTTTCAACTTCCGTTTTATTTTCGATTTGATTAAGTTGTCTTAAGTTTCCAGTCGATGATCATTATTGATTCAGAAACTCTACCATTGACATATGGCACGAATGAATGAGCAGGGTGTGTTTCAGATCGAAAATTTATGATCCCACTGCTGTCTAAACAATTTTTTTTAACCTCACACATCGCTCTTTTGAATTCCATTCTTGCTAAATTCAATTTCAAATTATTCAGTTATGTCACAGAACTGAATGAATAAGTGAAATGAGAACAGTTTCAGAATGATGTACAAGCTAGCAGTATTGGGAACTGCTGCCAAGGTATAGTGATTTGGTCACTGGATTCCTCGATGGGAAGTTGTGTGTTTGAATCCTTTCAGATCCAGAGATTAGTGTGGTAGTAAATAGAGGCTTCACCCCCCCCACCCACCACCACCCCTCTTCCCTTCTGACCAATGTTTATTCAGAATTGAGTTTGCTCTGGGCTCATGGTAACACTTTAATCACAATCTGGGATTATCCTCCTTACGATTTATTTATCCACCATACTTAGTTACTATAGATTTTTGAGTAATGGCTAAGGTACCAGGACTGCACATGTTTTTAACTTTTTGTAACTAGCCTTTACTAGGGCCTTGCTGTTGCTGGGCTATATTGATAGCAGGAAGCATAGGATAGACTGTACTCTAAAGTTTCACGTGATCTCACACCAGAGTGGCGACTGTTGTCCAGATCTCAGTTCTGTTTCACAGCTTCTTATCTACTTCTATGCCTCTGGTCAGTTTATACATGTCTGAACCTTCAGAGTTTGATGATACATGGAAGATGACATTGGTGGGATGAGATTTGGAAATTTTAGTCTGGCTTTAAGACTAAAAAAAAGGTAAAGGAGTCCCATAATCTATAAGGTCGTAGGGGAGCGAGGTGTCAGAGACCTCACTTCTCTAGGGCCAGCATATTGAGGGCGGCGCCCATCTCCTCTCCCTCGCTGCTTTACCTTCCCTGACCCTAAAGAGGGCAGGTACCCATTTACAGCTGGGGGAACTGTACTGAAGCCAAGGCGCGCAAATGGTCAAGCTAGGTATAGTTTAATTGTCGTTAGTGTGGGCCTAGTGGGTGGTGTGCTGCTTGTAATTGTATATATTGGATTAAGACTTCATTGAACACTCTGAATGGTCCATCAGCAGTGCAGGGCCACCTCTGCTTGGTGGCCTCATGCTGGCTTCAAAGCTCTCTCCTTGTGGTCTTCAGACCCATTTGTTGTTTTAAAGTAATGATGACTTCAATTTGGGAAGATCAGAATGAATGGCGTGAGAACATGAGTTGACACAATGACAGGTAGGATGAATTGAATATCAGCAGAAGAAAAGGAATCACTGGGGGAAAAAAATTATCACAAATTTTGTTTGGTAAAAGTTTGTTGTCTTTGTTAACAACTTTGTTTTATAAAATGTTGAAAGATGAGGAAGTGCAAGAGTCAAGAAAAGTACTGATTTGTAAAAATGTTGGTATTGTTGTTAAACTTTATTTTTGTAAAATGCAGAGGAATGAGAAAATGTCACTTGTAAGTTGTTATATCATGTACATGAAATCACAATTTCATCCAATCAAACTTCACTTCTTGACAAGTGTATTGCTTGCACTGTTGCCAGCATAGACAAACCATGTGTAGTGTGTTGGTCTCTAAGTTTATGCATGCATGTGAGCAAGCAGGGAGAGAGAGAGAGAGAGAGAGAGAGAGACAGACAGACAGACACACACTGAGACAGACAGACATACAGAGAGGTGGAGAGAGACAGAAGGCAAACTATTAGTATTAATAATAATGCATGGAGAATGTGTTGTCAATAACAACCCTTCTGGAGATATTTCACAGCAGTGGATAGAGGGATAGACGTATTGCCAATTTCTATTGAAGCTGTTGTGATGGAAAACTTAAATATTGAGACTTAATGCTTATAAAGTTACATATTGTATAAATTTTGCAGTTCATTCTGTTCAAACATGCATGAGTGCGCATACACCCACATACACACACACACACACTGACACACACTGACACAGACACCCCTCACCACCAATTTATCATCTGTTTGCATGCAATATGCATGCATTTGAGCACACTTTAGATCTCAAGTAAAATACTATTATATGAAACTTTCTGCTTGAAAAGACTATCAACAGACCAATCGTGGAAGATACCTTTTTTCTCTTACCAGGGAAGCTAGTTTGTTGGCTGTTTTATTTTGAAGTCCTTTCACTTTTATCTTTAAAAAAATACACATTTTTACTGCAAATGAATAAAAAAAAATCTTTCTTTTCTAAATTTTTAAAAATCTGTTTGTTTGTTTGGTAGGTTTGGGTGTTGGTTTTTTTGGTGTTGTTTCTCAGCTTGAACTACAAGGTTCACCAGTGGTGAGATTTTTGCGTATGCGACCCGTTTTTTCCCCTCGACCATTTAGGTAGCTGCAGTCTGACTGTGGGGATGATGTCTAAACAGGACACCTGTGTGCAGGCACACTTTTAAAAAAATATTGTCATCCATTCCTGCTGGCACACAATGGCCTACTCTTCCAAAAGGTGGAACGAGTTTTTAACGTGCCTGCAAGATGTTCTGTGTGCATTTCCACACAAAGTGTCAGTTTCTAATACTTCATAGTCTTGTCCAAAGGACTTTAACATTCAGTTCAATTTTTTTACTCAGACTGGGAGGAAAGAACAAGGGTGGGAATTGAACCTAGGACCTCATAGTTTTACTTGTTAGGTAGGCGAATGAATGTCTTAACCATCCTGCCACCTTCCTTTTGTTTTTTTTTTCTTTTCTGATGAAAATGGTGTTGAATCTGCTTCCAGCGAAGTTCTGTGAGTGAAGAAAGGAGATCTGTCTGTCACACCGAAAGAGACAAAGTTCAGCCATGTCTGCTGTTCAGCTGCCAGACATTTCTGTAGAGCTGGATAAAAATGGACAGCTGTCTGTGGACTTTCTCCTGCCCAGTGGAATTCTCGTTCCTCTGCAAGTGGATTTCTATGCTTCACTGGACATCATCAAAAGGGTGATTCAAAAAACTGAAACTTCGAAATTTTAGTGTTTGAATACATGTGCATTAGTATATTGGTTTTGTGTGTGTGTGTAGTAGTAGTTCTTCAGTTTAACGTCCTTCCACTAAATAGTGATATCAGACGGGAAAGTGTGTGTATGTGTGTGTGCGTGCGTGTGTGCATGCGTGCGTGTGTGTGTGTGCGCGTGCACGTGCTTGTGTGTGTGTAGGGGGAGGGGTATGCACATGTGTGTGCATGTTTGTGTATGTCACTGTGTTGTGTTAGTGTGTATTAATCACTATGATATGATATGATATATTATATATATATAAATATTTTCATGTTTTTGTTTGCTTGCATAAAAATCACAAAAAACCCAAGTGTGTGTATTCCTTCATCAAGTTTGACATGAATTATATTAATGCATATAAGCATCGGTATATATAATATGTGTGAATATATAAACGGACTTGTGTTGTGATTTTAAGGAAGAAATTCAAGTTAATAGTTACTTCACTCTAGTGTCAGTCTGTGACAGTAAAATATACAAAAAAATGATCTTGGTGGGTATTTTGTTGTAATTCTTAGCATCAAAGAATCTGTAACTAAGGCCTAGCTGCACTTGACTTCTTAACTACTCGAGGAGTCATCTGGCCACTGCACAGAACTTTTCAGGCGGTGTGCCATGAATGAATTAAACCCAGCGGAGCTCATTCCTGTCTGTATAGCATTGTGCATGCTGAGTATGTTTGTATCATATATCCGATCTGGCCATAGTGGGCTTACTCGTCTGTGAAAAGTGGATGGGGTTTTAACCTGTGCAGCCTATGTTCACACACGGTACTTTAGTTTATAAAATAGTCTTATCTGAAGCATTAGTGAAATGACCTCAGAACTAGTGTTAACTACAAGAGGAAAGTCCTGTTAAAGATATACCTCAGCAGAGGTCTACCTGAACACATGCCTTCAATCATCACAAGATCAGAAATATGATATTCTTACCATATACATGTACATTTTTTCCATTTATAAGTAGACAATAAAGGTTGTGACTTGTATCATACCACCTGGCTGTTCTACTCGTCAGTATGCTTGTGATTGCGATAATTTATTTTTCCTATATATTTATTTTATAAACAGAATGCTTAATATAAACTGTGCAGTTTGTTAACATTTATAATGTGTGTTTTTTTTAATAGATTCTTTGGCGTGAACTGGAGAAATACCCTTTGTGTACGAGACTGAAGAGAGAGGATTCCTACTGTTTCGTTTTTGTCAACAGACTGGGAGAAAAAGTGAGGAAGCCATTTTCATCATTTTACCTTTTTAAAAAAACATTGTCTTCTTTCTTTTCATTTGGCAGCTTGTCTGTCTGGGGTGGTGGGTTTTTTTTGTGGTCCTCTTCTTCTTCTTCTTCTTTTTCTTCTTCTTCTTCTTCTCTCTCTCGCTCTGCTCTCTCTCTTCACACACACACACACACTCTCTCTCTCTCTCACTCTCTCTCCTCTCTCTCTCTCACTCTCTCTCTCTCTCTCTCTCTTCTCTCTCTCTCTCTCTCTCTCTCACTCTCTCTCTCTCTCTCTCACTCCTCTCACTTTTCTCTCTCTCTCTCTCTCTCTCTCTCTCCTCTCTTCTCCTCTCTCTCTCTCTCTCTCTCTCTCTCTCTCTATCTTCTCTCTCTCTTCCCCTTGGCTGTGTGTCTCTCCTCTGGTGTGCTTTGTGTTTCTTTATAAACTTTTTTCTCCTGATAAATCAAAAATAGGAGATCTATATTCTTAGATTCTTGATGCTGATATGCTGTCTTTCTGATGTGTGTGTTTTCTCTGTGTGCATGTGTGCGTGTGCATGTGTGTGTGTGTTTTATTTTTATTTATTTATTTTATTCTTTTATATTAAGGATAATGGAATAAGCACTTAGCTTTTTTACATCCAGTCCCTGTGTGTATGCAGTTTTGTAAATTTTGTCATCTGCTCCCACCGCCACACAATGGCCTACTCTTACGAAAAGTGGAACAGGATTTAACATGTGCGCAAGATGTTCTTCGTGCGTTCACACATGGGGCCTTGTTTTATAGTCTCATCCGAAGGACTTTTGGGGAGAGTGGAGTCTGCACTGATGTTAACTCCAGGGGAAAATATCCCCTTGAACAGGAATCTAACCACTGGGCTGTCCCGTCCCCCTGCTTTTGTATGTGTGCGTGCATGTGTGTGTGTGTTTTCTCTGTGTGTGTGTGTGTGTATGTGTGTGTGTGTACACACATGCCTTCATTTTTGTCTAATTTCACAGCTTGTGAACAGACGAATGAATTTGAACATGTATGCATATTTACATATGCATGTATGCTCTTTATATAAAACTCATATACAATATCTACTTGTGCAGATACTTTTTCTAACATGTTTGGTATGTTTTAAAAAAAAAAAATTTGGTATGATAATTACTCACCTGTCTGTATAAATTTCCACGTGTTTCTTTGTGTAGGAAGAAATTCTGGATGAAAGTCAAAACCTGAACGATGTGCGGCCATTCTGGCCAGTGCTGAAGCTGGTGGAGAAACGAGGAGACAAGACGTCGAAGACCATGGACCGGCGGGTGAACAATCTTATCAGCAAAGGTGGGATTTGCCGAGAGACAGGGAAAAGTATATATATTGGGGAATTGGGGACGGGATAGCTTGGGGACGGGATAGCTCAGTGGTCGGAGCACTCGCTTTCCCCCAGCCAAGTTAAGCAGCGTCGAGCGTGGTTACCAGTTGGATGGGTGACCGTTTGCGCGCCTTGGCTTCAGTACAGTTCTCCCAGTTCACCCAGCTGTAAATGGGTACCTGCCCTCTTTAGGGTCAGGGAAGGTAAAGCAGCGAGGGAGAGGAGATGGGCGCCGCCCTCAATATGCTGGCCCTAGAGAAGTGAAGTCTCTGACGCCTCGCTCCCCTACGACCTTATAGGTTATGGGACTCCTTTACCTTTACCTCCTTTATATATATATAGATATATAGATAAATATATATATATATATATTATATATTATATATATATATCACACACGCTAAATATTACTATTAGTGGGCAAAATATCAGGATTATTCTTCAAGTAGTTTCTGAGTTATAGGGACATGAACATAGCAAGTGGTGTGTATTTAAGAATTGTACCCCTTCGGCGTATACTGATGGTATAGGGTGCTTTTGCACTCGGCAGTGGAAAGGTTAATGGAGAACACGGGTTGTTTTGCTAAGGGCTTGTCACGGCTGAAGACAATCTCAACAGTCGTGTGTCAAAGCGTAATAATAATAATAATAATGTATGGAATTTATATAGCGCTGAATCTTGTAAAGCAACAAATCAAAGCGCTCAGATTCCCCCCCCCCCCCCCCCCCGCACCCACCCCGAGGATAATGGAATAAGCACTCAGGTGCCTTTTTTAAAATTTATTTTTTTACATCCAGTCCCCATGTATATGCGGTTTTGTAAATTTGTCATCTGTTCCCACCGGCACACAATGGCCTCTTTCAAAAAGCGGAACAGGATTTTACGTGTGCGCAAGATGTTCTGCATGCGTTCGCACACGGGGCCTCGGTTTGAAGGACTTTGACATTCAGTTCGATTTTTTAGTCAAACTGGGAAGAAAGGGTGAGGCTGGGAATCGAACCCAGAACCTCACGGTTGACTTGTTGGCAGGCAAACGTCTTGACCATCCTGCCACCTTCCTTCCAACAACCATTTTAATGAAGGCCTTGGCACTTTGCTTGCGTCAGTGACTGTCAAACCGGACCAGTATTTGTATGTATGTTTGTCCGTCGTGTCCGACAATGACCTCCAAAACAGCAGAGGAGACGGCTGCTGTTTTGGA
The DNA here is from genome assembly GCA_028751875.1 of Rapana venosa. Lineage (NCBI taxonomy): Eukaryota > Metazoa > Mollusca > Gastropoda > Neogastropoda > Muricidae > Rapana > Rapana venosa. The sequence continues at coordinate 19,957,322 of CM054163.1, read as the reverse complement.
AACTGGGCAGAAATTTGATTATAGTGGAGATGCCTTGCCCACAGTACATCCCCACTCTCTCGGCCAAGTGGGCATAAGGACAGTCAGCGTTGGAGATGTTCTCCAAAGGCCAACCAGCCCCCAGGGCTGCAGCACGCACATAAGGACTGTGCGAGTCAAGCCTCCTAGTCAGAGAGTCATAGTCGATCACTAAAGACTAAGCTGTAAAGTGGGAATTCCATGAGTGGGAAAGAAAGCCACTGGTGTATGACCACTTTACAGCCTCTCACCTTGCTGTTGTTGCCCCCAGCAGCGTCAATGGTTTAATCAAGAACTGTGATAAAGCCCAGGCGCTGACGACAGTAGTCATTTCTTTATTTATTTATTTTTCATGGAGCGCTCAGTGTTGGGACGGCGGGACTGTTGCAGGACCTCACAAACTGGATTCCTTCCTGCCGGCAGAGATGGACCATTTCCGCCGCAAGATGACCGACCTTTGCCAGAGCATCAACACAACTCGTCGAGGACAGGTACTTTAATCGATAATTCTCCCTACCTCAACTCACCTATCCTGCAGTCCTGTGGGGGCACCAATGAAGATTTTGCCACCAGCAGCCCATTTTAATACTCGCAGTGCACAAATCCAGCATAACTCGGAACAAGGGTGCATAGCCAGTGCTAAAAGTAGCGGGTTACTTCTTTTTACCACGTCTAAGTGTGGGGGTCAGTTCCCTGCTGTAACTAGCACCAGCTGGGCTGGGATGGAATGGGATGGATAGCAGCTGAGAGATGCTGGAAGTAGGGGGAAAACTGACTGCTGTGTTGTTTCTCTATGTGTCTCATTCTCCCTTTCTTTTTTTAAAATTTATTTATTTTATTCTTTTTTATATCGAGGATAATGGAATAAGCACTTATGTGCTTTTTTTTACACCCAGTCCCCGTGTGTATGCGGTTTTGTGAATTCTGTCATCTGTTCCCACCGGCACACAATGGCCTACTCTTACGAAAAGCGGAATAGGGTTTAACGTGTGCGCAAGATGTTCTACGAGCATTCGCACACGGGGCCTCGGTTTATAGTCTCATCCGAAGGACTGTTGGGGAGAGTGGAGTCTGCACTGATGTTAACTCCAGGGGAAAATATCCCCTTGAACGGGAATCGAACCTGGGTTGTCAGATTGCAAGCGCAATGTTCTAACCACTAGGCTATCTCGTCTAGAATTAGCGTGCTCCTTCTTTTACCAAGTCCAAGTGTGGTCAGTTCCTGCTGTAATTAGCACCAGCTGGGCTGGAATGGGATGGAATGGATATCAGCTGAGAGATGCTGAACGTGGGGGAAACTGACATCTGTGTTGTCTCTCTCTATGTGTCTCATTCTCCCTTTCTCTCTCAGTGTGTTTCCTTACCGGGAGGGATTCATAGCGCCTGGTCTTCTCCTGTACTTGTAACTCTGCAGGAGGTCTGTCTGCTTGCTTCAGCCAACACATTCTGACTTCAGAGCAGCTTATTTCAGTGTACAGGCTGCATGCTGGGTATGTTCATGTTTTCATAACCCACCAAACGCTGACATGAGTTATGGGATCTTTAACATGCATGTTTGCTCTTCTGCATGTGTATACACACACAGTGAAGTAAGGCACTGGCAGGTCTGCACTTGAAGTTGATCTAGGAGATCGTAAAAATTCCCTACTTTTACCAGACGCCGTCAAGATTTGAACCTAGGACTTCCATGGACCCACAGGATTGAATCTGAATGGTCTTAACCACTCGACCTTAGCGTCTGTTATACATTAATTCAACATGGCTTTATGTGATTGTTTAAAATCTTGACAATCTAACATTAACCCCCTCTTGTTGTTGGATTCTACAGAGCTAAACTGCCTGAAGATTTTGAATTCTTTGAAGGTTTTCTACCTCCATCTGACTTACTTTACTCCTAAGACAATTATGAGTGTGCATGACAAGTTATCAAGCTGAAATTTTGTCACAAGCTAGGTATGTCTTTGTACTTGCATTTAGGCGCAAGTTTATGTGTCTGGTATGTTGTTATGTCGCATCAATAATTCTGGACAGGTGTGTGTGTTGTTATGTTGTGTTGTTGTATGTGTGCAGACCGCCATGGAGAAGTTCCAGTGGCGACATCCGTTACGGTTGCGAAACTCTCCCCAAGTGCCCAAGCAGCTGGAGAGTCGCCTGGAAAACAACTGCATCGTGATAGACGTGGGGCTGCAGGAATCAGGGGTAAACTGACTGTCTGTGTCCTCGTGTTGGTGTGTGTTGTCGTTGTCGTCATTGATGTTCAGTTTAAAGTCTACCCACTGTATAGGAAAGCGGATCTGTGGTCTAGAGGAATGCACCTGCCTCTCAGCTCTCAGTTTCCCTCACCACTTTCGGCTCCTCTCAGCTGCTATCCATCCCATCCCAGCTGGTGCTGATTATAGTGGGAACTGACCACACACGGACTTGGTAAATGGAAGGGGTGTGCTAGTTTTAACACTGGGCCCTGGACCCTTGACTGAGTTATGCTGGATTTGAACGCTGTGGCCCAGAAAGCGAAAAGTCCAGGTTCAAAGTGTGTGGTGGTTCGATCCTGGTTTGGGCCCTGACATTTTTACCCCCACCCCTTAGACCATGAGTGGTGGTCTGGGTGCTAGTCTTTCGGATGAGATGATAAACCGAGGTCCAGTGACTTTTTTTCCCCCCATCCATTAGACCGTGAGTGGTGGTCTGGGTGCTAGTCTTTCAGATGAGACAATAAACCGAGGTCCCGTGTGTTACGGCAACAAGAGAGTTGTCCCTAGCAAAAAAAAATTTTTTAAGCCCTTCTGATAGGGAAACAAAATAATACAGTTGCAGGCAGGAAAAGAGAAAAAAAAGTAATGGGTGGCGCTGGTCTTGTGGCGACACACTGTTCCTGGGGAGAACAGCCTGACTTAGTGGTATACAATACAATACTATACTATACAATATAACACAACACAATACAATACTATACTATACAATATAACACAACACAACACAATGCAATACTATACTATACAATATAACACAACACAACACCATACAATACTATACTATACAATATAACACAACACAATACAATACTATACTATACAATATAACACAACACAATGCAATACTATACTATACAATATAACACAACACAACACAATGCAATACTATACTATACAATATACAACACAACACCATACAATACTATACTATACAATATAACACAATACAATACTATACTATACAATATAACACAACACAATACAATACTATACTATACTATACAATATATAACACAACACAACACAATACTATACTATACAATATAACACAATACAATACTATACAATATAACACTACAATACTATACTATACTATACAATATAACACAACACAACACAATGCAATACTATACTATACAATATATAATACAACACAACACAATACAATACTATACTATACAATATAACACAACACAATACAATACTATGCAATATAACACAACACAATACAATACTATACTATACAATATAACACAACACAACACAATACAATACTATACTATACAATATAACACAACACAATACAATACTATACTATACAATATAAACAACACCAATACAATACTATACTATACAATATAACACAACACAATACAATACTATACTATACAATATAACACAACACAATACAATACAATACTATACAATCCACTCTTGGTGATATTATTAGACGTAAAAAGTGTAAAAAAGAGAACATACAAAAAACAACCAACCAAAAACCCTACCCATAAGACATCTACAGAAGACTTGGACATAATCCTAGCAACATCAGTAAACATAGTCTTTAGAGAAACTATGTTCACTGGTTCCATTTGAATTTCAGTGTCAGCATCTTTGTAAACTGTATTTAAAACTGGACAATGAAAAAGAATGCGTTCACAAGATAGTGGCTGAGAACAGGAGCAAGCCACAATGTGTCATTATGTGTGTAGCTGCTTAGTCCTTATATAGCAGGTGAATATGAGTATGAATGTTTATTTAGATGTAGGCCTGGCATGGGCTCTCTCTGCCTCTGTTTCTGTCTGTCTGTCTGTCTGTCTGTATCTCTCTGTCTCTCTGTCTCTCTCTCTCTCTGTCACACACACAACCAATGAAAAAGCAAATAACAACCACTTAAAAAACAACAAACAACCAATAAAAAACCAACAACAAACCAAGTAAGAAAACAGCAAACAACCAATAAGAAAAACAACAAACAACAGTTAAGAAAACCAAACAAACAACCAATAAAAAAACCAAACAAATAACCATTAAAAAAAACCAAACAAACAGCCAATAAAACCATTTTTTAAAAACCCAACCAAACAAACAGCTAATTAAAAACCAAACATCCAACCATTAACCACCCCCACCCCCCAAAAAAACCCCAACAACCAATAAAAACCCCTAACAAGACAATAAACCAATTTTTTTTAAAACAAACAACCAATAAAAAACTTTACAGCCAATAAAAACAACAACAATAACCCCCCCCCAAATAAACAACAAATAATAATTTTTTAAAAATCAACCAACCAACCCATACAAAAAATAAACCCCATTAAAAAACAAACAATCAACCAATAAAAAAAACCAACCCAAACAACCAACCAGTTAAAAAACCCACCAACAATAAAAAAGAAATCAACAACCAATCACTGAAAAACCCCAAACAACCAACCAACAATAAAAAAATAAAAAAAAAACAACCAACCTACCCCCCCTCACCCCCCCCCCCCCCCACCCCCACCATCCCCACCCCACCCTAAACAAACCAACCAATAAAAACGACCCACACAAAACAAACCAAACAACCCAACCCAACCCAAACCCAACCTAAACCCAACCCAAACAACCCAACCCAACCCAACCCAACCCTACCAACCAATCAGGAAAAGCGTTTCAACCCTACCAACCAATCAGGAAAAGCGTTTCAACCCTACCAACCAATCAGGAAAAGCGTTTCAACCCCAACCCTAAACCAACCAATCAGGAAAAGCGTTTCAACCCTACCAACCAATCAGGAAAAGCGTTTCAACCCTACCAAACCAACCAATCAGGAAAAGCGTTTCAACCCTACCAAAACCAACCAATCAGGAAAAGCGTTTCAACCCTACCAAACCTACCAACCAATCAGGGAAAGCGTTTCAACCCTAAACCAACCAACCAATCAGGAAAAAGCGTTTCAACCCTACCAAACCCAACCAACCAATCAGGAAAAGCGTTTCAACCCTACCAAACCAACCAATCAGGAAAAGCGTTTCAACCCTACCAAACCCAACCAATCAGGAAAAGCATTTCAACCCAACCTAAACCAACCAATCAGGAAAAGCGTTTCAACCCTACCAAACCCAACCAACCAATCAGGAAAAGCGTTTCAACCCTACCAACCAATCAGGAAAAGCGTTTCAACCCTACCAAAACCAACCAATCAGGAAAAGCGTTTCAACCCAAAACCAACCAATCAGGAAAAGCGTTTCAACCCTACAACCCAACCAATCAGGAAAAGCGTTTCAACCCTAACCCATCCAATCAGGAAAAGCATTTCAACCCTAAACCAACCAATCAGGAAAAGCGTTTCAACCCTAACCTACCAACCAATCAGGAAAAGCGTTTCAAACCAAACCTACCAACCAACCAATCAGGAAAAAGCGTTTCAACCCTACCTAAACCAACCAACCAATCAGGGAAAACGTTTCAACCCCAACCCAACCAACCAATCAGGAAAAGCGTTTCAACCCTAAACCAACCAATCAGGAAAAGCGTTTCAACCCTACCAAACCCAACCAATCAGGAAAAGCATTTCAACCCTACCAAACCCAACCAATCAGGAAAAGCGTTTCAACCCTACCAACCAATCAGGAAAAGCGTTTCAACCCTACCAAACCAAACCAACCAATCAGGAAAAGCGTTTCAACCCTAACCTAACCCAACCAATCAGGAAAAGCGTTTCAACCCTAACCTACCAACCAACCAATCAGGGGAAACGTTTCAACCCTAAACCAACCAACCAATCAAGAAAAAGTGTTTCAACCCTAACCCAACCAATCAGGAAAAAGCGTTTCAACCCTAAACCAGCCAATCAGGAAAAAGCGTTTCAACCCTACCAAACCCAAACCAACCAATCAGGAAAAAGCGTTTCAACCCAACCCTAAACCAACCAACCAATCAGGAAAAGCGTTTCAACCCTACCAAACCCAAACCAACCAATCAGGAAAAAGCGTTTCAACCCAACCCTAAACCAACCAACCAATCAGGAAAAGCGTTTCAACCCTACCAAACCCAAACCAACCAATCAGGAAAAGCGTTTCAACCCAAACCTACCAAAACCAACCAATCAGGAAAAAGCGTTTCAACCCTAAACCAACCAATCAGGAAAAGCGTTTCAACCCAACCAACCAATCAGGGAAAGCGTTTCAACAGGTGTGCAGCAAGCTGAAGCTGAGCGCGGAGGCCTACCCTGAGGAGGTGGTGCGCGTGCTGCTGGCCAAGCGGCCAATCATCGGCAACCTGGAGGGCTCGTTAGACGACTACATCCTCAAGGTCTTCGGCCTGAACGAGTTCATCTACGGGGACTACCCCCTCATCCAGTTCAAGGTTCGTTGGTAGTGGGTGTGTTATGGTGGGGTGAAGGGGGGTTGGGGTTGGGGTGGGGGGGGGGGGTTGGGTGGGTGGGGGGGGGGGGGTGGGTGGGGAGGGGGGAGGGGGGGGGTGGTGGTGTGGGAGGGGGTTGGGGGGGGTGGAGGGTTCTGTGGATGATGATTGTGGGGGTGAGGGGTGGGGCTGGAATGGTGGGGAAGGGGGGGTGGAGGGTTCTGGGATGATGATTGTGTGGGGGGGGGTGAGGGGTGGGGCTGGAATGGTGGGGGAAGGGGGGGTGGAGGGTTCTGTGGGTGATGATTGTGTGTGTGTAGGGGGGGGTGGGGGTCTGCTCTGGAATGGGGGTAGTGGGGGGTGGAGGGTTCTGGGATGATGATTGTGTGTGTGGGGGGTGGTGGTGGGGGGGGGGAGTTCTGGAATTATTATTATTGTGTGTGTAGGGGGTGGGGGATGTTCTGTGATGATAAGTGTGTTTGTGTGTGGGGGGGAGGGGCTGCTCTGGAGTGGGGGCAGTGGGGAGGGTTCTGGGATGATGATTGTGTGTGGGGGTGGGGGGAGAGGGTTCTGGAATGATGATTGGGCGGGGGGGGGGGTCTGGAATGATGATTGGGGGGGGGGGGGGGGGGGGGTCTGGAATGATGATTGTGTGTGTGTTGGGGGGGATTCTGGGATGATGGTTTGAGGGGGGGGGGGGGGGGGGGGGGGGGGGTTCTGGAATGATGAGGGGGGGGGGGGGGGGGGGTCTGGAATGATGATTGGGGGGTGGGGGTCTGGAATGATGATTTGGGGGGGTGGGGGGGTTCTGGAATGATGATTGGGGGGGGGGGGGGGGGGGGTTCTGGAATGATGAGGGGGGGGGGGGGGGGGGGAGGTTCCAGAATGATGATTGTGTGTGGGGAGGGGGGGGGGGGTAAGGTAAAGGGTAGTAGGAGTGAAAGGATGGAGGTATGAGTGTGTGTTGGGGGGATAGGGGTGAGTGTGTGGAAGAGTGTGGGTGGGTGGGTGGGTAGGAGAGTGGGTAGGTCGATGTGTGTTTCGGTAGGTACCTGTGCGTGTGCTTGCATGCATGCGTGCAATGCGTGATGATTGTGGGGGGTGGGGGTGGGGGGAGGTGAAGGGTGGTGGGAGTGAAAGGATGGAGGTGAGTATGATTGTGTGTTGGGGGGATGGGGGTGAGTGTGTGTGGAAGAGTGTGTGTGGGTGTGTGTGTGGGTGGGTGGAAGAGTGGGTAGGTTGATTGTGTGGGTGGGCGGGAGAGTGGATAGGTTGATGTGTGTGGGTAGGTAGATGTGTGTGGGTAGGTATGTGTGGGTGAGTGCGTGGGTATGTTGATGTGTGTGTGGTCAGTTAGATTGTGTGTGTGTATGTTCAAGATTTTTTTGTGTTTTTCATTCAGTATGTGATTTGCTTTTTAAAAAAAATTAATTTATACCATTCAGGGAAGTTTCTGACATCTCGCTCCCCAACAATGGCTTAGGTTATGGTACACCTGGGTGTTATTTTTACACTGTATGAGAGGCAAATTATTATCGTTTTCGTTGTTTTTCCTGTTAGTGTGTTTTTCATAGAGAGAGAGAGAGAGAGAGAGAGAGAGAGAGAGAGAGAGAGAGAGAGCGCGCACAAGGAGCATACAAAAAAACCACCTGCCCACATACACACGCAGAGGACAGAAAGAAACAGAGAGGAAAAGAGAGAGAGAGATTTATTCTTTTATTTCGAGGATAATAGAATAAGCTCTCATGTGCTCTTTTTCATCCAGTCCCCGTGTGTATGCAGTTTTGTCAATTTTGTCATCCGTTCCCACCGGCACTCAATGGCCTACTCTTCCAAAAAGCAGAACAAGTTTTAACATGTGCGCAAAATGTTCTACGCACAGAATCTCAGTTTATAGTCTCATCCGAAGGACTTTTGGGGAGAGTAGAATCGGCACTGATGTCAACTCCAGAGGAAAAATCCTCTTGAATGAGAATCAAACCCAGGTCAGCAGATCACGAAAACATCACTCTGACCACCAGGCTATCCCGTCCCCCCGAGAGAGAGAGAGAGAGAGAGAGAGAGAGAGGAGAGAGAGAGAGAGAGAGAAAACAAAAAAACACACCCACCCACATACACACTTGCACAGAAGACAGAAAGAAACAGAGAGGGTGAGAGAGAGAGAGAGAGAGAGACGCAAACGCAATTTTATTTCACGAGGGTAATAGATTAAGTAACAAGACTTTTTTTCATCCATTTTGAGAGAGAGAGAGAGAGCGAGCAAAGAGCATAAAAAAAACCCACCCACCCACATACATACTTGCACAGAAGACAGAAAGAAACAGAGGGTGAGAGAGAGAGAGAGAGAGAGAGAGAGAGAGAGATGAGAGAGAGAGAGAGAGAGAGAGAGCAAGAGAGCAAGAGATACAAAAAAACCCCACCCACCCACATACGCACTTGCACAGAAGACAGAAAGAAACAGAGAAGGAGAGAGAGAGAGAGAGATGGAGAGAGAGGAGAGAGAGAGAGAGAGAGAGAGAGATTGAGATTGTATGTCTTTGCATCAACGAGTGTATCCTTTTATCCAAGTGTTTTCTGATGAAATACTGGTTTTGTTTTTTGTTTTTGATTTTTTATCCTGTGGGGAACAGTACGTGTACCAGTGCCTTGTGAAGAACATGGCCCCACAGATGTGGCTTGTATCAAAACACACCCTGTCAGGTGAGTTTGAACCAAAAAAAAAATCAAGCTTTAATTTAAGCCTCTCTGTTGTAGTTATAAAAGGTTGCAATCTACATGATAGTATACCGTTAAGAATTCAGAACAAAATAGGATTAGAAGATTTATCATCATGATTCTTATCTGCTATACCGGAAATTTAATGTCGCACCACTTTTTTTAGAAGTGCCAGGAAGGTATCCCCACCTTTTGGAAATTCTGTGCTAGGAATTTCCTCTTTTCTATCCCTCTCTTTATTTCTGCTTTTTGTTCCTTTTCTCCCTGTCACCTCCTTCTTGTCTGTTTTCTGCCTTCTTGGTCCTTTCTCCTGCCTTTTTTCCAAAAAGACTTAAGATATAACATCTCTCTCCCATGCTGAAGTTGGATTTATTTATTTGTTTATATTTAAAAAAAATTTTTTATACCACTTTAAGTCACAAGATTTCTCTACATGAAATTCGGGCTGCTCTCCCCGGGGAGAGCTCGTCGCCACAAGAGCAGCACCACCCATTTTTTCTTCTTCTTTTTGTGTGTGTGTGATACTATAACTACCTTACTTGGAGTATTCAGCAACACTTGAAGGTCCGGTTGTCATTGTTGCCATTCTGTGAGATTGCAGCTAGCTAGGATGCATTGGGCCTGACTTGTCAGGCACTTCACGGCAGTGCAACACATTTTCGCTCAAACACACACCAGTAGTTGCTGTCTGAGTGTTTGAAGAAGAAGAAGAAAGAAGTTACATCAGGTTTCCCAATGTTGCAACCATCTCTTTATTCCATAGCTGTCTTTACAACTTCCCCTTTTTTCTTTTTTTTCTCTGCCCCTGGTTTCCTTTTTGGGGGTCCGGGGAGACACAGCGTCTTTTGGGCAAGCAAAGGGGGGAGGCTTGAGGGGTGAAGGTATTGGGGCTCGCAGGGTGTTTAGCCCGGGCGCTCCTCGTCTCCTTGGTTCTTGGGTTTCCCCCCATTGTATTTGGTGGTGTTTGCCCGAGGGTGGTTGGTTGGGGGCCATTTAGTGAGGTGACGAACACCTGTCCTTTTTGTTTTTTATTGTGGGGAATTTGGGGTTAGTCCCACCCTGTTTTGATCACCCCCATTCTTTATTTGTCGCTCTGGCTTGTTGACAGTTTTTTGGAAAACGCATTTCAATGTGCCAATTTTTCTCTAAGGCTTTTGTTCGGGGGCCCACGGGCTGACATGGAAGGGGGGTGTTGGAACGAAAAATGGCATCAAAGAACGAAAATTTGGGCTTTTACAACAACAACACACCAACAAAAAATTGTCATCTGTCTCCCAAACACCTGTGTTGCGTTTTGTGAGCGCTTTGTTTTGTTGCTTTACAAGATTCGCGCTATTAAATTCCAATTTTGGGGGCGGGTAGTCAGTGGCGGGGCACCGCTTTCCCCCGCCAAGTTAAGCGCTCGAGCCCTGGTTACCCGTTGGTTTTTGGGGGACCGTTTGCGGCCTTGGTTCAGAAGTTCCCCGTTCCCCCCCCGCTGTAAATGGGCCCCCCGCCCTCTTTTTGGGCAGGGAAGGTTTAAAAAAAAAGGAGGGGAGAGAAGATGGGCGCCGCCCCCAATATGCTTGGCCCCAGAAGTGAGGTCTTGACGCCTCGCTCCCCCCGACCTTTAGGTTATGGGGTCCCTTTTCCTCCTTTACCTTGATTATTATGACATCGCGCCCCCAGTTCCCCAACGACCCCGCCCCTCCCTCTGCATCAGGAGGCTGGAGGCGGGGACTCCCCGCGGAAAACGCCCCAGTCCTGGAAGGCCCGCAGAAATTCACCATCACCCTAAAGGCCTCAGCAAAATCCCGTGGCTGCAACAGTAGGTGAGGGGGAAGGGGGGGGGGGGCGGGGATGCCTGTGGTTAGACTTGCGCTGCAAATTTACGCCCGGGGGTTTTTTTATTCCCCATTCAAGGGGGGGGGGGGGGGGGGGGGGGGGGGGGGGGGGTTTTTTTCCCCTTGGAGTTTGCTTTCCCCTTAAAACCCCCTCCCCCACTCTCCCCAATTTTCCTTCAGGTGGGGCTATAAAAACCGAGGTAAACCCCTGTGGGGCGAACGCACGTAGAAAATTTTGCGCACGCGTTAAAACTGTTCCCCTTTTGTAAAGGTAGGCCTTGTGTGGGCCCCGGGGGCCAACAGATAAAAGAATTTACAAAACCGCATGCACACGGGGACTGGATGTAAAAAAAGCACATGAGTGCTTATTCCATTATCCTTGATATAAAAGAATAAAATAAAATAAAAGTAAATAAATAAGGTGAGGGAAGCTGGGTTTTTTGGTTTTGTTTCGCTGTTACTGTCGCGAGGATCTCTCCAGCTTAACTCTTCTACTACCGCGTTCCGTTTCTCTTACTTACCACTGTATACCAAGTATTTTCTGCAGTGTCTTTCAGTTTCACACCTACTGACTTTAAAAAATCATAAAAAATCGAAATAAAGACAGATCTACATGAAACTTTCTGTACTTGTTAAGTTGTGAATAAAAATTCAATATTTCTTAGTTTGACTCTTGTGTGACTTGTTGTTGTGGAATGCTGATGGCGATGATGTTGCGGTTGTTGTTGGCTACGGTGGTTATGCAATAATTTTTAAAATATGACTATTTCAAGAGGTAAAGAATTGTAAAGATGAAGTGAAATAAAATCAAACATGCAAAATAAGTAATAATGTTCAGATAATATTAGAATAACATGCAATCACACTCACAAACAAGCATACAGGCTGACGAACAAACAGCCATTGAAATCAGGTCACGGTTTGTTCCAATTTTATTTTGCACTTCGTCAGTGAAAAACAGAAGAAAAAAACCCATCATACTACTCACGAGTCACTAGCATCATTTTGCAAGTTTCTGGAGCCACAATTTTCACGAAATTCTTTCATTTTAAGCCAGTCACAGTCATATGCCCCCTCGGCAGGATCGTTGTTTACACCACTGTCGTAGTCATCTTCATCACTTGAATCACCAATAAACACAGCACATCGATTCCACTCTGCAACTCTTGAATCCTTGTTCAGCTTCTAAGTCCATTTCAGTCCACATAAGTTCAGATTCTGCCATTATTTTCACAGAAAATCCTCAAAAAGTTCGTTGAAGCAGTCGCCATATTGATGCAGCTCCCTCCAAAAATTGTTACTCGATGACATCGCCGTAAAATCGAAAAAATCGGCACCAAAATCGATCAACTGAAGCCAAAATTGCAAATGGCGGCAGCTACACTATCTGGGAGCTCACTGCGCATGTCTAAAGCAATAAGGGGTGTGAGACCATGGTATATAAATAGCGCAAAGGGAGACAGGGAGACACCCGACACCAGGTATTCGGCGGGCACACCCGCCCGCGGCTTCGCGGACCAAGTAGTAAGAGGGCGGGTCAACCCGCCGACGGTAGTAGGAGAGTTAATGGTAGCCTTTAGTGGTAGGCGAAAATGGTAGCGTATGCAAAATTCCCACCCTTGGTAAACTTCAGAACTCTAGCCATGGAATGAAAAACAAAAAATCAAAGAGTCGTCAAATCTTTATTGGCCCAGGTCAAAAGCTGTGTCAGTTATTGATGTCAGCTAATTGCCAAGGCCTACACTAAAATGTTATTATGTTGTCAAATGTTATGTTGTAAAATGTTGTGTTGAGATTGCCTTCAGCCATGACAAGCTCTTTTTAACATAACAACCTGCACTCTTCTATGTTAAAGAAGCAAAAAAAATCCTCTGAAGTCAGAGTACGGCTGCCTATATGGCAAGGTATTTTGAAAAGAGTCATACACGCAAACTTCTCACCCAGTGTGTGCTTCCTATCTCACAGTGATTCCCAAGTGGGATGATGAGTGAGTCAGAGTGTGGCATGTTCTGGGTGACCCCCCACAGTGTAAAGCTGGGGAACGCACAACAACAACAACAACAACAACAACAACATCAAATCTTTAATGTTCAACCTTTCAGTAACAGTAAGGGGAAAAAAACCTGAAGATGAACATTTTCTGTTTTTCCTTTTCCGTTTGCAGATGAAGTTGTTTTCTGGTCTGTACCATGGCAACGAAGCTCTGTGCGAGGTACAGGAGACAGAGGAACTGACCGTTTTAGACGGTTGTTGCAATGTCAAGGTCGAACTGACGTTCCCGATCGTGGTGGCTGATGTCCCTCGTTCTGCTCGACTGTGTTTCACTGTGGGTGCGGCTGCCACAATCAAGAAGAAAAATGCCAGGGTATGGTTTTGTTTCTGTGTGTTTGTGTGTGTGTGAGAGTGAGTGAGTGGTGTTGTGTGTGTGTGTGTGTGTCAGAGAGTGAGTGTGTGTTTGTGTGTGTGTGTGTTTTGGTGTGTGTGAGTGAGTGAGTGTGTGTATGTGTGTGTGTGTAAGTGTGTTTGTGTGTATGTGTCAGGAGTGAGTGTGTGTGTGAGTGTAAGTGTGTTTGTGTGTGTGTGAGTGTGTGTGTGTGTGTGAGTGTAAGTGTGTTTGTGTGTGTTTATATGTGTGTGTATGTGAGTGTGTGTGTGTGTGTTATTTTATTTATTTATTTTATTCTTTTATTCTTTTATTTCGTGTTTGTGTGTGCAAGTGTGAGAGTGAGTGTGTGTGTGTGTGTGTGAGAGAGTGAGTGAGCGAGTGTGTATGTGTGTTTGTGTTGTGTGTTTATGTGCGAGTGTAACTATATATATATTTATATAACATATAATATATATATATATATATATAGAGAGAGGAGAGAGAGAGAGAGAGAGAGAGAGATTCTTCTTCCTCTTCTTCTTCCTTTTTTGTCATGTTTCTCCCAGTTTTGAGCTTCCTCCTTATTTATGCCCCTTTCTCTAAGATCATCTGCAATACAGGCAGCCCAGGTTTTGCTAGGTCTTCCCTTTGGTCTCTTTCCATCCGAAACGAAGTTCATTGCTCTTTTTGTGATGTGGTGGTCTGCTTTCCGTTGAACGTGCCCAAACCAGCGCAGTCTATTGGTACTAGCTACAGACTTCAGATCATCAACTTTGCACATTCTCCATAGTTCTTCATTCGTGATCCTGTCTTCCCATTTGATCTTTGTCATGTAGCGTAGCATTCGGTTTTTACAGCTCTTCAACAAACTTTCATATATATATATATATATATATATATGAGTGTAAAAAAGTAAAAGGAGGAGAAGAATTGAAAATGGTCTGTAAATGGTTTCTCAAAGAAAGTTCATAGGCGTTAGTGTCCTCATATGTTTTCATAATAGTTGTCTTCCATATTCCTTGTTTCCTTTTTTTTGTGTGTGGTCATTTTCCTCTGATCTCTCTTCTTCGTCCATCGGGATCGGTGATGACCATCTATTCATCCTGGGGTTGGGAGGGTCCATTTCTGTGGGTGCAAAGATGACTTATTTGGCCAATCCGCACTTGAAAAGTTCTTGAGCAGTATGGACAGGGTATAGTGGCTGCTTTTGGAGACTTGGAGGCTCTATCTTTCCTGTCTTGCCTGCGTTGCTCAGCTGTCGCAATTCTGTTTGCTTCGTGGGCCTTGGCGCTGTGGCCTCTCCATTGCTGCCTGCTCCCATGAGTTTATCTCAGATACACCTCCTTTCTATGTCAGTATACATGGTTGTGGGAGGATTGGAGGGGGGCGGGGGTTGGGGGGTAAGGAAGAATAGCCGAGGTGTTAGAACTTCATTCTTTCTTTGTGATCGAACATTAACTGAGAGTGTAGTTCAAGTTTCCACTGAGGTGCCTGTCTTTCTGAGATAATCCCCCCCCCTTCCCCCTTCCCCCCACCCCTTCCCCCCCCTCCCCTCTTCCCCCCTCCCCTCTTCCCCCCCCCCCTTCCTCCCTTCCCCCCTCTCCCCCCTTCCCCCTGTGCCGTTAAGTCACTGACTTTAAGCAGTTCAAAAAAGTCAACATACATTTTTTTTATTCTTTCTTTTTTATTCTTTTATATCAAGGATGATGGAATAAGCACTTTTTTACATCCAGTCCCCGTGTGTATGTGGTTTTGTAAATTCTGTCATGTTTCCACCGGCACACAATGGCCTACTCTTACGAAAAGTGGAACAGGATTTAACATGTGCGCAAGATGTTCTGCGTGTGTTTGCACCTGGGGCCTCGGTTTATAGTCTCATCCGAAGGACTTTTTTGGGGAAAGTAGAGTCTGCACTGATGTTAACTCCAGGGGAAAATATCCCCTTGAACGGGAATCGAACCCGGGTCGTCAGATTTCCAGCGCAATGTTCTAACCACTAGGCTATCCCGTCCCCCTGTGTGTGTGTGTGTGTGTGTGTGTGTTGTCACCTAGTGACTCCTGAAGCAGTTAAGAAAAGTCTGTCCTACATGATGGGTTGTGTGCGAGTTTGTGCGTGTGCGCGGTGTGTGTGTGTGCGCGCACACCTGTGTGTGTATGTGTGTGTGAGTGTTTGTGTATGTGTGTTGTTACCCAGTCACTCCTAAAAGAGTTAAGAAAAGTCTGTCCTACATGACGATGTGGTGTGTGTGTGTGCATGTATGCGTGCATGCGTGTTTGTGCACGCATGCGTGTGTGTGCGCGCACATGTGTGCATGTGTGTGCACGTGTGTGCACGTGTGTGTGTTGTCAGGATTTCAACCACATAGCCTGGGTGAACATGCCTGTGTATGACTTCAAGGGGCGTCTTCCCAGGGGCGACCAGGTGTTGCCACTATGGCAGTTCGATACCTTGATGATCGACGAGTCCTGCTACCCAATGGGTGAGAGAGGGGAGAGAGAGAGGGGAGAGAGAGCAGAGGGTTGAGAAGGAGTAGGGGAGGGATTGAGGAGAGGGTGGGAGGATGAGTTGGAGAGAAGAGTGGGAGGGAGAGTGGGATGGAGAGAGAAGGGGGGAGGAGAGAGGGTGGGAGAGAGAGAGGTGGAGAGGGAGAGGAGTGTGGGAGAGAGGGGGAGAGAGAGGGGGAGAGAGAAGAGGTGGGAGGAGAGAGAGGGTGGGAGAGAGAGAGGGTGGGAGAGAGAGACGGGGAGAGAGAGAGAAGTGGGGAGAGAGAGGGAGGGAGAGAGGGGGGAGAGAGAGTGGGGAGGGAGAGAGAGAGGTGGGAGAGAGGGAGGGAGAGAGAGAGGGGGGAGAAAGAGTGGGAGAGAGAGGGGAGAGAGAGAGGGGGAGGAGAGGGAGGGAGAGAGAGTGGGGAGAGAGGGAGAGAGAGGGTGGGAGAGAGAGAGGGTGAGAGAGAGAGGGAGAGAGAGAGTGGGGAGAGAATGGGGGAGAGAGAGTGGGGAGGGAGGGAGGAGAGTGGGGAGAGAGTGGAGTGGGGAGGGGGAGCGAGGGTGGGAGAGAGGGAGGGAGAGAGGAGGGAGAGAGAGGGGGGGAGAAAGAGTGGGAGAGAGAGGGGAGAGAGAGAGTGGGGAGAGAGAGGGAGAGAAGGAGAGAACTTGAGTGCGAAATTGAATTGTTTATTGAGAGTGAGTGAATAAGCACAGGGCTTCTTTGCTCCATGCTCCAAAAAATCCCCCCCTTCCTGCAAAAACCCCCCAACTGAACAAAAAAAAGCAAACAAACAATAAAAATGAAAGACCAAATAAAAAACCAAAGATGAAAAACAAACAAAAACACATATACAAATGCACAAAAAAACTGTTAAAAAAACAAACAACAAACAAGCAAATACATGCAAACAGTAATAATCAGCAGTTTTATATACACCAAAGTGAAGATTAAAAAATGAGAGAGAGACAGAGGGTGAGAGAGAGACAGGGGAGAGAGAGGGAGTGAGCACACACACACACAAACACACTGTCTCTCTCACTTGCGTGCACACACACACACACACACAGTATGAGCGAATAAAAAGCACACGTTTGCTGGGTGGAGGAGGGAGGTCATTGAAGGCAATATTGTCAGTAATGACGCAACGTATGCCTAGTATTTTCTAACGTTTTGTTCCTGTACCCTTTTATTATCTAAAGTATAAACGTGTAAGAATGGATGAAACAGTAGGTGAATTAATTTGTTTGTCCTGATGTTTTATGATTTTCTTTTTTTAATTCTTAAAACATTTTCTATTCAAATGTGTGTGTGGACGTGAGCGCGCACGCGCGCAGGTGTGTATGAGTATGTGTGTGCATGTATATGAATATGTGGTAATTTGTATTTTCAATGTATTACATATTATCCTTTTTTTCTACTGGTTTAATTTAATAGTAAATGATGCAATAATATAGTATCTTAGTATAATCATTAAGAAATTTGTTCTTAGATAGATGGCTTGATGAAAAAAGCAAATACATTGTTTATTCAATGTACCATCTGGAAATAAAATTTTGACTTGACTTGACACACATACACACACACACACACACACACACACACACACACACACACACACACACACACACACACACACACATACACACATATTGTGAAAGGTCTTTGTCACAGTCCCATAGGACATTTGTTATAGTTACATTAACGTTAATGACTTTTTTGTTGTTGTTGTTGTTGTTGTTTTTTTTTGGTTGGTTTTTTTTTCTTGTTTTTTTTAAAAAATTCCTGTTGCATTGCCAAGTTTTTCGAGATTTTTTTTAACACCACATCCACATCTCCCGGTTTTGTTGTTGTTTTTTTTTATAGTTTTTTTTTTTTTAGGGGGAGGGGAGGGGGGGGGGGGGGGGCGTCTAATATCACTAAAAGTGAACAGACGTAAAATTGAAGTCAACAACAACACATACACACACGCACATAGGATGAAAAATGGAAGAAAAAAAACAGTGAGAAAGAGAGAGAACTCAAACTCGAACTCGAAATGGTTTAGGGTCATAGCCTATACTGAATAAACCATTTCGAGTTCGAAAGAGAGACAGACACAGAGAGAGAGAGAGAGAGAGAGAGAGAGAGAGAGAGAGAGAGAGAGAGAGAGAGAGAGAGAGAGAGAGAGAGAGAGAGAGAGTGCAGTGATAAAAAGAAGGGTTGTGTGTTTGGCTACAGGCACAGTGGCTCTGAATCCTCTGGGTCATGATGCTGCCACCCTGTCCTTAAGTTTTCCCGACTACAACGTCCGCTCCTCCATCATGTACCCTCCTTACGATCTGGTCAGTGTGTACCCATCTTTGTTTACGTACGTGCTGTTGTGTATTGTACTGTCAGTTATCGCGGATCTCAGACAATCATGTTATAGAGATGCCCCCCCCCACAGTGTTGGAGTTTAAGGCACATCATTGCCGGATCGTTGCATGCCTGTAAATGATTGAGTGCAAGCGCTTCGATTTGTTTTGTTTTTTTTACAAGATTCAGCGCTATATAAATTCCATATTATTATTATTATTATTATTCCTGTGTATTTTATCATCAATGCTCTAGTCACAGCTGTCAATTTTCCCCACTTTCAGCTGCTATCCATTCCAGCCCATCCCAGCTGGTGCTAATTATTACAGCAGGAACTGACCACACTTGGATTAGGTAAAAGGAAGGGACGTGCTAAGTTTAGCGCTCTTGATTGAGTGGTGTTGGATTTGCGTGCTGTGTAGTAGTAGTGTGTTCCATGAAGTACCGAAAATAGAAAAAAAAGGTTCATGTCAGCGAACAACTTTTGACATCATTGCAGTGACTGAACATAGGCTCTACAGCTTGTAGCATCTAAATGCCATTTATGCAATTTGTTGTTTGTGTTTTGTTTTTGATGTACTTAAGCTGTGACCAGTCCTTATGTTTGTTTTACCACCACCGTGGCTTTCCACTTCAAAAGCAAGCGATGTGAACTGTGAGAGATGCTGTTAAAAAAATAAGGACCAACCAACTGCCTAGGCACAGTGGTTAGTTAGTGCCTTGGGTTACGGACTGGAAGGTCGTGGGTTTGAATCCTTTAAGAGTCATAGGGATTTTTCGGACTCCTACCCAGAGTGAGTTTGCTGTTGGCTTAGTGGGAAGACTGGGACCACACAGTTGAGCTTCATCCACTTAACGGATGCGAGTTTGAGAGTGTTGCTTCAATTACCTGACCAACACTGCAGGTGTCTGTATCTCTCGGGCCTGGTTGACTCTGGGATACATTATGATAGGAAGCAGTGTAGAGTAGAGCAGCCCTGTCACGTAGTCTCAAAGTGGATGCTACTTCCATAGCAGCATCATTACAATCATCCTCATCATCATTGATCATCATGCGATACAAGAAAACTGTCTCTGATTCTGTGACTCGCAGAAGACGAGGCAGCAACAGAAGAAAAAAAAAGTAAGGACCGTGGCAGACTGCTTGAAATTTTCAGGGGGTTTAAGAGAGGTGTGTAAAAATCTAAGTCACGTTTGGAAATAGTGAGCTTACCTTGCATCGTGTGTGTTTGTGTGCGTGCGTGTGTGTGTGTGTTTTTGTGTGTGTTGTGTGTGTGCGTGTGTGTGTTTGTGTGTGCACGTGTGCGGGTGTGTGTGTGCATGCATGCATATGCATGCGTGTGTTGTGTGTGTGTGTGTGTGTGTAACAGGTGAAACAGTGCGCTGCAGAGCATATGGAGACTGAGGGGGCCGCTGGATCACCAGTAAGTGTTCAACAGTATCGCCATATCATTGTTGTTGTTTTTGTTGTTGTTACTATTATGATTTTGCCATATCATTGTTGTTGTTTTTGTTGTTGTTACTATTGTGATTTCGCCATATCATTGTTGTTGTTTTTGTTGTTGTTACTATTGTGATTTTGCCATATCATTGTTGTTGTTTTTGTTGTTGTTACTATTATGATTTTGCCATATCATTGTTGTTGTTTTTGTTGTTGTTACTATTATGATTTTGCCATATCATTGTTGTTGTTTTTGTTGTTGTTACTATTGTGATTTTGCCATATCATTGTTGTTGTTTTTGTTGTTGTTACTATTATGATTTTGCCATATCATTGTTGTTGTTTTTGTTGTTGTTACTATTATGATTTTGCCATATCATTGTTGTTGTTTTTGTTGTTGTTACTATTGTGATTTTGCCATATCATTGTTGTTGTTTTTGTTGTTGTTACTATTGTGATTTTGCCATATCATTGTTGTTGTTTTTGTTGTTGTTACTATTGTGATTTTGCCATATCATTGTTGTTGTTTTTGTTGTTGTTACTATTGTGATTTTGCCATATCATTGTTGTTGTTTTTGTTGTTGTTACTATTGTGATTTTGCCATATCATTGTTGTTGTTTTTGTTGTTGTTACTATTATGATTTTGCCATATCATTGTTGTTGTTTTTGTTGTTGTTACTATTATGATTTTGCCATATCATTGTTGTTGTTTTTGTTGTTGTTACTATTATGATTTTGCCATATCATTGTTGTTGTTTTTGTTGTTGTTACTATTATGATTTTGCCATATCATTGTTGTTGTTTTTGTTGTTGTTACTATTATGATTTTGCCATATCATTGTTGTTGTTTTTGTTGTTGTTACTATTATGATTTTGCCATATCATTGTTGTTGTTTTTGTTGTTGTTACTATTGTGATTTTGCCATATCATTGTTGTTGTTTTTGTTGTTGTTACTATTATGATTTTGCCATATCATTGTTGTTGTTTTTGTTGTTGTTACTATTATGATTTTGCCATATCATTGTTGTTGTTTTTGTTGTTGTTACTATTATGATTTTGCCATATCATTGTTGTTGTTTTTGTTGTTGTTACTATTATGATTTTGCCATATCATTGTTGTTGTTTTTGTTGTTGTTACTATTGTGATTTTGCCATATCATTGTTGTTGTTTTTGTTGTTGTTACTATTGTGATTTTGCCATATCATTGTTGTTGTTTTTGTTGTTGTTACTATTGTGATTTTGCCATATCATTGTTGTTGTTTTTGTTGTTGTTACTATTATGATTTTGCCATATCATTGTTGTTGTTTTTGTTGTTGTTACTATTATGATTTTGCCATATCATTGTTGTTGTTTTTGTTGTTGTTACTATTAT
This sequence comes from Rapana venosa, assembly GCA_028751875.1. Taxonomy (NCBI): domain Eukaryota; kingdom Metazoa; phylum Mollusca; class Gastropoda; order Neogastropoda; family Muricidae; genus Rapana; species Rapana venosa. The sequence continues at coordinate 19,936,157 of CM054163.1, read as the reverse complement.
GATTTTGCCATATCATTGTTGTTGTTTTTGTTGTTGTTACTATTATGATTTTGCCATATCATTGTTGTTGTTTTTGTTGTTGTTACTATTATGATTTTGCCATATCATTGTTGTTGTTGGAAGAGAGAGAGAATTATAAAAAAGAAAAGAAAAAAAAGAAATGGCTAACTAGAACAAAAAACGTACATCAGATATATCATATGTGTGTGTGTGTATGTGTGTGTATGTACATCGGGGTATGAAGATTAGCCAGAAAGAGAGAGAGAAAATTATAATAAAAAAAAGAAAGAAATGGCTAACTATAACAAAAACATTAATGTATCATGTGTGTGTGTATGTACATCGGGGTATGAAGATTAGAGAGAGAGAGAAAATTATAATAAAAAAAAGAAAGAAATGGCTAACTATAACAAAAACATTAATGTATCATGTGTGTGTGTATGTACAACAGGGTATGAAGATTAGAGAGAGAGAGAGAGAAAGAGTTATAAATAAAAGAAAGAATGGCTAACTAGAATAAAAACATGAATGTATCATGTATGTGTGTGTATGTACATCGGGGTATGAAGATTAGAGAGAGAGAGAAAGTTATAAATAAAAGAAAGAAATGGCTAACTAGAATAAAAACATGAATGTATCATGTGTGTGTGTATATGTACATCGGGGTATGAAGATTAGAGAGAGAGAGAGAGAAAGTTATAAATAAAAGAAAGAAATGGCTAACTAGAATAAAAACATGAATGTATCATGTGTGTGTGTGTATGTACATCGGGGTATGAAGATTAGAGAGAGAGAGAAAGTTATAAATAAAAGAAAGAAATGGCTAACTAGAATAAAAACATGAATGTATCATGTATGTGTGTGTATGTACATCGGCGTATGAAGATTAGAGAGAGAGAGAGAGAGAGAGAAAGTTATAAATAAAAGAAAGAAATGGCTAACTAGAATAAAAACATGAATGTATCATGTATGTGTGTGTATGTACATCGGGGTATGAAGATTAGAGAGAGAAAGAAGAGAGAGAGAGAGAGAGAGAGAGAGAGAGAGAGAGAGAGAGAGAGAGAGAGAGAGAGAGAGAAAGTTATAAATAAAAGAAAGAAATGGCTAACTAGAACAAAAAACGTACATCAGATATATCATGTGTGTGTGTACATCGGGGTATGAAAATTAGCCAGAGAGAGAGAGAGAGAGACAATGAAAATGACAAATTCTTTTATTTCGAGGATAATGAATAAGCACTCATGTGCTTTTTTACATCCAGTCCCCGCCCATAGGGATACATCTTAATAATAACCCAACACTTATACACTCTCACATTAGAAACAAGGGGAAATATCCTTTTCAAAACAGCCCCCCCCTCCCACCAAAAAAAACCCAAAAAAAAACCAAAACAAAAAACACCCCCCCATCCCCACCCACCCAAAACCCCCAACCAAAACAAACAAACAAACAAGGAGAAAAAAACCAAATCAACAAAAGAAGGAAAAGGAAAAAAGAGAAAAACAAACAACAACAACAAAACCAAGAAAAGTAACAACAACCAAACTTAATAAGTCATAAAGATAAACATCCACACATTGTCAAATGGTACATATACTTGTTACATATAACAATACGATATTGAAATAGGACACTCATTAAAACTTAAGTACAGCGGACAAGCCCAATAAAGTATTGAAAATATAAAATATGAATCCTTCGTCAGGATACACTATAACTATAAGCAAAACGACAAAAGATGAGATATACAGAGACAGAGAGACAGAAGTGTGTGTGTGTATTTCAGATGATATCCAATATATAATTCCCAAAACAGTACACGATCACCATCAACACTCATTTTTGATTATACTCGTTCAAATTATATGTCAGGATAATGAAATAAACCCGATACCCATACATTCACATAATAAAAACAAGAAACAAAACAAAAGAACAAATCTAAACCTATACAGTCATTGACAGAGAGAATGTGTTTAGTGTGTGTGTGTGTGTGTGTGTGTTTTAGAGATAATACTAATTATATAATACTCACATAGCACACGATAACATCAACACTTTTTAAAATTATACTTATACAAGAGAGAGAGAGAGAGAGAGAGAGAATTATGAAATAAAAAGAAAGAAATGGCTAACTGGAACAACAACATACATCAGACATATCATGCCTGAGTGTGCGCGGGCGCTTTGATTTGTTTGCTGTACAGGATTCATTGCTACACAAATTCCATATAGTAGAAGTAGTGTTGTCGTTGTCGTTGCCATCATCATTATGATCATCATTATTGTTGTTGTTATTATTATCATTATTATTATTGTTGTTGTTATTATCATCATCATAATCATCATTATCATCATCATAAGCGCATTGATTTGTTTTTTGCAAGATATAGCGCCGTATAAATTCCATGTATTATTACTATCATCATCATCATCATCATCATCATCAATGGAATTTATAGAGCGCTATATCTTGCCATTACAAATCAGAGCGCTTCCATTCCATCCGCTCCTACACAAGCAACAATGATTCACAATATTCTAATAAATTCAAATCACACACACACACACACACACACACACACACACACACACTACACACACAGAGTTTGTACATTTCAGCAGGGTGATGGAATTTTGGATTTTAAAGGCAGGGACAGATATGAGATGAAACAAGAGGGAAAAATCTTAGGTTTGAAATAGGTATGTCTTGAGGCTGGATCTAAAGCTGTCGTAAGTAGGCTTTTTATGAAGAGAGAGAGGGAGGTCATTCCAGATTGATGGACCAGAAATAGAGAAAGAGCGACGGCCAACAGTGGATTGGTTGAATCTAGGTATTCATAAGCACAAGGTATCTGCAGCAGAGCGGAGGGAACAAGAAGAAGTGTACAGGTGAAGACATTCACAGAGGTAGGAGGGTGCAGTTTTGTGGAGACATTTGTAACAGAGGGTACTGATCTTGTACTTTACTCTCTGTGGCACAGGCAACCAGTGGAGAGATTGCAGGTGTGGAGTATATCATCATTGTTGCTGTTGTTGTTATCATCATTATTGTCATCATCATCTTCTTCATCATCATCATCATCATCATCATTATCACCATCATCATTATTATGACGTACAACAGGGTATGAAGATCAGTCGGATGCATATGGAGCAGCTGCAGACGATGCTGACTCAGGAGGAGCTGTTTGAGCAGGACAAGGAACTCCTGTGGATCCTGCGCTTCGAGCTGCGTGATCGTCACCCCGAGCATCTGCCGACGTCTGCTGCAAGCGGTCAAGTGGAATAACCACATCGATGTGGCCAAGGTTGGTTATGTGTTATGTGTGTGTGTGTGAGGGGGGAGGGAGGGGGGGGGGGGGGGAGGGAGGGGAGGAGAGGGTGGAGAGGGGGGGTTATGGTTGTGTGTTTGTTGTTAGGATGTAGTGGTGTTTGTGTGTGATGATGGATAGCTAGCTAGCTACATGAGATAGATAGATAGATAGATAGATAGATAGACAGATAGATAGATGGATTGATTGATTGATTGATAGATTGATTAGATAGATTGATTGATTGATTGATTGATTGATATAGAGAGATGTATTGATAGATATACATGTTGAGTAAATGTAGACTTATAGGTAACTATGGATATATAGAGAAGGACATATAGACAGACAAATGAACGGATAGATGGATATAGAGATAGACAAACAGGCAGATAGATAATATTGAATCAAGTTGAATTAGATTTGATTGATTGATTTATTGATTTATCAAACTAGGTGAACTGATCGATCAGTCAAGATAAAGATTAACTGACCATTCCATCATTGATGTGGCTAAGGTTGGTTTATTTTATGTGTATTATTTAAATGATTGAGTGATTGATCACTCAGTGATTGGAATAATTGATTAACGAATGAAAGTTTTAAAAAAAACAACTTTTTTTTTTCCTTCCTCAGTTATAGCTTTGTGAGGCTCACCAATGGTGAGATTTTTGCAAATGTGACCATTCACCCCCGCCCCCCCCCCCCCCCCCCCTCCCCCCACCCTCTCACCCCCACCATTAAGGTAGCCACATTCCCACCGGCACACAATGGCCTACTCTTACGAAAAGCGGAACAGCTTTGATTTGTTGCTTTACAAGATTCAGCGCTATATAAATTCCATACATTATTATTATTATTATTTAACGTGTGCGCAAGATGTTCTGCGTGCGTTCGCACACGGGGCCGCGGTTTATAAGTCTCATCCTTCGGGGGGTGTTTATTTTAATCAATAAAAAATGTATATTATCACACTCACACAACACACACACACAACACACACACACACACACACACACACACACACACACACACACACACACACACACACACACACACAACCACACACACAACACACACACACAACACACACACACACACACACACACAACACACACACACACACACACACACACACACACACACACACACAACCACACAACACAACACACACAACACACACACCAAACACACACATTTTCTTGTTAGGCAATTGACAGCTGTTGTTTTTTTTTGTCAAACCGTTCTGCCACTTTCTCCTCCTTTTGGATGCTGCTGACGTTCCAGATGACGGTGCTGCTGGAGAGCTGGCCTCCGTTAGGGGTGGACTATGCCCTGGAGCTGTTGGACTTCGACTACCCGGATTACCACGTGCGCAAATACGCCGTCCAGTGGTTGAACGGAGCCCTCGAGTGAGAAAGCCTTTCGTTTTGGAAAGGAGAGGGGTGGGGGGGGGGGGGGGTTGCAAAGAAGTGGGTTATTTCTAATCCTTTAAAATGAGGGGACGGGATAGCTCAGTGGTCGGAGCACTCGCTTTCCCCCAGCCAAGTTAAGCAGCGTCGAGCGTGGTTACCAGTTGGATGGGTGACCGTTTGCGCTGCCTTGGCTTCAGTACAGTTCCCCCAGTTCACCCAGCTGTAAATGGGTACCTGCCCTCTTTAGGGTCAGGGAAGGTAAAGCAGTGAGGGAGAGGAGATGGGCGCCGCCCTCAATATGCTGGCCCTAGAGAAGTGAGGTCTCTGACGCCTCGCTCCCCTACGACCTTATAGGTTATGGGACTCCTTTACCGTTACCTTAAAATGAAAAAAGAATGATTGTTGCTGTTTTTTAAAAAACACTTTTGTGTCTGTTTTTTTTCTTTTGGTTTTCAGTTTTTGGTGGTGAAGTGATGAACATTTTTTTGTTTTCTTCTTCAGAAATATGTTTTATGAGTGTTTGAAAAGTTTGGTGGGTTTGTTGGGTTTTTTTTGTAGGGGGGGGGGGGGGGGGGGTGAGTGGGGTGATGTGTTGATATGCTGAATGTTGATTTTAGTCCGTATTCGCAGGTTTTTTTTAAAGTATATTGGTTTTGATGTTGTTGGATTGTTTATTGTTTTTAAGAAAAGTTTGAAAAAATATAGAAGTGTTGGGAGTTAGTTTTTTAGATGAGGTTTTTTTTCTGTTCTGGTAGGGCTTTAAAAAAATTTTTTTTTTATTCCCCGCACTTTGTGTTGTTCTTGTTTGTTTGATTTGTTTGTTCTTATATTTTTTTTCTTTTTTGTTTTTCCCTCTGTCTGTCTTTTCTTCCTCCCCTTCCCCTCCTCCTTTCATGTAATCTGTTAAATTTTTTTTCCTAATATTTCTTCTTTCTTTTAATTTTTGGATGTTTTTTCTGTCTGTCTGTTGTCTTTCTTTCTTTTTATCTTTTCATTCTGTCGATCTACTACTACTACTACATCATCTCATCATCATCATCATCATCATCATCATCATTATTATTATCACCACTACCACCACCACCATCATCACCAACATCACCCCCCCACACCACCACCATCATCACCACCACCACCACCACCCACCCCCACACCACCACCACCCCCTCCCCCCCCCCCCCCACCCCCACCCCCACCACCCATCCCCCCCACCACCATCCCCCCACCCACCATCCACCCCCCCCTCCCCCCCCCACCCCCCCTCCCCCCCCCCCCACCACCCCACCACCACCACCCATCACCACCACCACCCCACCACCACCACCCTCCACCCACCACCCCACACCCCCCCCCCCCACCACCACCCCACCACCCCCTCCCACCCTCACCCCTCCCCACCAACCCCCCCCCACCCCCACCACCCCCTCCCCCCCCCACCAACCCCCCCCCCCCCCCCCCCTACCTCCCCCCCCTACCCCCCCCCTACCCCCCACCCCCCCCCCCCCCCCCCCCCCCCCCCCCCCCCCAACCCCACATCTTTCACACCACGCGTATATACAACTTTATTCCAGGGACGACGAACTGTCTCAGATACCTCCTGCAGCTGGTACAGGCCCTGAAGTACGAGACCTACCTCAGCTGCCCCTGGCCAAGTTCCTGTGACCAGGGCCCTCAAGAACCAGCACCTGGGACACAAGTTCTTCTGGCTGCTGAGGTATGCTGCCCTGTGGTGTGTGGTATGGATGGTGGCTGGTGTGTCGTGGTGGTTGGTGGTGGTGGGTTTTTTTTGTGTGTGTGGTTGTTTGTTTTGTTGGGTGTTTTGTGTTGGGTGTGTTGTGTTTGTTTGTTTGTTGTGTGTGTTGTGTGTGTGGGTTGTGGGTTTGTTGTGTGTGTTGTGTTGTGTTTGTGTGTTGTGTGTGTTTGTGTGTTTGTGTTTTGTGTGTGTGTGTGTTTGTGTGTGTGTTTGTGTTGTGTGTGTTTGTGTTGTGTGTGTATGTATGTGTTGTGTTGTGTGTTTGTGTAGTGTGTTGTGTGTGTTTGTGTTGTGTTTGTGTGTGTGTGTTGTGTGTGGTGTTGTGTGTGTGTGTTGTGTTGTGTGTGTGTTTTGACAGTGACCATGACATAAAAATCTTCATTTCGAGGATAATGATAAGCACCTGTGTGCTTTTTTTACAATCAGTCCGCCCTTAGGATATATATATATCTAGAGTGAGAGAGAGGAGAGTAGTGAGGATGAAGGAGAGAGAGAGAGAGAGAGAGTGTTGGGTGAATTGAACTAAGACTGTTCGAGTTTTTTGTCCACACTCACAACACACACACACACACACACACACACCACAAACACACCACACACACACACACACACACCACACCACACACACCACACCCACCACACCACACCACACCACACCACACACACACACACACCACACACACACACAACACACAACACACACCACCCCACACCAACCACACTTACACACAACACACACACACACAACACACACACACACACCACACCACACACACACACAACACACACAACACACACACACACCACACCACCACACCACACAACACACCTTTGATTTGTCGCTTTACAAGATCAGCGCTATACACACACACCACACACACCACACACACACACACACACACACACACACACACACACCACCCCACACACACACACACACCACACCACACCACACACACCACACACACACACCACACCACACCACACACACACACACACACACACACACACCACACACACACACACACACACACTTGTTGCTTTACAAGATTCAGCGCTATATGAATTCCATACATTATTATTATTATTTCGTAACGAAGAAAGCGTGAATGTTCCGTCTCCCGCAGGGCGGAGATGCACGTGCCAGCAGTGATGGTGCAGTACTCTCTAATTCTGGAGTGCTACCTGCGAGCCAACAGCCCTCATATGGAGGAGCTTCACCGACAGAAAGAGGCGCTGAGTAAGCTCACCTTCGTCAACAGCCTGGTCAAGATGGACCGCTATAAACTGGAAGACCAGGTGAGGGGCAGTTTGGGTTTTGTGTGTGGTTTGGTTGGGGACGGGATAGCTCAGTGGTCAGAGCACTCGCTTTCCCCCAGCCAAGTTAAGCAGCGTCGAGCGTGGTTACCAGTTGGATGGGTGACCGTTTGCGTGCCTTGGCTTCAGTACAGTTCCCCCAGTTCACCCAGCTGTAAATGGGTACCTAGCCCTCTTTAGGGTCAGGGAAGGTAAAGCAGCGAGGGAGAGGAGATAGGCGCCGCCCTCAATATGCTGGCCCTAGAGAAGTGAGGTCTCTCACGCCTCGCTCCCCTACGACCTTATAGGTTATGGGACTCCTTTACCTTTACCTTTACCTTGGTTTGGGTTTTTTTTTTTGGGGGGGGATTGGGGGTTTTTTTGTTTTTGTTCTTGGGGGGGGTTTGTGGGGGGGGGATTCCTTGGCTAGAGTTCCGAGGTGTGACATTGGTGAGTTTTGTGTATGCAGTTTTTTTCCCAACGGTTAACTCATTGAGGTTAAGCTTCGGCACTCCTCTCCTTCACTGTGACGTGCTTCGGCAGAATTACGAATTTTTTAAATACACTAAACGATGTTCAACTCTAGGGAAAGTACACTGGCCTGTAGGGGAATCACTTTTCTAAACACAGTTGCTTTCCTTGACCATAAGCTTGCCTAGTTTGTGTATGTTGGCTAGTTTTGTTTGACATGTCAACAAGTGATATCTTTGGGATTTCAGGCTCTCCAGTGTTCTGATTCGTTAAAAAAAAGATTCTGTTGTACAAAAAGTGACATCAGATGGATTCAGCCAGCTTCAGGGAACTTTACTTTGGTGAAAAATCATCACATTGCTTCAAGGGGACTAGTTGATGAATAGTTCAAGCCATTTAAGATACCAACCCTAATTTTCAAAACTATTTATTTTTCAGCATTCAGTGACATATTTTGAAAAATTGTTTAAAAAAATAAATACAGTCATCTATTGAAAAACTGTGAAACAATCTCAAAAGAAGACATTATAAACTTTTCAATAATGTATAATGTGTATGTCATTATTATGTTGTGTAAGTCTGTTGAATTTTTCAAATATAGCCAAAATCACGCGTCACCACAAAATGGCGGAATCCATTTCACTGCGACTCTATTGAGTTAAGGCAGCTGCATCATGTGTAAATACATCATTGGTGTACATGTGGCTTTTGTCTTAAAATAATGTTGTCGTTTATTCCTACATGTGTGCGATGGCCCACTCTTTAGAAAGGTGGAACATGTTTTAACGTTTGTGCGTGTAGGATGTTCTGTGTGTGTTCGCACATGGGACCTTGGTTTATAGTCTTTGTCTGAATGTTTTTTGTGAGGAGAGGAGTCAGTATTGATGTTTGCTGCAGGGGAAAGAAATCCCAGTATTAGTCTTGAATGTTTTGGGGGCTTTTTTGGTGTCTTTTCACTTACAGTGTTACCTGGCGACCCTAAAATAAAAAAGAAATTAGTAGGAGGTTGATTAAGATAAGAGAGGAATTGGTGTGTTGTGTGTGTGTGTATGGATGGGAGGGAGGAGAGGTGTGTGTGTATGTGTGTGTTGTGTGGTGTGTGTTGTGTGTGTGTGTGTGTGTGTGGTCGCGCGCGCTTTTCCCCCTCTAACATTCTATATGTTATATAAAAAACGTTCACACACCACACCCCCAGTACCCAGTATAAATAACATCCCCACCTTCTGGAAATTCTGTACTAGAAATTCCCTCTTTTCTATCCCTCTCTTTGCTTTCTGCCTGGTTCCTTTTATTCCTGTCACCTCCTTCTCATCTACTTTCTGCCTTCTTGGTTCATTCTCCTTGCCTTTTTTCCCCCCCACAAAAACTGAACTCATTCTCTCCCGTGCTGAAGTCGGATGTGCTGGGCCTGACTTGTCAGGCGCCTGACGGCAGCGTAACGCATTATCACTCATATGACCAGACAATAATAGTTGCTGTCTGAGCGTTTTGAAGAAGAAGATGATAACAAGCTTGTGTTATTTTATTGTTACGTTGTTGTTTTTTTCCCCCAGAAATCTCGAGAACAGGCCAACGCAGATATGCAGTCGGTGCTGGGACAGAAGTCTTACTGCGCCAAGTTGTCTGATCTTACCAGCCCCCTGTCTCCTCTCTTCCACCTCAAGGATCTCAAGTATGTGTGTGTGTGTGTGTGTGTGAGAGTGTGTGTTGTGTGTGTGTGTGTGTTGTGTGTGGTGTTGTAAGTGTGTGTGTGTGGTGTGGTGTGTGTGTTTGTGTGTTTGTTGTGTTGTAAGTGTGTGACTTGTGTGTGTTGTGTTGTGTATATGTGTATGTTTGTGTGTGTGTGTGTGTGACTGTGTGTGTGTGTGTGTGTAGGGTCTTCCATTTAATGGCTTTCCACTTAAGTAATATTAAACGATAGGAGAAAGAGGGAAGAATGAGTAAGAATGAGCATGTAAGCGGTTGAAAGTATGCATGTGAGAGAGAGGGGGGGAGAGAGAAAGAGAGAGAAGGGGGTGGTGGGTGGGGGTGGGAGGGATGCATGTGTATGTGTGTGTCTGTGTGTAGAGAAGTGTAGTGTAGTGTAGTGAAGTGTAGATAAGTGTAGTGTAGTGAAGTGTAGTGTAGTGTAGTGTAGTGAAGTGTAGTGTAGTGAAGTGTAGATAAGTGTAGTGTAGTGTAGTGTAGATAAGTGTAGTGTAGTGTAGTGTGGTGTAGTGTAGCATAGTGTAGCATAGTGTAGTAGAGCATATTGTAGTGTAGTGTAGCATATTGTAATGTAGTGTAGTGTTGCATAATGTAGTGTAGCGTAGCATAGTTTAATCTAGTCAGATGTACTTCACTTTTATTTTTATTTTCTTCGATTTCCCTTTTCATCATTTTTTTCTTTCACATCATCAAGTGTAGCATACCTATGTGTTTTTATTTCTACTATTATTTCATTTCTGAAAATGCTACATTATTACCTGTCATTTGTTAACAAAAAATGTTTTCTACGCAACAGAGTAGAGAAGTGCAAAGTGATGAAATCGAAGAAGCGTCCCCTATGGCTGGTGTGGTCCAACACAGACTCGGCAGGTCCAGACGTGTATCTGCTCTATAAAAACGGAGACGGTGAGTTTGCTCAGCAACTGTCGGTGTCTCGTACATAAGTATATAGCTATCTTTGTTTGTTGTACCATTCTCTGTGTGTGTGTGTGTGTGTGTGTGTGTGTGTGTGTGTGTGTGAGAGAGACAGTGTGTGTGTGTGTGTATGTGTGTGTGTATGTGTGTGCCTGGGCTTTATCACAGTTCTTGATTAAACCATTG
>CM054163.1:19912600-19922600 GCA_028751875.1 Rapana venosa | reverse complement strand
TGTTGTCTGTCATTGGAGAGAAAGTGTGCTGCACACTGCTGTTAAGCACCTGACAAACCAGGCCCAGCACATACAACTTCTGCGTGGAAGAGAATTCGCTTTTAAGTCTTTCTGGGGAAAAAAAGCAGGAGAATGAACCAAGAAGGCAGAAAATAATAATAATAATAATGTATGGAATTTATATAGCGCTGAATCTTGTAAAGCAACAAATGAAAGCGCTCAGATGACTTACAAATGAAAAAATTTTTTTTTTATCGAGGATAATGGAATAAGCACTCATGTGCTTTTTTACATCCAGTCCCCATCTGTATGTGATTTTGTAAATCTGTCATCTGTTCCCACCGGCACATGATGGCCTACTCTTACGAAAAATGGAACAGGATTTAACGTGTGCGCAAGATGTTCTGCGTGCGTTCGCACACACGGGGCCTCGGTTTATAGTCTCATCCGAAGGACTTTTGGGGAGAGTGTAGTCTGCACTGATGTTAACTCCAACGGAAAATATCCCCCTTGAACGGGAATCGAACCCGGGTCGTCAGATTGCGAACGCAATGTTCTGACCACTAGGCTATCCCGTCCCCCACATGTCATATCATATCATTCCATTTTTCCTTGAGCAGGGTGAACCAGGCAGAGCCTGTCCCTCTCCAGGCTGCAAAATGCATACTAGCTGTGTTCATTGCTTCTTCTTCTTCCTCTTCTTCTTCATTGAACGCTCAGACATCTACTACTATTGTTGTTGTCTGTCATTGGAGAGAAAGTGTGCTGCACACTGCTGTTAAGCGCCTGACAAACCAGGCCCAGCACATACAGCTTTGAAGTCCTTCTGGGAAAAAAAAGGCAGGAGAATAAGCCAAGAAGGCAGAAAATAGACAGGAAGGAGGTGACAGGAAGAAAAGGAATAAGGCAGACAAGCAAAGAGAGGGACAGAAAAGAGGGAATTCCTAGCACAGAATTTCCAGACGGTGGGGATGCTGTTTATGACACTGACAGGCCCCTGGCATCCTCTCGGGGGAGTATGTTTATTCTATCCTCACTTTGACCCACAGCAGACCTAACTTTTCTGCAGAGAGTGGAGTGGTTTGTTTTTTTTTGTAGTAACTTGGGCACATGAAATTACACACATGCATGCATGCAATACCTTGGTATATAGTCTCTTGTGAAGGATTTGCCGAAGAACCGAGTTGGAGGAGCCAGTGTGAATTTGAGAGAGGAAGAAACACCTCTGATGGAAGAACTCATGTGTGTGTGTGTGTGTCTGTGTGTGTGTGTGTGTGTGTGTGTGTGTGGTGTGTGTGTCTGTGTGTGTGTGAGTATGTGTGTGTGTGAGTGTCTGTGTGAGTCTGTGTGTGTGTGTCTGTGTGTGTGTCTCTGTGTGTGTGTCTGTGTGTGTGTGTGTGTTTGTGTGTGTGTGTGTGTGTCTATGTGTGTGTATCTCTGTGTGTGTCTCTGTGTCTGTGAACAGATCTGCGACAGGACATGCTGACCCTTCAGATCTTGCAGCTCATGGACAACATCTGGCAGGCAGAGGGTCTGGATCTCAGGTAAGAGGGCATTTTTGTCTTCACAGCTGTCAGTTTCCTTCCCCCCCCTAACTTTCAGCTCCTCCCAGCTGCTTTCCATCCCATCCCATCCCATCCCAGCTGGTGCTAACTATAGCAGGAACTGACTGACTGCACTTGGACTTAGTGAAAGGAAGAGGTGTGCCGATTTTAGCACTGGGCCCTGGACCCTTGACTGAGTTGTGTTGGATTTGCGCGCTGTGTCTTGTATGCTGTGTGTGGGAGGGACCCTCTCCATCCTTTCTCTCTGTCTCTGTCTGTCTCTTTCCGTATGTCTCTCTGTCTCTGTCTGTCTGTCTGTCTCTCTCTCTTACACAAACACACACACACTCACATACACACACTCTCTCTCTCACATACACACACACACCTCTCTCACACACACACACACACACTCTCACTCACTCAATCACTCACAAGTTCTTGTGTCCTTAACCCACCAAACGCTGACATTAATTACAGGATCTTTAACATGCATATGTAATCTTCTGCATGTGTAGATACTCAAAGAGAATTAAGACACCAGCAGGTCTGCATATGAAGTTGACCTGGGATATCCCCCCAAAAAATCCCCACCCTTTAATTCACCAGATGCCGTCAGGATTCAAACCCATACCTTCATGAACCCATGGGGGTTGAAGTCTGAACAGCCTTAACCACTTGGCTATAACGTCTGTCTCTCGCTGAATGAACCTCTTACTTACTTACTTAGGCCCATCACTCCCCCTGGAGCATAGGCCGCCGACAACAGTCCTCCAGAGTCCTCTGTCCTGGGCCATTCTCTCCAGCTGTCTCCAGGTATATCCCATATTCCTGGTTTCTGCCTCAAGGTTGCGTCGCCAGGTGTTTCTTGGCCTTCCTCTTTTTCGTTTTCCCTGGGGGGTTCCATGATAGTGCCTGCCTTGTGATGTTGCTGGCTGGCTTTCTCAGGGTGTGCCCGATCCATCCCCATCTCCTGCGCTGGATTTCATTCTCGGCTGGCAGCTGGTTGGTACGTTGCCACAGGTCTTCGTTGCTGATGGTGTCGGGCCAGTGGATCTGGAGGATTCGTCTCAGGCAGCTGTTGATGAAGGTCTGCACTTTCTTGATGGTGGTCTTTGTTGTCCTCCATGTCTCCGCTCCATACAGTAGGACTGACTTGCTACTGAATGAACCTCGCTTAGTGTATTTTGTCAGAAAAAGAAAAGTTGCTGTTGAGACAGTAATGGAGTTTTCAGCACAATGCTTCAAGACCAGCGGATCGACGTGTGGATCAGCGGTCTGAGGTAACGCATCTTGCCTAGAAAGCGAACAGTCCTGTTTGAAGGGTGTGGTGAGGTTCAATCCCCTTTTGGTCCCGAAACTTTTCCCCACGTCCACTAGGCCGTGAATGGTGGCCCGGGTGCTAGTCTTTCGGATGAGACAGTTTAACCAAGGTCCTGTGTGTCAAACATAATTATTTAGCGCAAGAGAAAGAACCCACGGCAACAAGGGCGTTGTCCCTGGCAAAATTCTGTAGGAAAAAAGTCACTCTGATAGGGAAACAAATACAGTTGCAGACAGGAAAGGAAAAAAAAGGTAATGGGTGGCGCTGCTCTTGTGGCGACGCGCTCTCCCCAGGGAGAGCAGCCCGAATTTTTAACACAGGGAAATCTGCCGTGACTTACAGAGGTATACAAATTAATACATTTTTAAAAAATCTATTTTTTAAATTCTTTCTTTCAAGGATAATGGAATAAGCACTCATGTCCTTTTTTTTTTTTACATCAAGTCCCCTTGTGAATGCAGTTTTATAAATTTTGTCATCCGTTTCCCACCGGCACATAACGGCTTACTCTTCCGAATAGCGGAACAGGTTTTAACGTGTGCACAAGATGTTCTGCATGCGTTTTGCACACGGGGACCTCAGTTTATAGTCTCATCCAAATGACTGTTAGGGGAGAGTGGAGTCGGTACTGATGTTAACTCCAGAGGAGAAAAATCCTCCCTGAACGAAGATTCGAACCCAGGTCAGCAGATCACGAACGCAATGCGCAATCACTCTAACCACCAGGCTATCCCGTCCCCCATAGCTGATAACAAGCATGCTTTTAACCTCTGAACTCCTCTTGTTTCCACCTCTGACCTCCTCTGTTTCCACCTCTGACCTCCTCTGTTTCCACCTCTGACCTCCTCTGTTTCCACCTCTGACCTCCTCTTGTTTCCACCTCTGACCTCCGCTTGTTTCCACCTCTGACCTCCTCTTGTTTCCACCTCTGACCTCCTCTGTTTCCACCTCTGACCTCCTCTGTTTCCACCTCTGACCTCCTCTTGTTTCCACCTCTGACCTCCTCTTGTTTCCACCTCTGACCTCCTCTTGTTTCCACCTCTGACCTCTGTTTCCACCTCTGACCTCCTCTTGTTTCCACCTCTGACCTCCTCTTGTTTCCACCTCTGGCCTCCTCTGTTTCCACCCCTGACCTCCTCTTGGTTTCCACCCCTGACCTCCTCTTGGTTTCCACCTCTGACCTCCTCTGTTCCCACCTCTGACCTCCTCTTGGTTGCCACCTCTGACCTCCTCCACCTCTGACCTCCTCTTGATTTCCACCTCTGACCTCCTCTGTTGCCACCTCTGACCTCCTCCACCTCTGACCTCCTCTTATTTCCACCTCTGACCTCCTCCACCTCTGACCTCCTCTGTTTCCACCTCTGACCTCCTTCCACCTCTGACTCCTCTGTTTCCACCTCTGACCTCACTTGTTTTCCACCTACTGACCTCCTCTGTTTCCACCTCTGACCTCCTCTGTTTCCACCTCTGACCTCCTCTTGTTTCCACCTCTGACCTCCTCTGTTTCCACCTCTGACCTCCTCTGTTTCCACCTCTGACCTCCTCTTGTTTCCACCTCTGACCTCCTCTTGTTTCCACCTCTGATCTCCTCCACCTCTGACCTCCTCCACCTCTGACCTCCTCTTGTTTCCACCTCTGATCTCCTCCACCTCTGACCTCCTCTTGTTTCCTCCTCTGACCTCCTCTGTTTCCACCTCTGACCTCCTCTTGTTTCCACCTCTGACCTCCTCTTGGTTCCACCTCTGACCTCCTCTTGGTTCCACCTTGACTCTCCTCCACCTCTGACCTCCTCTGTTTCCACCTCTGACTCCTCCTTGTTTCCACCTCTGACCTCTGTTTCCACCTCTGACATCCTCCACCTCTGACCTCCTCCACCTCTGACCTCCTCTTGTTTCCACCTCTGACCTCCTTGTTTCCACCTCTGACCTCCTCCACCTCTGACCTCCTCTTGGTTTCCACCTCTGACCTCCTCCACCTCTGACCTCCTCTTGTTTTCCAGAATGAACCCTTACATGTGCATCGCCACGGGCGACCAGCAAGGGTTGATAGAGGTGGTGACGGAGTCGGAGACCATCGCCAACATCCAGATGTGGTACAAGAAGAACACCTTTGACAAGCGCGCCCTGCTGGAGTGGCTCAAGTCCAAGCATGGCACCGGACCAGAGTGAGTTTTTCGTGTTTGGTTGTTTTTGGGTTTTTTGTTGTTGTTTGGGGTTTTTTTTGGGGGGGGTTTGTTCCTTGGCTTAGAGCTTCTCGGTTCACTACTGGTGAGATTTTTTCAAAATAAAATTTTTTTTTTTTTTTTTAACCACTAGACTGCCTTACCCCGGAAATTTTCCGGGGCTAAACGTGCACCCTATACGCCTTACAACCCGGAAAATTTCTGGGGTGTCGAACCGAAGTAAACAAGCCTACTTCCTCGACTACAGTTAAAGGGAAAGAACAAAATTAATGGAGTTCACTCTCCTGTTGCTTGGCAACGTCCAGCTGCAAAAACTGTAGCAAAAACGATCGGTTTTTTTAGCTCGTATTTTGTGTTTTTATGCATGACTGCTTTGGAGGTTCTTGTTCAAAATGGCTGACACTTCTTGTTGAAGGCATAAATAACATTATACAGCTGTAAAAGTGGCAAATAAAACTGTAGATTTACCTAACAGTGATGAAAATGATCGTGTATGATTCAGGCGATCGTGCATAAAAAAAAAATGAATGAGATTTGGCCTAGACTTATGTTTGACGTTATTGAGATCTGGGGTACTCAGAATGACAGTGGTGATAAAGAAATCATATTTTTTGTCGATTTTTTATATTTTTGCAGTGAAATATCATGCTAACTAATTTGAGCTTGCCTTGAGTTAATCTACGATATATATACTGTCATTGGGCAGACTATCAGGAATATTCATGTAGTAGTTTCTGAGTAAGAGGGATATGAACATAGCAGTGGTACATAAGAATTTTATTCCCCGGCATATAGGGTGCACTTGCACTGGGCAGTTAAGAGGTTAAACTGGTCAGATTTTTTGTATGCGACTGTTTTCACCCACCCATGAAGATAGCCGCATTTCCAAATTCGGGGATGTATGCTGAGTATGTTCGTGTTTCCGTAACCCACCGAATTACTTGAATTACGGGATCTTTATCGTGCATGTTTGATTTTCAGCATGCGTATATTACACGAAGGGAGTTAAGGCACTGGCAGGTCTGCTGCTCTTGAAGTTGACCTGGACGATGGTAAAAATCCCCAACCTTGATTCACCAGATGCTGCCGGGATTCGAACCCGCCCATGACTTCAGAGACGCGTGGAATTGAAGTTGAAATGGTAGACTGTGGAAAGTGGGAAAATGAGAAACTGACAAGTTTTGCATCCTGATAGGCAGTCAGAATGAGGGCTTGGGTGTTTTAAAATGTATTTTATAAAGCAAAAAAACCCCACAATTACATCTTGATACTCCAGTACAAGGTAGAAGAGTGGCTATAGTTTTATAATCAATCAAAATGAGGGCAGGTACCCATTTACAGCCAGGTGAACTGTGGGACTGTACTGAAGCCAAGGCACGCTCGTAAACGGTCACCCATCCACTTGAATGTGTCTTCAATTTTACGTCTGTTCACTTAAAGTGATATTAGACGAATCCACTTGAATCCATGCTCAATACTGCGTAACCTGAGCTAGGGGAAAGCGAGTGCTCTGACCGCTGAGCTATCCCGCCCCCTTGTTTAAAACATGGTCAGCTTTTTTTAGTTTCATCTGTTTTCAAGATTTATTTTTATTCTTCTCTTTTCTCTTCTCTTCTCTCTGTTCCGCTTACCATAGTACACAGTACGTGTTCCCATGCACATAGTAATAATAATGATAATATATGGAATTTATGTAGCGCTGAATCTTGTAGAACAAACAAATAGTACCTGGTCTTCTCCTGTGCTTGTGAACTCTGCAGAGGGTCTGCCTACTAGCCTCAGCCCACGCAGTCAGACTCCAGAACAGCTCATTTGTGTGTGTGTGTGTACAGGATGCATGCTGGGTATGCTTGTGTTTCTATTGTGTGTGTGTGTACAGGATGCATGCTGGGTATGCTTGTGTTTCTATTGTGTGTGTGTTGTGTGTGTAGGATGCATGCTGGGTATGCTTGTGTTTCTATTGTGTGTGTGTGTACACGATGCATGCTGGGTATGCTTGTGTTTCTATTGTGTGTGTGTGTGTGTAGGATGCATGCTGGGTATGCTTGTGTTTCTATTGTGTGTGTGTGTACAGGATGCATGCTGGGTATGCTTGTGTTTCTATTTTGTGTGTGTGTGTAGGATGCATGCTGGGTATGCTTGTGTTTCTATTTTGTGTGTGTGTGTAGGATGCATGCTGGGTATGCTTGTGTTTCTATTGTGTGTGTGTGTGTGTGTGTGTACAGGATGTATGCTGGGTATGCTTGTGTTTCTATTGTGTGTGTGTGTACAGGATGCATGCTGGGTATGCTTGTGTTTCTATTGTGTGTGTGTGCGTGCGTAGGATGCATGCTGGGTATGCTTGTGTTTCTATTTTGTGTGTGTGTGTGTACAGGATGCATGCTGGGTATGCTTGTGTTTCTATTTTGTGTGTGTGTGTAGGATGCATGCTGGGTATGCTTGCTTGTGTTTCTATTGTGTGTGTGTGTACAGGATGCATGCTGGGTATGCTTGTGTTTCTATTTTGTGTGTGTGTGTGTGTGCAGGATGTTTTCTGGGTATGCTTGTGTTTCTAGTGTGTGTGTGTGTGTGTGTGTGTGTACAGGATGTATGCTGGGTATGCTTGTGTTTCTATTGTGTGTGTGTGTACAGGATGCATGCTGGGTATGCTTGTGTTTTCTATTGTGTGTGTGTGTGTGTAGGATGCATGCTGGGTATGCTTGTGTTTCTATTGTGTGTGTGTAGGATGCATGCTGGGTATGCTTGTGTTTCTATTGTGTGTGTGTGTAGGATGCATGCTGGGTATGCTTGTGTTTCTATTGTGTGTGTGTGTAGGATGCATGCTGGGTATGCTTGTGTTTCTATTGTGTGTGTACAGGATGCATGCTGGGTATGCTTGTGTTTCTATTTTGTGTGTGTGTGTACAGGATGCATGCTGGGTATGCTTGTGTTTCTATTTTGTGTGTGTGTGTACAGGATGCATGCTGGGTATGCTTGTGTTTCTATTGTGTGTGTGTGTGTACAGGATGCATGCTGGGTGGGTATGCTTGTGTTTGTATAACCTACTGATTTTTTGTTGTTGTTGTGTGGGCAGACTCGACCAGGCAGTGCACGAGTTCATGTTGTCGTGTGCTGGGTACTGTGTGGCCACCTATGTGCTGGGCATTGGGGATCGGCACAACGACAACATCATGATGAAGACGTCAGGGCAGGTGAGTCTGCTGTGGAACCAAAACATCGGCATCGACATTTTGGAATTTTTTTTTTTTTTTTTTTTGGCTGTGGTTGTGTTTTGGCTAGAGCTTCCAGGTTCGTCAAAAGCTGAGATTTTTCCGTATGCGACCATTTTTGCTCGCCATTATGTTGCGTACGCAAAATGTCATTTGTGAACTTCAGAGGAAGGAACCAAAAAAACAACAACCCCAAACAACAACAACAACAACAAAGAAACATATATATCAGGCATGACATCTCAACTGGTGCTGCAGAACATCTTGCGCACACGTTAAATCCTGTTCCACTTTTCGAAAGAGTAGGCCATTGTGTGCCGGTGGGAACAGATGACAAAATTTACAAACTCGCATACACACGGGGACTGGATGTAAAAAAGCACACGAGTGCTTATTCCATTATCCTCGATATAAAAGAATAAATAAATAAAACTGGTGACACATAGGAAATGCAACTTTGTCACCATTTTCTACACAGTACACAAGTGCTGTGGGACAGGATAGATCAGTGGTCGGAGCACTCGCTTTCCCCCAGCCAAGTTAAGCAGCGTCGAGCGTGGTTACCAGTTGGATGGGTGACCGTTTGCGCGCCTTGGCTTCAGTACAGTTCCCCCAGTTCACCCAGCTGTAAATGGGTACCTGCCCTCTTTTAGGGTCAGGGAAGGTAAAGCAGCGAGGGAGAGGAGATGGGTGCCGCCCTCAATATGCTGGCTCCTGGAGAAGTGAGGTCTCTGACGCCTCGCTCCCCTACGACCTTATTATGGGACTCCTTTACCTTTACCTTTTTTACACTAGTGCTGCATGCATTAATTGCTCTAATGAGAGAGAGAAAGAAATCTTTTGTGTTGCTGAGAAAGGCTGAAGGTGGACCAGCTTGGAGAAAACAGTCGACTGGTGTATCCCTCGTGTCCCCCTGATGACCACTTTGGTCGAAGGACTAGGTGATATATTAGTAAGAGAAAAAGCTTGTGTAATCAGGTGCTTACCATGTGCCTGACTGGTGAATACTCTGCCAACTTTTATTGGTCAGAATTGGTCAGTGTTGGGGTTGTTGTTTTGTTCCAACATAAGAAATCTATGGATTGTGATTTCCTTCCGCACAAAACCTTGCGTTAGGTTGTTTTTTTTATAATTTAAACAAATTCTTGTATTTTTATCTTATCTATTTGTGACAGTGCATGAAAAAAAACCCAGACAAAAGAGACTTTTTACATTTTTTAAAAATAATTTTCCAGCCATATAATAGTAATAAAAATTAGTATTTTTAAACAAGTGCACCCCCCTTCCCCCAATTTAAAATATTTACATAAGTTTTGATTGTATTTTCATTTGAATGTCAGTATTCACTGGCGGCCATTTTGCTGAAAATCGAATGCAAGGTTTTCATATTTCTCAAGATTTTTAATCAAGTGGGTCTCAAAAATGTATGAATGTACTCTAAAAGTGATTTAATTTTATGCATATATAATATATATATATATATATATATATATATATATATATATATATATATATATATATATGAACGGGTTTTTAAAAAAAGGAAAGGGTATAGAAAATGCCTTAAGTATCCAAGCTAAAAATGGTATAAACAGAAATTTGCTCTTGTTAAGGGTTGGAGAGGATTTTTCATCGAAGCTCTGAAAATCATGCTGTGTGACTTGCGTTCATTTTTCCCCCATTCACTGTCACATTTTGGTGGTGTTTTAAAAAAAATTTCTTACATTCTATTTCTTAAAAA
>CM054163.1:19845100-19907600 GCA_028751875.1 Rapana venosa | reverse complement strand
TCTCTGTTTGGGGGGGCTTGTGTTTATAGTGACTTATGTACCCCATGAAAATGGACAGAGGCCTAAATTCATTAAAATTTGTCATTGTCATTGTCTGTGTGTGTGGGGGTGGGGGGGTGGGGGGGGGGGGACAGGTTCCAGAAGACGCAGGGTGTCAGCCACGGAGTCTAATATCACTTTTTGTGAAGAGACATAAAACCAAAAACAAACAAACAAAAAAACCCCATTACAAATCGTCATCCTCTTTCTCTCTCTCCCTGTCTGTCCATGTCTCTCTCTCTCTCCATCTTCTCTCTCTCTCCTCTCTCTCTCTCTCTCTCTCTCTCTCTCTCTCTCTCTCTCTCTCTCTCTCTCTCCATCTCTCTCTCTCTCTCTCCATCTCTCTCTTTCTCTCTCTCTCTCTCTCCATCTCTCTCTTTCTCTCTCTCCATCTCTCTCTCCACCTCTCTCTCTCTCTCCATCTCTTTCTCTCTCTCTTTCTTTCTCTCTCTCTCTTTCTCTCTCCATCTCTCTCTCCATCTCTCTCTCCATCTCTCTCTCTCTCTCCATCTCTCCATCACTCTCACACTCTGTGTGTCTGTGTCTGTCTGTATCTGTGTGTGGAGGACAGGTTCCAGAAGACGTGCGAACAAGCCTACCTGATCCTGCGCTCCAAAGCCCACCTGCTGGTCTCCCTGTTCATGATGATGCTGTCCTCCGGCATCCCCCAGCTCACCTGCCCCCGCGACGTGGACTACCTCAAGGACACGCTCCGGCCGGAGCTCTCCGAGGCGGAGGCACGCGAGCACTTCCGCGGGAAGTTCAAGGAAGCCCTGCGGAGTTCCTGGACCACCAGCGTCAACTTCTGGTTCCACATCATGGCCCGGGATAAATAAGTAGAGTATAGGAAAGGAAAGGGAAGGAAAGGGAGAGGGATAGGGAGGGAGAGAGGGGAGGGAGAGAGAGGGGGAGGGAGGGAGAGGGAGAGAGAGGGGGAGGGAGAGAGGGAAGGGGGAGGGAGGAGAGGAGGGAGGGGGAGAGAGAGAGAGGGAGGGAGAGACAGAAGACGACTTGTAGTGTTTGTTTCTTTGATGTTATATCTCTTCACAAAAGGTGATATTAGACAAGAGAGAGGGAGTGAGAGTGAGAGAGAAAGAGAGAGAAAGAAAGAGAGAGAAAGAGAGAGGAGAGAGAGAAAGAGGTGAGGAGAGAGAAAGAGAGGGAGAGAAGGAAAAAGAGAAAGAGAGGGAGAAAGAAAGAAAGAGAGAGAGAGAAAGAGAGAGAGAGAGAAAGGAGAGAGAAGAGAAAGAAGAGTGAGAGAGAAGAAAGAGAGAAGAAAGAAGAGAAGAGAGAAAGAGAGAGAGAGAAAGAAAGAGTGAGAGAGAGAGAAAGAAAGAAAGAGAGAAGAAGAAAGGAAGAGAGGAGAAAGAACGAGAGAGAGAGAGAAAGAAAGAAAGAGAGAGAGAAAGAAAAGAGAGAGAGAGAAAGAAAGAAAGAGAGAGAAAGAAAGAAAGAGAGAGAAGAAAGAGAGAGAGAGAGAGAAGAAAGAGAGAGAGAAAGAAAGAGAGAGAGAAGAGAGAGAGAGAAAGAAAGAAAGAAAAGGGAGAGAGAGAGAAGAGAGAGAGAGAAAGAGAGAGAGAAAGAAACAAGAAAGGTTAGCTCTGACCACAGCGGTCACTTTCCTCCTACGGTCACCTGCTATCCCATTCCATCCTATCCTATCCCAGTCCTGGTGGTGGGGGGTGGGGGGTGGGGTATGAGAGAAAGAAAGAGAGAGGAAAGAAAGAGAGAGAAGAGAAGAAAAAGAAGCGAAAGAAAGAAGAGAGAAGAAAGAAGAGAAGAAAGGAAGAGAGGAGAAGAAGAGAGAGAGAAGAAAGAGAGAGAGAGAGAGAAGAGAGAGGAGATGAAAGAAAGAGAGAGAGAGAAAGAGAGAGAGAGAAAGAAGAGAGGAAAGAAACAAGAAAGGTTTAGTTGACCACAGCGGTCACTTTCCTCCTACGGTCACCTGCTATCCATTCCATTCCATCCTATCCAGTCGTGGGGGGTGGGGGGTGGGGTGGTAGAGAGAAAGAAAAGAGAGAGAGAGAGAAAAGAGAGAAAAAAAGAAAGAGAGAGAGAAAGAGAGAGATAGAGAGAGGGAAAGGGGGAGAGAAAGAGAGAGAGAGAAAGAGAGAGAGAGACAGGTTAGTTCTGACCACAGCGGTCACTTTCCTCCTACGGTCACCTGCTATCCCATTCCATCCTATCCTATCCCAGTCCTGGTGGTGGAAAAACTTCTGGTTCCACATCTGGCCGGGATAAATGATAGAGTAGGAAAGGAAAGAGAGAGGGAGAGAGAAAGAGAGGAGAGGGAGAGAGGTAGAGAGAGGAAGAGAGGGAAAGGGGAGAAAGAAAGAGAAAGAGGAGGAAAGAAAGGAAAAAAAAGGGGAAGAGAGAGAGAAAGAGAGAGAAGGAGAGAGGAAAGGGAAGGGGGGGAGGAGAGAGGAGAGAGGGGAAGAAAGAAAGGGGAAAGAGAGAAAAAGAGAGAGAAAGAGGAAAGGTTAGTTCTGACCACAGCGGTTTACTTTCCCCTACTGTCCCTGCTATCCCCTCCTCCCATCCCATCCCCGCCCGTTGGTGGGTGGTGGTGGTTGGGGTGGGGGTGGGTATTCTGGTTTCTGATTATAGCGGAAACTGTCCACACACACTTACACACACACACACACACACACACACCACACACACACACACACACACTTACACACACACACACACACACACACACACACACACACACAACACACACACACACAGAGGCTTGGACAAGTAGGTGAATGGAAGGGGGCGCGCTAAAGTTAGCGTTCTTGTTCTCGAGTGATGTAGGATTTGCGTGTGTGTGTGTGTGTGTGTGTGTGTGTGTGGTGGTGGTGGTGTGTGTGTGTGTGTGGTGGTGTGTGGTGGTGGTTGTGTGTGTGTGTGTGTAAGTGTGTGTGTGGTGTGTGTGTGTGTGTAGTGTGTGTGTGTGTGTGTGTGTGTGTGTAAGTGTGTGTGTGGTGTGTTGTGTGTGTGTAAGTGTGTGTGTGGTGTGTGTGTGTGTGTGTGTGTGTGTGTGGTGGTGGTGGGTGTGGTGTGTGTGTGTGTGTGTGGTGGTGTGTGGTGTGTGTGTGTGTGTGTGTGTGTGGTGTGTGTGTGTGTGTGGTGGTGGTGTGTGTGGTGTGTGTGGTGGTGTGTGTGTGTGGTGTGTGTGTGTGTGTGGTGGTGGTGTGTGTGTGTGTGTGGTGGTGGTGTGTGTGTGTGTGGTGTGTGGTGTGTGTGTGTGGTGTGTGTGTGTGTGTGTGTGTGTGGTGGTGGGTTGTGTGTGTGTGTGTGAGACTGCATCTGCCCACACTTCTGAGGGAAACTTAGCACGCTGGAGATGAGAGAAGAGGGCTGGGGGAGGTGATTTGGGGGGGGGGGGGGGGGGGGGAGATTGGGGGAAGGGGGGGGGGGGGGAGGATGAGGAAGGGAGGGAGTTGGAAATCTGTTGTGTTGCTAGGGGGTTTTTTTTGGCGGGGGGGGGGGGGGGGGTTGATTTTCTTTTCACCTGTCTGAAGCGTGTTTTTTTTCCTTCTTCTTTTTTTCTTTCACCAGTCTGAAGTCGGTTTTTTTTTCTCCACCAGTCTGAAATTTGTTGGGGGAGGGTTGGTTTTTTTCCCCTACAGCTCCATGAGAACTGAAGGATGTGAGTGAGTGGACATGATTGTTCAAATTCATTTAACGTCTTTTCATAGTTGTGATATTAGACGGGGTGGGAGGGGGAGGGGGGGGGGGGGGGAGACATGATTGTGTATGACTGTGACTGCGCGCATATGGAGCATGTGTAGAATTTTCTTAACTTTTTTCGCAGGCAGCAGAGACTTGTGCCGGCAGTGTCACTGTGCATTGAATGTTTCACTGCCGGGTTTTTGGAAGTCTTAGGTGTACTTTGTTTTTTGATTCAAAGTTGTTTGTTGTAATATTGACGATGCGCATCATTCCAATCGGTTGCAAAAACAAAACTGTCCGTGGTTTGTTTTTTTTTGGATGGAGAGAAAGTGTGGGGTTGGTGGTTTTTTTTGGTGATAATCATATGCATACGTGTATGTATTGTTGTTGTGTCCTGTTGTTGTGTTGCATGCTGCGTGTTTTGTTTGGAGAAAAGTTGACGTCCAATGTTTCGTGGATTTTTGATTTATCGTGTAAAAAAATGTGTGTAATGTAAACCTTACCAAAAAAGCTTGTAAAAGATGCATATAACATACTGTGTTCCATAACTTGAGGAAGAGTCATTGGTGCCCTGCACCAACTTCTTCAAACAGTGTGTCCTGCTTAGGGTGAACCTGGCGGAGTCCGTCCCTCTCCAGTTAGCAGGGTGCATGCTGGGTATGTTCACGTCGTCCTTCCCACCGGACATAGCAGGCCAACCCATCTCCAAAAGGCAGAAGGAGTTTTTCCCAGAGTCGCTCACAAGATGTTTTTCTCTCGTTCGCCTTTGACACTCACTGTCAGAGGTGTTTGGGAGAAATAATGGCACGTCCTATCCAGCTCCTCTTGTGGGCCGTACAGCGTGGTTTGTGGGGGTTACACAAGATGGTCAGCTGCATGCATTCCCACACAGGATCTCAGTTTAAAGTCTCAAGGACTTTCTGGGTCGTGGAGACAGTACCGATCCTAACTCCAGGAGAAAAGTATTCTGTTGGACATCTCGGAAGATACTGGAACCCAACATCCTCCGTTAGGGGTCTGATCGTGAACATGGGGCTCTGACCATTGACAGTCATGTCCCCCCCCCCCTCCCCCAAAGAACGTTCATGAACAACAAATGACTGGGGAGGGCTTTTCTCTGCAGGGGATGTGAAGGCAAAGTAATTGCACTCTGAACATAACAGTCTTGCGGTGATTCCCGGGTGTGGTGTGGTGAGTTGAGGCAGAGGGCATATTCTGGATGACCCCCCCCCCCCCTCCCCCCCAAAGTGATAGAGCTGGGGAACGCCCAACAGATTCAGTGCAGCGTATCAGGACTTAGTTCTGCAGAGCTGTTGATGCTGGCGTGTGTCAGCGTTTTGTTGAAGAATACCAAACTAACCACAAATGTGTGTGTGTGTGTGTGTGTTCGCGTGTGTATATGTGTGTGGTGTGTGTGTGTGTGTGTGTGTGTTTGTGTGTAAAGATTCCTTATTTATTACATACAGCATTGGAGATGTTCTTCTGTGCCATAGAAGTAAAAAAAATAATGGTTGATACGAGATTTGAGGACAGCTCGACTGCGTTCTGAGTTTGAAGAAAACTACTACCTAGCCCTTCCTCCTTCCATTTTGAAACTGCTGCTTTACGTTTTGCTTCTTTTTTGCCTGCTTACTGACATGTGCACAACAGGTGATGATTTGTTTCAAAGAGGTAAAGCCAAAGCAAGAACAAGAACATGAACAATAATGGCACAATTTTTTGTGTTTCGGTAAAATCTCCTTTAGGACTCTTTTTATTTTCAGTTTGGTGTGTTTATTTATTTTATTTATTTATTTTATTCTTTTATATCAAGGATAATGGAATAAGCACTTATGTGCTTTTTTACATCCAGTCCCCGTGTGTGTGCGTATGTGTGTGTGTTCACTTTAGAACTCTTTAGTTTGGTGTGTGTGTCTGTGTGCATGCGCTCGTGCACGCAGGCATTGAGGGAGTGGTTGTTAGGGGCTGAAAATGCTGTTGATGATCATTTATTTAGCGATTGTCTCTGGTTCTTGTTCTGAAGCTGCCTCTGACTTGGTGTGACGGTTTCATTCAGCAGAGAGGCAGAAATGTCTAAACCAGTCGTGACTCCCAACGTAGAACCTCAGTTCATCCCATTTTTTCATAAACTTGAGTCGCGTTAATCACAACGCTCCTTTCTTTTACCTGTAATTTCAACGTTACATTCCACAGTTTACCTCAAAGATAGATGCGAAGGGAAAAAAATTCCCTCCCCCCATCCCCTAAAATTTATGTTTGGCCAATATACTTAACCTTGTCTTACAAGTGTAGTCTAAACTTGTCCTGTTGTTTTGCTGACAAAATCAAATCTGGAGGAATTTTCTGTTAGAAGATACTTACATCACAGGACAGAAGTTTATGCGTAACACTCATTGCTAAGACCGACTGATATTTTGCTGCTCTGTCTGTCCTCTGCCTTAACAAGGCCTGTGACTGTGATGGTTGGTGGTTGGTCTCCCCTGTTGGCATCACCGAGTTTGGCATTAGTTTCCGCACCCAATGACACCAACACAATCCTCCTCCTTCCTTCTCCGTTTGCTCCAATCTTTGCTGTACTGCCCTGCTGTCTTCATGGACTCTCAGGCTACAGGTTCAGTGGGTGATGTTGCCAATGAGAGAAGCTGGGGGTCCGCCTTTTATTTTTTTCTTCTCTCTCCCTCGGTCTTGCCTTGAAAGACAGCTGTTTTGGTGGATGGTAGAGTCCCTAAATGGGATAACTCCGCTGTGACTCTAATACAACCAAACCAAATTCTCCCTTCACTCCTGAAGGAGTTGCTGGGGTACTGCACTGAATTTTTCAGGCTGTGGGGGGTTTTTTTGTTTGGGGGGGGGGGGGGGGGGTACAGCAGACCTGGCAGATTGTATTTCTTTCCAGAATTTCTGCCGGTAGCTTCTGACTTTTCTGTGACTTTACAGTTTGGTTGCCAGCAGTTCTGAAGTAATGTTGTCAGAGCCACTGTAAATCGTGAATGACGGTTTGAATTTGTGTTTCGGATGAGACGATGGATTGAGGTTTCGTGCACAATTTGTATCCAGAGCACACACACATATGCACACATACACACACTCGTGTACATTCACACACACATTCACACACAAAATTAATGTGTACTTACACACACACACACACACACACACACCACACACACACACACACACATGTACACTCTCACACACACACACCACAATTTTTCACTACCCATTGCAAAAAGAGCCCCAGAACTGTTTACATCATGACAAACTGATCTCTACTTTGGACTTGGCTGACTCATAGGGATAGCCCCTTCCCACTACCGCTGATATTTTTTTCTTACAGTCAAGTTTTAAACGGTTGGTAAAGTCAGTATTCTATCTTCCTGTGTTCAATTTGTGTTGAATCGTTTGTGAGCAGTGTTAAGAAATATTTGTAACTGAGTGTGTTATTTTGTGTGTGTCTGTGTGTGTGTGTGTGTGAAGTCAAATTTTTATTTCCAGATGGTATATTGAATAAGCATTGCATTTGCTTTTTTTCATCAAGCCATCTATCCAAGAACAAATTTCTTAATGATTATACTGAAAGACTACATTGTTGCAACCTTTGTGTGTGTGTGTGTGTGTGTGTGTGTGAGAGAGAGAGAGAGAGAGGGAGAAGAGAGAGAGAGGAGAGAGAGAGAGAGAGAGAGAGAGGAAAGAGAACAAAGCCGTTTTATGATAAAGTTTTTTCAATTAAATTTTTTTGTGTCGAGATCAAGAAGAAACAAAATCTGGATCTTGGTTTGAACAATTCAGAGACCAAGCCTGTTTGACTAAACGGCTGTTGGTAGAATTTTGTTTTTGTTTGGGGTTCCTTTTTAAAAAAAATTTATTGCTTATATTTGGGTTTGAGAGAGAGAAAAAGAAAGAAAGAAAGAGAGGTTAATGTGGTATTATTTTCTTTTTAGTTTTTTTTTTCTGAGTTGAGCCGAAGAAAAAACAAAATCTGAATGTCCTGTTGGTAAATGCAGATGTATTAACAACTGTGGGTGTGAGCCCTGTTGGTTTTCTCTCTCTTTTTTTTCTTGTCTTTGTTTCTTGAATTTTCCTTGTTAAGAGGAGTGAGGCAAAAACAGTGATGGAAGTGATGGAAGCTGTCTGTTTACTTTATTATTTATTAATCTTATTTATTTTGACTTTTGTTATAAGTTAAAAAAATCTCATGCATGTCAATGGATATTTTTTAAAATTTTACGATTGCTCTTTCTATTGCATTTCATTATATGCAAATAGTCTTCTTGACAACATGTATCTTTTTTTTAATATATATATATATAAAAATGTTTATGCTTTAAGATGTTGCTTAGAATGTCATTGTGTAGATGTGGTTAGGTTCGAGTCTTCATAGCTTGAAAATGAACGATGCTGTATAGTTATTAACAATATGAGTATGTTGAACAACTTGAAAAAAGCTGTATAACTAGTGACAGTGTGAATGTGTTGTATTATCTTTCTTTAGTTTGGTGGTCGACTAATTTCGATGAACAATATCTATGAACTATCTTGTGAGTAGTTGATGAATTGATACTTGTAGACCGACCAAGTGGCAAGGGAAAAACGGGGCAAGTCAGTTGGGATTTTGCACAAGACTTGCAGCGTTTTTCATGGTCGTCAATCTCTTTGCTTGCCTTTTTTGTGTGTGTGTGTTTTGAGTCAATGTCTCTGTACGTCTGGCATTGCAGAAATTTTGCCTGCAATGAAGCATAAGTACCAACTGCAAAAATGTCTCTGTTTTTTTTCCTTTTTTTGTTTTTTAAATAATGTTAACAACATTTTGTTAATTCTATGTCAAGTTTGCTACATTTCTTTTTTTTTTCTCTCTAAAAAAACCAACAAACCAGAAATCAAAATCAGAGTACTTTAGAATCAGCAAGTGCAGGTATATCAAGACTAGGTGGAGGCGAGACAGCCAAGCGGTTAGAGTGTGGCTGGCGTGGATTTGAACCACCACTGACAAGGGGATTTTTCCCCCCCATGGGATAACATCAGTGCTGACTCCACTCCCCAGAAAGTCCTTTGGATGAGACTGTAAACTCAGATTCTGTCTGCAAGTGTGTGCAGAACATATTGCGCGCACGTTACAAAAAAAA
This sequence comes from Rapana venosa, assembly GCA_028751875.1. Lineage (NCBI taxonomy): Eukaryota > Metazoa > Mollusca > Gastropoda > Neogastropoda > Muricidae > Rapana > Rapana venosa. The sequence continues at coordinate 19,898,775 of CM054163.1, read as the reverse complement.
ACAACCCAACTTGTTCTACCTTTTGAAAGAGTAGGCCTTTGTGTTCAGAAGGAAAGGATGATACAATCTTTAAAAAACAACAACAACCATGCACACTTGTGTTGTGTTTAGATATCTATGAAGATGGAAAGTGGCTACCTTTAAGGTGGGCAAATGGTCGCGTACGCAAAATCTCACCCTTGGTGAACCATACAGCTCTAGCCAAAAAACAAGCAAACAGACAAGAAAAGAATGGCTGTTTTTGTGTTATGGAATTGTGTTACAGGATTAGATATCGTTTATATATACAGATTGTGATCGTTCATAACCTGTGTTAAAATCTTTGTATGGTTCGTTTGATAGTCTGTGTTAAAAGCAAGTTATGATAATTTATTTCTGTGTCAAGTGTGTGTGTGTGTGAGAGAGAGAGAGAGAGAGAGAGAGAGAGAGAACACTGAAAAGTTTTATTGTACTTCAGCCTTGGGCCACTATACAAAACATGTTGGGGGGGGGGGGGGGGGGAGGAGGAGAGAGAGAGAGAGAGAGAGAGAGAGAGAGAGAGAGAGAGAGAGAGAGAGAGAGATTCACTTGAAGTACGCCATTCATTTTTTTTGCCTGTAAACAATTTTTTTCAAATACATTTCTTGCTGTGTAAATGCCTAGGGTTTTGGTCTTCATGAGATTATGCTTTCTAAAAAATTTTTTCCATGATCATCATCATCTTCTTATCTGGCTCATCAAAAGTGTACAGTGGAAGCAGTTATGATTCATTCTGTATTCTAAAGCTTTGTCTAGTTCGTGGTATTCTTTTTCTTTTCGTTATGTTTTGGTTTTAAAACTATTTGCAAATGTACTTTTGCGTTATTTGACAAACTTGACTTCTTGTTATGCATGTAAAAGTATGATGCTATGTGTTGTTGAGCGCTTTGATTTGTTGCTTTACAAGATTCAGCGCTATATAAATTCCATACATTATTATTATTATTGTTATTGAACAAATGGAATGCTGCTGCTGCTGTTTGCCATATTTGTATGTGAAGTATAACAAAAAATATGACTCTTCACAATATTGCATGTTGAAAAATCATATTGTAATTGATTTTGTTGTCCATTATTATCTGTGACTTAAATTTACCGTTCGATACTTAAAAAAAAAAAAATGTTGATAAAAATGTTGAAAATCGACATTATTCTGTGGTAAAGGAACAAGTATTACTTCTGAGAAAAAAAAGTCATCACTTCTCATCATTATTTCTTTGTGATACAGTTAACAAAATATTGTTGTTGACATTATGAAAAGAAAACCCATCACCATCTATATCGTGTTGTGTTGTGTTGTTTTGCATGTATTGTATTGCATTGTGTTGAATTGTATTGCATTTCATTGTATTGTATTGCATTTTGTTGAATTGTATTGCATTTTGTTGAATTGTATTGCATTTCATTGTACTGTATTGCATTTTGTTGAATTGTATTGCATTGCTTTGTATTGCATAGAATTAAAATTACAGCAGATTTTTTTTGTTAATGAAATTTAGGCAGCTCTTTCCAAGGAGAAAGCATTACCAACATACATTTTTTTGTGTTTTCTTTTCTTTTCCCCGAGTGTGAACATGTTGTTTACCTTTGGAAGCAAGTTTTCTGCAGACTTCTGCTTTCAGGTAGCCATGATTTCTTTAACGCGCGTATGTGTTCATGCATTGGGCAGATGGAGCTTCACTTATAATTTTTTTTTCCCCAGAGCTCCGATGTTCACCAGTGGTGAGATTTTGTGTATGTGACTGGTTTTTTTTATACTCCCCACCATTTAGGTAGCTGCATTATGGCTTCAGAAATGGTGTCTGAACACGACGCCTGTGTACATGCAGGGATTTTTTTTAAAGGTTTTGTCATCCGTTCCTTCCAGATCACAATGGCCTACCCTTTTGAGTGCTTATTCCATTGCCCTTGAAATAAAATAAAAAAGAAAGAATAAGAAAAAGAATGAAGAAAAAGGCGGAGCTGGCTTTTAATATGCACACAAGATTATCTGCGTGCGCTCACACATGGGGCCTTGGTTTAAGGTCTCGTATGAAGGACTTTAACTTTATAACATCCAGTTCAATTTACTGAGAAGACAGGGCAAGGTCAGGAATCGAACCCAGGACCTCACGGTTTACTTGTTAGCAGGTGAACGTCTTAACCATCCTGCCCCCTTTCTTATTTTATCTGAAAGGCTAGCATTCAGACCACCCTTCCAACGGAATTGAGAAAAAGAAAAAAAGTTCAAACTAGATCTCTTTGTTTTCTAGGCAGGTGCATTACCACCAAGGCAACTTTCTACCCCCTTGTAATGTTTTGCTCAGGCTTTTATTTTGCCCCCCTCTCCCTTTCCCCGGGGACGACGGGATAGCTCAGTGGTCGGAGCACTCGCTTTCCCCCAGCCAAGTTAAGCAGCGTCGAGCGTGGTTACCAGTTGGATGGGTGACCGTTTGCGCGCCTTGGCTTCAGTACAGTTCCTCCAGCTGTAAATGGGTACCTGCCCTCTTTAGGGTCAGGGAAGGTAAAGCAGCCAGGGAGAGGAGATGGGCGCCGCCCTCAATATGCTGGCCCTAGAGAAGTGAGGTCTCTGATGCCTCGCTCCCCTACGACCTTATAGGTTATGGGACTCCTTTACCTTTTACCCCTTTCCCCCTATGTCATAGTGCTGGGTACCCAATGACAGGGACAAAAATAGCCTGGTGGTTAAAAGTGTTGCACTTGTGATCTAACAGGCCAGGTTCGAGCCACCACCAAAACACCCGTTCAAGGGGATTTTTCTCCTGAAGTTGACATCAGTGCCAGCTCCACTTCCCCAAAAGTCCTTCAGATAAGACTATAAACCAAAGTCTCGTGTGCTCCCACATTAAAAGCTGTTCTACTTTAAGGAAGAGTAGGCCATTGTGTGGGAATGGATGACGACATTTATACATCTGCATGCCTGTGGAGACTTGATGTAAAAATTTTTTTTTAAAAGCACACGAGTGCGTGTTCTTTTTGGAAAAAAAAGGGGATTGAGATTAACACGTCAGTTTATTTATTCACGTATTTATTTATGTATCATCTACGCCTTTTTGTTTTTATATATTTACGGTTATTGAATGTATTTCTGTATGTATCTCGATTCATTTATGTATGATCTGTACCTTTATTTATTTATTTATCGACAGTCTTCGAGATGTTTTGGGGGGACTTTGAAGGTGCAGTCCTGCTAAAGCCATACCTGCCCTGGGTTCCACGTTCTAGGCATGAGTAGAACCAATCCACTCTTTCTTGTTTGTTTGTTTTTGGGGGGAGGGGGGTAATGTTATAACGGTCATTTTGAACATTTGCAAATGTCGTACTTACCTTGCCAGATTGAGAAATGTATTGGAGACAAATAAGATACGATTCGTTAATGTCAGTCTCACTGTGGCAGTGTAAGACATCTATCACACAGTTAATAAAAGCGTGCATGGGAATTGCCAGTAGCCCTAAGGGGGGTAGGTAGAGAGGATGAAAGAAAAACTGGGGTACAGATAGCCTGGGGGTCCATGGGGACAAAGACCCCCCCCTCTCCTGACAACTTTTGAACAATTTTTTGGGTTTTTGAGGCCTCTTCTGGCATGGTATTTGATAATGATGATGTGTGGAATTTTTATGGCGCTGAATCTTGTGAAGCGAACAAATCAAAACGCTTGCTTTTGAAATCGTTCACATGCATGCATGCGACCGTTCACATAAAAAAAAAGATCATATTTTAAATGTAGACACTAACTCACATATGCACACACACTTAGTATGCAGCAAGCATACAAAGAAACCAAACACAATTTTTGCACCTTTTAACAGAACTGGAACCAAACGGTTCAATCTTCCACTTGCTAATCAAACAGTATCAGAATTCAAACATCTTCTCTTGCGTTTGGTTAAACTGTAATAAGAGATTTATTTCAAAAGACTATTGAAGCTAATTTTAAAAAAACAAAACCCTGTCTTTCACTTAGTATTGGAATTTTTAAAAAACATTTTAACTGGAACTTATTTTCCAATTCTATTGAGGCTAAATTTAGAAAAGAAAAAAACAGACCTGTCTTTCACCTAGCATTAGAATGAAAAAAATATATTGAACTGGAACTGAAAATACCCGTTTTCCAAGTCTACTGAAGCTTTTTTTTTTCAAAGACCCATCTTCAAGTTAGTATTGGAATAAGATACATATTGAATTTCAAAAGGTATTGAATTGGAACTTAAAGTACTTTGTTTTCCATCTAATAACAACACACGGACTTTGGAGAGAGAGAAAAAAAAGCTACCTTCTATTCATTTAACAGTATTGACACTTAAAATGCCTGTCTTCCATTAGTTAGCAGCAGTGGAATTTACCGGTTGTTATTATTATACTGGTTACTGGAAATTAACAAATCATGTCTTCCATAAGTTAGCAATACTGGAACTTACTGGTTTCCACTTGTTAACAGTACTGGAAATTAACGGTACATGTCTTGTGAAACTTTTTTGTCTTCCACGTGTTACAAATTTTTTAAATTTTTTTTAAAAAGACCTGTCTTACACTTCATATTGGAAGAAGATACAAATTGAATTGAAACTTAAAACACCTTGTTTTCTATCTGTTAACAACACCTGAAACTTTGAGAAGAAAAACAAAAAACTACCTTCAATTATTCATTAACAGTATTGAAACTTAAAATACCTGTCTTGCATTAAGTTAACAGCACTGGAACTTTTCTGGTTTCCATTTGTTGATAGTGCTGGAAACCTAACAAGACCTGTCTTCCATTTGTTAACAGTTCAATAACTTAAAATCCTGTCTACCATTAGTTAGCAGTACTGGGATTTACAGGTTTCCATTTGTTAACAGTTCAATAACTTAGAATACCTGTCTACCATTTGTTAGCAGTACTGGAATTTACTGGTTTCCATTTGTTAACAGTTCAATAACTTAGAATACCTGTCTTCCATTTGTTAACAGTACTGGAAATTAACGATACACATCTTCCATTTGTTAGCAGTACTGAAACTTTTTCTGGTTTCCATTTCTTATCAGTATTGAAACTTGAAACGCCTGTCTTCCATTAGTTGACAGTGCTGGAACTTAAGAATACCTGTCTTCCATTAATTTTGTTAACAGTATTAGAACTTTGAACAAACAATATTTCTTTATCCAGCATTGCCTGTTAAAGAATACCTGCCTTCCGCTGGTTAGCTGTGATGATTCTGTGAAACTTTTTTTGTCCTCCACTTGTTACAAGTCTGTTCCCTCAGCTTTTTGTAATAACTAACCCTGCAGAAAACACTTGTGGCAAAAATAACTATTTTGATACCATCTTTCACAAAGGACAGTTTTACTCACTGGTTTAGTGTCACTAGTGTGATAATCAACATTCCTACCCTAGATATTGTCCGCAGGGAATTAAACATCAATGAATGAAAATCCTTTAAATATATAACTTTTTTTGGGGGGGGGGGGGGGGCGGGGGCAAGAGGAGGAGAGGGGATATCTAAGACAGAAAGATATTGGCCTCTCCCCCAAAAATGAAGAAATATAATCAAACAGCGGTACAACTCGTTCCAAAATCAGAACCGTGTATGCAAACAGCTCGGGGAGAAAGATTTGTGAAAATGCTGAATTTAAGATCAGACAACAGTTTAGAACACAGAGATATCCCTGAAGTCAGAATGCGGCGACCCTAATAGTTGGCAAAAACGGTCGCATACGCAAAAACTCCCCTTTGGTGACCCTGACGGGTCTAACTGAGGAACGAAGAAAATAAAGACAAACGAATGCAGGGATGGGGTCATAAGCTTTCAAACAATGTAAAAAGCTCAAATATTATTTTGTTAACAAACATAAAAAGGGACTGTGCAGAGAAGATACAAGCTATCAAACCAATTATATATATATAAGATATACGAGAGAGAGAGAGAGAGGGGGGTGTTGGTTTGAATGTGGGTTTCTTTATCACAGAGTAGTGAATGGACATTAAAACAAAACAAAAACCAACCAAGCAATTGTGTACGACTACAGACCATAACATAGATCTCTGAATAAGACCTCTGTCATCATACTCTTGTTGATAAAGATCTTGAGGTTGAAATTAACTGTTGCAGGGTGTGTATGTGTATATATCTATATATATGTGTGTGTGTGTGTGTATTGTATAATAGTGTTGGGGAAATTCACTTTCACTGACATTGTTAAGTACTTAACTGATGTGTAGAATGGATTCATTCCAGTCTTCACTTGAAGACGTTTGTTCAGCTATTTAGCTGTAATTTCAAGCATATTTCAAAACATTATTTGAACTTGATTTTTCATGTACTTTAGAAAGTTTTTTTTGAGGATTTACTTTGTCAAATATGGTTATTCATTTATTTCTTAAGTGTTTGAATAAATGTACTTTGGTAATGGGGATACTGAAGTATGGCTTTTTATATTGGACTTTTCTGTAAAATGTTTTGGTTTGTGAGTTTTTGTTATTACTTCTGTTGTTCAATCATGAATTGCCATATTATTTGACAGATCAATTATGTGTAGTCCACATTTATACATTCCTACAAACTGATAATTTGGTTTTGTGTTTTTGTTTTTACAGCAGGGGTTTACTATGTAGGACTTATTGATGGCATGTGTTTTATATGTATGAACACTATGGAGTTTTTTGCTGCTTTGCTTTTCATAAAATTGATGCTTTTATTTACTGGCTCTTTCCAGTAATTTGATTGAACTGAAAATATTGCCTCCTTGAAATGAACATTGATCTTGATCTATATGTGTGTGTGTGGGTGTGTGTTTGCCACGTGTGTGTGTGTGTGTGATGTTTGTATGTGTGTGTGTGCGTGTGATCATCCTTTGTCATTCACAGCAAATTTCTCTGTGTGATACTCAGGCTGCTCTCCCTGGGAAGTACATGTCACAAGTGTGGCACCAACTCTTCTCCCCCCCCCCCCTCCCCCTGTCTGTATATATATATGTTTCCCTGTGAAAGTGGCTATTTGTCTAGAGAATTTTTGCCAAGGACAACTCTCTTGTTGCCACCGGTTCTTTTCTTTTACATGTGCTATATGTATGTGTGACAAGGACCTCAGTTAAACTGTCCTATTTGAATGACTAGCACCCAGACCACCACTTAAGGTCAAGATTATGGAGGAAAAGTAAGAACAGCTGATCAAATAAATCAATTCAAATCAAATAACAACTCTTTCAATCAATACATACATAAAATCATATTCAAGCAGACAGACAGGAAAAATACATTATACATACATACATACATATAATAATTACACGTGGTAGATGAATGAATGGATATTTAGATAATATCTCTGAAGTCAGAATGCGGGTACCTAAACAGTGGGGGGGGGGGGGGGGGGGGGGGTACCAGTCACATACACATAAATCTCACTATTGGTGAACCTTGGAGCTCTAGCCGAGGAACAAAAAGAAAAAAAAGATAAATCAGTAATCACCCGAATGTGAAGGTTTCCATAACCTATGTGAATGTTGGGGGGGGGGGGGGCAAAGTGTCCGAGACCTCAGCTTCTCCAGGGGCCAGCATATTGAGGGCAGCGCCCATTCTCCTCTCCCTCACTGCTTTACCTTCCCTGTCCCTAAAAAGAGGCAGGTACCCATTTACAGCTGGGTGAACTGGGGGACTGTACTGAAGCCAAAGCGCATGAATGGTCACCCATCCGTTTGGTAACCACGCTCAACGCTGCTTAACCGTTATGAGCTTGGGGAGAGCAAGTGCTCTGACCACTGAGCTATCAGAAATTCAATCCCCTAAATGCATCCATTCTAAACAAAATATGACTTCATCACAAGTCGATACATACATTAACAAAAATAAAGTAATGAGATAAATGAATAGATTTATGGCTGCCTATATGGCGAGGTACTTAAAAACAGTCATACACGCACACTTCTCATTCAGTGTGTAATTTCAATCTCACAACGATTCCCAGGTGGGATGAGTGAGTCAGAGTGCACATTCTGGGTGACCCCCAGAGTGTTAAGCTGGGGAATGCATAACAACAACAACAACAAAAATGAATAGATAAATAATTATTCTTTAGAATGTGTCCATTCCAATCAAAAAATGATAATTATAAATAAATGAACGATCACCAGAAAGCAATTATTCTAGACAACAAAGGTATCGCAATGTTACAAGAATGGGGAAAAAAATTACAAAGCACCTTTTTATACATCTAGGAAATCATATGCATAGGTAAATATCCATATATCTATCTCTGGGACCCCCCACACTCCCCCTGGTGAATACAAACAAGAACAAGAATAGCATAATTATATGCATGTCAAACTGCACACGCACTCACCCACTACTACTTTCCTAAGGCAGAGACTGATAGTGATAACAGATCCCCCCGCCAAAAAACCCCAAAACAACACACGCACATGCATGCGCGAACACACACACGGGATGGGATAGCCTAGTGGTTAGAACATTGCGCTCCCAATCTGATGACCTGGGTTCGATTCCTGTTCAAAGGGATATTTTCCCCTGGAGTTAACATCAGTGCAGACTCCACTCTCCCCGAAAGTCCTTCGGATGAGACTATAAACCGAGGTCCCATGTGCGAACGCAAGCAGAACATCACATGTTAAATCCTGTTCCACTATTGATAAGAGTAGGCCATTGTGTGCCGGTGGGAACAGATGTCAAAATTTACAAAACTGCACACAGACAGGGACTGGAAGTAAAAAAGCACATAAATGCTTATTCCATTATCCTCAATATAAAAGAATAAAATAAAATAAAATAAAATAAAATAAAACACACAGCTCCAAAGGTGCAACCATTCCAGTCAGAAAATATTCGACATATTCGTATCATGTTTATTGCGATGAAGTTTTGTCCACATGAGAAAAAAACAAAAAAAAGTGTAAAAAAGGTTTTACAGATCACTTCCAAAATTCGCACACACATATACACACACACACCCAAACTGGGTTTATTCTGTTGTTGTTGTTGTTATTTTTGGTCAAAGACTTATATAGTTATCTAGACTCCCCCCCCCTCCTTCCCCCATATGCGCAAAAATCTTACCATTGGTGACAATCTCAGAGCTTTAGCCGAGCATTCAACCCCCCCCCCCCCCCCTAAAAAAACCCACCCCTGTTTCTTTTCACCTTGGGAGTACAAACCTTGCCAGAGGTCTGTAGCACAACAAAGTCCTTCGGATGAGACTATAAACCGAGGCCCCGTGTGCGAACGCACGCAGAACATCTTGCGCACGTGTTAAAATCCTGTTCCGCTTTTCGAAAGAGTAGGCCATTGTGTGCCGGTGGGAACAGATGACAAAATTTACAAAACCGCATACACACAGGGACTGGATGTTTAAAAAAAAGCACTGAGTGGTTATTCCATTATCCTCGATATAAAAAAAAAAGTCGTCTGAGCGCTTTTGATTTGTTGCTTTACAAGATTCAGCGCTATATAAATTCCATGCATTATTATTATTATTATTATTTTTAACATGTTTGATTACAAAGACATGAATGAAGTTAAAACGACAATGAAGGAGTGTGTGGCGGGCACCAGTGACTGTATGTGTGGTGTGCAGCGGTTAATGCAGGCACCTCCTAGCTAATGGGTGATCAGTTTGAACCTCGCTACAGGCATGTGTTGGTCAGATATGTGTGTGTGTGTGAGTGTAGTGTGTGTGTGTGTGAGAGAATGAGTGAGCCATGTGTAAGTGTTGTGTGTGTAAGTGTAGTGTGTGTGTGTGTAAGCGTTGTGTGTGTTAGTGTAGTGTAAGTGTAGTGTGTGAGTATAGTGTGTGTGTGTGTTAGTGTAGTGTGTGTGTAAGTGTAGTGTGTGTAAGCGTAGTGTGAGTGTAGTGTGTGTGTGTAAGTGTAGTGTGTGTGTAAGTGTTGTGTGTGTGCAAGTGTAGTGTGTAAGTGTAGTGGTAAGTGTAGTGTGTGTGTAGTGTAGTGTGTGTGTAAGTGTAGTTGTGTAAGTGTAGTGTGTGTGAGTGTAGTGTGTGTGTAAGTGTAGTGTGTGTGTAAGTGTAGTGTGTGTGAGTGTAAGTGTGAAGTGTTGTAAGTGTAGTGTGTGTGAAGTGTTGTGTGTGTAGTGTAGTGTAAGTGTAGTGTGTGAGTTAATGTGTGTGTGTGTATAGTGTAGTGTGTGTGTAAGTGTAGTGTGTGTGTAAGTAGTGTGTAAGTGTATGTGTGTGTGTAAGTGTAGTGTGTGTTGTAAGTGTAGTGTGTGTGCAGTATGTGTAGTGTGTTAGTGTAGTGTGTGTAAGTGTGTTGTAAGTGTGTGTGCAAGTGTAGTGTGTGTGTAAGTGTAGTGTGTGTAAGTGTAGTGTGTGTGCAAGTGTATGTGTGTAAGGTAGTGAAGTGTGTGTGTGTGCAAGTGTAGTGTGTGTGTAAGTGTAGTGTGTAAGTGTATGTGTGTGTGAAGTGGTTGCAGTGGTGTGTGTGTAAGTGTAGTGTGTGTGTAGTGAAGTGTAAGTGTAAGTGTATGTGTGTGTGTGGGTTAAGTGTAGTGTGTGTGTAGTGTGTGTAAGTGTAGTGTGTGGTGTAAGTGTAGTGTGTGTGTAGTATGTGGTAAGTGATGTGTGTAAGTGTTGTGGTAAGTGTGTGTTAAGTGTAGTGTGTGTGCAAGTGTAGTGTAAGTGTAGTGTGTGTGAGTAAGTGTAGTGTGTGTGTGTAAGTGTAGTGTGTAAGTGTAGTGTGTGTGTGCAAGTGTAGTGTGTGTGTGCAAGTGTAGTGTGTGTAAGTGTAGTGTGTGTGTAAGTGAAGTCTGTGTGTGTTAGTGTGTGTGTGTGCAAGTGTAGTGTGTGTAAGTGTTGAAAGAGTGAGCCAGTGAGTGAGTGTGGGTGTGAGAGAGAGAGAGAGAGAGAGAGAGAGAGAGAGAGTGTGTGTGTGTAAGGAAGCAAATAATCAACAACATAAAAAAAAGGTAAAGAAAAACCTCAAAACACACGTAAAAAAAAAAGCACCCAAGGAAAAAAAGAAAGAAATAACAACACCCCCCTCTTCCCACCCCCCCCCCTCCATAAATGGAGAGAGAAAAAATCAGTACGCATTCACACACACCTTGCGTACTCAATCCTGTCCGTTACTGAAAATAACCACTATGACACACCAATATGATGTAATAACGTATAAAAATAACACCGCACAACTCACAAATGATAATACATAAACATTTTATTTTTTAAGAGAGAGAGAGAGGGCGATGGGTGATGATTCATGCCTACATATTTTTTCTTTAAATCCTCTTTTTGGGGGCTGGGGTTGGTTACGGCTAAAAGCTCTTTTACAGAATCTGTATCAAACTATGTAAGGTACTAAACTGTCCATGTGTCACACAACAAGAATGCACACCTTATATCAGCCGTTTCCCAAGGAAAGACAGGCATAAACAAAGACAGACAGACCTGGACCATTTAGGTACATGGCTAACTTGAAACACAAAACAAAAAAACCCAACACGTTACATGGCTTTATACTTTGGAACCTGCCAAACTATTCTCCGGGAAAATAACCTACAATTTTAACTGCCCAAAAAACCCCAACTAACAAAATTAATAAAACAAACCAAAAAAATATTCATCCATATCCTACAACTTGAGAAGATAACGAAAGAAACAGTTTACCAGAGAACACATTTATCAATAAAGCAATCCATTCGGTTAAATTACTGGTACATCTTGTATTGTCAAATGAACATTTATATAGGACCCCCCCCCCCCCCCCCCCAAAAAAAAAAAAAGACATTAAAGTCCACCCCCACCCAAAAAGAAATAAAGTTTAAAAAAAAAAAATCATTCAGAGCTCAATCTTATTTCTGTTCCTCAGCTAGAGCTTTGAGGTTCACCAATGGCGACATTTTGCAAAATGTGACCGTTTTCACCCCACCATTAAGGTAGCCAGATTACAACTTCAGGGGAAGATAACCTTGTAGTCAGTGTTGTACTTTCATGATCTGACACCCTGAGATTGACCTACCACCGAGACGCCCCCTCAAGGGGCTTTTTTTTCCCCTGGAGTTAACATCAGAACCGACCTCACTCCCCTGAAAGTCTTTCAGATAAGACTATAAACCGAAGTCCTGTGTGTGAATGCATGCAGAACATCTTGCACGTATGTTAAAACCTGTCCTGCCTTTTGGAAGAGTAGGCTCCCCCATGAGGATGCTGGGATCCTGTCAGTATAAAGACCATCACAACGGCCTACTCTTCCTTCTTCTTCTTTGTCAAACACTCAAGACAGCAACTATTGTTGTCTGTCATATGAGCTAAAATGCGTCACGCTGCCGTTAAGCGCCTGACAAGTCAGGCCCAGCGCATCCAACTTTGGCGTGGGAATTGAGAGAATTATCTTTGAATTCTTTCTGGGAAAAAAAAAAAAGGTAAAAGAATGGGCCAAGGAGGCAGAAAACAGACAAAAAAGGAGGCAACAGGAAGGAAAAAAAACATGGCAGAGAGGGATAGAAAAGAGGGAATTTCTAGCACAGAATTTCCAGAAAGCGGGAATGCTGTTTATGCTGACATGGCCCCAGCATTCCCACGGGGACCTGGCTCTAGAATAGTAAGTGCAGCGGAACAAGCATAGGACGGGTGTGTGCAAACGAAACGAACAGCGTGGAAAAATCTGTACCGAAATGTCTCAGATGCTACCAGAGCACACACAAAAAAAAGAAAAAAATGTTTGAAGTACAGCGCTTTTGATGTTTTAAATGTTTTAGTTAACTGTAGTCCAAAACATGCACGTGCGCAAACACACACACACAAAATCAAGCTTTATGTTCCAATTTTTGATATTCACACCCCCCCCAAAAAAAAACACCCCAACAAAAAACGAAAGAAACACCAACATAGGACCAAACACAAAGAAACAAAAAGTCAAGTTAGAAGTTCAAAATGTACATGTGCATATCTTATTTTAGCTGACTGTAGCATGAGGATTGCAAACAAACAAAATAAAATTTTCAGTTGCAAAAAAATAAGTTTTCAGTTGCAAAAAAAAGAGAAAGATTTCAGTTGCAAAAAAAAAAAGTTTTCAGTTACCCAAAAAAAAAGTTTTCAGTTACCAAAAAATAAAGTTTTCATTTGAAAACTTTTGATGGTGACAGAGTCTGTTGATTTGCAGCCTATTCAAAAAAAAAGAATTCAGAAAAAAAAGAAAAGAAAAATCTCTGAATTTTTGATGATCTGAACCTTCTTACATTTTAGTTGACTGTCGCCCCAAAAAGAAATAAACACACAACAACAACAAAAATCAGATTTGAAGTTTGAACTTTTGATGTTCTTACATTTAGTTCACCAACCCACTCCCCCTCTCCCTAAAAAGCCTCCCACCAAAACACAAACAAAACACAACAACAAAAGAAACAAGAATCTTATATGAAGTTTAGAACATAATTTTAATGGATCACATATTTACTTGACCGCAGCCTACCACCACCCCCCCCCCTATCTCCCTTCCTGAAGTTTGAACTCCGAACTTTTCATATTCACACTTTTTGTAGACTGTAACTTACAACAACAAAAACATCTTACAAATACCCCCCCCCCCCCACCCCAAACAAATATGAAGTTAAAAAACTTTTGATGTTCACACATTTAGTTGACTGTAGGCTTTAAAAAACAACAACAAACAAATGAATAAAACACACACACACAAATCAAATAAAGTATGAAGAACATTTGATACTCACACATCTAGTAGACTGTAGCCTTCCAAACAATTTTTTTTTTTTTTTTTTAAAAAGAAAGAAAATTTTTTAAAAAGTGAAAAAAAATTAAATCAAGTATGAAACACGACTTTTGAAAAAAAAAAAAAAAGAACAGCCAACAAACACAAAAAACCCAAAACTCACGACTTTTGACAATCACACATTTCGTTGACTGTATCACCCCCCCACCCCCCCAACCCAACAACCAGAAACAGACAAAAAGAAAGAAAGAGGAGAAAAGAGAAGAAAGAAAAAAAAGTGCAAAACTTTTTTGATATTCACGCATCGAGTTGAACAGCCACCCACTTTTCTACTGAGCTGAGAGCATGCGTCGAAGCTCAATGAATGAACGAGAAGACAACGCTATGTTAGGCATACTCAATCATCTTCATTCCCAGTCTTGCCCTTTCTTCCCAGTTTGACAACAACAACAAAATTGGAACTGAATGAATGTCAAAGTCCTTCATATGAGACCATTAAGCAAGGCCCTGTGTGAATGAGAGGACGAAGCTATTTTAGACATAGTAAATTATCTTCATTCCGTTTGATTCCCAGTCTTGCCCTTTCTTCCCAGTTTGAAAACAACAAAAAATCGGGAACTGAATGTCAAAGTCCTTCGAATGAGACTATAAACCGAGGCCCCATGTGTGAACGCATGCAGAACATCTTGCACACACGTTAAATCCTGTTCCGCTTTTCGAAAGAGTAGGCCATTGTGCGCCGGTGGGAACAGATGACAAAATTTACATAACCGCATACACAAGGGGACTGGATGTAAAGAAAGGGTACACGAGTGCTTATTCCATTGTCCTCGATATAAAAAAATCTTTTTTTTAAAAATCATCTGAGCGCTTTGATTTGTTGCTTTACAAGATTCAGTGCTATATAAATTCCATACCTTTTTATTATTATTATTATTACATACACAAACATCTCACTATGGGCGAACCTCAGAACTCTAGCAGAGAAACAGAAAAGAAAAAAAAACAAGCAAAAAAACCACCCCACCCCCCAAACATCTTCAGTCCGTAAAACAAACAAAAAACAAAACGCAAGAATGACTTTTCAACATTTTTCTTCCCCAAAGTCTATGTTACATGTTCAGGAGAGGGGAAGGGCTCCACCTGGTTCAACTAGCCCACGAAACATTCCTTGAGCCATTCAGGGCACACCCTAAGTCAGTCATGGACCACAGCGCTCTAATCCAACATCACTCAGTCAGTCAAGAGTAGAGTGCTAAATTTAGCGCACCCCTTCCATTTACCTAGTCTAAGTGTGGTCAGTTCCTGCTATAATTAATTAGCACCAGCTGGGCTGGGATGGAATGGACAGCAGCTGAAAGTAGGGAGAAACTGACAACTGTGTGACTGAAGTTAAGTCAAATCAACCAAAATTGTAAAAAATACCAACATTCGAAGCTCTCTCTATACTTGCCAGTGCATTCGCAAAAACGGAAAGACATTAACAATATCTAACACTTCTGCTGTTGCTGATCATAGAGACTGATGTCGCGTCATTTGACGGGCTTGATACGTTACTGAGCTGCAACACCGCTGGACGGGAAATGTTGGTTGTAGATTTTTCACACCACGGTAATCAACTCAATAGGGTTCTTCCCACAATTGGCCCAAAGCCATTCCCTTTCCTTCGCTTCTTTCACAACGGTTGACTGATGTTTGGTACTTATCTTTTTCTGGTGAAAATTTCGCAAAAAAAATCATAGTTTGTCCCATCAAGAAATTGTGCACCTGTTCAATCATGACGACAACACTACTACTGATGGAAAGCAGGAAGGGAGTGATGATGAAAAAGATTAAGAAATGGACGAAACAGCCGCGACAGAGACTTTCCCAAGCGCTACACCTGATGAAATCATCGATTTTTGGAGACACAGTATAACTGCATAGAGTGACAAGACAACTGACAAAACTAAAAAAATAAAGTTCATTTTGAAATGCGTTTCCCCAGACCATTTCTCTATCACAAGTATGTCAAAATTTTACTGACTTTGTTGGTGGGGGGTAGGGGGGCTGGGGGGGGGATTCTGTCGTTCCTCGGGTACAGCTCTGATGTCCACCACCAGAGGCGAGATTTTTACACAGACAACACGCCACTGTTTTGGCCCACCATTAACTCATAGGAGTCGCAGTGAAATGGATCCCACCATTTTGTGGTGACGCATGATTTTGGCTATATTTGAAAAATTCAGTAGACTTACCCAATATAATAATGACATACACATTATACATCATTGAAAGGTTTATAATGTCTTCTTTTGAGATTGTTTCACAGTTTTTTAATAGATGACTGTATTTATTTTTTACAAATTTTCAAAATATGTCACTGAATGCTGAAAAATAAAAAGTTTGAAAATTAGGGCTGCATATCTTAAATGGCTTGAACTATTCATCAACTAGTCCCCTTGAAGCAATGTGATGATTTTTCCCCAAAGTAAAGTTCACTGAAGCTGGCTGAATCCATCTGATGTCACTTTTTGTACAACAGATTTTTTTTTAAAGAATCATAACACTGGAGATCCTGAAATCCCAAAGTTATCACTTGTTGACATTTCAAACAAAATTATCTAACAGACAAAAACTAGGCAAGCTTATGGTCAAGGAAAGCAACTGTGTTTAGAAAAATGATTGCCCTACAGGCCAGAGTACTTTCCCTTGAGTTAAACATCACTTAGTGCTTTTTAAAAAATTCGTAATTCTGCCGATTCTTAAGCTTCGGCACAACCTCAATGAGTTAAGGCAGCTGCATTCTGACTTCAGGGATGATGTCTAGAAGACGACACAAACGTGTATACATTCTCTACCGAACCTGTCATCCGTTCCTGCCGACACTTTTCTGAAAAAGGCAGAACAGGACCCCCAATTTATAGCTGAAGGACTTTTTTGGGGGAGTGGTGTCAGTGCTGATGAAAACTCTTACATTACCTTAATTCTCTCTGTGCCAGGAGGCACACAAGGCTTGAACATCATTCCTCCACTGGTTCCGGTCTGCAGCTGTGCGTCGTGCGGCGTTCCATGTGCTCCAGCCTGCGCCGTTCCGCTCTACTTCTACCATTCGTCGCCATGTTGTTTTTGGGCGTCCCCTTTTCCTTCTCCCTTCAGGTGTCCATCCGAGGGCAACAGCACAGTCGTCACTCCTGTCCTTTCTTAGGACATGTCTGATCCAGTTCCATCTCCGTCTTCTAATCTCCTGGCTGATTTTTTCTGTTCCTGCTATTTCCAAGACTGTCTTGTTGGAAATGTGTTCTTGCCATCGGATCTTGAAGATCCTCCTCAGACATTTGGTTTGGAAAATGTCTAGTTTCTCTTCTTCTCCTTTCGTTAATTTCCAGGTCTCACATCCGTAGAGAAGAACTGACAAAACAAGGGATGAAAACTCTTAAGGGAAAAAATTTCCCTTAACCACTAGACTGCCCCACCCCAGAAATTTTCCGGGGCTAAATGTGCACTCTATACGCCTACAACCCGGAAAATTTCCGGGGTGTCGAACCGAAGTAAACAAGCCAGCTTCCTTGACTACAGTTAAAGGGAAAGAACTCCAAAACTAGCAGAGATCACTCTCCTGTTGCTTGGCAACATCCACCTGCAAAAACTGTGGCAAAAACGATCGTTTTTTAGCTCGTATTTTGTGTTTTTATGCATGACTGCTTGGGCAGTTCTTGTTCAAAATGGCTGACACTTCTTCAATAACTTTACACAACTGAAAAAGGGGCAAATAAAACTTAAAATTTACCTAACAGTAATGAAAACGATCGTGCATGATTCAGGAGATAGTGCATTTAAAAAAAATGAATGAGATTTGGCCTGGACATATGTTTGACGTTATTGAGATGGGGGAGTACTCAGAATGACAGTGGTGATGAAGAAAGTGTATTTTTTGTCGATTTTTTACATTTTAAATATACTTTTGCAGTGAAATATCATATTTTTTTGGTCAGTTTTGTACATGTTAAATATATTTTTGCAGTGAAATATCATGCTAACTAATTTGAGCTTGCCTCGAAGCAATCTACGATATATATATATATATATATATATTGTCATTGGGTAAACTATCAGGATAATTCATGTAATTTCTGAGTAAGAGGGATATGAACATAGCAAGTGGTACATAAAGAATTTTATTCCCCGGCATATAGGGTGCACTTGCACTGGGCAGTTAAGAGGTTAAACGGGGGCCTCAAAGGTGGCTTGAACCCCAGCCTTCAGATCAAGAGCACAAGGCTCTAACCACCAGGCTATCTCCCTCCCCCCCTACTGATTTCGTTCTTGCGATGTACTGCGCTGCACTGTGCCATGTTGTATTGCGCTGAGCGATATACTGTGTCCCGTTGTATTGTGTTGTCATCCTATCATAATCATTTCACCTCCAGTCCACGTTTTGTTTACAGCCCTGCAGACCACAAAGGCCATATCGGGGCTGTCGCCTTCCAACTTTTCTAAATATCACATTGTACTGTATTCTATCGTACTGTACTGTATTGATTCGAATCCTACTGTCATGAAAATACATCACGTTAACGTTAAAAAAAAAACCAACAACGAAATGACAACAAAAAAACTCTCAACAAGCACAGAAATGTATAAGGAAAATGAAACTGAGGTTACTATGACACCAGATTTAAAATTTAAAAAAAGCAACAACAACAAAAAACAAACAAAAGAGACACAAACAATAAAAAAAAAAAATGACCTGTTTCTGTCAACATTAAAAAAAAAAATTACCAACACTGAAAAAACAAAACAAAAATTGTTTTGAGGCAAACTCCTACCAGCGTTCTGACATGAAACATACCCAGTCATAGAAAAATGTTGTTAAAAACCCTTGCAACCCTGACACCACATTTCTGTGATATGAATGACTAACGGCCAACATCACAGAAACAGGACACACTACAATGATGTTACACTACCCTCCCACTGTTACATTCTCATGTTTGACGAGTTAAAACCATGGCAGCCGACATCAGAACTTAGAGATTCCATTATGTATCAATTTTGGTAGCCGTCTGCAACCCATGAGCTCTGTTTTCAGATGCATTTTCATCAGTTTTTTTTACAATTTTAATTGCAGTATACAATTTGTTTTGTTGTCGAAAATACTTCACAATGGAGACTGTCGCAAAGCTTTGTGTCTGGCCGTGTATGGGTTAAAGTTTCATTCTTTGTCAATTTTAAAAGAAAAAAAAGAAACATCACCTCTCATGTTCGGTATTTTAAAACGTCTCTTAGCTTAACCTTTGTCTCATAAAACTGATAAAAATGTTTCTACGACGATTTAAAAATCCATCTCTGGCCATGAAAGTTCAGTTCTGTTCCATCGGTTTTCGTGGTAAAAGCAGTATAAAACGTTGATGATCTCTTTTTTGACCAATCAGAATTCTTCTTGATAGACAGTGCAGAGCTACATCACAAAATTTTTAAACCAATCAGAATTCTTCCTAATGGACAGTGCAGAGGTTTATCCACACACACCAAAAAATACCGCTAGTGGGGAAAGGCAAGAGAATAGGGCTTGTGCAGCACTTCGTGTCTGCGCAGGCTTGGTTACTTTTTCAGAATTGTGCTATTTTTAGGGTGGCCCCAGGAACCTAAGTGAGATGACTTGCGACCACAGTCCCTAAATCAGAGCTACTTCCACTGGGACTCTAACATACCTTCAACTCAAAGAGATAACGGAGTTTGACATGATATGTATACCAGCTAAACAAAGGAGTATGATCAAACTTTCCATTTTTTGGCGTCATATATCACATCATGTCAAACTAATGAAGGTGTTTTCAGCGCCTGGGCTTCATCACAGTTCTTGATTAAACCATTGACGCGGGGGGGGGGGGGGGGGGCAAGGTGGGGGGGGGGATATCAGAACATGCAGAGAGTGATCGCATACTGTGACTAGGAGACTTGACTCGCACAGTCCTTATGTGCTACTGCAGCCCTGGGGGCTGGTTGGCCTTTGGAGAGCATCTCCAACGCTGACTGTCCTTATGCCCACTTGGCCGAGAGAGTGGGGATGTACTGTGGGCAAGGCATCTCCACTATAATCAAATTTCTGCCCCATTTCCTAAACAGCAGCTGCCTCCTCTGCTGTTTTGGAGGTCATCGTTGAACATGACGGACAAACATTTAAGTGCAGAATTCAAAGTGTGCAAAAGCCAGCTACCCTAAGAGGTTTGCATAACAAAGAACATTAATTTTCAATACTTCAACCTTTAAAAGAAAAAAAAAAGATGTCCTGATGATTAAAAAAAACACACCACTAAAATGATAAACTGACATCACTATTTGTTGTTGTTATTGCCTTTAAGAGATAAAAAAAATGGATATCATTCCAATAATTTGTAACATTCACAGAACATGAAAATCTTAAGCACGAGAAACTTGTTTTCATAATGATCCAAACTTGGTAAGCCATCATCTCTTCTCAAGTCCATTTTGCATGAGTATTCACAAACACTCAACCACACGCACACACAAACTTGCATGCATGCGCACACAGACACAGACACACGCACTCATGCATACGCACACACAAACTTGCATGCACGCGCATACAGACACACACACGCACTCATGCATACGCACACACATTTTCCGATTCTGTTCGTTAACTGCTCAACAAGTTCGTGCCCTTGAACCCTTCCTCCGGTTTCCTGGCTGTAACAGACAAAAACAACAATAAAACAAAACAATAATGATAAAACAGTGTTTGCTTATAAGAAACACCACCACATATACTAGTATCAACGAAACAATAACAACAGTCTCAAAAGCAAAATCAATAACAATAGTAATAATAATTTTAAAAAACAACCCCCCCCCCCCCCCCAAAATAAAAGAATTCACAAAATTTAGGAAAACATTCACACACACGCATGCAACGCACACACGCATACTACCACACACATTGCATGCACACAAAAACACAAAAGAAACATGCACTAGCAGATACGACACATAGAGGGAAACACACACACACACACACACTACGCAGCGTGACGACACATGCATGCACACACAAAAACCACTAGAAAAGCACACACTAATATCATAATAGTGAAAAGACAATAAATCAAAGAGAACAACAATACACGCCCATACATACATACACACACAAATCTATCTATCTATCTATCTACTATCTGTCCCTAGTCTGACGACCGTGGGGCACCTTCAAAGATCAGAACAGTTCCTCCATCCTCTCTCTGTTCTGCCTTTCTCAGTTTTGTTGATGTTCTAGGCCTGTCCATCACTGATGTTATCCTCCCGCTCTTCCTTGGTCTGCCTCTTTCTCCTTGACATGCCTTGCAAAAATGTCTTTGTAATTCTGGTATCTTTGAATGCCCATCACCACTTAAGTTTACGCTTTTCACGATCGCTAGAAGTCTCATAGGGTCCAATGTTTGCTGGATTCTGTTATGCACAGCCTTCCGTTGCCTAATGAATCTTCACAATTAGGAGCAAGATCTCTGAACATCTCATCTCCACTCTGACTCTTCTCTCACAATCTGCAGCCAAGGGCCCAAATGATTCACAGGCATACAGAAATATGGATATGACAAGAGGAGGCATTAGTCTGATCTTGGAATAAGTGAGATATTCTATCTCCCAGATGGTGTTAGTTTGACAAAGCGTTATTGTCTTGCACAATACACCAACTTAAAAAATAATAAAAAAAAAACAAAGAACACAACACACACATACACATTACGATACAAAAATACAATTTACAAAAAATTAAAAAATACAAATAAACACACACACACACATTAATATCACTGAAGTGAAAAACAACAATACACTAAAATATCAAAAATGAAAAGTAACACACACACACAACACACTAACTAAAACACACACAACAACACACACAGAAGGAGACGATCACCCCAAAAATCCTACCTGAAGAATGCTCTATGTCCACCACAGTGTCTTGATTTGGTTCATCAGCCTGCCAACCACACACCACACCACAACACACCACGCCACGTCAGTACATCAACAAGAAAGGAAGGTGGCAGGACGGTTAAGATCTTCACCTGCCTAACAAGTAAACCACGAGGTTCTGGGTTCAATTCCCAGCCTTGCCCTTCTTCCCAGCTTGACGGGAAAATTGAACGGAATGTCAGTCTTTCGGAAGAGACTTTAAAACCAGTTGCAAATTTTTTTTTTAATGATTCTAAACATGTTGCCAAAAAAACAAAAAAAAAGACTTTTCTTCTTCTTCTTCTTCAAACGCTCTGACAGCAACTACTGTTGTCTGTTATATGAGCGAAAATGCGTCGCGCTGCCGTTAAGCGCCTGACAAGTCAGGCCCAGCGCATCCGACTTCGGCATGCGAGAGAATTGCTATCTTTCAAGTCTTTCTGGACAAAAAAGGCAGGAGAATGGACCAAGAAGACAGAAAATAGACAAGGAGGAGGTGACAGGGAGAAAAAGAATAAGGCAGAAACAAAAAGAGAGGGATAGAAAAGAGGGAATTCCTAGCACAGAATTTCCAGAATGTGGGGATGCTGTTTATGCTGACAGGCTCCCGGTATCCCCACAGGGAAGTTAAAGACTCTAAATCAATCGGAATTTTTTTTTTTTAAATAAAAGGCTCTAAACCAGTTGGATTTGCATCTTATGGACTTGGGCACGTCAAAAGAACCCACGACAGTTGAAAATTGGAAAGAGCACGGGGGTACCTTCTGACTGTCCTGGCAAATTTGGTAGGTTCAAGTCCTGAGACTGTATACCCGAAATTGAAATGCAGCTCCTGAATGATGGGGGCAAAAAAATCATCACATGCACAAAAATCTCACCATAGGTAAACCTCAGAGGTCTAGCTGAGGGACAAATAAAAAAAAATTTTAAAGAAAAAGAAAAAAAAAGTAAACACTTTGTCTACCGCAGACATGCCACATTAAAACCGATGAATGAACATTTTGAATGTTGTCCACATACTGCATCACATCATGTCCATAATTTGTACTCTTTCATTTTGGAGCGAATTTGTGTGTGAGTATTTTTAACATGCCCACATCCGCAAGTTGTGGTTTCGTTAAATTTCATGTACCCCTTGGGGGTTTTTCTTGAAATAAAATCTCGAAATCTTGAATCTTTAAGAATTAAAATGTAGTTGATGCACCCCATCAAATCAATAAATCGAGACTTGACTAGCTGACATAAGCTAACCATACTAAACAATAAAATTGTTGTTGACATACCACATCATATAATTGTTGTTGACATAGCACATCAAATCAATCAAGAATTCTGAATGTTGTTAACTCTTCATATCAAATGAACAGATTAAAAATTTGGATGCTGTTGACTTCTCATATCAAAGCAATAACAATGCACACACACACAAACACTCTTGTTTTCAAGTACCTCACCATAATATAGGCAGCCATACTCTGACTTCTTAGGACTTTTTTTTTTCTCTCCTCTGATGGACAGCACACACTGTTATGCTAAGGGCCTGTCATGGCTGAAGGCAATCTCAGCACACCATTTCAAATTATAGCAACATTTTGATACAGGCCTTGGCACTTTTGAGACATCAACAACCGATAGAGCTTTTGGGGATGGACCACAGCGCAAGTTAATCTTCTTCATCATGGAACGCTCAGACAGCAGCAAACTATTGTTGTCTGTCATATGAGAGAGAACATGCCGTTAAGCGCCTGAAAAATCAGGCCCAGCACATTCAACTTCGGTGTAGGAGAAAATCATCCTTTTAAGTCTTTCCGGCAAAAAGACACGAGAAAGAACCCAGAAGGCAGAAAACAGAAAATAATAATAATAATACATGGAATTTATACGGCGCTATAGGAGGTGACAGGAAGAAAAAGAACAAGGCAGAAACAAAGAGAGGGATAGATAAGGAAGAAAAACTCCCAGCACAGAATTTCCAGAAGGTGGGGATGCTATTTTTCCTGACAGGCCTTCACCATCCCCGTGGGGAGGAAAGCGTAAATTAATTAAACTATCACTTGGTTCGCTAAGAAGTAAAGTGATAGGACGGTTACAACCCTCACCTGCCTAGCAAGCAAACTTTGAAGTTCTGGGTTCGGTTCCCAGCCTTGCCCTGTTTCCCAGTTTGACAGCAAAATCAAACTGAATGTCAAGTCTTTTGGAGGAAACTCTAAACCAGTTGGATTCATGCGCTGATAATGGACTTGTGCACATCAAAGGTTCGATTCCCAGCCTCGCCCTTTCTTCCCAGTTTGACAACAAAAAAATCGAACTGAATGTCAAAGTCCTTCGGATGAGACTATAAACCGAGGCCCTGTGTTCGAACGCATGCAGAACATCTTGCGCACATGTTAAATCCTGTTCCGCTTTTCAGAAGAGTAGGCCATTGTGTGTCGGTGGAAACAAGACGACAAAATTGACAAATCCACACACACACACGGGGACTGGATGTAAAAAAGCACATAGAGTGCTTATTCCATTATCCTTGATATAAAAGAATAAATAAATAAATAAACAGCATCCACGGAATCAGAATGTGGCAGCCTTAATGGTAGCAGGAGAAGAAAAAAAACAAACAACCAACTGGTGGCATACCCCAAAAAATCTCACTATTGGCAAATCTTGGAATGCTAACTGAGGAACAACCATCCCCTTCACCCCCCACCCCCCCCCCCCCCCCCCCCCCCCCCCCAAACCAGACCAAAAAAACACCCCAACCTTTGGCACCAACCAAAGACCTTCAACTGACCTTGATAGTGACCACGCACCCCGGGTAGAACCGCAGCTGCCCCAGGGTGGCTTCGTTGCTGGTGACCGGTCGGCCGTCGATACTCAGGTTTTGGTCGAAGGTAGGGATGCAGAACAGGTACATCAGCTTCACCGCGAAAAGACGACACAGCACAGGGAGGTACATTATTCACCTTCACCTACGTTCAGGTACATTCATTGCACACACACGCAATAAAAGATGAACTTACCTGTCATCTCGAAGCGAAGAATATAGTTAGGGAACTGTCGTGAAAATGATATGTAGCATAAACTAAACAAATTTTTTTTTTTTTTATACAATAATAATAATTAATAATATTTACTGCAGAATCATGTATATTCATGGCACACACACACACAAAAAAAGGGTTAGCCTACCTGTTATCTTGAAGCTAAGAGCATAGCTCGAACTGTTGTGAAAACGAGATGCAGCTTATAGTAATATAGATAAATAAACTAAATAACAGCAGAATCGTATATATTCACTGCACACGCAAAAAAAGGTTGATCTTTCCTGTCACCTTGAAGCTAAGAACACAGCTCTAACTGTCATGAAAAAGAAACGCATCATATACTTTAAAAAAAACAAAAAAATCCTGCGACTGAATTTGACACTGTCATAAAAACTGTCGGAATCCTCAATCTATCAAAAATGATGCACAAATGAAAGAATCAACCATAAAATCAAATGATGAATAAATGAAAAAAATAAAATTAAAACCACTAAAAGAAAAATTGAAGAATCTTTTTAATATTGAAAAAAAGAAAAGAAAAGACTGACCCTTGCCCCTGGGCAAGAAAAAGGAAAAAAAAAAAAGAAGGAAGGAAGACGGGGGAGAAACAAAGAAAGGAGAAAAAAGATGGCACGAAGAAAAAAAAGGGTAGAAGAAGAAGAAAAAGGAGGAAAGAAAATAAATAAGAAATTATAAATGAGAAATAAGAAATTTTTCATGAGGTTGGTGCTCTCATATAGGCATTTCTTTCTTTTTTTTTTGGTGGTGGGGGTGAGGGGGGAGGGTTGGTGTTGTTTGGTGGGGGGTGCTTGTTAGGGGGACGGGATAGCCTGGTGGTTAGAGCCCTGCACTCCTGATCTGCTGACCCGGGTTCAATTCTCGTTCAAGAGGATTTTTCCTCTGGAGTTAACATCATTGCCAACTCCACTCTCCCCAAGTCCTTCGGATGAGACTATAAACCAAGGTCCCGTGTGCAAACACAAGCAGAACATCTTGCGCACACGTTAAATCCTGCTCTGCTTTTCGGAAGAGTAGGCCATTGTGTGCCATTGGGAACGGATGACAAAATTTACAAACTGCATACACACGGGGACTGGATGAAAAAAAGCATATGAGTGCTTATTCCATCATCCTCGAAATAAAAGAATAAAATAAGTTTTAGAAAATGGCCCAGGTTTGAGCCACCACCAAAACACCCCTTCAAGGGAGAATTTTCCGCTGGAGTTAACATCAGTGCTGACTCCAGTCTCCAATAAGTCCTTCGGATGAGGCTATAAACCTAGACCCCCTTGCGCAAAACCATGCAGAATATCGCGCGCGCACACACACGTTAAAACCCGTTCCGCCTTTCCACAGAGAACGCCATTCATTCTGGTAAAAACCAGACGACAAAAATGTACATTAAAAAAAACAAACAACAACCACACATGCACACTGATGTTGGTATTCAGACATTACTTCCAAAGTCGGAGTCATCATCATCATCATTAACCATTACACCCAGTGGTGTGTAGGGCAGCAACAACAAAGCGCTTCCTTCCACTCCTGCCTATCCTGGGACACCAACCTAGTCACTGATCCCCAAGAGTGCTGCTGCATGGCCTTCATCTCACTTTCTACAAACCTAGTCGGAACGAGGCTACCTTAATTAATTAATGGTGGGGCAAAAACCATCGCGTACGCCAAAATCTCACCACCAGCGAACCTTGGAGCTCTAGCCAAGGGATGAAAAAGAAAAACCTAAAAAAACCAACCCCCCCCCCCCCCCCCCCCATGCAAACATCCACACCACCCACATTCAAGAACTCTTGTTCAAACTGACCATGGACAGACGGTATAGCCGAGCGGTTAAGACCCGTTCAACTTCAACCCCACGGGTTCATGAAGTCGTGCGTTCAAATCTAAAAAGCTGCGTCTGGTGAATTAAGGGTGGGCTTTTAAAAAAAAAATTTGTAATGATCTCCCAGGTCAATTTCAAGCGTAGACCTGCCATTGCCTTTACCTCCCTTCATAATACACATATACTCATGCAGAAGATCAAATATACACATAAACGATCCCGTAATCCATGTCAGCGTTTGACAAGTTTTGCGGAAACACGGAACATTACCCAGCATACATCCCTGAAGTTGGAACGCGGATACCTTCGGTAAGGGGGTAAAGGAGTCCCATAACCTATAAGGTCGTAGGGGAGCGAGGCGTCAGAGACCTCACTTCTCTAGGGCCAGCGTATTGAGGGCGGCGCCCATCTCCTCTCCCTCGCTGCTTTACCTTCCCTGACCCTAAAGAGGGCAGGTACCCATTTACAGCTGGGTGAACTGGGGGGACTGTACTGAAGCCAAGGCGCGCAAACGGTCACCCATCCAACTGGTAACCACGCTCGACGCTGCTTAACTTGGCTGGGGGAAAGCGAGTGCTCCGACCACTGAGCTATCCCGTTCCCACGATACCTTCACTATGGGCAAAAACGGTCGCGTACGCCAAATCTCACTACTGGTGAAACTTGGGAGCTCTAGCCGAGGGAAGAACCCCATCCCCCCTCACTCCCCCTCACTCCCCCCCCCCCCCCAAAAAAAAAGCCCCAAACAAACTGACCTTGGTTTTGAACTCTTTGAGCGTCATGTCGGCCGACACCTTCATCTCCTTCTCCCCTTTCTGTTTTCGATGGCGCTGACTTTTCCTCACCCCTCCCTCCTCCAGACGTTGGCGTTTGGCTTTGGACTGCGCAAAGTTTTGTTGTTGGTAGCGTTATTTACAGCACCGTTTGTGTGTGTGTAGGGAGGAGGGTGGGGGGGGGGGGGTGTTGTGTGTGTAGGGGGGGGGGGGGGGGGGGGGGGAGTTGTGTGTGTGTGGGGAGGGGATGGGGGGAAGGGGGAGGGGTAGTGTGGGTGTGTGAGGGGGGAGGAGGGGGGAGGGTAGTGTGGTGTGTGTGTGGGGGGGGGGGGGTGTTGTGGTGTGGTGTGGTGTTGTGTGTGTGTGGGAGTGGAGGGGGAGTGAGTGTGGTGTATTGTGGTGTGTGCATGTGTGTTGGGGGGGGGGGGGGGGAGGTTGTGGTGTGGTGTTGTGTGTGGGAGTGGAGGGGGAGGGAGTGTGGTGTGCTTGTGTTGTGGTATGTGTGTGTGTATGTGTGTATGGTGCGAGTGTGTGTGTGTGTGTGTATGGTGTGTGTGTGTGTGTGTGTGTGTGTGTGTGTGTGTGTGTGTGTGTGTGTGTGTGTGTGTGTGTGTGTGTGTATGGTGCGAGTGTTGTGTGTGTGTGTGTGTGTGTGTGTGTGGTGTGAGTGTTTGTGTGGTGTGAGTATGTGTTTGTGTGGTGTGGTGTGTGTGTGTGTTCACATGTGTGTATGCAAGCATGTGTGTGTGTAAGTGCATATGTGTGTATGCATGCGGGTGTGCGTGCATGCATACATTTTCGTGTGTGGTGTGGTGTGTGTGTGTGTTCACATGTGTGTATGCAAGCACACGTGTGTGTGTGTGTGTGTGTGTGTGTGTAAGCATGTGTGTGTGTATGTGTGTGTGTGTGTGTGCATCTGGGTGTGCGTGTGTGTGTGCATGCATGCACTAGTCTTCAATTCAATGTCTTTTCACAAACTCGATATAAGTTGGAATGTCGACTGTCATTAGAATCCTATACTCCAAGAAAAAAAGAAATCCCTGTGCATACTTTATTCCATAAGGTAAAGGATAAAGGTGTCCCATAACCTATTGGGGTCTGAGGTATCAGAGACCTCAACTTTTCTAGGGAACAGCATACTGAGCGCAGCACCCATCTCCTCTCCCTCGCTGCTTTACCTTCCCTGACCCTAAAGAGGGCAGGTACCCATTTACAGCTGGGTGAACTGGGTGACCGTACTGAAGCCAAGGCACATGGACGGTCACCCGTTCACAAGGCGACCACGCTCAACGCTGCTACTTTATTCTATACAGAATGTAATAAAAAGCACCGTTCCTTACAGCCAAACATGAAAAAGTAAAGTTTAAATCTGTTTTTTTTTTCAATTTTACAACTATCAATATCCTGTGGCATGAGAATCCATGAAGTCAGTAGGGCCAGCAAAAACCGGAGCAAATGGAGAAGGAGAAGGAGGATCATGTCAGTGTCATTGGGTGTGGCAGCTATCGCCAAACTCAGTGATACCAACAGGCGAGACAACTGTCAATAATTGGAGAGAAAAAAAAACCCGACTTTTTTTTTACCACAAGGGGATTAGATAGTGATTTTAGCACTACAGGACCTGAACATGTCAAGGTGTTTAGAGCATCACGCTCACAATCTGATGACCCGGGTTCGAATCCCGTTCAAGGGGACTTTTTCCCCAAGAGTTAACATCAGTGCAGACTCCACTGTTCCCAAAAGTCCTTCGGATGAGACTATAAACCGAGGCCCTGTGTGCGAACGCACAAATCTTGTGCACATGTTAAATCCTGTTTCACTTTTCAAAAGAGTAGGTCATTGAGTACCAATGGGAACAGATGACAAACTTTACAAAACCGCATACACACAGAGACTGCATGTAAAAAAGCACATGAGTGCTTATTCCTTCTTCTTCCTTTTTTTGTCCTGTTTCTCCCAGGGGAGGTTTGACATTGATGAGCCTTCTCCATCTCTCTCTGTTTTGAGCTTCCTCCTTATTTATGCCCCTTTCTCTAAGATCATCTGCAATACAGGTAGCCCAGGTTTTGCTAGGTCTTCCCTTTTGGTCTCTTTCCATCCACTAGGAAGTTCATTGCTCTTTTTATGATGTGGCGGTCTGCTTTCCGTTGAATGTACCCAAACCAGCGCAGTCTATTGCTACAAGCTACAGACTTCAGATCATCAACTTTGCACATTCTCCATAGTTCTTCATTCGTGATCCTGTCTTCCCATTTGATCTTTGTCATGTAGCATTCGGTTTTCACAGCTCTTCAACAAACACTAGACAATTTTTGTGAAAACCCACGTCTCCAAACCATACAGGAGGAGAACAGGTCTAATGCAGGCCTGGAGTGCTTATTCAATTATCCTCGACATAAAAATAAAAGAATAGAATAGAAGGTTAACTCATTGGAGTCGCAGGGAAATGGATCCCGCCATTTTGTGGTGACGTGTGATTTTGGCTATATTTGAAAAATTCAGCAGACTTACCCAACATAATAATGACATACACATTATACATCATTGAAAAGTTTATAATGTCTTCTTTTGAGATTGTTTCACAGTTTTTTAATAGATGACTGTATTTATTTTTTACAAATTTTCAAAATATGTCACTACATGCTGAAAAATAAAAAGTTTTGAAAATTAGGGCTAGTATCTTAAATGGCTTGAACTATTCATCAACTAGTCCCCTTGAAGCAATGTGATAATTTTTCACCAAAGTAAAGTTCCCTGGAGCTGGCTGAATCCATGTGATGTCACTTCTTGTACAACAGATTTTTTTTTTAAAGAATCATAACACTGGAGTGCCTGAAATCCCAAAGATATCACTTGTTGACATGTCAAACAAAATTGGCCAAGAGACAAAAACTAAGCAAGCTTATGGTCAAGGAAAACAACTGTGTTTAGAAAAATGATTGCCCTAAAGCCAGAGTACTTTCCCTTGAGTTAAACCATAACTTTGGTTTTTTTTAAAAATTCGTAAGTCTGCCGATTCTTAAGCTTCGGCACGTCACAGTAAAGGAGAAGAGTGCCGAAGCTTAAGCTTTGGCACAACCTCAATGAGTTAAAAGGCCAAGGATTTCTGAACAGACGAGTCGATTACCTCCATGAAGTCTGGGTCTTCTTCGTACTTGCAGGTCGGGGCATCAGGGGTGACGGTGGCGGCAGCGGCGATGGCGATGGCGGCGGCCGTAGTGGAAGATTCGGTGACCTTGCGAACGAAAATGGTGGCGTCCGAGAACTGGTACATGTTCTCCTCTTCCGTCTGCAATCTCTGGGCCACACAGCCGCTGCACACCTCTGTGCATATAAAATTCCTTTGTTGTTGTTGTTTGTTGTTGTTGTTTGTTTGGTTATTTGTTTACTTTTCTCTGTGCATATGAAATTTCCTTTTTTTGTTGTTGTTTGTTTGTACTCTGTGTATATAAAATTCCTTTTTGTTGTTGTTGTTTGTTGCTTGTTTACTTACTCCTGTGTATATGAAATCCTTTGTTGTTTTGTTTGTTTCTGTTTCTGTGCATATAAAATTTCCTTTTTTTTTTGTTTATTTGTTTGTTTACTCTGTGCATATAAAATCCTTTTTTGTTGTTGTTTGTTTGTTATACTCTGTGCATATAAAATTCCTTTGTTGTTTTTGTTTGTTTGTTTTACTTATTCATATGAAATCCTTTTTTGTTGTTGTTTGTTGTTTGTTTGTTTACCCCCTGTGCATATGAAATTCCTTTGTTGTTGTTTGTTTGTTTATTTGTACTACTCTGTGCATATAAAATTCCTTTTTTGTTGTTGTTGTTGTTTGTTTGTTTACTTACTTTTGTGCATATGAAATTCCTTTTTTTTTGTTGTTTGTTTGTTTTACTCTGTGCATATAAAATTCTTTTTGTTGTTGTTTGTTTGTTTGTTTGTTTAAAATGAAATCCTTTGTTTGTTGTTTGTTTGTTTGTTTACTCTGTGCATATAAAAACCCTTTTTTGTTGTTGTTTGTTGTTGTTTGTTTACACTCTGTGCATATGAAATCCTTTGTTGTTGTTTGTTTGCTTGTTTTCACCTTTGTGCATATAAAGATCCTTTTTCATTGTTTAATTATGTGTTTCACCCCTCTGCATATAAATTCTTTGTTGGTTGTTTTTCTTATTTGTTTGTTAATAAAAAATAAAATCCTTTGTGTTGTTGTGTTGTATTTGTTATACCCCTTGCATATGAAATCCCTTTTTGTTTCTTTTTGTTGATTGTATTTCTCTCTGTGCATATAAAAATCCTTTTGTTGTTTTGTGAATTCACTTGTACACCTCTGTGCATATAAAGATCCTTTTTTGTTTATAATTCACTTGTACACCTCTGTGCATATAAAATTTTTACAAAACACGTATACCCTGGGACTATTAAAAAAGCCTTTAGTTGTTGTGTTTGTATTCACTTGACATCTGTAATAAAAATTTAAAAAATATTCCTTGTGTGTGTTTTTTGCATGCCCCTTTTTCGTTGTGTTTGTAATCATTGGGACACCTCTCTGCATATAAAAATCTTTTTGTTTCTTTTTAATTCACTTGTACACCTCTGTGCATATAAAAATCCTTTTGTTGTTGTTGTTTGTAATTCACTTGTACACCTCTGTGCATATAAAAATCCTTTGTTGTTGTTTGTAATTCACTTGTACACCTCTGTGCATATAAAAATCCTTTTTTCACTGTTTGTAATTCACTTGTACACCTCTGTGCATATTAAAAATCCTTTTTTCATTGTTTGTAATTCACTTGTACACCTCTGTGCATATAAAAATCCTTTTTTTCCTTGTTTGTAATTCACTTGTACACATCTGTGCATATAAAAAATCTTTTTTTCATTGTTTGTAATTCACTTGTACACCTCTGTGCATATAAAAATCCTTTTCATTGTTTCTAATTCACTTGTACACCTCTGTGCATATAAAAAATCCTTTTCTTGTTGTTTGTAATTCACTTGTACACCTCTGTGCATATAAAAATCCTTTTGTTGTTGTTTGTAATTCACTTGTACACCTCTGTGCATATAAAAATCCTTTTTGTTGTTTGTAATTCACTTGTACACCTCTGTGCATGTAAAAAATCCTTTTGTTGTTTGTAATTCCCTTGTACACCTCTGTGCATATAAAAATCCTTGTTTTAATTGTTTGTAATTCACTTGTACACCTCTGTGCATATAAAAATCATTTTTTCACTGTTTGTAATTCACTTGTACACCTCTGTGCATATTAAAAAAAAATCCCTTTTTCATTGTTTGTAATTCACTTGTACACCTCTGTGCATATAAAACCCCTTTTTTTTCTTGTTATTTGTAATTCACTTGTACACCTCTGTGCATATAAAAATAATAATCCTTTTTTCATTGTTTGTAATTCACTTGTACACCTCTGTGCATATAAAATTCTTTTTTCATTGTTTGTAATTCACTTGTACGCCTCTGTGCATATAAAAATCCTTTTTCCATTGTTTGCAATTAACTTGTACACCTCTGTGCATATAAAAATCCTTTTGTTGTTGTTTGTAATTCACTTGTACACCTCTGTGCATTAAAAAAAATCCTTTTGTTGTTTGTAATTCACTTGTACACCTCTGTGCATATAAAAAAAAAAATCCTGTTTTTCACTGTTTGTAATTCACCTGTACACCTCTGTGCATATTAAAAAAATCCCCTTTTTCATTGTTTTGTAACTCTGTCTATAACAAAAGGCCATGTCTTGACTTCACTTGTACAACCTGTGCATAATCTCCTTTTTTCTTGTATTCACTTGTCCCTCGTGCATTTAAAATCCTTTTTTTGTTTGTGAATTACTTGTACACCTCTGTGCATATATAAAAATCCTTCATGTTTTAACACTTTACACCTCTGTGATATTAAAATCTTTTTTACGTGTTGTAATTCATTGACCTCGTGTATAAAAATCCTTTTTATGTTGCATTCATTGTACGTGTTAATTCTTTTTCATTTTTTACTTTCACCTCCTCTGCCAATAAAACCTTTCACTATGCCACACACACCTCTGCACTAAACTATCCTCATTACCATTTACACACACTCCACCATACAACAACCCCTTTTTCACATTAATCACGACCCTCACATATAAAATCCTCATTTTACACAACCCCTGTCACACAAAAATTCTTTTTCATTTTGTCATCCGTCCCCTGTGGGATATACGGGCTTTCATATTTATGTAAAATTCCACACCTTGAAGAAACTCCTTTTTCTTCCCCCTGTTTTATTCCTTGTCTTCAATAAATCATTTTTTGTTATTTTTCCTTGTCCCTCTGTGCATATAAAAATTTTTTTCCTGCTTTTTTACTTGTAACACCCTTGATATTTAAAAATCCTTTTTCCATTTTGCAAACATTCCCTCCCAAAAAATCCATTTTTTAAAGGGTTTGTAATTTTGTCACATGTGAATAAAAAACTTGGTAAAGGAATCCTTTACACCTCTGTTATAAAAATCTTGGTGTATTGTAATACCTGTACACCTCTGTGCATATAAAAACTTTTTGTTTGTAACTCTCCCCGCACAAAGGCCATTCTGACCTAAAGTACAATTGTATAACTCAGCTTGGGTGTGTGAAACTGTATGTGCATGCGTGCGGTGTGTGCATTTTAGAAAAAATGCTGCACCGTTGTGTGTTGTAGTGATTGTGAGTGTGTCTGCGCATGTGTGGTTTTTGCATGCATATGTACGTTACTCTTTTTCCTTCTTTTACTCCTTCCCTCCTCTCCCCAACCACCCACACCCCTCACACACACACACACACACACCTCACACACAGAACCCCCCTCACACACACATGCACTATCCATCATTTCTCATCACTCCCCGGTGGGAATTCCAGGGGCCTGTCATCATAAAAAGCATCCCCACCTTCCAGAAACTCCCTCTTTTCTATCCCCCTCTTTGTTTCTGCTTTGTTCCTTTTCTTCCAGTCACTTCCTTCTTGTCTATTTCCTGCCTTCTTGGTCCAATATTCTCTTGCCTTTTAACCGAAAAGGTAACGGTTAAGGAGCCCCATAACCTTTAAGGTCGTAGGGGAGCAAGGTGTCAGAGACCTCTAACTTCTCTAGGGGCCAGCGTAGTGAGGGCAGTGGCGCCCATCTCCTCTCCCTCGCTGCTTTACCTTCCCTGACCCCAAAAGAGGGCAGGTAGGTACCCATTTACAGCTGGGTGAACTGCGGGAACTGTACTGAAGCCAAGGCGCGAAAACAGTCACCCAAATGCTCACATGACAAAACACGCAAATAGTTTAGCAATCTTCTTCACCGTCGAACGCTCAGACAGCTAAACTTATTTGAGTGTTTGTCATGTGAGCGTTTGGGTGACCGTTTCCGCGCCTTGGCTTCAGTACAGTTCCCCCCAGTTCACCCAGCTGTAAATGGGTACCTACCTGCCCTCTTTATTTCTTGCTTCTAAAAGGGGAGCCAAACAACAACAAAGAGAGGAAGAGACGCAGTACCTGGGACGGTGAGCAGGGAGGGCTGCTCTTCCCCCTCCCCCTTCTTGACGCACACCTGGATGGGAACGTCGCAGGTGTAGTACTCTCTCAGCTGCACCCACTCCCTCTCCCACACCAACGCTATGCTGCAACAACAACAACCACCACAACAATCACCACCATCATCACGAAACGGTCAAGTCAAATCAAGTCAAAAATACTTTACAGTTTTCCCTCAATATAATAATAATAATAATAATGTATGGAATTTATATAGCGCTGAATCTTGTAAAGCAACAAATCAAAGCGCGCAGATGACTTTTTTTCCCTTAAATTTATGCGTGTGTATGCGGTTTTGTAAATTTTGTCATCTGTTCCCACCGGCACACAATGGCCTACTCATTCGAACAACGGAACAGGTTTTAACGTGGGCGCAAGATGTTCTGCATGCGTTCGCACACGGGGGCCTCGGTTTATAGTCTCATCCGAAGGACTTTGACATTCAGTTCGATTTTTGGGGGTCAAACTGGGAAGAAAGGGCGAGGCTGGGAATCAAACCCAGAACCTCACTGTTTACTTTCCATATCTGTTTCTTCTTTCTCTCTCTTTATCTATCTGTTTGTCTGTCTCTGTCCGTCTCTTCTCTCTCTCTCTTCTCTTTCTTTTTCATATCTTTCTCTCTGTCTGTCTCTATCTGTCCATCCCTTCTCTCTCTTCTTTCTCACACTCTTCTATTTCTTTTTCTTCTTACTGTCTCTCTCTCTCTCTGTTTTTCTGTATCTATCTGTCTCTTCTTTCTCACTATCTTCTCTTTTCTTTTTCTTCTTCTCTCTCTCTCTGTTTGTCTGTCTCTGTCTATCTCTCTCACATCTATTTCTTTTTCTTTTCTTTGTCACTGTCTGTTCATCTCTTCTCTCTCTCTTCTTTCTCACATTCTTCTCTATTTCTCTCTCTTTTTCTCTCTCTCTCTCTCTCGACATGGAAGGAAGGTGGCAGTATGGTTAAGATGTTCGCCTGCCAACAACAGTGAGGTTCTGGGTTTGATTCCCAGCCTCGCCCTTTCTTCCCAGTTTGACCCCACAAAATCGAACTGAATGTCAAAGTCCTTTGGATGAGACTATAAACCGAGGCCCCGTGCTCGAACGCATGCAGAACATCTTGCGCACACGTTAAATCCTGTTCCGCTTTTCGGAAGAGAAGGCCATTTGTGTGCCGGTGGGAACATATGACAAAATTTACAAAACCGCATACACACGGGGACGGACGTAGAAAAGCACACGAGTGCTTATTCCATTATCCTCCATATAAAAGAATAAATAAAGAAATAAAAAATAAATGTCTCTCTCTCTCTCTCTCTCTCTTTGTCACTGTCTGTCCATCTCTTCCCTCTCTCTTCTTTTTCACATTCTTTTCTCTCTCTCTCTCTCTCTCTCTCTCTCTCTGTCTGTATGACTGGATAGACTGCTTACTCTTCACTGACGTCGGTCTCCTGCAGGTTCACGGAATAAACCAGCTTTCCATGCTCACACAGCAGAGGCTTGTTGACGATCTCCAGCAGTGTGTCCATGCTTCCTCCTTCCCTGCAACACCAACGACACTCCCCAAAGATGTAACATCGTATTCATGAATCCACAGTACATGCGTAAAAACGTCCGTGGCCTAGAGGTAACTAACGCGCCTGTCCAAAAAGCGAAAAAAGTCCGGGTCGGAAGTGTGCGGTGGTTCGAATCCCTGTTTGGACCCGAAACTTTTCCTCCCCCCATCCATGAGACCATGAGTGGTGGTCTGGGCGCGAGTATTTCGGTTGAGTTGATAAACCAAGGTCCTGTGTGTTACACATAATTATTTAGCGCACGTAAAATAAACCCAGGGCAACAAGAGAGTTGTCCCTGGCAAAATTCTGTCGAAAAAAGCCTTTCTGATAGGGAAACAAATACAGTTGCAGACAAGAAAAAAGAAAAGAAAAAAATGGGTGGCGCTGCTCTTGTGGCGACGCGCTCTCCCCGGGGAGAGCAGCCTGAATTTCACGCAGAGAAATCTACTATGATTTAAAGTGGTATAAAATAAATTTAAAAAAAAAAATTTTTTTTTAAATAAATAAAAAACATTACATCTGTAAATCATGCTGCCATTTACATGTTAGATATTACCTTTACAGCAACAACAAAAAGGAGAATGAGCATATATATATATATATATATATATGTGTGTGTGTGTGTGTGTGTGTGTGAGAAAATACCCTGTAACTCAGACCATCCATCAAAGAGCAGACCAGCCACATCAGGTGGTATGGATGACACTAACACACCCAGCATGCACCCTGCCTCCTAGAGAGGGACGGGCTCCACCAAAGTTCAACTAACCTACAAACACACTGCCTCAAAAAAATTCAGTTCAATGCCCCCATCAAATTCTCAAGGAGAGACGTCATCCCTGAAGTCAGAATGCAGCTACCTAAACAGTGGGCAAAAACGGTCGCATATGTAAAAATCTCACCGTTGGTGAACCTAGGACCTAACAGCTAAGAGATGCCAAGCGAAGCGAACATCTTGCGTGTTTTGCTGTCGAGTCACCCGCACCACACTCAAAGCTGCAGAACATCTTGCGCACACGTTAAATCCTGTTCCGCTTTTCGGAAGAGTAGGCCATTGTGTGCCGGTGGAAACAGATGACAAAATTTACAAAACCGCATACACACGGGGACTGGATGTAACAAAGCACATGAGTGCTTATTCCATTATCCTCGATATAAGAGAATATAAATAAAATAAATAAAGCTGAAGCTCGTTCCTTCTCTCCTGTGTGGTAAAGAACACCACACTGGCAAACACATCTTTCAAAGATGCACGCTATACAGCGACCTGAGGAAGATGGTGTGGCTGACAGAGATAAGTAACCCTGCAAAACTAAAGGAATACCGTCCATAAGAAGACAGGACTTGCCATTATTTTTTTCCCCCATACACTTCTGATGGTGTAAAGCGAAGGAGAGAAGAAGAAGAAGTGAAGAAGAAGAAGAAGAAGAAGAAGAAGAAGACGAAGAATTGCGAAGAAGAAGAAGAATTGCGAAGAATTGCAAAGAAGAAGAAGAATTGCGAAGAAGAAAAAGAAGAAGAACTTTAAAAGAAGAAGAACTTAAGAAGAAGAAGAACTTAAAAAGAAGAAGAACTTAAAAAGAAGAAGAAGAAGAACTTAAGAGAAGAAGAAGAAGAAGGAGGAGGAGGAGGAGGAGGAGGAGAGGAGGAGGAGGAGGAGGAGGGAGGAGGAAGAAAGAAGAAGGAGAAGGAGAAAGAAGAAGAAGGAGGAGGAGAAGAAGAAGAAGAAGAAGCACTTAAAAAGAAGAACTTAAAAAGAAGAAGAAGAAGAAGAAGAAGAAGAACCTAAGGCGAAGAAGAAGAATTGCGAAGAAGAAGAAGAACTGCGAAGAAGAAGAAGAAGAAGAAGAAGAATTGCGAAGAAGAAGAAGAAGAAGAAGAAGAACAACAACAACAACACCACCACCAACAACACCACCACCACCACCCACCCACCACCAACCACCACCACCACCCACCCACCACCAACCACCACCACCACCACCCACCCACCACCACCAACACCCACCCACCACCACCCACCCACCCCCACCACCCCACCCACCCACCACCCAACAACACCAAGATCCTGCACACCACACTGACACTGACCGGCCTCGGACGAACTTTCTCCAGCTGCTGAGGAAGGCCGAGTGGACGACGAAGACCTGGCTGCCCTCCTGACCCAGCTGCTTCAGCCTGGGTCTGTTGCGACCCAGATACAGGTCCTGCAGCTGCTCCTTCTGCTGTGCGCACAGCTGGCGCGTTTGTTTCTTCGCTTCCTGCTCCTGGGTCATGTTTTTCTGCGTGTGGGAACGAATTTTCCCAACAAAAAATGTTTCGCGTGAAATTCGGAATGAAAATTTTTTTTTGTTAATTATTTATTATTATTGTTGGTGTTGAGGGAGAGAAGTTAAGATTTTTATGTATTGAAAAAATTTTTTTTAATTTTTATTTTCTTTTCTTTTATTTTATATATCGAGGATAACGGAGTAGCACTCATGTGCTTTTTTTTTAAAACATCCAGTCCCCCCGTGCGTATGCGGTTTTGTCAATTCTGTCATCTGTTCCCACCGGCACACAATGGCCCACTCTTACGAAAAGCGGAGGAACAGGATTTAACGTGTGCGCAAGATGTTCTGCGTGCGTTCGCAGCACACGGGGCCTCGGTTTATAGTCTCATCCGAAGGACTTTTGGTGGAGAGTGGAGTCTGCACTGATGTTAACTCCAGAGGAAAATATCCCCTTGAACGGGAATCGAACCCGGGTCGTCAGATTGCGAGCGCAATGTTCTAACCACTAGGCTATCCCGTCCCCCTATAAATATAAGAGGTAAGGGCAAGTTCAACACCAAATGGTAAAAATGCATGAAACTAATCTGATGACGCTTGTTTATTTTTGCTTTTCCTCTGTCCCTTGGTTAAAGCTCCAAGGTACACCAATGGTGATATTTTTGCATATACAACTGTCTCCCCCCCCCTCCCCCCCATCCTCACCATTCAAATAGTCCTTCAGATGAGACTATAAACCGAGGCCCTGTGTTCGAACGCATACAGAACATCTTGCTCACACATTAAATCCTGTTCCGCTTTGCGAAAAAGTGGGCCATTGTGTGCCGGTGGAAACAGATGACAAAATTTACAAAACCGCATACACACGGGGACTGGATGCAAAAAAGCACATGAGTGCTTATTCTATTATCCTCGATATAAAAGAATAAATAAATGAATAAATAGCCACATTCTGAATCCAAGGGTGATGTCTATAATGACACCTGTGCGCATGTGATTTTTAAAATATAAAAAAATGTCATTGATTCCTACCATCACAAAGTGGCTTACTCTTCCAAAAGGCTGAACGGGTTTTTAACGTGTGCACAAGATTCCTGCATGCGTTTGCACACCAGGCCTCCCTCAGTTTATAGTCTCATCTGAAGGACTTTGACATTCAGTTTGATTTTTTGGGTCAAACTGAGGAAGAGAGAGAGAGAGAGAGCGAGGCTGGGAATTGAACCCAGAACCTCACAAGTTATTTGTTAAGCTGTTTTAAAATTATTATTTTACTCTTTTATATCAGGGATAGTGGAATAAGCACTTATGTGCTTTTTTACATCCAGTTCCTGTGTGCATGCGGTTTTGTAAATTCTGTCATCTGTTCCCACCAGCACACAATGGCCTACTCTTACAAAAAGCAGAACAGGATTTAACATGTGCGCAAGATGTGCTGCATGCATTCGCACACGGGACCTCGGTTTATAGTCTCATCCAAAGGACTTTTGGGGAGAGAGGAGTCTGCACTGATGTTAACTCCAGGGGAAAATATCCCCTTGAAATATCCCCTTGAACGGGAATCAAACCTGGGTCGTCAGATTGCAAGTGCAATGTTCTAACCACTAGGCTATCCCGTGAACATCTTAACCATGCTGCCACCTTCCTTCTCACACTGTTCATAACCCAGTCAGGCACAGAAGCCTGACCTCGACCCCTTCACTAACTCACCTGGTCCAGCAAGTTTTCTCTCTGGCTTTTTACTGTACCCTGCCCTGTCTGCACAAGCCAGTGAAATAATAATAATAATAATATTATTAATAATAATAATAACCCAAAATTACTTATTGCAGGTTATTTTGCAAATTGGTTGCCACCACACACACTCACCACAAAGACTCACCAGAGAGACTCACCCCACACACACTCACCAGAGAAGGAAGGTGGCAGGATGGTTAAGACGTTTGCCTGCCAACAAGTTAACCGTGAGGTTGTGGATTCGATTCTCAGCCTTGTCCTTTCTTCCCAGTTTGACAAAAAAATCAAACTGAATGTCAAAGTCCTTCGGATGAGACTATAAACCGAAGCCCCGTGTGCGAACGCATGAAAAACATATTGCGCATGCGTTAAATCATGTTCTGCTTTTCGAAAGAGTAGGCCATTGTGTGCCGGTGGGAACGGATGACAAAATTTACAAAACCGCATACACACGGGGACTGGATGTAAAAAAACACGAGTGCTTATCCAATTATCCTAGATATAAAAGAATAAATAAATAAATAAATAGAGAGACTCACCGCACACACACTCTCACCACAGACTCACCACACACACACACACCAGCTTGCTCTACCAAACTCTCCACACTAAGTCACCCTGGAGGTTGTCTCGCCTAACACCGTCAACTCACTGGACACTGACTCACCCGTTTGACTCACCACCTAAACTCACCGGACACCGACTCACCACATACCGCACAAATCCAACCTAACTAAACCAAGGGTCCAGGGCCCAGTGCTAAAACTAGCCGCGCCCCTTTCTTTTACCAAGAAGTCCAAGTCCAAGATGGAATGGAATGGAATGGACAGCAGCTGACAGGAGCTGAAAGTGACTTGACTTATGCCTCTTGGTTCCTTGGGGAACGAACATAGGGCTGCAACAACACCCCTCCAACGAACTCGGTTTTGGGAGATAGATCCTCTTCAGCTCGGCCCATGTCATTCCGGCTGCCTTCGTTTCTTCTTCGTCAACACTTCTGCGCCAGGTCTGTTTTGGTCGACCAACTTTCCGCTTCTCTTGTGGATTCCAGTCAAGGGCCTGTCTGATGACTCTTGACCACAGGCTTGCAGAGTGTATGGCCGATCCATCCCCCACTTCCTTTGTTTAATGATGGACTCGATCGGGGTTTGTCTGGTCCTGTCCCACAGTTGTTTGTTGGGTATGACTTCCAGCCACCTGATGTTGAGGGATGTTCCTGAGGCATTTGTTGGTAAAAGACTGGGAGTTTGTGGGTGTTGGTTTTTGTTACCCGCCAGGTTTCTAAGCTGTAAAGTAGGACCGATTTGACATGGAGCTGAAAGTGGTGAGGGGGGAAACCTTGACGCCTGCTGTGACCCAGCGACTCACCTGACACTGCGAGCACACGGCGTCGTTTTTCTCGAATTCGGGGCATGCTGGGAACAGGCACCGCAATCGCTTCCACGCCGCCTCGGAGACCAGACGACGGCAGTTTTCATCAGGGTGAAGAGCTCCTGGGAGAGAAAGACAGACAGAAAGAAAGAAGTGTAAACGGCGCTGTTCCTTCCTTCCTTCCTATGAGGAGCACAGTGGCCAAACGGTTAGAACACTATGATCGTGAGGGTGGATGAAGATGTGGGTTCGAGTCTGTGCTTCATGTTGAAGTCGGATGTGCTGGGCCTGACTTGTCAGGTGTTGAACGGCAGTGTGACAATGCGTTTTTGTTCATTTATACAGACAACGATAGTTACTGTCTTAGTGTTTGAAGATGAAGAAGAAGAAGAAGAAGAAGAAGAAAAAAGAAGAAGAAGAAGAAGAAGAATAAGAAGAAGAAGAAGAAGAAGAAAAAGAAGAAGAAGAAGAAGCATTTGTGCTGAGATTTCTGTTAAAAGGCTTTTTCCTTGGGATAGCTCAGTGGTCAGAGCACTCGCTTTCCCCCAGCCAATGTTACGCAGCATCGAGCGTGGGTACCAATTGGATGGGTGACTGTTTGTGAACTTTGGCTTTAGTACAGTTCTCGAGTTCACCCAGCTGTAAATGGGCACCTGCCCTCTTTAGGGTCAGGGAAGGTAAAGCAGCGAGGGAGAGAGAGGAGATGGGCGCCACCCTCAACACGCTGGCCCCTAGAGAAGTGAGGTCTCTGACGCCTCGCTCCCCTACGACCACATAGGTTACGCAACACCTTCACCTTTACTGTCTCCACTCCTCACAAAGTCCTTCAGATGACACTATAAATCAAAGACACACGTGTAGGCGCTTGCAAAACATCTTGCGCATATTTCAAACATTTTCTATTTATTTATTTTTTATTTTTTGGTTGTTGTTCCTCATCTAGAGGTTCCCCAATGGAGAGATTTTGCTGATGTGACCGTTTTCACCCGCCACTAAGGAAGATGCTTTCAGACTTCAAGGAATCGTGTATTATGTTAAAAAAAAATTATCTCCGCCTTTTGCAGAAGAGTAAAGCAGCTATGGCCGGTGGCATGGATGACATGAAGATACCCAGCATGCATCCTTTCAACCTGGACTCCCATCCACAACAGATTCAGGAGTAAGTTGCACTTATACAGATGTTCAAAAATCCATTTCAAACAGAAATTTTTTTTTTTTTAGGCCCATTCATTATAGATGAGTGAAGTTCCATTTATAAAGATGTATAAAACCCCACTCACAACACACACACAAAATCCCATTCACAACACTCACACACAAAACCCCACTCACAACACACACACACACACACAATCCCACTCACAACACTCACACAAAATCCCACTCACAACACACACACACAAAATCCCACCCACAACACACACAACATCCCATCTCACAACACAAACACACACACAAAATCCCACTCACAACACACACACACACAAAATCCCACTCACAACATACAAAATCCCACTCACAACACAACACACACAAAACACTTCTCACAACACACACATAATCCCACTCACAACACACAAAACCCTACTCACAACACACACACAAAACCCCACTCACAACACACACAACCCCACTCACAACACTCACACACAAAATCCCACTCACAACTCACACACACACAAAAATCCCACTCACAACACACACACAATCCCACCCACAACACACACAAAACAACCCCCCCCCCCCCCCCCCCCCCCCCTCGACACACAACACACACACAGAGACGCTAAGAGTCCACTCAGACAACAACAAACAAAAAAAAGGACAGCAGAAAACAAAACGCAGACCGAAGGCAAAAACACACTCTCTCTAACAAAAAAAAGTACCGTGCGGTTCACACAACAGGTCAGAGTTGAACGTGTCCTGCAACGACCCTGTGTCAGAGTCGGAGTCGTCTTTGGTCTTGTCGCCCCCTCCGTTCTCCTCCCCTTTCGTCTCCGTCGCTTTGCACTCCCCTGCGCCTTCCACCTCTCCTTCGTCTGTTGTCACCGACAAAAACACACACCTGTACGTACACCTCGAGTTACCTGATTCGTACAAAGTTTTTGTGTGTGTGTGTGTGTGAGATTTGTTCCTTGGCTAGAGCTTGGAGGTCACCTAAGGTGACATTTTTTTTGGGGGGGGGGTGTGCGATCTCACAACGCATAAATCCAGCTTATTTTTAATTTTTTTATTTTATTCTTTTATATCGAGGATAATGGAATATGCACTTACGTGCTTTTTTTTACTTCCAGTCCCCGTGTGTATGCGGTTTTGTCAATTCTGTCATCTGTTCCTCTCCGGCACACTTGGCCTACTCTTACGAAAACCGGAACAGGATTTCAACGTGTGCGCAAGATGGTCTGCGTGCGTTCGCACACACGGGGCCTCGGTTTATAGTCTCACCCGAAGGGAGAGTGGAGTCTGCACTGATGTTAACTCCAGGGGAAAATATCCCCCTTGAACGGGAATCGAACCCAGGTGGTCAGATTGTGAACACAATGTTCTAACCACTAGGCTATCCCGTCCCCCTTAACTCAGCTAAGGGTCCAGGGCCCAGTGCTAATGTCAGCATGCCTCTTCCTTTCACCAAGTCCAAGTGCAGTCAGTCAGATCCTGCTATAGTCAGCACCAGCTGGGCTGGGATGGAATGGATAGTAGCTGAGAGGAGCTGAGAGGAAGGAAGGTGGCAGGATGGTTAAGACGTTTGCCTGCCAACAAGTAGACCGTGAGGTTTTGGGTTCGATTCCCAGCCTCCTCGCCCTTTCTTCCCAGTTTGACAAAAAAAATCGAACTCAATGTCCTACAGATGAGACTAAAAAAACGACGCCCCGTGTGCAAATGCATGCAGAACATCTTGCGCACACATCAAATCCTGTTCCGCTTTTCGAAAGAGTAGGCTATTGTGTGCCGGTGGGAACAGATGACAAAATTTACAAAACCGCATACAC
This sequence comes from Rapana venosa, assembly GCA_028751875.1. Lineage (NCBI taxonomy): Eukaryota > Metazoa > Mollusca > Gastropoda > Neogastropoda > Muricidae > Rapana > Rapana venosa. The sequence goes on along the minus strand of CM054163.1, from coordinate 19,854,035 downwards.
ACGGGGACTGGATGTAAAAAAGCACCTGAGTGTTTATTCCATTATCCTCGATATAAAAGGATGAATAAATAAAATAAATGACAGCGAGGGAAACTGACAGCTGTGGTACACCTCAAGTTACCTGATTCATACAATTTTGTTGTTGTCGTTGTTGTTTCTTGTCAAGAGCAGAGAGGTTCACCAATGTAGACATTGTGTGTGTGTGTGTGTGTGTGTGTGTGTGTGTGTGTGTGTGTGTGTGTGTGAGTGTGTGTGTGTGTGTGAGTGTGTGAGTGAGTGTGTGAGTGTGTGTGTGTGTGTTTGTGTGTGTGTGTGTGTGTGTGTGTGTGTGTGTGTGTGTCTAATCGTAAGAGTAGGCCATTGTGTGCCGGTGGAAACAGATGACAGAATTCACAAAACCGCATACACACGGGGACTGGATGTAAAAAAAAGCACATAAGTGCTTATTCCATTATCCTCATTATAAAAGAACAAAAACAAAAACAAAAAACCAACTACCCACCATTTCCATAGCCGCATTCCGACTTTCAGGAATACAAATAACAAGGTCACCAGGTTTCTAAATGTTTTACAAACTTGTACCATTCCACCGGTATATACATTTCTAGACTCAGAGCAAAATATTAAAATAATAATAAATTGAATTTTTATAGCACTATATCTTGTAAAAACAAATCAAAGCACTTGCATTCAACCCACTCCTACACATGCAACCAACAATGATTAACAGTTTTAACAAATTCTAATGTGTACACACACACACACACACACACACACACACACACACAGAGGTGATACAGTTTGGCAGGGTGATGGGAATTTTGGCCACTGAAGGCAGGGGCAGATAATTATGAAATGAAACAATAGGGGAAAGTCTTAGGTTCGAAACAGGTATTCTTGAGGCTGGATTTAAAAGTGTTGTCAGTAAATATTGCTTATAAGTCGAACTAACTTCTCATTTCATTTCAAGTTGATCATAGCCCCATCGACCACAACAGCAATAGGCTGTCATCCTATTCGACTTCAGCAACTCTTGCAACATTCACCTCAAGTTCAAATATCCGACACTGTCTAGCAGACAAAGTCAATATTTATGTCTGTATGACCTTATCTGATAATCCACGTTTATTATGACATAAAAAAAAAGTTGCTTTGAAAGAACAGAAAGGGAAATAACAATAATAACTTTAACAGCAGCAGCAGTTGTTGTGGTAATAATAATAATAACAATTAAAATCATCCTCATCATAATAAGCACCATCCGACAGACACTATAGCCAAGTGGTTAAGACAGTTCGACTTCAATCCCATGGGTCCATGGAGTCCTGGGTTCAAATCTTGGCAGCATCTGGTGACTTAAGGGTGAGGAATTTTACAACCTCCAAGGTCAACTTCAAATGCAGACCTTGCCAATGCCTTAATCCTTTCATGTATATACACACACAGAAGATCAAATATGCACGTTAAAGATCCCATAATTCATGTCAGCGTTCAATGGGTCGCGGAAACATGAACATACCCAGCTTACATCTCCGAAGTTGGAATGTGGCTACCTTCATAGTGGGCAAACACTGTTGCATACACAAAATTTCACCATTGGTGCAACACGGAGCCCCTAACTGAAAAACAATTAAAAAAATAAAAAAAAAAAAAAATAATAATGATAATAATAAGCCACGTCCAAATCACAGACCATTGCTTCGCTCTCATTAGTCAAACAAAGCGTTCCTACCGCCAACGTTTTCTGTAGAGGAAGAGTTTCCGTTGGTCGCCTCAATCTGGTTCAGAGCGTACTGCTTCCAGCACCGCAGTGACACCTTTCCCACCCAGTAGCTCAGGTCACTGCAAACCACACAGGAAGCAAACCAACCACGCTCCCACTGACTCAAAAGGTACAGGTAAAGGTGTCCCCATAACCTATGTCATAGTAGGGGAGCGAGGCATCAGAAACCTCAGCTTCTCTAGGGGCCAGCACATTGAGGGTGGCACCCATCTCCTCTCCCTCGCTGCTTTTACCTTCCCTGACCCTAAAGAGGGCAGGTACCCATTTACAGCTGGGTGAACTGGGGGAGGGACTGTGCTGAAGCCAAGGCGTGCAAACGGTCACCCATCCACCTGGTAACCACGCTCAACGCTGCTTAACATTGGCTTGGAGAAAGTGAGTGTTCTGACCACTGAGCTATCTCGTCCCCATTCACTGAATGACTGTTATTTCCTGGAGGGAAAAATTTATATTGCATATTGTTACTGCCATTAGCAAAATATAAATTTGACAGATTCTACAGCCAAGTGGTCAAGACTGTCTGACTTCAAACCTACGAGTCCATGAAGTTGTGAGTTCAAATTTCTGCACCACCGTTTGGTGAATTAAAACGCCAACCTACAAGTGCCTTGTTTCCTGTGTGTATATCCACATGCAGACGATCAAACATGCACACTAAAGATCCCGTCATTCATGTCAGCATTCAGTGGGTTATGGAAATGCAAACATACTCAGCATGCACTCTGTACCACAAAAAAATCCCAAAAAAATCAGCTATTCTGAAAAAAACCAATGTGTCAGTCGAGGCCAGCGGGCAGACCTCCTGCAGAGTTACAAGCTTGCAGAAAACTGGGCACTACACACCTTTCCTGATAAGAGAACGTTGAGAAGAGAAAAACGTAAACATGGCCTAGGCCAAAAGCTGTGTCTGTCAGTTACTGATCTAAGCTAAATGCCAAGGACCTCATTAAAATGTTTTATTTTGAGATCGCCTTCAGCCACGACTAGCTTCTTAGCATAACAATCCGCACTCTCCTTTACAGGAAGAAGAAAAATCCTCTGAAGGCGGAGTATGGCTGCCAATGTGGAAGGGTACTTGAAAAGCATCATGCACGCCAACTTCTCATCCAGTGTACACTTTCAATCTCACAGCAATTCCCAGGTGGGATCATGAGTGAGTCAGAGTACACATTCTGGGTGACCCCCAGAGTGTTAAGCTGGGGAACGCACAACAACAACAATCTCACCGCGATTCCCAGTTGGGATGAGTGAGACAGAGCGCATTTTCTGGGTAACCCCCAGGGTGTTAACCCTTCTCCTACGGGTAACCCACTATAAACCAACCATTTCGTAAGAATATAGGGAATTTATATAGCGCTGAATCTTGCAAAGGAACAATTTACTAACCCTTCCCTCTGCATCACCCACTACTGGGTTACGGTAGCACACAAATGTGCACAGTGCGTGTGTACTGGGGAAGAGGGGTTCTTAACATAGGGATAATGTTGACCTTTAGCAGCCTTGTCCACCACTGGCAGTGGGGGGTGGGGGGGGGAGGGTGGGGGTGGGGGGGGGGAGGGGTGGGGGTGGGGTTAGATTTTCTCTCCCTTGCAGCTTTGTCAGCCAAGGCTGGCAGACAGTGCATTCTGTCCTGTCTGCCACTCTATATGTGGACGGGAAGGGAAAAAAACCAAATGCTCAACTTTCCATTAAAAAATTATTTAATATTTTATTTTATACCACTTTAAGTCACGAGATTTATCTGCGTGAAATTCGGGCTGCTCTCTCTCCCTGGGGAGAGCGCGTCGCCACAAGAGCAGCGCCACCCTTTTTTTTCCCCTTTTTTTGTTTTTGTCTGCAACTGTATTTGTTTCCCTATCAGAGTGGCTTTTTTTCTAAGAATTTTGCCAGGGACAACTCTCTTGTTGCCGTGGGTTCTTTTATGTGCGCTGAAAATTTTGTGTAACACACGAGACCTCGGTTTATCGTCTCATCCAAAAGACTAGCGCCCAAACCACCACTCATGGTCTAATGGATAGGGGAAAAGTTTCTGGCCAAAACAGGATTCAAACCCCCACACACTTCCGATTCGGACTTTTCGCTTTCTAGACAGGCGCATTACCTCTAGACCACCAATTCCATGACATGGTCTTGGGGTACTGATTAAAATAAAGACTTTGGGACTCCCCCGTAGAAATGCCAGGGGCCTGCCAATAGAAAACAGCATTCTGGAAATTCTGGGCTAAGAATTCCCTCTTTTGGGTTTCTGCTTTGTTTTTTCTTTTTTCTTCCTGTCACTTCCTTCTTGGTCCATTCTCCTGCCTTTTTTTTCCAGAAAGACTTAAAAGATTGTGCATCGCGTATTGATTTTTCGGGGAGAACCTCATGGAAGTTAATTTTGTTTTCTTCCCCAAACAGATTACATAATGATCCCTGGATAACTAGCAAGCAAGGTCAGATTTGGAATGTTCTCTCTCTCTCCCTTTCTTTATCAATCTGGTGTTTTTATCTCATTGGCCATGTTTTTCAGCAGACACTCTGTTTCACATTACAATTAAAAGTAACTGATTGGAAATAACAATGTGTTATTAGTCGAAAGTTTGTTTGTTTTCCTATGATTTTAAACACAACACTGTTTGTTGTTGTTAAGTTACCATTAAAAACAGACAGAGACAGTGGCTAAATATGCACAGCGGCAGGGATTAAGTGCCAAGCATAAATTCTTCGTTGTGGAACACTTAGACATTTAACAACTGTTGTCTATCATATGAGCAAAAATGCATCGTGCTGCCATTAAGCACCTGACAAGTCAGGCCCAGCGTATCCGACTTTGGCATGGGAGAGAATTGTTATCATTTAAGTCTTTCTGGGAAAAAGGCAGGAGAATGGATCAAGAAGGCAGAATGCAGAAAATAGACAAGAAGGAGGTAACAGAAAGAAAAGGAACAAAGCAGAGAGGGATAGAAAAGAGGGAATTCATAGCAAACAGAATTTCCAGACGGTGGGAATGCTATTTATACTGACAGGCCCCCACCCCAGCATCCTGACAAGGGAAGCCATGCGTGAATGTCAGCAACCAGGGAAGAGTCCTCTGTGTGTGTGTGTGTGTGTGTGTGTGTGTGTGTGTGTGTGTGTGTGTGTGTGTGTGTGCCACTGTTGGCTGGACAGTGTTAAGCTGGGGAACACACAGCAACAACCACACGTTAATAACGTCGACACGCTATGATTCAAAGACAGTTAGCGGCTCACCTGTTCACCGTTTTCTTCAGCTCGGCAGCCAGGAAGCGACTGTGCTCTGTGATCTGCTCCCTGAACTGCAGCTCTGAGCAGCGCTGACGCACACAGTCCATGCACATGGAATCATGCCTGCACAACGGGTTAGAAACACGATGATAAATGATATGTGACTGTCATCGAAAGCGTAAACCGATGCAAAAAAGTATGTACACTTATACATCTATTCTGAAACATCTATTCGTAGGCATAAACCGATGCAAAAAAGTACGTACACTTATACGTCTATTCTGAAACAAAATGATGAATATGTGACTGTCATCGAAAGTGTAAACTGATGCAAAAAAGTATGTACACTTATACGTCTATTCTGAAACAAAATAATAAAAGACTGTCATCGTATGCATAAACCGATGCAAAAAAGTATGTACACTTATACATCTATTCTGAAACATCTATTCGTAGGCATAAACCGATGCAAAAAAGTATGTACACTTATACGTCTATTCTGAAACAAAATGATGAATATGTGACTGTCATCGAAAGCGTAAACCGATGCAAAAAAGTACGTACACTTAAACGTCTATTCTGAAACAAAATGATAAATATGGGACTGTCATCGTATGCATAAACCGATACAAAAAAGTATGTACACTTATACATCTATTCTGAAACAAAATAATAAATATGTGACTGTCATCGTAAGCATAAATCGATGCAAAAAAGTATGTACACTAATACGTCTATTCTGAAACAAAATGATAAATACATGTGACTGTCATCGAAAGCGTAAACCCATGCAAAAAAGTATGGACACTTATACATCTATTCTGAAACAAAATGATAAATATGTGACTGTCATCGTAGGCATAAACCGAGGCAAAAATGTATGGACACTTAAACATCTATTCTGAAACAAAATGATAAATATGTGACTGTCATCGTAAGCGTAAACCGATACAAAAAAATATGGACACTTATACATCTATTCTGAAACAAAATAATAAATATGTGACTGTCATCGTAGGCGTAAACCAATGCAAAAAAGTATGTACATTTATACATCTATTCTGAAACAAAATGATAAATATGTGACTGTCATCGTATGCATAAACCGATGCAAAAAAGTATGTACACTTATACGTCTATTCTGAAACAAAATGAAAAATATGTGACTGTCATCGTAGGCATAAACCGATGCAAAAAAGTATGTACACTTATACATCTATTCTGAAACATCTATTCGTAGGCATAAACCGATGCAAAAAAGTATGGACACTTAAACATCTATTCTGAAACAAAATAATATATATGTGACTGTCATTGAAAGCATAAACCGATGCAAAAAACTATGTACACTTATACATCTATTCTTACCATGAAAACAAAAGAAATGACATTTTCTTTTTTGTTTTTGTTCTTTGGCTAGAGCTCTGAGGTTCACCAAGGGTGAGATTTTGTGTATGTGAATGTTTTTAACACCCATTAAGGTAACCTGACTTCGAAGATGGTGTCTAAACATATCACCTACATGCAGGCATTTAAAAAAAAAAAAAAAGTTTTCATCCGTTCCTACCCGCACACAATGGCCTACCTTCTTCTGAAAGACAAAACAGATTTTCAACCTGTAGGCAAGATGTTTTGCATGAGTTTGTACATGGGGCCTTGGTTTATAGTCTCATCCAAAGGATATTTGAGGAAGTGGAGTCAGTACTGATAATAATTCCAGGGCAAAATTCCCTAAAATGGGCACCTCCGTGGTGGTTTGATCCTGGGCCATCGGATCATGAGCTCAACGCCCTAACCACTAGACTATCCTACCATCCCTGAAGTTAATATAAAGATAGGGATCATGTTTCCCTTTCTATGTTATCAATACACACTTACAGGCTATAGGCACCATCATTATCTTTTTAAAATTTTTTTGGTGCTGCCTCATCTTCTGTGACGTTCCTGTCCTGCTGTTCCCACATCACTCACTTCACTCTCCCTGCCCCAGCCACACCAAGCCATTTCATAATCTTGTTTAGGAAATAGAAATTTCTGTCCACATTTATATTTAAGCCAAGACCCGTCAGGCTAAAGGAAAATATTGAAAAAGTGCGGGCAAGATGAGTGTTGCGTTTTGTGCAGTTTTGCAAAACTTTGTTCTATGTATGAGACAAGGATTGCTCATGGAGAGTATATGGCTCTGTGTGTGTGTGTGTGTGGGTGTGCGTACGCGTGTGTTGTGTGCAGGCGCACATGAGAGTGTGTTAGTATTGTGTGAATATGCATGTGAAATTGTATGTGTGCATGTGCGCAAACATGCATGCGTGTGTGTGTGTTAGAGTGTGTGCTTGAGTATAAACATGGTGTATGTGTGTGGTGTGTGCACGCGTGTATGTGCGTGCATACATGTGTGTGTGTGTGTGTGTGTGTATGTGTGCGTGTGCATGCACCTGTATGCGCACATGCATGTCCGCAGAAGAGAGAGGAGAAGGGCATATGCATGATTAAGCGAACGTATTCAAGTGTGAGCAAGTGCGTATACATACACTATGCACCCTATCCATGGGGCAATGTATAGCAGCCACACTGACATAGATTTTAAGATGAACAAGGATAACATAGCAAAAGACAGACAGGCAGACATAGACGCTAACACAGACAGGAAAAGTCAAACTATTAGAAAAACAAAAATCAAAATCTATAATTACCCAAGCAGATGAATCTCTCCACTGTACTCTTCAAACAACTTTTCTGCCTGAAAAAAACCCCCAAGCAACCACAATGGATAATAATGATAATAATGATGATGATGATGATGATGATGATGGTGATGATGATGGTCTTGATGGTGGTGATGGTGATGATGATGGTAATGGTGTTGGTGATGATGATGGTGATGATGATGGTCTTGGTGGTGGTGATGATGATAATGGTGATGATGACAACAACGATGATGATGATGATGATAACAACAGTAACAACAATCATAATAATTATAATAACTACACCAACAACGATAATGATGATAATAATAATACTACTAATAACAACAACGGTGATGATGATAACAATGACGATGATGGCAACTACAACAACAACCATCATCATCGTAATACTAACAGCAGTAAAACTGACAATGATGGAAATGATGCTGATACCACTTTCACTACACTGATGATCACTGACGGTAGCCCCATTCTGACTTTGGGGATGTGCCTCTTTTGAATATGTAACTTGTAAAGGTAAAGGTGTCCCATAACCTATAAGGTCATAGGGGAGCGAGGGATCAGAGACCTCACTTCTCCAGGGGCCAGCATATTGAGGGTGGCTAGCGCCCATCTCCTCTCCCTTGCCGCTGCTTTACCTTCCCTGACCCTAAAGAGGGCAGGTACCCATTTACAGCTGGGTGAACTGGGGGCTGTACTGAAGCCAAGGCACACAAAGTCACCCATCTAAGTGGTAACCACGCTCGATGCTGCTTAACTTGGCTGGGGGAAAGCGAGTGCTCTGACCACTGAGTTACCCTGAAATAAGTGTAAGAAAGCATACCGGTGTAATGAAACCTTTTTAAAAAAAAATTTTGATTTCCTATGCCCAAATAAAGTGAGATATTTTGTTGCACTCTGCTGTGTGCATCATTATAGTCACAACATCAATTCCTCAGCCAGTATGGTTAAAAAACAACAACACATACAACACACAGACACAAACATAACACACACGCACGCACACACACAAATGCACACACACACAAACGCACACACACACACACACACGAACACACACAACACAAACATACACACACACACACAAACTCACCCCTTCCTTCCGGACGATCTTCATTTTGACCACATTGTCTGGGTGTAACCTGAATAACACAATCATACATTAACTCTGAAATATACGTTGGATTGATATAACAACAACAACAAAAATCATGCATTAACT
>CM054163.1:19817600-19840100 GCA_028751875.1 Rapana venosa | reverse complement strand
ATTATTATTATTTATATTGACAGGCCCCCGGCATCCCTACAGGGGAGCTCTTTTCTTACTCACTTTCCTTTCTTTATCAGCTTTTACTTTAGTTTTACCACACGAACCGGGAAAAAAGAAAACTGGTTGTTGTTTTCTTCAGGCAGTGTGTCATAGGAAAGTTGAACCTGGTGAAGCTCATCTCTCTCTAAGTCACAGGAAGCATGCTGGGCTTGTGTGAGTCATCCATATCACTTGCAAGAGCTGGATTAATCTTCTACTAAAGTGAAAGGTATTTATTATACACTACACTACACAAAGGGGGCGGGATAGCATGGTTACCAAGAGAATGGATCATCTTGGCTTCAGTACAGTCCCCCAGTTCACCCAGCGGTAAATGGGTACCTGCCCTCTTTAGGGTCAAGGAAGTTAAAGCAGCGAGGAGAGGAGATGGGCGCTGCCCTCAAGATGCTGGCCCTTGGAGACGCTGAGGTCTCTGACATCTCGCTCTTCAATGACCACATAGGTTATGGGACACCTTTACCTTCACACTACACTACACAACACCACACCACACAATACACTACACTACACAATACACTACATAACACTACACAACACCACACCACACAATACACTACACTACACAATACACTACACTACATAACACACACACCACACCACAACAATACACTACACTACAACATACACAATACACTACAATAACACTACACCACACTACACAATAACACTAACACTACACAATACACTACACTACATAACACACAAACACCACACCACACAATACACTACACTACACTACACAATACACTACATAACACTACACCACACTACACAATACACTACACTACACAATACACTACACTACATAACACAACACCACACCACACAATACACTACACTACACTACACATACACTACATAACACTACACCACACTACACAATACACTACACTACACAATACACTACACTACATAACACTACAACACCACACCACACAACACTACACTACATTTCACAATACACTACATAACACTACACCCCACCACACGATCACAACCACAACACAACCACACATATGCTTACACAATACACTACACAAACACTACACTAAACTACATTACACAACCACTACACTACACAATACATACACTACACAAAACTACATTACACACTACACTACATTACACACTACACTACATTACACAATATACAACACTATACTCCACTCCACTCCTCTACGCTGCACTACATTAAAAAAAAAAAAGGTAAAGGAGTCCCATAACCTATAAGGTCGTAGGGGAGCGAGGCGTCAGAGACCTCACTTCTCTAGGGGCCAGCATATTGAGGGCGGCGCCCATCTCCTCTCCCTCGCTGCTTTACCTTCCCTGAGCCTAAAGAGGGCAGGTACCCATTTACAGCTGGGGGAACTGGGGGAACTGTACTGAAGCCAAGGCGTGCAAACGGTCACCCATCCAAGTGGTAACCACGTTCGACGCTGCTTAACTTGGCTGGGGGAAACAAAAAAAAGCAAACAAAAAAAAAAAAAAAAGGGTGGCGCTGCTCTTGTGGCGACGCGCTCTCCCCGGGGAGAGCAGCCCGAATTTCACCCAGAGAAATCTTGTGACTTAAAGTGGTATAAAATATTTTTAAAAATTTTAAAAAAAGAATGCTCCAACCACTGAGCTATCCTGTCCCCGCACTACATTACAACACTGCAAATCAATGAAATATAATACAAAACAGAATATTACGCTACAATGCAATACAAAACAACATAATACAAGAATAAGCACTACTCACCCTGGTCAAAGCGATCTCTTCAATCCAGTTCTCGAAGCTGGCGTTGTCACGGTCAATGAAGGCCTTGACATTGGGTGGAAGTTCACACGAAGTGTCCTTGACCTCTGGTGTCAGCTGATCCTCTTTCCCTATGACGGAACCAAAATAGATAGTTGGCTAGGTAGGTAAGTGTGTGCGTGTGTGTGTGTATGCATGCAAGCATGCGTGTAAATAGGTGTGTGTGTGTGAGTGTGTGGAGAGAAGTGTTGTGTGTGTAGTGTGTGTGTAGAGAAGTGTGTGTGTGTGTGTGTGTGTAGAGAAGTGTTGTGTGTGTGTGGAGAGAAGTGTTGTGTGTGTAAAGTGTGTGTGTGTGTAGAGAAGTGTGTGTGTGGATAGTGTGTGTGTGTATTGTGTGTGTGGATTGTGTGTGTGTGTGTGGATTGTGTGTGTAGAGAAGTGTGTGTGTGGATTGTGTGTGTGTAGAGAAGTTGTGTGTGGATAGTGTGTGTGTGTGTGTGTGTGTGGATAGTGTGTGTGTGTGTGTGTGTATGTGGATAGTGTGTGTGTGTGTGCGTGCGAGTGTGTGTGTGTTTTCTTGTCAGTGTGTGTGTTTTCTTGTCAGTGTGTGTGTGTTTTCTTATCAGTGTGTGTGTGCGTGTGTTTCCTTGTCAGTGTGTGTGTGTGTTTTCTTATCAGTGTGTGCGTGTTTTTTCTTATCAGTGTGTGTGTGTGTTTTCTTATCAGTGTGTGTGTGTTTTCTTGTCAGTGTGTGTGTTTTCTTGTCAGTGTGTGTGTGTTTTCTTATCAGTGTGTGTGTGTTTTCTTATCAGTGTGTGTGTGTGTGTGTTTTCTTATCAGTGTGTGTGTGTGTGTTTTTTCTTGTCAGTGTGTGTGTGTTTTCTTACCAGTGTGTGTGTGTGTGTTTTCTTGTCAGAGTGTGTGTGTTTTCTTATCAGTGTGTGTGTGTGTGTTTTCTTGTCAGAGTGTATGTGTGTGTGTGTGTGCTTGTAGATCTATACACGCACATCTCAAACTCCTGTGTGTACATGTGTTTTATTATCAGTGTGTGTGTGTGTTTTCTTATCAGTGTGTGTGTGTGTTTTCTTGTCAGAGTGTGTGTGTGCGTGTGCGTGCTTGTAGATCTATACACTCACATCTCAAACTCTCCTGTGTACGTGTGAGTGCATGCGTGCATGTATGTGTACGCGCGTGCACGTGCATGCGTCTCACCAGTTTCAGCCTCACGCAGGGAATACACCAGCATGTAGGCATCTCGAGAGGAGTGCTGTCCCTTGCCTGTGCGGGGTGCCTTGGTGGTGGCGCCACCAGCTGTGTCCAGCTCCGGAAGATCTGAGGAGAAGAAGACAAAAGAAACAACAACAAATCGTACCTTACATGATGCGACACTGTAGCCGAGTTGTTTAAAACTGTCTGACTTCAATCCCATGGGTTCATGAAGTTATGGGTTCGAATCTCGGCAGTGTCCGGTGAATTAAGGGCCCAGGGGGAGGGGGTGGTGGGGATTTTTACGATCTCCCAGGTCCACTTCAAGAAGACATGGGCACCATCATCACCAGACGATGGTGGAAGTGGATTGCTGGGCACATCCTCCGAAGAGACCCACAGTCAACAACACGAACAGCATTGTTGCACTGGACCCCAGGAGGAAGGAGAAAGAAAGGAAGACCAAAAGCAACGTGGAGGAGGACTGTAGAAAGTGAGATGAAGGCCATGCAGCAGCACTCTTGGGGATCAGTGACTAGGTTGGTGACCCAGGATAGGCAGGAGTGGAAGGAAGCGCTTTGTTGCTGCTGCCCTACACACCGCTGGGTGTAATGGCTAATAATGATGATGATGATGATGACTGTATAAATTCCATGTATTATTATTATTATGATGACGATGACCAGGTCAACTTCCAAGTGCAGACCTGCCAGTGCCTTCATTCCCTTCACGTATATACATACACATGCAGAAGATAAAAAAAAATATGCAGATTATAAATCCTGTCATTCTTGTCCGCGTTCAGTGGGTAGCGGAAACACGAACATACCCAGCATACACCCTGAAGTCGGAATGCGGCTACCTTCAAGGTGGGCAAAAATAGTCACGTACACAAAATCTCACCATTGGTGAACCTCGAAGCACTAGCCAAGAAATAAAACAAACAAACAAACAAAACCCTATTTATCCCCGAAGTCGGATTGCAGCTACCTTACCAATGAGCTAAAAACGGTTGCATATACACAAAATCTCGCCATTGGTGAACCTCGGAGCTCTAGCCAAGGAACAAAGTATGTTTGTCCGTCGTGTCCGATGATGACCTCCAAAACAGCAGAGGAGGCAGCTGCTGTTTTGGAAACTGGGCACAAATTTGATTATAGTGGAGATGCCTTGCCCACAGTACACCCCCACTCTCTTGGCCAAGTGGGCATAAGGACAGTCAGCGTTGGAGATGTTCTCCAAAGGCCAACCAGCCCCCAAGGCTGCAGCACATGAGGACTGTGCGAGTCAAGCCTCCTAGTCAGAGTCATAGTCGATCACTAAAGACTAAGCTGTAAGTGGAATTCCATGAGTGGGAAAGCCACTGGTCATACAGCCTCTCACTTTGCTGTTGCCCCCAGCGTCAATGGTTTAATAAAAAAAACTGTGATAAAGCCCAGGCTCTGATGGCAATAGCCAAGGAACAAAAAACGCATCTTATCTATACGTGAACCTCTACATACAGGCCACACACACACACACACAGAGCAGCGCCCTTCTTGACTGCAAGACTGGCAGCAGCAGGCAGACAACAAACCATGTGCTGTTTACAGTCCTGCCCGCTAGCTACATGAGGTAGCAGCACTGTGAAGAAAGAGGCCCTGGCCTGACTGACCCCTCACCACCACCCCAGTAGTGGCCAAGAAGCTCTGTGGAGACTCGAGGAACCTGCAGTGTACTGTTGTTGTCATTGCAGGGACCGAGATGTCTGCATGACTGACGCAAAGATGATGCCTTGTTACATCAATTTGTTTTATTTCCTGAACAGTTTACACGGCTGCTTGTAGTGTCGGTCACTTTTGTATGGCTATGTTTATATGATATATTTATATGTTGTTCTGGGGGAAAGGTGCAGAACATGCCACACTCTCACTCTCTCATCCCACCTGGGAATCACTGTGAGATAGGAAGTACACACTGGATGAGAAGTTTGCGTGTATAACTCTTTTCAAGCACCTTGCCATATAGGCAGCCATACTCCGACTCCAGAGGATTTTGATAGTGCAGGTTGTTATGTTAAGAGTTTGTCATGGTTGAAGGCAATCTCAAAACAACATTTTACAACATAACAACATTTTAGTGTAAGCCTTGGCAATTAGCTGACATCAATAACTGACACAGCTTTTCGCTTGGGTCAGATATATTTATATAAAAAATATTAAATATATGTTTCTCTGTACGAAAGATTCTTCATTGAAATGATTTGCACATGTGCGTACAATGAAAATAAAACACACTTTGCAATTTAGCGCACAACAGTAAAGTGGTACAACTTCTCTACGCAAACTAAGAAGTAAGTGTGCCCATCATATTTACGTATGAAGGTAGGAAAGTAATCAGAAGAAGTTTAAGGCGTTTAGAAAATGATTGTCAAATGAAACTCCTAGTTGTAAAATGTGCTTAATAGTGCATTCAGCGCTATATAAATTCCATACATTATTATTATTATTATTAATATTATTAAATAGTGCTTCTTTTTTGTTGTTGACACGCTGGGAGTGAGAGAGAGAGTGAGTAAGTATGTGTGTGTGTAAACGTGCGCATGTGTGTGTGTGTGTGTGCATATGAGCGTGAGTATGTGTGCATGCCTGTGCACGTGCATCTAAGTGTGTGTTTTTGATAAATCACAATATAGAATATTTTTCGCAATAAAACACACACACAAATTTTTTCACAACAATTTCATTGTCAAGAAAACACAACTCTCTCCTCTACCTGAAGAAATGATGTCTTCCTCTTTGCCCAGCTGCAGTTTCCTCCCTTTCATGGCGGTGATGTCCTCGTCGTTGAATCGGAACCACAGTTTGGAAACGGTGTCCTGAATGTGAGCGATGTAATGGCCGCTGTGCGCGCTGTGACCCCGGTGAATCAGCACGGCCGTCAGATCATACACCGTCGTCATCACTACACAAACAACGTCAACTCTTTCCTTCCTTCCTTCCTTCCTTCCTTCCTTCTTCTTCATCGTCAAGCGCTCAGACAGACACGACTACTGTTGTCTGTTATATGAGCGAAAATGCGTTGCGCTGCCATAAAGCGCCTGACAAGTCAGGCCCAGTGCATCCGACTTTGGTATAAGAGAGAAATGTTATCCTTAAAGTCTTTCTAGAGAAAAAAGGCAGGAGAATGGACCAAGGAGGCAGTAAATAGACAAGGAGGAGGAGGTGACAGGAAGAAAAGGAACGAGGCAGAAACAAAGAGAGTGATAGAAAAGAGGGCATTTGACTGACAGGCCCCTGGTATCCCTATGGGGGGAAAAATCTTTCCTATCCAGCCCAACCCAACTGTTATTGCCCCACCAACCACAGACTCCTGCCTAGTAAAAGAGGTTTTGTTTTTCATTCCTCAGCAAAAGTTCCAAAGTTCATCGATGGTGAGATTTTGTGTATGCAACCATTCGCCCAGCATAAAGATAGCCGCATTCCAACTTTTAAAAATCTATTTTGAAAGCTGTTTTTTTTAAATTAGTTGTGGATGGAAAGAGACCAAAGGGAAGACCTAGCAAAACCTGGGCTACCTGTATTGCAGATGATCTTAGAGAAAGGGGGATAAATAAGGAGGAAGCTCAAAAACAGAGAGAGATGGAGAAGGCTCATCAATGTCAAACCTCCCCTGGGAGAAACATGACAAAAAAGGAAGAAGAAGAAGAAGAGAAAAGAAGAAGAAGAAGAAGATTCTGACTTAAGGGAGGTCTAAGCACAACACCAGTTATTATGTGCTGTTTCAATTTTACAGTCCGTTCCTACCAGCAAGAAATAGCCTGCTCTTTCTAAAGGCAGAACAAGTTTCAATGCATATGCAAGATGTTTGGCGTGCATTCGTATATGGGACCTAAATGTACAGTGTCATCCAAAGAACTTATGGGGAAGTGGAGTCGGTACCAATATTAACCCCAAAAGTAAAATGAGTGTATTGGTGGTGGGTCGACCCACATGAGCTCAATACTCTAACAGCTAAGCTATCCTGCCCCCTGTAAAAGCTTGAATCTTAGATTAAAACTGTGACACTATACACAGATTACAACAAAATCAAAACCAGCTCTTCTGCTGTTTCAAGTATCAACGCCCCAGCTAACCATAAGGGTCAGACTAAAGACGGTGATTGCATTGTGAAAGAACCACATACATGACAAAGAAAATAGGATAAAACCAATACCCTGAGTCTTCAAAAACAACACTCACCGCATTAAAAAAACCAAACACAACCAAACAAACAAAACAAAAAACCCTATTCACTGCATTATAGAAGAATTACATAAACGACATAAAAAATGGGATAAAACCAATAACAGAGTCCTCAAAAACAACAATGTCCATAGTGGAGAACTATGACACTTTAACTCATAGCAGACAAAACTCTATCCATCCAAACATTTTTATACAGGAAAGTTTGATACACAACTGTTTTGTGCAACTGTTCCTGATCGAAAATATGAGGTTTAGAATTTTTTTGCATCTGGGTATGACACCAAATGATCTTCTGTTGTTGTTGTTGTTGTTGTTGTTTGTGCGTTCCCCAGCTGAACACTCTGGGGGTCACCCAGAACGTGCACTCTTGACTCACTCATCCCACCTGGGAATCACTGTGAATTTGAAATTGCAACATTGAATGGGAAGTTTGGGTGAAATTACGTTATAAGCTAACAGATAGCTGTGAATAGTTGATGCAATTTCAGATGTTAATTCTTCCATATGTGTGAGTACACACTGGCAAGTACCTCTGGTTTTCTCTATTACATAGATATTTGTACATAGAATGAATACATGTCAAACATAAAGCATTTCGTGAATAACAACCAAAGCATTTCTTACAGAAAAACCAGAGTGATAAATGAATACAGAAATGCTTTCTTCAACACACACGCGTGCACATGCGCACACACATACACCTGTAGGTATCATATATGATCACATTACATATAATCGGGACATATAACAGATAGCACCTTTGTACACACTCATAGCATATCAACAGGCACATGAACGTAGTCAATAATATTGTCAACAAGCACAACAACATAATCAATCACACACACACACCACACACAGAACACACTCACACACACAAAATAAGCAGGCATACACACACATGTTAAATAAACATCTTACCAGGCTGTCCAAGAAATGGACTCATATCCAGCACATCGGAAAACTGCAAGTAGCTGTTCAGTTTCTTCTTACAGCCCCTCTTCCTGCAACACACACACACACACATACAGATATGTGTATGAGTGTTTTGAAAAAAGAGAAAAAGAGAAGTAGAATACAACATGTTTTTAGTGTACATCACTTTTAGCCAAAATAGATAATAATTATAGTTGATGTTTTTATTGTGTCAAATAAGTCTACATGACTTAAATGGCAATAAAATATTCTGAATCTGAATCTGAATCTGAATCTACACACACATACACACACACACGCACACACGCACACACATACACACATAATAATAATAAATGGAATTTATATAGCGCTGAATCTTGCACAGACAAATCAAAGCGCTTCCACTCAACTCATTCTTACACAGTCATGCAACCAATAGCGAGTAATAGTTCTAACAAGTCCAAATGCACACACACACCCACGTTATACACTTTGGCAGGGTGATGGAATTTTTGGCTGTTGAAAAGCAGGGATAGCTATGAAATGAAACAGGAGAGGAAATTCTTAGGTTTGAAACAAATATGTCTTGAGGCCAGATTTAAGAGTCACAAGTCACATACACACACAGATTTAAAAGAGTCACAAGTCACATACACACAACATACACAACATACAATCATACATACACACACATACATACACACACATACATACACACAACACAATAATACACAGCACAAATCAGCACAACAACATACATAGCCACACACACACACATCACATACATGCACACACATATCATAAACACAACACACACACACACATACACACACAAATACACACACACATACATACACACAACATACATAACACAAACATACACACATACATACACACACACACACATACATACACACACACATAAACACATACATACACACACACATATACACACACACACATACATCACACCACACACAACATACATACACACACATACACTCACACACTCATACACACATACATAACCACACATACACACCACACACACACATACATAACATAACCACACACACTACATACATACACACACACACACACATACGCACAACATACACACACACATACAATACACACATACACACCACTAAACTACACACATACCCCACACACATACACACACATACATACACACAACCACACATACACACACACATATACACACACACACCACACACCCCACATACACACAACACACACACACACCCCACAACACACACATACACACACACACGCACACACATACACAACACACATCACACACACACACACACTCACACCACACACACACAAATACACACACACACACTCACACACACACAAAACACACACACACACACACCACACACACACACACATGCAACCTGTAACTAGCAATAGCACACTTTACCAAAACTTGTCTGGCTAGCAAACCTACCAAATCACCACTGTGCATGCCAATGTTTTGTGGTTAAAGTACATGACATCAAATTGTCTGCTATAAGGTTTTTAAAAAAAAAAAAGAATGAATGAATGCAAAATGAATAGAAATATCTTTCAATCGAAGAACAGGTTTCTGGTCCTTAAATCGACATAAATATAAGCAGGGGTCAGGACAGCTCAGTGGTCGGAGCACTCGCTTTCCCCCAGCCAAAGTTAAGCAGCATCGAGCGTGATTACCAATTGGATGGGTGACCGTTTGCGTGCCTTGGCTCCAGTGCAGTTCCCCCCCAGTTCAGCCAGCTGTAAATGGGTACCTGCCCTCTTTAGGGTCAGGGAAGGTAAAGCAGCGAGGGAGAGGAGATGGATGCCCCCCCCTAAATATGCTGGCCTTTGAAGAAACTGAGGTCTCTGATACCTCGCTCCCCTACGACCACACAGGTTATGGGACACCTTTACCTTTTATTCTTTTTAAATATAAGCCACATATTTGGCCTTGGCCAGAATCTCTGTCACTTAATTTGCATTTACGCAAAGTGGAAAAGCCTACGAACCAGCGTTGTTAGGCTTCAAGGTGTACTCTAAAACATAACAGCCCTGTATCTTTCATTCAAAGAAAAAAAAATCCTGTGAAATGAAAGCATGGCTGCCACAACGGCAAAATATCTTTCTTTTTTTCCATCCATTCCCCGGCCAGAGCTCCAAGCTCCGCCAACAGTGAGATTTTGCGTACGTGACTGTTTTGGGCCACCATGAAGGTAGCCGCATTCCGACTTCGCGGATGTACGATGGTAATGTTCATGTTTCTGTAACTCTCCCAACGCTGACGTGAATTACAGGATCTTTAACGTGCATGTCTGATCTTCTGCGTGAGTATATATAATACACAAAAAGGAATCAAGGCACTGGCAGGTCTGCACTTGAAGTTGACCTGGGAGATTGTAAAAATTCCCCACCCTTAATTCACCAGATGCCACTGAGATTCGAACCCACGATTTCACGGACCCACAGGATTGAGGTCAAACAGTCTTTACCACTCGGTTTAAGTGTCCATCGTAAGAAAGCTAAAAAGTGCCATGCAGGGAAAAAAAACAAAAAACAACCAACAACAACCCCCATCCTCCAGTTCCCCTAGACCAAACCTAAGAATACCTCCCCCCAAAAAAACAACAACCAAACACCAAAAAGCTCAAACACACACACGCACATGTGTGCAAACACACACATACATGCAGACACACGCACGCACATTCACACACACGCACACACCACCCCCACGCACACACACACACGCGCGCACACACACACACCACCCACTCCCCCACCCCACACACACACTCACCACCCCTCCATCCCTACCCCCATCCCCTCACACCAAACCCATCCCCACCCGCCCCCCCCACCCCCCACCCCACACACACACACACCCCCCCACACACACACACAGCCAAAACTTCCTTCGGATGAGACTATAAACCGAGGCCCCCGTGTTCGCACGCATGCAAAACATCTTGCGCGAACACGTTAAATCCTGTTCCGCTTTTCCATAAGAGCAGGCTTGTTGTGTGCCGGTGTGGAAACAGATGACAAAATTTATAAAAACAACATACTACACACGGGGGACTGGGATGTAAAAAAAAAAAAGCGCACGAACGCTTTTATTCCATTCTTCTTCTTCTTATTCCTTATAGCTCCTAGCGGAGCATAGGGCCTCAACAGCGTCCCTCCACCTTCTCCTGTCTCTGGCAAGGGTCTTGGCCTCTTCCCATGTCAGGCTGGAGTCTCTCAGCTCACTATGCAGGCTTCTCCTCCAGGTCTGTTTGGGGAGCTTCCTGACGGGTTTGGCTGAAGCGCGTCATAGGTTTCCTTGAAGGATCCCCAGATCTCCCAAAGACTGAGTTGGCACGAGTATTGCTGTTTATGGTTTCTGTAACAGGAGTTCTTTTACGGAGCAGGGTTGTTAGCCCTGTGTCCAACCCCCTTTACCTAGGGGGAAAGGTGCCTCCTTAGTTCCCTTTTACGACATGCCTGGATGGCGGGCAGGGTTCCTATTCTTGCAATGCTCGCTTTGCAAGCATACCCCGGGAGACCCACGGGGGTTATTCCATTATCCTCGATATAAAAGAATAAATAAAAAACTAAATAAGAACTGACACGTCGAAGACAAATCGCAGAAGCTGCAGGTTCAGCACTGGGGGCAGTTGTCGCAGCTGAATGGAACGCACGGCGTTCTGCTTGCTGTTGCACACGCTACACATGTACTGGTTCTCCCCTTCCAGCTTCTCCTCCTGCACACACACACACGCACACACACATACACACCCACGGATTTGGTTATGTTTGGACAATGCAAAATTGTGGTAATTCCTCATCCTTCATGAAAGAATTCCAAATACGAATACAAGATGTGTACCAACAAAAATGGCATGACTCTCTATCAGCATACCCTGACTACTTAGATTATCACCCGATTATTTGTAGAGCAAATTATGTATGTGAAGTAGAATCTTTAGAATACCGTAGAGGTATATGTTTACTGAGGTCAAACAAATTACCTTTAAATGGAATTTCACGTTATGGCAAACCGATTACTGATCCATTCTGCTCTCAGTGTGATGGCCAACAAATTGAAGATGTTTGTCACTTTTTACTTGTATGCCCAAAATATGCTGTATTGCGAAGAAAATGTATTCCTTTGTATTATTACAGATTTCCATCGAATCTGAAAGTGCAGCTTCTTTGTATGAACACTAAACCTAGTTTGATGTTTAAAGTTGGATTATTTCTTACTAAATGTTTAGATATCAGAAGTAAGGATGTTCACCTTACATGAAAGTATATGATTAACTGTTGTTCCTATGGGCCATATGGCCTGCAAAAACTGAATTAAAATTATTGTTATTGTTATTGTTACACACATGCACACACACATGCACGCACATATGCATGCACACACACATAATAATAATAATAATGTATGGAATTTATATAGCGCTGAATCTTGTAAAGCAACAAATCAAAGCGCTCAGCAGATGATTTTTCCCCCCCCCCTGAGGATAATGGAATAAGCACTCATGTGCTTTTTTTTTAAACATCCAGTCCCCGTGTGTATGCGGTTTTGTAAATGTTGTCATCTGTTTGAAAAGCGGAACAGGATTTAACGTGTGCGCAAGATGTTCTGCATGCGTTCGCACATGGGGCCTTGGTTTATAGTCTCATCGAAGGACTTTGACATTCAGTTCGATTTTTTTGTCAAACTGGGAAGAAAGGGCGAGGCTGGGAATCGAACCCAGAACCTCACGGTTTACTTGTTGGCAGGTGAACGTCTTAACCATCCTGCCACCTTCCTTCCGTACATACACACACACACATACACACACACACACGCACACAGACACACACAACACACACACATGCACACACATACACATACACATGCACACACGCACGCGCACACACACACGACACACACACGCACACACACATACATACACCACACAATGCACACACACACACACGCGCACACACAACACACACACACACACACATGCACACACACACACCACATGCACACACACACACACACGCACACACACACACACACACACGGGATAGCCTAGTGGTTAGAAGATTGTGCTCGCAATCTGACGACCCGGGTTCCATTCCCTTTCAAGGGGATATTTTCCCCCTGGAGTTTAACATCACTGCAGACTCCACTCTCCCCAAAAGTCCTTTCAGACGAGACTATAAACCGAGGCCCAGTGTGCAAACGCACGCAGAACATCTTGCGCACACGTTAAATCCTGTTCCGCTTTTCGTAAGAGTAGGCCATTATGTGCCGGTGGGAACAGATATGACAGAACTTACAAAACCGCATACACACGGGGACTGGATGTTAAAAAACAAAAAGCACATAAGTGCTTATCCTCGATATAAAAGAATAAAATAAATGAATAGATAAAAATTTAAAAATACATGCATGGCATAATTATGAACATAGGAAAAAAACCACCAGCATATGAAGAAAGAGTAGTTGATGGGACTCATAGTCTCCCCCCCACTTTCAGCTCCTCTCACTTGCTATTCGTTCCATCCCAGCTGGTGCTATTAATCATAGCAGAAACTGACCGCACTTGGGACTTGGTAAAAGGGGCTGATTTCAGCACTGGGCCCTTGTCTCAGTTATGCTGGATTTGTGTGCTGTGGACTGCGAGATGTTCCATGATATTTTCTTTTGTCAAATACTCAGACAGCAACTATTGTTGTCTGTCACTATGAGCAAAACTGTGTCGCGCTGCCGTTAAGCGCCTGTCAAGTCAGGCCCAGCGCATCCAACTTCGATGTGGGAGAGAATTGTTATCTTTTTAAGTCTTTCAGGAAAAACAGCAGGGAATGGACCAGGAAGGTAGCAAATAGATGAGGTGATAGGAAGGAAAGGAAAAGGAAGACAGAAACAAAGAGCGGGATAGAAAAGAGGACATTCCTAGCACAGAATTTCCAGAAGGTGGGGATACTGACAGGCCCCAAGCATGATACAAGAAGCAGCTCCTACTTTTAAACAAAAATGGGAAGGGGGGAGGAGTAAGCTCAGTGACCAGAGTACTCGCTCTCCCCAAGCTTACAGCGTTAAGCATGGTTACCAAGTGGATGGGTGACTGTTCGCACACCTTGGCTTCAGCAAAGCCTCCCAGCTATAAATGGGTACCTGCCCTCTTTAGGGTCAGGGAAGGTAAAGCAGCGAGGGAGAGGAGATGGACGCCGCCCTCAATATGCTGGCCCCTAGAGAAGCTGAGGTCTCTCGACACCTCGCTACCCCAACAACAGCATAGGTTATGGGACACCTTTACCTTTTGGGGGTAGTGAGGGGCAGAATAGCCTAGTGGTTAGAGGATTGTGCGCTTACATTCTGACGGTGCAGGTTCAAGCCACCACTGAGAATGCAAAAGCGACTGCTTGCTGGTAGGAACGGATGACAAAGATTTTAAAACGCAACCACACTGGTGTCATATTAACTCATTGAGGTTGTGCCAAAGCTTAAGCTTCGGCACTCCTCTCCTTTACTGTGACGTGCCGAAGCTTAAGAATCGGCAGACTTACGAATTTTTAAAAAAACACAAAGTTATGTTTAACTCAAGGGAAAGTACTGTGGCCTGTAGGGCAATCATTTTTCTAAACACAGTTACTTTCCTTGACCATAAGCTTGCCTGGTTTTTGTCTGTTGGCTAATGTTGTTTGACATGTCAACAAGTGATATCTTTGGGATTTCAGGCTCTTCAGTGTTATGATTCTTTAAAAAAAAAAAAAAAATGTTGTACAAAAAGTGACATCAGATGGATTCAGCCAGCTTCAGGGAACTTTACTTTGGTAAAAAAATCATCACATTGCTTCAAGGGTACTAGTTGATGAACAGATCAAGCCATGTAAGATACGCAGCCCTAATTTTCAAAACTTTTTATTTTTCAGCATTCAGTGACATATTTTGAAAATTTGTAAAAAATAAATACAATCATCTATTAAAAAATCTCAAAAGTAGACATTATAAGCTTTTCAATGATGTATATAATGTGTATGTCATTATTATGTTGGGTAAGTCTGCTGAATTTTTCAAATATAGCCAAAATCACGCGTTACCACAAAAATGGCGGGATCCATTTCACTGCAACTCCATTGAGTTAAGACATCGTCCCAAAGCCAGAATGCAGCTATTTTAAATGGTGGGCAAATGGTCCCACGCGCAGAATTTCACCTTTGAGCTGTAGCTGAAAAATGAAATTAAAATTAAAATTTTTGGTTGAAAATGCAGCATTGACATGGGCTGCGTTGTTGAAAAGTCCCAACGGAAATATTGATCAATAATAACAGAAAGTCAGTCACCATGGGAGAGGGATGGTCTCCAGCTGGTTCAACATCCCCACTGCACAATGAAGTGTCCCAATAACTCCTCTCTCTCTCTCTTTCATTCCTTCATTCATTCCTTCATTCACTCACTCACTCACATACACTCTCAGACACACACACATACAGAGAAAATAAAGACACTGAATTCTCCCTCTCTCTGTCTCTCTCACACACACATTCAAACACACATAAACACACACACACATAAACACACACACAAACACACACACACTCACACACTTTAACACAGAGTTGATCCAACCTTCAAAAAGTCCTGCAGAGCGGTCAGCAGTCCACTTTGACCTTGAATGTTGATGTCCAGTTCATAAAATGTGGACTCCCTGCTCGATTCACTGCCACACATGTTGCACCTGTACACACAGAAAGCAGCGCTGCTATGATAAATTGCTGCTGTTACTGTTGTTGTCGCACGTTCCCCAGCTTTACACCCTGGGGGTCACCCAGAATGTGCACTCTGACTCCCTCATCATACCTGGGAATCACTGCGAGACTGTAAAGTACACACTGGATGAGAAGTTTGCGTCTATGACCTTTTTTTTTTCAAGTGCCTGGCAATATAGGCAGCCATACACCCACTTCAGAGGATTTTATTTTTCCTTTAAATTAGAATGCATGTGGTTATGTTAGAAGCTTGTCAAGGCTGAAAACCAATTCAACATGATATTTTCAATGTAACATCATGTTCACGTAGGCCTTGGCACTTAGCTTACATCGATAACCTGACAAAACTTTTGGCCTGGGACAAAGTTATGATGAATGAGGTGAATCAGTTGTCTCACCTGTTGGCATGTCCTCCTAGGGATGCCGGGTGCCTGTCAGTATACACAGCATCCCCACCTTCTGGAAACTCTGTGCCAGGAAATTCCCTCTTTTCTATCCCTCTCTTTGTTTCTGCCTCGTTCCTTTTCTTCTTGTCACCTCATTCTCGTTTTATTTTCTGCCTTTTCAGTCCATTCTCCTGCCTTTTTTCAGACAGATTTATACAATAACAATTCCCTCCCGCGCAGAAGTCGGATGCACAGGGCCTGATTTTTCAGGTGCTTCACTAACGGCAGAGCAATGCATTTTCGCTCATATGACAGAAAACAATAGTTGCTGTCTGAGCGGTCGACGAAGAAGAAGAAAACCTTGTTGGCATCACCGAGTTCTGTGTAAGCCACCGCACCCAATGACAATGACATGATCCTCCTCCTCCTTCTCTGTTTGCTCCAATCTTCACTGTACTGCCCTGCTGACTTCGTGGATTCTCATGCCACAGGATTGGGTGATGTAGCCAATGAGAGAAGCTGGAGGTCCACCTTCTTTTCTTGGTCTTGCCTTAAAAGACGGTTTTAATAAGGTTCGTATCTTGGTTTCGTAACACATGGTCTAGATATCTTGGGGGACGGGATAGCTCAGTGGTCGGAGCACTTGCTTTCCCCCAGCCAAGTTAAGCAGCATCGAGCGTGGTTACCACTTGGATGGGTGACCGTTTGCGCACCTTGGCTTCAGTACAGTTCCCCCAGTTCACCCAGCTGTAAATGGGTACCTGTCCTCTTTAGGGTCAGGGAAGGTAAAGCAGCGAGGGAGAGATGGGCGCCGCCCTCAATATGCTGGCCCTAGAGAAGTGAGGTCTCTGACGCCTCGCTCCCCTACGACCTTATAGGTTATGGGACTCCTTTACCTTTTACCTTAGATATCTTGAGATGCATACAGGAAGATGGAATAAACCTGTTTAAGGGTATCATTCATGGGAAAAACGTGAAGGGCAATGCCACCACCTGCTTCGTGATGTAGTATACACAGCGCGCAAATCCAGCATCACTCAGTCAAGAGTGTTAAATCTAGCATGTCCCTTCCTTTCACCTGGTCTGAATGTGGTCAGTTCCTGCTATAGTTAGCACCAGCTGGGCTGGGATGGGATGGAATGGATAGCAGCTGAGAGCAGCTTGAAGTGAGGGAAACTGACAGCTGTGAGCAGTATCATTCTTGGACAAACGTTGAGGGACAATATCACCACCTACTTGGTGACAGAGCAGCATCATGTATGAACAGAACAGGGGGACGGGATAGCCTGGTGGTTAGAGTGATGCGCACTGCGCTCATGATCTGCTGACCCAGGTTCGAATCTCGTTCAAGAGGATTTTTTCCTCTGGAGTTAACATTAGTGCGGACTCCACTCCCCCCAAAAGTCCTTTGGATGAGACTATAAACCGAGGTTCCGTGTGCAAATGCACGCAGAATATCTTGCGCACATGTTAAAACCTGTTCCGCTTTTTGGTAGAGTAGACCATCAAGTGCCTGTGGGAATGGATGATAAAATTTATGAAACTCCATAAACACAGGGTCTGGATGTAAAAACAGCACATGAGCGCTCATTCCATTATCCCCGAAATAAAAGAATCTTTCACAAAATAAAATACATTTTTTTTAATAAAAATAGACTGACGTGAGGGATGATGACAGCACCACCTACTTTGTGACGTAGCAGTAGGATCCGGCAAACTGCTGCTGGACGATGTTGGACGAGGGTCGTGACCCTCCCTGCATCAACGCCTCCCCCAGTTTCGACAGAAACAGCTTGGAGAACTCCTGAGCATCCTGTGGGTCAACACACACACACACAGACACTCAAAAATCAGCTGGACTTATGTAAGTATAATACTGTCTTGACTTATGCCTCTTAATTCCCTGGGGAACATAGGGCTGCAACAACACCCTTCCCTCCAACGAACTCGGTTTTGGGAGATCCTCTTCAGCTCGGCCCATGTCATTCCGGCTGCCTTCGTTTCTTCGTCAACACTTCTGCGCCAGGTCTGTTTTGGTCAGCCGACTTTCCGCTTCCCTTGTGGATTCCAGTCAAGGGCCTGTCTGGTGACATTTGATGCAGGCTTGCGGAGTGTATGGCCGATCCATCCCCACTTCCTTTGATCATGGACTCGATTGGGGTTTGTCTGGTCCTTTCCCACAGTTGTTTGTTGGATATGACCTCCAGCCACCTGATGTTGAGGATGTTCCTGAGGCATTTGTTGGTAAAAGTCTGGAGTTTGTGGGTGTTGGTCTTTGTTGACTTACTTGACTTATGCCTCTTGGTTCCTTGGGGAACATAGGGCCGCAACAACACCCTTCCCTCCAACAAACTCGGCTCTGGGAGATAGATCCTCTTCAGCACGGCCCATGTCATTCCGGCTGCCTTCGTTTCTTCTTCGTCAACACTTCTGCGCCAGGTCTGTTTTGGTCGAGCAACTTTCTGCTTCCCTTGTGGATTCCAGTCAAGGGCCTGCCTGGTGACATTTGAAGCAGGCTTGCGGAGTGTATGGCCGATCCATCCCCACTTCCTTTGTTTAATGATGGACTCGACTGCGGTTTGTCTGGTCCTGTCCCACAGTTGTTTGTTGGATATGACTTCCGGCCACCTGATATTGAAGATGTTCCTGAGGTATTTGTTGGTAAAAGACTGGAGTTTGTGGGTGTTGGTTTTTGTTACCCGCCAGGTTTCTGAGCTGTAAAGCAGGACCGATTTGACATTGGGTGTTGTAGATCCAAATCTTGTTGTGGAATGAGAGGGCTGTTGACCTCCAGATTGGCTGAAGGGTGTTGAAGGCGTGACGGGCTTTGTTGATTCGGCATTTGATGTCTTCATCATTCTGTTCCCCCAAACTTTACTGACAACACTGCCCAGGTAAGTGAACTTGTCGACTTCCTTGATGGTTTCTTGGTGTAGTCACACTGGGTCATGTCTTTGTGTAAGTACAATATTTGCATGTATGTATGTATGTGTGTTTGTATATAATATATATATATTCAAGTGTAAGAAGGAAGGTGGCAGGATAGTTAAGACGTTCGCCTGCCAACACATAAACCGTGAGGTTGTCGGTTCAATTCCCAGCCTCGCCCTTTCTTCCCAGTTTGATGGAAAAAAAATTGAACTTTATGTCAAAGTCCTTCGGATGAGACTATAAACTGAAGCCCTGTGTGCAAACTCACGCAGAACATCTTGCGCACAAGTTAAAAACCCATTCTACCTTTTGAAAGAGTAGGCCTCTGTGTGCCAGTAGGAATGGATAACAGAAAAAAAAAGAAAAAAAAGAGCATGCACACAGGTATCGGGTTTAGACACCATCCTCAAAGTCAAAATGTGGCTACCTTAAATGATGAAGGGGTGGGTGGGGGTGAGGGGGGGGGGTGGGTGTAACAATTGCATATGCATAAATCTCACCATTAGTGAACCTCGGGGGTCTAACCAAGAAACAAAATGCAAGTGTATCATATACATATACCGCATTGCAAAAATGTACACAAGGTCAAATATATGCATGTGTGTTTACAACACAGATACCAGCTAAACATGAACACACCAAAAATCTTAGTTTCACACATACATACATTGAACGACACAGACAGACAGACAGACAGACAACACACACACACACACACACACACTGACAGACACTGAATGACAGTCAGACAGATACACACAAACGCAGACACAGACACACAGAGGACCGGAGGTTTAACAATAACAATCTGTCTAGAAAGTTAAAGATCGTGGGTTCTAATACCATCTCAAACTGAACCTTACCCTCCCCCCACCCCCCCACCCCAATCCACTACACCACAACTGGTGGTCTGGGTGCTAGTATTTGGATAGAACAATAAGCTGAGGTCCTTTGTATGTGTGCGTGTGTGCGTACATCCAAAATCTGTTCATCTTTTGTGAACGGTTGCACGCATGTGAATGTTATGAATGCAAGTGCTTTGATTTTTTATTTTTGCTTTCCAAGATTCAACGCTATACAAATTCCATATATAGAATCATTATCATAACTGTAGCATATCTAGCATGTGTAAGAGAACTACCTACACAAAGAGGGCTGCCCCTGGCAAAAAGAAAGGCATTCTCATAGGGAACGAGTACACTTAAGACAGGAATAACTTATCCCAAAAAGCACACACACAAAAGTGAAGCTGCGATAGTGATGACACACTTATCAAAGAGAGCAGCCTTGATTTAATGCAGAGAAATCTGCATTCAATTGCAAGAGGATAACAACAAAGCACACACAAACACACGCGCGCACAGACCTACACACATGCGCGCACAGACCTACACAGCACACACACACTCTCTCTCACACACACACCCAACCACACATACACCCAACCACACATACACCCAACAAACCACCCCCCCCCCCCCCCACACACACACACAGATCTACAAACAGACACAGACAACACACGTACTCTCTCTCACACACACACATACATACATACACACACACACTCACATACAACACACACCCAACCACCTACACACAAACATACACCCAACAGCCCACCTGCCCACACACACACACACACACCCACTCCACATACACTTAATCCTTCTGAATCATAAAAGTTAAGATATACCTGTTCACACAAAAACGAGCAAACACAACAAAATAAACAACAACGAAACACTACTTACCTGCTGCTCTCTTGTGTCAAGACCCAAACTCTCAATAAAGGAGGTGGGATCGATGTACCTAGGAGGAAAAAAAAAGAAGAAATCACACTTTTCTAACTCAAAAATGACAACACTGATATTTAAAGAAACAGCTGAAACCTACATTTATATATAGAGAGGCCTCGTGTGCGAACACACGCAGAACATCTTGTGCACACGTTAAATCCTGTCCCGCTTTTCGTAAGAGTAGGCCATTGTGTGCCGGTGTGAACAGATGACAGAATTTACAAAACTGCATACATACGGGGACTGGATGTAAAAAAAGCACATAAGTGCTTATTCCATTATCCTCAATATAAAAGAATAAAAATTTTAAAAATAAAAAATATATGTTGTATTGTATGTTAGTCCGTCGTGTTCAACAATGACCTCCAAAACAGCAGAGGAGGCAGCTGCTGTTTCAGAAACTGGGCAGAAATTTGATTATAGTGGAGATGCCTTGCCCACAGTACATCCCCACTCTCTTGGCCAAGTGGGCATAAGGACAGTCAGCGTTGGAGATGTTCTCCAAAGGTCAACCAGCCCCCAGGGCTGCAGCACATAAGGACTGTGCGAGTCAAGCCTCCTAGTCCAATCACTAAAGACTAAGCTGTAAAGTGGAATTCCATGAGTGGAAAAGCCACTGGTCATACAGCCTCTCACTTTGCTGTTGCCCCCAGTGCCAATGGTTTAATCAAGAACTGTGATAAACCCCAGGCGCTGACAGCATAAAAATGAATGAATGTATGTGTCTTTTTTTTTTACCCCTGTTCCTCTGGTCTCATGGTGACCTCAGTTTCAGAGTCCCCATACTGATAATGATAATAATAAAAAATAAAAATAAAAATATCCAGATTTTTTCTAGCGCTGAATCATGTCAAGCAAAACGAAATCAATGCGCTCCAGTTTGGCGATTCACGGCAGATCACTGGAGAGACGTTGTACCGGCCACAACCCCAGGTGGATACCTCACTCAGTATGGCTCTGTGACAAAGGTATCACTGTTGAGCTGAGTAAGGGGTTGTTCAGTAGGCCAAGGCCTGTTTATCCTGGCTCAAAACAGGCACAAACTGCACACCACTGAAAGGAACCAACTTAACTTTTATGATTCAGAAGGATTAAGTGTATGTGCAGGGCTCTTCTGGCTGGTGGCCTCACTGCCGCGCAACATTGATGGCCTCCCTGCGGACTTCTGATTCTGGGGTACAACATTAAAAAATATTTTTAAATTCTTTTATATCGAGGATAATGGACTAAGCACTTAAGTGCTTTTTTTTTACATCCAGTTCCCGTGTGTATGCAGTTTTGTAAATACTGTCATCCGTTCCCACCAGCACACAATGGCCTACTCTTACAAAAAGTGGAACAGGATTTAACGTGTGCGCAAGATGTTCTGCGTGCGTTCGCACACGGGGCCTCGGTTTATAGTCTCATCTGAAGGACTTTGATGAGACTAGGTATGGCTGGGGAGGTGAGATTGG
>CM054163.1:19742600-19812600 GCA_028751875.1 Rapana venosa | reverse complement strand
TCTGAAGACTCGTTGAAGTCTCTCCACTGGTACACAGCCTGTCGCACTGCGGGATTGTGAAACCACAGCTGCAGAAAGGTGTTGACGTAACAAGTGGCCCCCAGGTTTTTTAGACCCACAAATTTTCCCTGCAGATAAAATAATACTATTAATGACAACAACAAAAAACCTACGAATAATAGATATTTGGAAGACAATTAATCAATGACACAGTTAAGGGGGACGGGACAGCTCAGTGGTTGGAGCACTCGCTTTCCCCCAGCTAAGGTTAAGCAGCATCGAGCGTGGTTACCAAGTGGATGGGTGACCGTTTGCGTGCCTTGGCTCCAGTACAGTCCCTCAGTTCTCAAAGCTGTAAATGGGTACCTGCCTCTTTAGGGTCAGGGAAAGTAAAGCAGCGAGGGAGAGGAGATGGGCGCCGCCCTCAATATGCTGGCCCTAGAGAAGTGAGGTTTCTGTCGCCTCCACACACCCCCCCCCCCCCCCCCACCAACAACCTTATAGGTTATGGGACACCTTTACCTTTTTTTTTTTAACCTTACAGTTTAGACATTCATTTGACTAACAACTAAAACATGACATTCTGGGTTCAATTCCCAGCCTTGCCGTTTCTTCCCAGTTTGACGGAAAAAAATCAGACTGAATGTCAGGTCATGAGGAGGAAGCTCAAAACCAGTTAATAATAATAATAATAATAATAATAAATGGAATTTATATAGCGCTGTATCTTGCACAGACAAATCAAAGCGCTCTAAACCAGTTGAACCCATGTGATTTTAAACTTGTGCACAACAACAAAAATGTGATTTCAAACTTGTGCACAACAACAAAAATCCCACGACAGTTGAACATCAAAAAGAGCAGGGAGGTACCTCCTGACTGTCTCAGCAAAAACTGATCAGTTCAATTCCCAACTGTACCTCAGAAATGTGGCTACCACAATGGCGTGGATAAAACTGGTCGTACACACAAAAATCTCCTCACTGGTAAACCTCGGAGCTCTAGATGAGCAACGAGAAAAAAAAAAAGAAAAAAAAAAAAGAATGACACGCTAATTCAACACACACACAGAGGTGATGTACATGTGTGCACTTGTTACGAGTGTAGTCAATACATAATTGTGTGTGTGTGTGTGTGTGTGTGGGTGGGTGCGTGGGTGTGTGAAATAAGTCTGTGTTCTAGTCAACTGTCTTATAACATTGAATTCATATATTGGTGTATGGTGTGCGTGGGCGTGTTCGCACACACATGTACGTGCGTGTGTACGTGCTGCGTATATGCGTGCGTAAAAATAAGTTTTTATGTCTTCTAGTCAATGGGTTTAAAATTGTGTTCACAATTGATGTGTGTGCGTGCGGGCGTTTGCGTGTGTGTGCGCATGCGCGCGTGTGTGTGGTGTGTGTGTGTGTGTTCGTGACATTTTATTTGAAAACCAATATGAAATATAGCTTTTGTGTCTTTGATATATTTGATGTGTATCAATCTGCCTGTCAGTATTGTAATTGCCCTTCATGGGATGATTAAAGTGTTTTTGACTTGACTTGACTTGACTTGACTAGACTACGCCCGATGTGGCCCAGCCACGTAGAGCTGGCAGACTGGGTCACTGCAACAGACTGGGCACAAGATTCACCATCCAAGTCAAGTCAAGTCAAGTCAAAATTTTATTTCCAGATGGTACATTGAATAAGCAACGCATTTGCTTTTTTTCATCAAGCTATCTATCTAAGAACAATTTCTTAATGATTATACTAAGATACTACATTATTGCATAATTTACCATTAAATTAAACCAGTGAAAAAAGGAAAATCGACTGGACTAAAACTTTAGCAGGGCCAGGGTACACAGGAGGAGTATGCATAGCCGCTCTTTTCTACCAACTTACAGACGTGTACATATGTGCCACATGCATGCAGCGCACACACTCACACACACATGCACAGACACACACACACATGCATACAAACGCACACTCACATACTTTTTTTTTTCTCTCTTGCCTTCCTTGGCTAGAGCTGCTAGGTTCACCAATTGTGTGATTTTTTTTTTAGCATGGGACTGTGCCCCCCCCCCCCCCCCCCCCCCCCCTCACCCACCACCATCATTTAGGTAGCAGCATTCCAGCTTCAGAGGATGGTGTCTAAACACGACACCTGTGTGCATGCGTTTGATTGGGGGTTTTTTGGTCATCCGTTCCTACCAGCACATAATGAACTACCCTTCCGAAAAAAAAGAATGGGTTTTAAATATGTGTGCAAGATGTTCTTCTTGTGTTCACACACAGGGCCTTGGTTTATAGATAGTTTCATCCAAAGGACTTTGACGCTCAGTTCGATTTTTTGGTCAAACTGATAAGAAAGGGCAAGGCTGGGAATCAAACCCAGAACCTCAGGGTTTATTTGTTGGCAGGAAAACGTCTTAACCATCTGCTACCCTCCTTTTTATATATACACACACACACATTACACACATTACACTCACACACACACACACACACATCAGAGGTATACTTAGTCTCAATGCCAAGCACTAAACAACACCACTGTACCACAAGCTACTTACATCTTCCCTCCTCTCATTCTCAGGGTTGAAGTCGTTCCACTGGTTTTCGTCCAGCTGTTTGAACCATGACCTTTCTCCCAGTCCGTTCAGGCAAAACGGGTTGCCTTTGCAATTACGCCTGCAATACATAACGCAGATCAGACAAGTCAAACGAATCCGAATCCTCTCCAAACATATCATAATATTTATACTGGTGTTGATCATGGAAGCGATATATATGCTGTCACCTCATTGAAATCAGTTTAAAAATAGTCCCACTGATGTTAACAATAACACCCAACCATGTCACACAAACATTTGGCACTTTACCATACGAGTCATAACACTTGAATTCCCTGAAGTCAGAATGCAGCTACCTTAATGGTGGGCAAATGGTCGCATGCGAAAAGTCTCATCACTGGTAAACTTTGGACTTGGAGCTCTAGCTGAGGAATTGCCTGGGAAGGAGAGGGGGGACCCACTTGAATTTAAACCATAGAAGAGATTTTGATTTATTCTTTAAGCTGAATTTGTGCTAAAATCTACATGAGAAAAGAAAACCGAGAGGTCATATAGAATTACCAATCTGGTTGCAAATCTCTGTTGAATCACACATCTAGTCATTCCATCAACCAAACTTTTTCAGTGCAAGACGTCACATGTACACATGTGTATAAAATCAGAATAAAAGTGTATTTTAGCAATTGGCGAACAATCTGAATCTGTGCTTTTCTTGTCTAAACAGTATTTCAAGGGAAAAGGTAATGGTAAAGGTGTCCCAGAACCTGTAAGGTTGTAGGGGAGCTCATTTCTCTAGGTGCCAACATACTGAGGGCTGCACCCATCTCCTCTCCCTCGCTGCTTTACATTTCCTGACCCTAAAGAGGCAGGTACCCACTCACAGCTGGATGAACTGGGGGACTGTACTGAAGCCAAGGTGTGCAAACGGTCACCCATCCAAGTGGTAATCACGCTCAAACCTGTTTAACTTGGCTGGGGGAACGCGAGTGCTCTGACCACTGAGCTATCCCGTCCCCCTATTTCAAGGAGGAAGTTACTCTTCGCAATCCAAAATCATGGTAAATCATCAGTTGTTTGAAAATGCATGGTGTCAAGAGTTGCTAAACTGGATAATAATATGGGTGACACTAAACTTAGTTCAGTAAAACAAGGCAAAAACCACAGAATACTAGGCTCAAAATGCATAATTTATAAATTAATTCTCACCCACACACAAAAAACACCCTTTCTCAGAATCATTCATTAATGCTTATTCCATTATCCTCGAAATAAAAGAATAAAATAAAAAGTAAATAACAATCACGCATGACATAGCCACACAATAACACAGAGTACATAGTGATTCACACGTGCGCACACACACACACACACACACACACACACACACACACACTATACAAACCAAACCATCAGACTTTCAAAACAAAATCTCAGATAATCCTATGCACTGACTGCATTCGTTCTACAACTTCTGCTATGATCGGGAAGGGAGGTGGGAGGTGAAGGGGGCTGATGAAAGTTAAAAAGTAACAAATTTGTACTTTATAATGCAGAAAATACAACACCCAATCTTGCAGGGGTAATACAGCACATAATAATGTGACACTCCACCACATAAAGAGCTGCATTGTACTGAAGCTCGATTTTGATTACATGCTATCAATTTGCAGAAGAAGAAAAAATCAACCAAAAAAAAAAAAGAAAATCACACAATTCTTTTTAAAAAAGGTTATTATAAACTGAAATGCTAGACACCAGGAAGTGACAAAATAGGATTTTGACAAATTTTGCTTTGTAACTGGAGGTCAGCATAAGGGGCTCGTTTTCTTTTTTTTTAAATGCATTTTTAAAGCAAAATGGACACAAAATTACACCTTAAGACTCTGTACAAGGTAGAAGAAAACTTAGTTTTATTTCATCTAAATCTCAAAAATCAACAACCCGCATGTCTAAAATGACTCCTAGCCGGGAAACGTGGGATTAGGTGCAATGCGACTCATTTCGAGGTGGAAGGTCACTAATTTTCTCCCTGTTTTTTTTTTAAACTCCATAGACTGCCACCCCCCTATCTTCAAGGAGCAAGAACACAGCGTACACAACAGCAGCGCGAGTCACAGACCTGCACTGGCCCCTGACGCATGGGTGAGGTTGAGGCGGTAAGCGATGATGGCGTGGGCGAAGGTGACGTCCTCGGCACTCCCCACACTCTCCACCCACTGCCAGGCCGCTTTGTCCAGCTGTACTTTGCCTGGCATCTTCCGTCTACACATGGGATGGTGGTGATTATTGTTGACATTATTGCTGTTGTTGTTAGAATGTTGACAGATTCACACATGGGATGGTGGTGATTATTGTTGACATTATTGCTGTTGTTGTTAGAATGTTGACACATTCACACATGGGATGGTGGTGATTATTGTTGACATTATTGCTGCTGTTGTTGTTGTTGTTAGAATGTTGACAGATTCACACATGGGATGGTGGTGATTATTGTTGACATTATTGCTGTTGTTGTCGTTGTTGTTGTTAGAATGTTGAAAGATTCATACTAGCTCATTTCTATCAGTCCTTCGGATGAGACTATAAACCGAGGCCTTGTGTGCGAACGCATGCAGAACATCTTGCGCACACGTTAAATCCTGTTCCGCTTTTCGAAAGAGTAGGCCATTGTGTGCCGGTGGGAACAGATGACAAAATTGACAAAACCGCATACACACGGGGACTGGATGTAAAAAAGCACACGAGTGCTTATTCCATTATCCTCGATAAAAATATTTTAAAAAATTTTAAGTCATCTGAGCGCTTTGATTTGTTGCTTTACAAGATTCCGCGCTACATAAATTCCATATATTATTATTATTATTTCCAAGCTTATGCATTGTTGTTTCGATACTCTTCTTACCTGGGAATTACTGTTGTGAGACTGTAAACTTGCAATCACTGGATGAGAAGCTTGCCCCTCTCTCTCTCTCTCTCTCTCTCTCTCTCTGCCTTCCCTTGAGGTGTGGGATGTGTAGTGCCTGGTCTTCTTCTGTGCTTGTCACTCTGCAGGAGGTCTGCCCACTGGCCTCAGCCAACACATTCCAACTTCAGAGCAGCTTATTTCATTGTACAGGTTGTATGACCATGTTTCTGTAACCCACCAAATGCCAACGTGAATGATGGGATTTTTAATATGCAAATAATTATATTCGATCTATATCTATATCTATCTATCTATCTATCTATCTATCTATCTATATATATATATATATATATATATATATATATATATATATATATATATACACAAAGGGCATTAAGGCACTAGAAAAACTGCGCTTGAAGTTGACCTGGGAGATTGTAAAAATCCCCTCCCTTAATTCACCAGACACTGCCGAGATTCAAACCCATGACTTCATATGAAGAACTCAAGGAATTGAAGTCAAACAGTCTTAACTACTCGTAGTCAGTACTTGGTGGTAGCCTCCATCTTTTTTGTTTCCAATTATCTTGCCAAGATACAACTACAACTAGTACAAGTACTAAAGTAGCCATGTTCCAATTCTGAGGAATGTTTCTCCTTTGGCTTTCAGTTTAATTAATAATTTGTAATGACTAATGCTAAAACAGTAAAAGCTTCCCATGAACAAGACATCCCCACATGACCTTTAAAAGTATTAACAGCACTTAACATAGGCCTTAGCACTTTGTTTGCATCAATAAGTTGAATAAGTAACAACTGATAAATTGATAAAGCTTTTACTTTAAAACCTGGTCTGAACATAACACACTATACAAGTATAGTACAGTTTATATTTCCAGGTTTGGCTTGTTTATTTAATAAGACCTGCACTGTTTCGCACTGCATGATAACAGATAATCTTATATTCGCATTGTAGGCTGCTCTCTCAAGGAGAACATGGTGTGTCACATTACTGCAGCTTCTGAAATAGAATTTTCTTTTTATTCCTGTGTGTTATACCATTGTTTGAGTTTGCTAGAGTAGTACTATAAAATATTGTCAGACATAAAAAAAAATTAAAATGATAAATAACTTTCTTGTTGCTGTTGACTTCTTTTGTGTGCATGAAAGGCAAACTGTACACAGGTCTAGGACACAGGGTTTCTCTTTATCATTTCATCGTAATAGACTAGCACTCTGACCATGATTGTGCTCTTAGTCTTAGTTGTACTTGTAGATGAGGTGAACTCAACTGTCAAGTTTTTAAATAACATCTGAACCCAAAATTGTTCTGTATTTATGTGTCATTATGTTTCCTACAAACCATCAAACTGCAATAATGTAAAACTATCATTATCATGACAATGTCACTATATAAATTATAATACCATTTTATCATAATAATGACTAAATAAAATGTTTATTGTATGTGGAAAAAGTTAAAATCACCATTTCAAAAGACTTTAATTATACTCAAGGAAAGCCCATGTTTCCAATCTGCAAAACAGCATGGAACTATTATTGTTTACACAGGTCCTTACCCATAAAAAATTAAATGAATTAACAACAACAAAAAAGGGAAACTTATGTTCAAGTTATGAAAGACCAACTGGCAACTGTTTGCGTTAGCAAAGAAAAGAAATTAGTCCAAATGGACCATAATCGCTGTCAGAAAACACTTTCATAAGGAGGGTGGGTGAGGGTTGAAAGTTTACAATAAAACTCGTTAAGTCTTTAAACGTGGACTACAAGTTACCAGGAACAAGTGAAAAAAATTACCTGGAACAACTGCACAAGTTCAACAACTCGACAAGAAAGCGAAAGCTGGCACACAAAAGTCAGATCACGAATTAAATCTCATCACTGCCGGTACAGCGCAAGCTATATTCTGCTTCAATAGGCTTTGCAATAAGTTACTGCCGTGTTCAGAAAAGTCATACACACTTATCAAGATCGTTATCTGCTTGAACAACACAATAATAAACTGTAATGTGTGCGAAGATTGCGCTATGGTCGCGCCTTTCAACTCTCAGTTTCTTGGAGTAGTGCCCCTTCGCCGAAGATTTGGCTGCACTCCACTTTTTAGAATCTTGTTGTGTTGTAGGGCCTATTGTGTTGTGTTGTATTTTGTTGTATTGCATTGTATTGTGTCAGATTTTATTGTAATATAAATTGTGTTGTATTGCATTGCATTGCATCAGATTTTATTGCAATATGTTGTATTGCGTTGCACTGTGTACCATTTCAATCACAGCAGATTTTTCTGTGATGATCAGTATGCTTTTCTGGAGGAGGGCTCTCACAAGAAGAGCAACAACACTTGAAAAAAACCAAACACTGTCTGTATGTTCTTCCTTCTCCACGGATGTGACCCCTTAGAATGTTACCAGGGACAATTCTCATTGTGCCTTGGGTTCTATTATGTGCACTAAGTATTATGTATGAACGGGATAGCCCAGTAGTTAGAACATTGGACTCGAAATCTGACCACCCTGCTTCGATTCCCCTTGAAGGGATATTTTCCCCTGGAGTTAACATCAGTGCAGACTCCACTCTCCCCAAAAGTCCTTAGGATGAGACCATAAACCGTGGCGCTGTGTGCAAATGCACGCAGAACATCTTGCGCACACGTTAAATTATGTTCCGCTGTTTGTAAGAGTAGGCCAATTTGTGCCGGTGGGAACAAATGACAAATTTACACAACCGCATACACACGGGGACTGGATGTGAAAAAGCACATAAGTGCTTATTCCAGTATCCTCGATATAAAAGAATAAAAAAAAAATGTGTATACTGCACACACGACCTTCGTCTAGACTTTCGACAAGACTATCATCTGAAAGACTAGTAATCCAGATCACCACTCAGGCTCTCTCTCTCTCTCTCTCTCTCTCACATAGACACAGCACAATTATATATATATATATGTATATATATAATATATATATATATATATATATATATATATAAAATATAAGATAAAGAGAGAGAGAGAGAGAGAGAGAGAGAGAGAGAGAGAGAGAGATTCTTTCATATCGAGGATAATGGAATATGCTGTTTTGTAAATGTTGTCATCGGTCTCCAGATGAGAGAGAGAGATACTGTCCCATCATCCTGCAGTGCCTAACCTCTGTGTCTGTGAATTTTGTTAAAACTGTTGATTATTGTTGGTTGCATGTGTAGGAGTAGGTCGATTGCAAGCACTTTGATTTGTTGTTGTTTTTTTAAAATACAAAATATAGCACTATATAAATTCCATTTATTATTCTTTTTATTATATCCTTCCTTCTCCATGGAAGTGACTCAGACAGAATTTTACCACAGACAACTCTTATTGTGCCATGGGTTCTATTATGAATAAATATTTAATATAATGTGTGTGTGTGTGTAAGACCTTGATTGGTGGTCTGGATTACTAGTCTTTCAGATTATAATTTCAAATTTACATCTCATTTAACAATTAAAACAAACAACAAAAAAGGAGCTGAACAACAACAGTGGGTGTATGATTTCCATTATAACATACATTAACAAAACAGAGGCAAGCTGCCTAATGGTATGGCATCTCCCTCCTTCCAGCTTCCCCTGAAAACCCCCCACCCCCTTATTGTGTAGCAGACCTTCGTACATGAATCTGATGAAACCTCTGTAGTTTTCAGGATTTTTAATCTGAAATTTAAAAGTTGACGAGGTGACAGCAGCCCTGATATCGCCTCTGTGGTCGGCGGGACTATAAACAACAGGATTGAATTGGATTCATGAGCCTTCTGAAACCCTACACTTGGGTTTTCCATAATGTGGTACATGAATCTGATGAAATCATTGTAATTACATGAATCTGAGGAAGTATTATGATTTTGTTCTTTTCCTTTAAATCGACTTGAAGTCTACATCTGTGTGTGTTTATTTATTTATTCTTTTATATTGAGGATAATGGAATAAGCACTCTATGTGCTTTTTTACATCCAGTACCCGTGTGTATGCAGTTCTTTTTTTACAGCCAGTCCCCGTGTGTATGCAGTTTTGTAAATTTTGTCATCCGTTTCCACCGGAACACAATGGCCTAGTCTTCCGAAAAGCGGAACAGGATTTAACGTGTGCGCAAGATGTTCTGCATGCATTCGAACACGGGGCCTCAGTTTATTGTCTCATCCGTGTGCGTGTGTGTTGTTGTCAGAAATGCAATGTTGATAGTGACAGGAAGCAGTATTTAGCCAATACAAGACACAAATGCAGCTATTTATGTAATAGTTAAGTTTCACGCTTTTATTTAGAATTCTGAAAGGGAAATCACAAAACATATGCTGCTAATGCAACCCTGATGACGAGATGCGATGCTTGGAAAGAAGACCTGATAGATGCTACAGATGAGTAGTCAAGACCATTTGACTTCAGTCCAGTGGGTACAAAGTCCTGGGTTCGAATGTCAGTGTCAGCGCCTGTTGAGATGTCAGTGGGGATTTTTATGATCTTCAGGTCAACTTCAAGTGCAGACCTACCAGTGCCTTAATTTTCTTCATGTATACACATACACGAGATGAAATACAAAAGTTAAAGATCCCGTAATTTCTTTTTATGAATACACATGCAGAAGATCCAAATATGAAAGTTAAAAGATCCTGTAATTTATGTTCGAGTTC
Organism: Rapana venosa; assembly: GCA_028751875.1. NCBI lineage: Eukaryota > Metazoa > Mollusca > Gastropoda > Neogastropoda > Muricidae > Rapana > Rapana venosa. Next base: position 19,802,453 of record CM054163.1, on the reverse strand, counting down.
GGTGGGTTTCGGGAACACAAGCATACCCAGCATGCTATCTGTAGAATAAAATGAGGTGATCTGAGGTCAGAATGTGTTGGCTGAGGCCAGCCGGCAGATCTCCTGTGAAGTCACAAACACAGGAGAAGACCAATCACTATGGGCCCTACCTGGCAAGGGGAGAAAGAGAGAGAGAGAGAGAGAGAGAGAGAGAGAGAGAGAGAGAGAGAGAGAGAGAGAGAGAGAAAGAGAGAGAGAGAGAGAGAGAGAGCTGACTCCACCCTAGTGGCAAAGAATCTCTAAAGGAACTTCAAGGAACTGTAGCATACTGCTGTTTTCACTACAGAGATTGAGCTATGTCAACATAGAGACAAAGAAAGGTTACAAAGAAGAATGGCCAATGGTGGTTTGTGCATTTATCACATGCAGGAAGACAGTAACTTCTTTTCAGCCCTTAACTGGATATCATACATCAGCCAAGGAAGGTTTTTTAAAAAATTTCAATAACCGTGTGCACCAGCTGAGAAAAATGCGAGAAAACTCTCAAGGAATTTTTTTTAAAAAAAAGGTCTTAAATATATTAGGCTGAAGTCAAAGCAAACTTGCAAAAGAATAAAAAACCATCAGGAGAGAGAGAGAGAGAGAGAGAGAGAGAGAGAGAGAAAAGAGAGAGAGAGAGAGAGAGAGAGAGAGAGAGAGATGTGTGTGTGTGTGTGAGAGTGCACGCTATCCCCTGTCGATGCACACATTCTCTCTGTAATGTTTCATACCATACAAAGCACATACACTCATTTCAACATTTCTTTTAATTATACAAAAAACAAATAAACCCTGCAATGATAAGAGTTTGCAACTTTTGCAGATTTCACAAAAAGTATCACTTGAAAAAAAAAAAGCCATTTAAAAAAGAAAAAGAAAAATGAAGTGTTGATGCCATTGGTAAGAGGCAATCAGTGACAGCAACAATCACAGCAACGTGTCTGTTCATCATTATTTTATCCTGCTGTTTTATTCATCACATGTAGTATGAATGTAGCAGTACTCTAAAACTAAGCTAGCTGTTCGGAAATACCCACTTACATTTTTTTGGGTAAAGTATGATATTTACAGTTTGCTGTTTTCCTTGAATTTTCTGTTTTTACCTTGGATTTATGTTTCCATATTGAATAAAATAATCACATGTGAACACATACACCTTCCTTTCACTTTCATAGGAGTCATTAAGTTTTTCCCCCCTTTGTTTATTCTCACAGTTTTCTGTAAAACACTTCATGCACTGATAAAAAAACAACCCATCTTGTATTTCACTTCAGTACTTATACTTCAGTCACACTGAAATCTCATAACTCTCACACAACAGAAAAAAACAACCAAATCTGCATTTTGACTGCTGAATGGACATTTTTTAAATGAAAACCTAAAAATAAATACAACAGATGTAGCATGAATTTCTATAACATTTGATAACCTTAAAAACGGGTAACATCAAACGTCCCTATTACTCTTTCTTCTCCTTCGGGTCCTCCTTGAAATGAAGGAAAACGAAGCTGAAGATGACGACGCCCACCATCATGGAAAAGGCAGAGGTGTAGTACGGGAACGCTGAGGGGATGTAGCGCTCATACTGTGTGTGTTGTAGAGGCCACACCGACACCTGCACACCACACAATGTACACACACCTCTGTCACAACACTGCAAACTCAATAGTTACAGAAAACGAAGGAAGGAAAAATACAATCAAAATAAAAAGTGAGAAAAAACATGAATGAAAAAATAAAAATGTACATAAACAGCCCCCCACTGTTCACTTACGTACATTCCCTTTTTTTTTGTTTTGCCGAGTCTTGATTTACCAATTTGTAAGGAACAACACTAAACTTCATTACCTCTTGCAAGATTTTGGGACGAACTTGAATTTTTTCCATTAAAAAAATTACTGTAACTGTTAGTATGAACACACTTTATACTGATCTGGACTCAGATGACTTTCATGAAAACTATTTGCAAAATCAAACTACACAAAGAAAAAACCTTCAAGAGAACCACCATTATTTACATAAGCATGCAAAAAGAGGACTCTACACACTGCCAACAACTTCTAGCAATGCAAGACTTCACAGCAAAAGATGGACCATGGGTTTAAAAAAAAAAAAGGTCTGATAGCCAGTATTTCTGTTTTGAGCTATATATGAATGATCTGAGGGCTAACTGAGTAAGTGAGCAAGTATGTTTGCATGTGTGTGTGAGTGTGTGTGTGTGCGCGCGCATGCGTGTGTGCACTGTTTTTTTCTTATTCTTTATTTCTGGCAGTAAATGCAATTTAGATAAATAAGCACTTTTCAACAATTTATTCTTTTATGGAACCCAACTCAAAGAAATAAAAACTTTAAAAAGTCACACATCTATTGGGGAATGTTTTCAACAAGGATGAGGAAGATGAAAGAGGAGAAGTTATTGTCGCCGACACAAAAAAGCATGCAAAACAAAAAGCAAACCAAAACAAACTGGACTGAGATTAACAACTGTTTGATACGTTAAAGTGTAAGATGCTACATGTTCAGTTTGTTTCAAGTCCACTGACCTGGGTTGTGCTGAAGAGTCGTGTGTAGCCCACACGGTTGTAGTCCACACGGAACTGGAAGACACCGTAGACGTCAGGCAGTTTGAAGCTGGTGTAGAATTTTCCGTCTGGAGCAAAACAAACAACAACAAAAACCACGATGATTCTCTCATGTAACTGACTGACTGAAGATAGTTTCATGATGCCCAGCTTGACAGTTAAGGTGGTGATTTTTGTTCGTTTTTCTCTTTGCCTTGTTTTGGAGCAAGCTACTAGACAGTCTAGATGTAGAGTGATTGCATTGGATTGCAGCTCGGTTTATGGTAGAAGTTTTTTTCAGGGCCTAAAATTCAGGCCATTTTACCTAAGGAGAACATGATACAAAAGTACGAGTCAGTTTAGTGCAAAACCATCTTTTTAATATTCTTTTTCTTGTCAACAGGCTTGGTCTACGTAAGTGCGTTTTAATACTGAATTTTAACTGAAGTAACACTTGTTGAAGATTCCACTATGGGAGCTAAATGCATGTGATGCAGCAAGAGATATTGGTTTACTGTGTCATTTTAACGGCTGACATCCAGAAAACCAACCATTTATATGTAATGGATGGGGGCTGCGGTCAATGCTTTGAACCTCAATTCTTTTGTTTTCAGAAGTGCTTTACCTTCATGCCATCAAACAACAGAAACAAAAGCAATTTTATGATACTTTCCCTGATTAGGAAGTTTGCCACATTTATAACATACTAACAAAAACCACCTTGGGCCTGAATTTTTTTTTATCATCTCTTAGCAGTTTTGCAAGCTCTGGGCCTACCAGAAAAGAACACCCCCCCCCCCCCCCCCCCCCCCCCCCCTTATAATTACACTTGACTTTGCTTGTAACATTTTGTCAGGTATGCTGATGATACAGCACTCAAGATATCACAAGCATGAGGAGAATTCTCTATATAGCCAATGCAGAGGGCAACACAGCTGGCCCTTTGTTAACCCTAGTAGCGCTAAATAAACAGCAACAAGCCTCACTTCTATTGGCTGAATTAACATTGGCTAGCATTGTTTTGGAGCAGGGTGGGCTCAAACAACCCTTGATATTGATATATAAAACTGAATTAAATGTGTTAAGCTATAGATCACTGGAAAGAAGAGATAATATGCTTTTAAATGAGTATAATTTTATAATAGTGTGTAGTGTTTATGATTATATAAAAAAAAAATCATGTGCGCACTACCGATCGCTGTTCCACTGTCAGGGCCCCAGATCGATTTTAACACAATAAGCAAAGTTCTTGCGGTGCATAAATGTCATGATTAGGTAAACACTATTTCTTGACATTAGTTTTAAAAAAATAAGGAGTTTTTATCGCTTTATCGGTCACCAAATACTCGGAAAAGTTCAGCAACAGGATCGACACCATCGCGACCGTCATGGCGGAATGTGCGAAGTGGTGGCTTTCTATGACAAAAATACAAAGATCGCTTGATTTCATGTGATGCAAAGTACTCAGCAGCATAGCGATTTGACTCAACAACAGTTATTTCAAAGCCTCGTTGCGTCAAAATAAAGTAAAACAATCTGTGATGTCGAAATCGCCGAGTAGCGAAGAAGTCCATCCAGCAAAACTAGCACCGCTCGATTCAGTCCGATCGCGATCGATTTTTACCAAGTTTTTAAAAAATATTCCACAATCCTTACCTCATCGTCTCTCTCATTGTTTATTTCAACCAAATCCAGCCTCTAAAACTCCTCCTCGCTGTCAATTTTGTAAAAAAGCTCGAAAAACGCTTGAAGAAATTCTAGTGCAAACGCTGGCCGCCATTTTTGTTGAAGACGATCTCGGCTGGTCCAAAAAAAATTTAAAATACACTCTTAACCAATCAGATTCTTCGTTGCTTGTGTGTGTCAAACGACCTTCACCCCTTTCTGCGGGCCTACAACGGCCTTAACATTCATTGGCTGACCTTTGAAAGCGAAAGTAAGCTTTCAACTATGATCACCCACGTCATCCCGGAATATTCCGGGATCCGCCACACAGCCTAGACCCGCCTTTACCGGAATATTCCGGGAACCGCGCCACTAGGGTTAAATGTCCAAAAGACCAAAGTGATGCACATTAACAGTAAAGATACCCCTCAGAATATCCAAAAATCAATGGAATACATCTGGAATATGTTCAGAATTTCAAATATGTAGGTTCTGTAAGAGAGAATAATGGCTCCTGCCTACAAGACATTAAAGCCAGAAATGGTATGGCAAAGCAAAAGATGATTCAGTTAAAACCATTTTTGGAAAGACAGAGGAATATCTAAATATCTTAAAACCAGAATTGTCAGAACACTAATCAGGCCTGTATTGCTGTATGGGTCAGATGCCTGGACATTATGAAAATTGGAGACAAAACAACTGCAGCGGATATGTGGTTCTACTGGCGACCTTTAGTCAAAAGTCTAATTCTTTAAAAACAAAATAAACAAAAAACCTCTCTTTGGGTGCATAGAAAAGCATCTAGATATTGTAGTCACTTCTTCATTCAAAATAACCAATTACAGAAAACCACACTCCAAAGGGGTTTTACAACCACACAACAAAACACATACTCACACCAACTGACAATAAAGGATGATATATCAAGAGTCAAATGGTCAGACAGAAGAACAAATGAAAGCTTTCTTGATGAAACTCTCTGTGGAAAGAAAGACAAATGTTGGCTGAAATTGATAAGCGCAGATAGAGAAATGTTGGTCACGAAAAGAGAAAGATACAAACTCATCTGATAACCACGATTCTCCAAGGCAAGGTTGAGGGCAGAAGAAAAAGAGGCAGACCAATAACATCCTACACTGCCAACATCACTGAAGTCAGTGGCCTTGGAGGGCTAAGGGAGATTGTAGAACTCAGCAGAGATACGGAAGGGTGGCATTACCCTGGTGGCATTATGTGTTAGCTCCAACTATCGACAACAGCAATGGAGACAGGTGACAATGACACTCAAGGAGAGAAAAGAGAGAGAGAGAGAGAGAGAGAGAGAGAGAGAGAGAGAGAGAGAGAGAGAGAGAGAGAGAGAGAGAGAGAGAGAGAGAGAGAGTTTTCAACAAACACAACTCACTCTTGTGCTTGAGGGTGGTGCGAACGAAGGGGTCGATGCGCACAAACTCCAGCTGCACATCATCACCGTTGAAGGAACGCCACTGTCCATTCACCAGCTCCTCAATCTGGATGGAGTAGTCCTGAAAACCCACCACACCACTTCCATTTACAACTACAGTATTTTCCTTGTGCTACGCTACCAACCCAACCAACCAACACACACAAACAAGAAAGGAAGGTGGCAGGATGGTTACAACATTCACCTGCCTGACAAATAAACCGTGAGGTTCTGGGTTTGATTTCCGGCCTTGCCCTTTCTTCCCCAGTTTGACGAGAAAATCGAACTGAATGTTAAAAGTCCTTCAGATGAGACTATAAAACCGAGGCCAAGTGTGCGAATGCATGCAGAACACCTTGTGCACAGGTTAAAAACCCGTTCCACCTTTCGGAAGAATAGGCCATCTCATGCCAGCAGGAAAAGGTGACAAAAACAAAACCTGGAATGCCTACAGGGGTTGTGTTTAGACACCATCCCTGAAGTCGGAATGTGGCTACCCAAATGGTAAGATGGAGGGGGGACGGGGGTTGGTCACATTTGCAACCTCGGATCCCTAGCCAAGCCCCTACCCTCCCCAAATGATAATAGCTTCTTTTTGAGTTCATCTTATAGAGAAAACCCCCACCCCCCAAAAAAAAACCAACAACTTTTTAAACACAACCAAGCACAATGCAAATTTATCTCACTTACAAATTCCATATTTCAAAAGAGTGGACTGGAGGAGTGAGTTGGGGGTATTAATAGTTTAACTCAACACCAGGGGAGAGGTTGGTGGTGCTGGTTTCACTCACAATGTCCTGGTTGATGATTGGAGTGAGTTGGGGGTATTACTAGTTCAACTCAACACCAGGGGAGAGGTTGGTGGTGTTGGTTTCACTCACAATGTCCTGGTTGATGATTGGAACGAGTTGGGGGGTATTACTAGTTCAACTCAACACCAGGTTGGTGGTGTTGGTTTCACTCACAATGTCCTGGTTGATGATTGGAACGAGTTGGGGGTATTACTAGTTCAACTCAACACCAGGGGAGAGGTTGGTGGTGTTAGTTTCACTCACAATGTCCTGGTTGATGATTGGAGTGAGTTGGGGGGTATTACTAGTTCAACTCAACACCAGGTTGGTGGTGTTGGTTTCACTCACAATGTCCTGGTTGATGATTGGAACGAGTTGGGGGGTATTACTAGTTCAACTCAACACCAGGGGAGAGGTTGGTGGTGTTGGTTTCACTCACAATGTCCTGGTTGATGATGTAGGCCGCGTCTGGCTCCTTCTGGCCAGTGCGGTGGTGGGCCACCTTGCCCACACGCAGCACGCCCTTCTGGTGGAAGGCCCAGGAGGCCAGGTTCTGGGCCAGCTCCTGGTTCCCGGACTGAGGGAACCTGCCCACACAGCCACCCGGCGGTGCTTAGCAAACACAGCTAGCTGGTGATGATGAGGAGGAGGATAATAATAATAATGTATGGAATTTATATAGCGCTGAATCTTGTAAAGCAACAAATCAAAGCGCTCAAATGATGACAGGCTAGGGCTGGTCAAGACCGAACGACACAATGGCCCCGATTGTGAACACAACATTTGGCAGTCATCGCAAGGGCACTGAATTTTTATACGGTACAGTAATCTGAGGGCGCAAGTCCCTACCGAGCTGTGTCTCTTTTGAAGAGATTTTCTCCCCGCAACAGTTAGCAAGGGACGCAAATCCAGCATAACTCAAGACTTGTAAGGATCCAGGATCCAGTGCTAAAATCAGCATGCCCCTTCCTTTATTGAGGATACTGGAATAAGCACTCATGTGCTTTTTTTTTTTTACATCCAGTCCCCGTGTGTATGTAGGTTTGTCAATGTTGTCATCTGTTTCCACCGGCACACACTGGCCTACTCTTCTGAAAAGCGAAAAAGGATTTAACGTGTACGCAAGATGTTCTGCATGCGTTTGAACACGGGGCCTCGGTTTATAGTCTCATCCGAAGGACTTTCACCAAGTCCGAGTGTGGTCAGTTCCTGCTATAATTAGCACCAGCTGGGCTGGGCTGGGCTGGATAGCTGCTGAGAGTGGCTGAAAGTGGGGGAAGCAGACAGCCGTGTCAACACTGCTTTACATTCTCAGTTGGCTTCTGACCCTACATATGTGACATGGACACCCTAGACCATAGCTGGGGAGGAGAGATTGGTATGAGCAGCATGGGAACAGCAGAGCAGGTACGTCACAGAAGATGAAACGCACCAACAACAAAAAACTCACAAAACTACACAAAAGATTCTTCAGACTTCACTTATCTGCAAGTATTTCAGATGAGAGAGTAAATCAAATGCTGCATTGCCATCTTGACACATGGCCATATCCCTGAAGTTTTTCTAACTTGCCATCTTGAAACATGGCCATATCCCTGAAGTTTTTCTAACTTGCCATCTTGACACATGGCCATATCCCTGAAGTTTTTCTAACTTGCCATCTTGACACATGGCCATATCCCTGAAGTTTTTCTAACTTGCCATCTTGAAACATGGCCATATCCCTGAAGTTTTTCTAACTTGCCATCTTGACACATGGCCATATCCCTGAAGTTTTTCTAACTTGCCATCTTGACACATGGCCATATCCCTGAAGTTTTTCTAACTTGCCATCTTGAAACATGGCCATATCCCTGAAGTTTTTCTAACTTGCCATCTTGAAACATGGCCATATCCCTGAAGTTTTTCTAACTTGCCATCTTGACACATGGCCATATCCCTGAAGTTTTCGTTTTCTAACTGCATAGAGAAGCTCTTCAAACGTTTCTATATGCTTGTGCTGTCTGATTTAGTGAAACTAACTTCACTAGTCACATAACTGTTGTGGTGTACAAGATATTATTGTGCTGAATGATCTAGTGAAACTTAATTTTGCTAGTCACACAATTGCCATCTGAGTTATACAAGATATCGTTGCAACAGTGATTAGGATGATTCGGACTGTCTTTTCATAGTTAAGGTGGCACAATCATCTTTTCTGCAAACATGAGAGAAGCTCAAATTAGCTGATACATGCACCATAGAGATAACCATTCACTCTCTCAGTGACGTAACACTGTGACCCACTTGTTGCCTTTGTTGGCATTCTGCACAGAGGACTGGAAGAATTCGTCAGAGAAGAAATCCAGGGATCCCACGAAGACCACACGAGCGTTGTTCCGAGCCTGAAGGGCAGCCACCAGCAAGGTGTTGGTGCCCACTGCATGAGGGAACTGCCCATCAAACAAAACACAAATATCTTAACTCTCAGAGGACGGCTGTCCGCTATAGCGGATCGGTGTAAAGCCACGGTTTCGGACGACTCGCCGCTATAGCGGATTTGCTGTTTGCAGATTTTTCATGTGGCGGCCGCAAGATACTATGACTCGTGCAGCTAAACATAGCTTCGTGAGCCTGTCCAAGGTCGAATGCAGTGCGTTGTTGGGTGATTCCTTGTGTTCCGAGCTCTTTGTTCGCGGTTGTAGAGAGTAGCCGACATGCCAAGCATTTTTGCATATGTGTCAGAAGCAAAATAGAAGGGATCAGATTAGGTCTCCATGACCGGCGTTTTACTAAAGTGAGAGCTTCAATTTTTATATATGTACTAACCCAGTATGTTATACATAAGTTCAGAAAATTTCATTTTCTTACTATGTGTTTTGTATTTTTTATGATTTTTTTTACTAACCATTACAAATGGGCCGTCTGTGGGGGAAAGCAAGGGAGAGAATTGGCCGTCCCGAGTGAGTTAATTTCTACACATCAGATAAAACAACAACAACAACAACTTGACAGATTACACACTCACAAATAAAGTAACACTAACATTGCACACAGCTCCAAAATGCGCCTTGAGCCACCAAATCTGCGTTCACTTGCGACCTCAAAAACGAACAGAGTAGAATACACCAATACTTCTCTTAGACAAACCGTGTCAGTATCAACAGTCCTTTCCCATACATAATTCTATGAACACACACTCTCTCTCTCACACACATTCTCGCAAGCCTGACCTCTTCGATCTTGCCGGTGGGGGAGTGGGAGTAGGCAGTGGACGAGGCGTGGAGAATGTTCAGCACCAGAGGGTTTTCAGGGTCGCTTACCATCCTGTCAACAACAAAACACACAAAAGACTAAACCAAACAATCTTCCTTTTCATCTTCAGCTGAACTCTTAAAGTTCACCACTGAAACGGGTTGGGTTTTTTTTTTGCATGTATAACCACTTTCTCACCATAAACCCTTTCATTACCAGTCTTTCTGTTTCGCAGAAGTCCCGCACTGGTTTAATAAATTCCAAAAATAATTAAAAATATCTATAAAGACAGGTATAAACATTTGTGACTTTGCAGAAAGTGGCTGGTCGTGGTGATTCTTACAAAACAGAATGTCTGACGGAGAAAGGGGTCAAGTGGATGATGCTCAAATAATGCCACATTTCTGCCCCGTAAGCCATGAGCCATTCGGCTTGCAGAAATGCAATATTGGTGCTGCAAGAGATAAGGCTGCCACATTCTATTTTAACCCTAGTAGCACGGTTCCCGGAATATTCCGGGAAAGGCGGGTCTAAGCTGTGTGGCGGATCCCGGAATATTCCGGGATGACGTGGGTGATCATAGTTGAAAGCTTACTTTCGCTTTCAAAGGTCAGCCAATGAATGTTAAGGCCGTTGTAGGCCCGCAGAAAGGGGTGAAGGTCGTTTGACACACACAAGCAACGAAGAATCTGATTGGTTAAGAGTGTATTTAAAATTTTTTTCGGACCAGCAGAGATCGTCTTCAACAAAAATGGCGGCCAGCGTTTGCACCAGAATTTCTTCAAGCGTTTTTCGAGCTTTTTTACAAAATTGACAGCGAGGAGGAGTTTTAGAGGCTGGATTTGGTTGAAATAAACAATGAGAGAGACGATGAGGTAAGGATTGTGGAATATTTTTGAAAAACTTGGTAAAAATCGATCGCGATCGGACTGAATTGAGCGGTGCTAGTTTTGCTGGATGGACTTCTTCGCTACTCGGCGATTTCGACGTCACAGATTGTTTTACTTTATTTTGACGCAACGAGGCTTCGAAATAACTGTTGTTGAGTCAAATCGCTATGCTGCTGAGTACTTTGCATCACATGAAATCAAGCGATCTTTGTATTTTTGTCATAGAAAGCCACCACTTCGCACATTCCACCACGACGGTCGCGATGGCGTCGATCCTGTCGCTGAACTTTTCTGAGTATTTGGTGACCGATAAAGCGATACAAACTCCTTATTTTTTGAAAACTAATGTCAAGAAATAGTGTTTACCTAATCATGACATTTATGCACCGCAAGAACTTTGCTTATCGTGTTAAAATCGATCCGGGGCCCTGACAGTGGAACAGTGATCGGTAGTGCGCACACGATTTTTTTTTTGTTTATTTTTTTTACATAATCATAAACATTACACACTATTATAAAATTACACTCATTTAAAAGCATATTATCTGTTCTTTCCAGTGATTTATAGCTTAACACATTTAATTCACTTTTATATATCAATATCAAGGGTTGTTTGAGCCCACCCTGCTCCAAAACAATGCTAGCCAATGTTAATTCAGCCAATAGAAGTGAGGCTTGTTGCTGTCTATTTAGCGCTACTAGGGTTAAAAATGAAATGAAAACATGAAACCAGAATGCCTGTGTTTTTATTTTGTCTTTCTTTCTTACCAACATCTTAGGCCTCTATACTACATAAAAGACTGAGCAAAACCATCCTGCACTCACCACAAAACTGATTAATACTTTTAAAAATATTTTTTTAAAATAAACTGTTGACATATTTTATATTTATCCATAGCACCCACATTCTATCTATCTATCTGTCCCGTAGTCTGACGACCGTGGGGGCACCCTCAAAGACTCAGCAACCAGTTCCCTCCATTCTTCTCTCTGTTCTGCCTTTCTCAGGGTTTTGTTGAGTTCTAGGCCTGTCCATTCACTGATGTTATCCTCCCAGCTCTTCCTTGGTCTGCCTCTTCTTCTTCCTCCTTGGACAGTGCCTTGTAAAACTGTCTTTGTAATTCCTTGGGATCTTGTGACATGCCCATACCACTTAAGTTTACGCTTTTTCACGATCGTTAGAAGGTTCTCATACGGTCCAATGGTTTGCTGGATTCTGTTATGCACGCTTTCGTTGCTTATGTGGTCTTTGTAGGAGATGCCAAGGAGTCTCCGAAAGCATCTCATCTCCACTGCCTGTACTCTTCTCTCCAAATCTGCAGTCAGGGTCCATGATTCACAGGCATACAGAAATATGGATATGACAAGGGAGCGCATTAGTCTGATCTTGGAGATAAGTGAGATATTCTTATCTCTCCAGATGGTGTTTAGTTTTGACAAAGCTGTTATTGTCTGTGCAGTCCTGCATACTACTTCTGGCTTGGATCCCTGGTCGGATACAATGGCTCCCAGGTACTTGAAGCTTTGAACTGTTTCCAGCTTCTGGTCATTAACCCTGATATCAGTGCTAATGCCGTTGGTGTTATTAGTCATCAGTTTGGTCTTCTCTGCACTGATTTCCATGCCGTATGTTTTGGAGGCCTTATCCAAGTGTTCTGTTAGGCTGGCAAGCTCTTTTTCTGATCCTGCTATTCCATCAATGTCATCTGCGAAGCGGAGGTTTGTGATCGTTCTGCCACCAATGCTGACTGATCCTTCATGATCATCAAAAATGTATGCAATCACACCACACCCACTCTGTACCCATACACAAACACGCACACGCAATCACAATCACCTACACACACACTCACTGAAAAGAATATAGGTTAGCTATCCACCTACCCCACACCACGGAAGAGGAATGGCGATTTGCCCTTTTTGCCAACAATCATTGGGGCATCAATCAGACTGGATGGGTCGGCAACAATCAGGGTGTGCTGTCAAACAAAACAAAGGTAAAACTGAACTCACATATCCATGTTTCTGAATAAATTAACCAACCAAAAGGTAAACAACAGTGTTTAAATGTTCCTGACAAATGATTTAAGATTATTCAGGAATTAGCCACAGGCATGATTGAACTGTATGTATTACTACAGTAAATGTTCTAAAAAAAACAAAATTCAGACGCAATTCTTGCTGATGAATGGAGACTGGTTCAGTCCTGGCCTGACAGTTAACATATTTTACCTCCCCTACTGACATTACTATTATTATAATTCCCTTTTTATATCACTTCTTTGCTAGCAATTTGTACATTCTGTAAACTAACTCATATCAATGCTTTTCCTTCAATCCTCATTCCACTTGCTAGTGAACAAGAGAAATTGGATAAAATAGTGTATTCTTCAAACAACCCTTAAAAAGAATGCACAAAATCGTTTCCAAAATGCTGTCTGTGGATTCATGTATCCACATGACCCCCCTTCCGAACACAGTCACTAAGTTCATTAACATTAATTCAGGGGAAACCCCCCCAAGACGTATAAAACATAAGAAACCCTACCACAATGTTAATGATGTCACATAAAGAAAAACAAACACAATAATGTTGGTCACATTAAAAAAAAATATTTTGTTAATTTTCCCTACCCCCCCTCCCCCAAGTCAGTTTTATACAATGGCTAGAAAGGAGGAGGAAGATGAACATGAAAAACAAGTTTTTTTTATATACAGATCATCAGACGAAAAAAAACCCACCCCATCCCCACCCAAACCAAAAACAAACACCAACAAACTAAACAAACATCACCCCATCCCAACACAAAACCCTACTCACTAATGATCTAAAAAGCAGATTAAATTCCACCTCAACTGTTACCCCCCCCCCCCCCCCCCCCCCCCCCTCACAATTTGCAATAAGACAAAGCAAAAGAACCACACTCAAAAAGTTGTGGAGAAGCAATCCAACATTCTTCCAGTGGAGTCTGTATGTACACAACTACAGCTCTACTGGTCACTGACCTTGCCCTGATCGGTGACATCGTAGTTGAGGTGGTCGATGACAGCAGTCTTCTCCTCGTCAAACTCCACACCACACTCTGTGGCCAGCTCCCGCAAAGGATCCCCTGATACCCACAGTCGCATCATTTATTATCTTTACTTGACTACACTTTAAGTCCCTGAAGAAGTACTGTATTGAATTTGGGAGGGGGGGCAGTGTGTCATGGGCAAGATAATTCTGGCGAAGCTTACCTCCCCCCACCTTTTTGTTAAGGTAGTTGGTGCATGCCGAATATACTGTGTCATCAATACTACCAGACATAGGTGGCCTAGCCTTCTCTGAAACATGAATGGGATTTCTTGGGAACAGTGCACATTAAATGTTTTTGCAGTGTTCACACAGGGACCTAAGTTGAGTCTCATCTGAATGATTTTCAGGGAAAAAGTAGCAAAGTAACATGTCAACTCCAGGGGAAAAAAAGATACCCTTTAGAGAGTAAGGTAAAGGTGTCCCATAACCTATAAGATCGTAGGGGAGCAAGGAGTCAGAGACCTCACTTCTCTAGAGGCCAGCATATTGAGGCCAGCGCCCACCTCCTCTCCATCGCTGTTTTACCTTCCCTGACCCTTAAGAGGCAGGTACCCATTTACAGCTGGGTGAACTGTACTGAAGCCAAGGCATGCAAACAGTCACCCATCTAAGTGGTAACCACGCTCAACGCTGCTTAACTTAGCTGGGGGAAAGCCAGTGCTCCGACCACTGAGCTATCCTGTCCCCAAGAGAGTACCTCAGCAGAAATAAAAAATCTACAACTTGTAAATGCATACACATTTTGCACACCTGTTAAGAAAAACCCAAACCATCCCTCTTTCATATAAAGACTATATATGCTAACTATACTTAATAGCATAGATAAAATGAGTATACTCAGCATATAACCTGAAACCTTGACAGGACTGTGCTCTATCAATCAACTTGTGGGGGACGGGATAGCCTAGTGGTTAGAACATTGCGCTCGCAATCTGACGACCCCCGTTTGATTCCCGTTCAAGGGGGATATTTTCCCCTGGAGTTAACATCAGTGCACACTCCACTCTCCCCAAAAGTCCTTCGGATGAGACTATAAACAGAGGCCCCGTGTGCGAACGCACGCAGAACATCTTGCGCACACGTTAAAGCCTGTTCTTCTTTTCGTAAGAGTAGGCCATTGTGTGCCGGTGGGAACAGTTGACAGAATTTACAAAAACGCATACACACGGGGACTGGATGTAAAAAAGCACATACGTGCTTATTCCATTATCCTCGATATAAAAGAATAAAATAAAATAAATAAATACATAAAATAAATAACTTGTCCAAGACAAATCATACAAAACCTAGCACAGCACCCTAACTCATTGCGTCAAAGTCAGGCAGTCAGTCAGCAATAATGTAGGTGTCAGGATGAAAAAAGTTGAGAAGGAAGAAACTCCTTAGGAACTAACCACCTTGACACATCTATTACTGCTGTGGGTACCTGGTTGAAGAGTCAGGAGTTCCGAGTCCTGGCAACCGTTTAGATCTCAAAATTGATTTTGCATTATAAACTAGTGACATGACATGAATATTTCATCTGCACATTCACATCTTTTGAGTAAGGTTTCACTAAAAAAAATTATGATGACTTTATATTTATAAGCTTTTTAATTTTTTCTGTACGAGTTTGCCATGTTGTGATTTCCTGTAATGAAACAAGAGGCAGATGTTAAGTAAAACTGGTCAAAACTTACCAATGCCTGAGCTTGCTGCCACCAAGACATTTCCTCCACCATCAATAAAGCTGGTGATGGCTGGCACATCGATTGATCCTCCAAATTCTGAAAAACAAGATGGGTGTTTGTCAATACTGAAAGCATAGGGCACACCCTTGTATCAATGTTTAATCAAACTTCAAGTTCCATGGCATTATCTTTAATCTTTCAATTCACTGATTTTTGGTGAAAACAAAATCATTCTAATAGTTTCATCTGATTTTTATTTTATTTTAAAGACAGTGCCCCAATTTGGTGGGCTAGTTCAGTTAAACAGTCAGTGGTTTATGGGAGTTTCAGTACAGGTGAATAGAGGTTAATGATTACAGATGAATGATGATACTGTAATAACAAGGAAAATGATTAAAATCAGTGGCCACTAGTGTCCTGGTCTCTTGGTGACCTGAACTTGGCTTACGTCTCCATAGTATCTCCTTTAATAGACTAATTTAGACAGACACACACACAAACACATACATTTTCCAGTGACAGGTCATGGATTTTGTTCCGCACTGTAAGATGCAGCACGAAAAATAACCAAGCTTTTTATGAAACATTTGCCACCACCTCATAGAAACTAGGCACATAAAAATGCTGATCACATCATGCTTTGAATGATCCTGATAGGCAAAGGCCGGTATACAACTGGATGTGTCATTCAAACATCACAATGAAATCTGGACTAAGTTTGTTGCTTGCACCATTCATATCCACACCCTGAAAATGAAAAATTATATGATTTCATCATGATCACCGCCAGGTCAAGTCAAACACAAACAAACACAAATATCAGAATAACCACAACAGCTTCTCAAGCTCCCGTGATGCTGACGTCAACTCACCCCCCCCAAAAACAAAAACAGTATGGTACACTACCTTCGACAGATGGGGAGAAGATGATGAGATTGTCGTACAGGAATTCACCATACTTCACCAGGGCCAAGCTCCCATCATCTGCTGTCTTGAAGGTCAGGTCAAAGCCTGCATCTGAAGAAGAAAAAAAAAAGGCAAATGAGTATATTTGACATAACATTCAACAAAGTTTTTAACTAAAAATGAAGTCTTAACTGCCAGTCTGATTTTAGCTTCCATTGCTAAGATTTGAAATGGGTCACCCCTGAATCCTTTTCTAAGACGGTGGGGTGGTTCCAGATCCCAAAATTTATGCAGCTTCTTTTTTCCCCTTCACCTAAACCATAATCATATTATCAATACTAAGTACGTTATCCTCCCTCCTTTCCTTCTACTAGTATGCTGGGTACTAGTACTACCTACAAAGTACAGAATTCATCAAATAGAATAAAAATCTGCAATTTTGATTCTCTATTTTAGTATCTATCACTCACACACAAAGTGACACACACACAAGTGACACACACACAGTAGCTTAAAACACACCCTTCAAAACTTTTTTTAATGCACACTATCATTACATGGTTAAAATCAACATTTCAATTTTCATACCTAGACATAGAAGAGTAGTTTGAACAACATTTCCCCCATAAACAGATGGTCAGGCTACAACTACAACAGTGATATTATGAACAGTTTTGAGATCAACAAAAGTACATTTAACAAAAAAGAACACTTCAGATCCAGCAAAGCCTAAGCTAGGATTGTCAGCAATCCTACATCCTTTTAAAAATCCTCTTTCAGTCACCCCTCCCCACTGCAAATTGCTCAGTTTTACTTTTAAGTTTAAGCCAGCTGTGCCTGTGTGAGCAAAAACACTCCTGAACACATTGTAATTTACTAAGGAAGACAGTTATACTTATACTAGGAAAAATAGTCTCCAAATACTTGTGCCATGGAAACTCATCATTAATGGGCATAACCTTAGTCTTACTCTTTAATTTATTATATTTATATTTTATATTTATACCACTTTAAGTCACGGCAGATTTCTCTGCGTGAAATTCGGGCTGCTCTCCCCGGGGAAAGCACGTCGCCACAAGAGCAGCGCCACCCATTTAAAAATTTTTTTCCCTGTCTGCAACAGTATTTGTTTCCCTATCAGAGTGGCTTTTTTCTACGGAATTTTGCCAGGGACAACTCTCTTGTTGCCGTGGGTTCTTTTACGTGCGCTGAATAAATTTATGTAACACACGGGACCTCGGTTTATCATCTCATCCGAAAGACTAGCGCCCAGACCACCACTCATGATCTAATGGATGGGGAAAAAGTTTCGGGTCCAAACGGGATACGAACCACCGCACACTTCCGACCCGGACTTTTTGCTTTCTAGACAGGCGCGTTACCTCTAGACCACCGATCCACCATTTAACAGAAATTTTTTAAACAAATCAATCATGCTTAAATCTATTTGTTTATTTATGATTACAAATTGCTTTTTTGATTACCTAATCTCAAAGCTTTACACTACAACACAGCTTCTCTAATTCTAGCCATCCACCTCAACTAAGAAAAGCCTGGTTTATCATTATGCTGCTTTATTTTTCTCTAGTCTGTTCATTCCCATTATTTTACATGATTAAAGCCGTAACAAATGCATGTCCATGAATGCAAACTGTCTAAATCAATGTTCTTTTACTACTTAGTACTTTAAGTTTTTACTTTGACTTGATAGTTATTATACACCAGTTTTGTTTTGCTTTGTTTTTTGCTAGGCTTTACCAGTTCACACACACACATAGTATACACACATATATATAAATATATATTCTTGGAAAAAGCAACATTCAGAAAAAGTAATCATAATTTGCAGATTCATCCCATCTCATCTACTGAGAAAGCAGCCAATTAAGATATGACATGATCATGGATGATGCATCATAAAAAAAGATATGATGCATCATCAAAAATAAAAAGTTATACCTGTCTTTCAGTCACTGCATCACAATTTATATCAAACATTATGAAAAGATATCTTGTCTGCCCATGCTGTTCCTCTGAGACAGTAACTGAGTTATGATTGACACTGTGACACTGACACACAAAAGTAGTGTGCTGTCTCAGTGTTTTATTTTTATCTGCCATCTTCTTTTCCACTATTTCAGTATTTGTGTGCAAATCATACACTGAGTATGCTATATTAGTGCCATCTAAATATAAATTATACCAATGGCCAGAACTAGCTTGCTCACTTCATGTAAGATTATTAACAAATGTCATGATCATTCATAGCATGTGCAAAATCATAGCATGTGCAAAATCTTGATCTCTGACACAGGCCTGGATTTATGGAGGGTGACAACTACTGTGTCTTGTCTGCCGTATCAGAACTACAGGGAAGAGTAGCTGCTGCTATGCTCTGCATTGCCCAAGGTTTGGTGGCTTCAACATTTAATATGAAATTAAAGGCGAGTAAAGCAGGTGACTACAACTACAGTGACTACACTGGGCCTTTTGGAAGGCAGGAGAGATGCAAGCACAACTTTACATTTAATCACCACAAGTCATGCACTCTTAGCTGACCACTTCCAGGCATTATGGTATACATACCCATGAGAACAAAAACATCTCCAAAAAAGTGAAAAATTAATGCTAAACATATTAGGGGGTGTGTTGCCAAGTCTGAAAGCTCTCTACTTCACACGCTGCCAACGTGTCACCTGATTCAGAAGGGTATCACCAAGTTAACTTCATGCATGATTTTCTACATCGCCACAAAAAAGCTTACCTCGTAAATTTTTGAAGAAAATCGAGTGCGATTCTCTAACAGACCAGTTATCTACGAGGACTAAAGTGCGCTTTCCTGCAAACGCAACATTGAGAACGGCAAATGTAGCCAACAACCCGGCAACTTTACGCCACGCCATCTTGTCTGAAGCTGCTAGCCTAACAGGATATGACATCACAAGCAGGTTCGACCTATCAGCTAACTCCGCGTCATATGGGTAGTCTACCCCTGAGCTCCCCCCCCCCCCCCCCCCAAAAAAAAAAGCACAAGAAAACACCCCAACAACACTGTAAAAAATTTTTAATGCTAATTCATAGTCCTATTGTACTATACGAAGTATTCGTATTTTCTTTCATTGTTTTTATTGTAAGGCTTACGGCTCTATCAATGTATTCATATTTATGACGATAGGCCTATTACAAGTTTATCAAAGAATTGACTGGTTCTTTCTTCTGTCTTCAATGTAAAGCTTCTTCTCTCATAGAGGCCTAGTGATATTACACACACACACACACACACACACCCACCCACACACACACACACACACAAAGCCTCGTGTGAATTTTTAGAAAATGGTGTCATGTTGGGAGAGAGAGAGAGAGAGAGAGAGTGTGTGTGTGTGTGTGTGTGTGGGGGGGGGGGGGGTGCACACGTAGCTAATTATCCGCAATAAACAAGTAGACTATAAATAAGTTGAGTTTTTTTAAGAAAAAAAAGAAAGCATAAATAAGAATTTTGAAAAGAAATCAATCAGTTTAAACACTAAATTTGCAATTAATATAGCAAGTAACCATCTTTGTACTGTAGAAATCTTACTTAAAGACAATGTCTTTGATCAGTGGAATGTCTTTTAAGATTCGCTCTAATCCAGGGAATGGGAAGACATTAATAAGGTTTGTATTTGATCAGTGGAATGTCTTTTAAGATTTGCTCTAAGCTAGGAAGACATGTAAAACGGTTTCAAAATCCTTGCATTCTGAAATAATATGAGAAATGATAATATTTTCGCTACAGGCACAGTGTGTGTGTGTGTGTGTGTGTGTGTGTGTGTGTGAAAATATCTAAAAGCATTAAGTTTAAACCTGTAGATAAGAGATGCAACACTTCTAGATTCGTGTGAATTGCGGCATTTGGTATCATCAAAAGATAATAAATGGGTTACATCATCATTCCAGTCATAACCGATATCTTGTAGTTTCTTTTTAAAGGGTTTCCAACATGAATCTTGTAATTGCTGTAGAACTAGCCCCCATGAATGAACAGAGGAACATATAGGCCTTTGCCAAAATTCCCAGTACCCTACCGAAGAATGCAACACCTCTCTCTCTCTCTCTCTCTCTCTCTCTCTCTCTCTGTACATTTGAATTTGTGAAAACTGTTAATCATTGTTGGTTGCATGTATAGGAGTGGATTGAATGCAAGCGCAAGCACGTTGGTGTGTTTTTACAAGATATAGCCCTATATAAATTTGTAAATTCCATTTGTTGTTGTTGTTGTTGTTGTTGTTATTATTATTATTATTATTATTATTATTATTATTATTATTATTATTATTAAAAGAAGAAGAAGAAGAAGAAGAAGAAGACCCATCTCCACTGGTATGCTTAGCTCCCCACTTCGCTATTCCGTCAATTTTGTCATTACAGAAGATACCACAATGTGTAGGAATCCAGCAAAAAGCAACAATAGTGCCTCTTAACATCAGAAAATGAATCAGATGACCAAATCTCAATTCTGAGATTTTGTCTCACTTTTGAACTGAAATTCTTTAGAGGAAGAAAAGCTGACTTATAAGCAACACAGAAAAAAAGTTTAAAATAATTTATTTAGAGATATACAATTGATAATATGTATGTTTGTATGCGCACACACACACACACACACACAACACAACACAACACAAACACACACACACACACACACACACACACACACACACACACACACATGTTTGTCTGTCGTGTTCGACGATGACCTCCAAAACAGCAGAGGAGGCAGCTGCTGTTTCGGAAATTGGGCACAAATTTGATGTTGTTGTTGTTCGTTCCCCAGCTTTACACCCTGGGGGTCACCCAGAACATGCACTCTGACTCACTCATCCCACCTGGGAATCTCTGTGAGATAGTACACACTGGATGAGAAGTTTGCGTGTATGACTCTTTTTCAAGCACCTCGCCATATAGGCAGCCATACTCCGACTTCAGAGGGTTTTTTTCCCTCCTTTAACAAAGGAGAGTGCGGGTTGTTATGTTAAGAGCTTGTCATGGCTGAAGGCAATCTCAACACAACATTTTACAACAAAACAACGTTTTAATGTAGGCCTTGGCAGTTAGCTGACATCAATAAGTGACAAAGCTTTTGGCCTGGGCCAAACAAATTTGATTATAGTGGAGATGACTCTCTCGGCCAAGTGGGCATAAGGACAGTCAGCGTTGGAGATGTTCTCTAAAGGCCAACTTGCTCCCAGGGCTGCAGCACATAAGGACTGTGCAAGTCAAGCCTCCTAGTCAAAGAGTCATAGTTGATCAATAAAGACTAAGCTGTAAAGTGGAATTCCATGAGTGGGAAAGCCACTGGTCATACATGTAGCCTCTCACTTTGCTGTTTCCCCCAGCGTCAATGGTTTAATCAATATATATACCACACAGAGTGAAATAGTATATATATTCACACACATATATATATATATATAGTTCCTTGGCTAGAACTCAGAGGTTCACCAATGGTAAGATTTTTTGCGTATATGACCGTCTTTTCCCTTCCCACTATGTAGGTAGCCGCAATCCAACTTCGGGGAGGTGTCTAAACATGACATCTGAGCGAACTTTTTTTGTTTTTGTTGGTCACCCATTCCTACCGACACGAAATGTCCAACTCTTCCGAAAGGTGGAAGGGGTTTTTGGGTGTGGGCAAGATATTTCATGTTCGTTGGTACATAGGGCCTCGGTTTATAGTCTCATGCAAAGGACTTTGACATGCAGTTCGATTTTTTTGTCAAACTGGCGAACGTCTTAAACATCTGCCACCTTCCTTCTTAAATGATATAAAGCCATCAAAATAACACGTAGGAAGTAAAGTGAACACAAGAAGAAGAAGAGAAGAAGAAGAAGAAGAAGAAGAAGTAATAATTATAATAAAGATAATGATAATGTAGGAATGCTACAAACGACTAGTACGTTAATTAAAGACCGGGGAAACTCTTGTATAAATCCCACAACTTTCTACTGTATTTGTCTTCGTGGAATTGTGGATTAAGGGGAAGTGGCAATGTTTTTCATCACCAAGGAAAGTAAATCTCTTGTGAGATTGAGACAGTATAATTATTACCCCCCTTCCCAGTGGAGTACAACTACATAGTGGAAAAAAAAGTAGTTAAGAAATGAGCACAGCTGTTAGTGAAATCTTGCTGGTAGCCATGAAACGCGACCAGAGTGGGTGGAGGTTTGTGGGCATGTGGCTGTGGACATGGAAGGGGGGGGGGGGATGGGGGGGCACAAGCATTGTCTCTATGGAGGTTGGTGGCAGTAGTGGTGGTTGTGGTGTCTGAGTAGATGAACCCAGTCTCTTGTCATCTGAAGATGTGAGGAGCGGTGTCACAAAAGCAGCTTTGAGACCGTCGACTGAGAGACCTTCTCTGAATGACCTTTGATGTCCAGAGTGAAGAACTTGTCACTGATGTCAATGATGCCATAGGGGCCTTCATAAGGTCGCTGAAGTGGGTGCTGGTGACAGTCAGTACAGAGGTAGACATTAACCTGTGGAAGTCAGGTTTGCAGGGGTACATAAATTATGTAGGTTGTTGTTGTCCATGGAATTTTGGTGCTGGAGGCTGTACTGAGCGCAGGGTGTGTTGAAGTTGTTTGAGAAATGTAGAGTCTGGTTCAACAGTCTGTGCGTCAAGCTGCTGGAGGAATTCATCAGGAAGGCAAAGAGTTGACCCATAAACAAGCTGAGCTGGATAACAACCAGGGTCCACACGCCAAGAAGAGCGAATTCCTAACAGGACCATGGGGAATTCTGCAACCCAGCTAGGGCCGGTGGTACGTGCTTTGAGTGCTGCCTTGAGCTGATGGTGGAAATGTGAATGGCAGTGGTCATGTGTGTCTCAATGCCCAAAAGCTTGTTACAGTCTGCCCAGAGAGTGGAGGTGAACTGTCTGCCGCGGTCAGAGACATTGTCCTCAAGGACTCCAAATCTGGTGATCCAGTGACGGATGAGAGCCGTGGCACAGGTAGAAGCATGGACATCTGGTAGAGGAATGGCTTCTGGCCATCTGGTGAAATGGTCAATGATAGTGAAGAGATAGGTCGTGCCCTGGCTGGCTGGCAGGGGTCCAACAAGGTCCATGCGCAGACTGCAGAATCTGGTATTTGGTGGTGGACATTCTACTAGTGTTGCTCTGGTGTGTGTTGATGGATTTTTTTAAAGTTTGGCAGGCATGACATTCTTTGCACCACTTAAGAATATCACGTTTCATACCATGCCACACAAAACGTTGGCTGATAGCTCATTGAGCGGGGCATGCACCTGCATGTGAGAGTCCATACATGTATATTGTCAAAAACCGGGCGAGTCCAAGAATTTGGTGGCACCTGGCCTCTGGACACTAGTGGATGTGTCACAGAGCAGGGTCAATGTTCCAAGCTGAACATTTCGTAGTTGGACACCAGTGGTGGCTTTGCAATAGGCTTCCATTTCACCTGACGGGACCTGGTCTTGAGCCAGGCAATTGAAGTCACCCACAGGGGAGACACAGTATTCTGAAGAAATGGAGTTGGTGCTAAAATGAGAAAGAGTATCAGCTACCACATTGCACTTGCCCTGAATATACTGAATATCAGTGGTGAACTTAGAAAGGTAGGAAAGATGTCATGTCTGCTGAGGGGAGTGGTCAGTTTGACTCGTGAGAGCTGATGTCAAGGGTTTGTGATCAGTGTGCAGCGTAAAAGGGCATCCCTCCAAAAAGTGCATGAAATGTTTTATGGCTATGAAGGCTGCAAGAAGTTCATGATCAAAGGCACTATACTACTTTTTCCGATTCAGAAAGTTTCCTGGAGTAGAAAACAATATGTACCCAGGACTGGCCTTGTCATTGTTCAAGTTGAGCATCTACAGCAGTATTGGATGCATCCACTGCGAGATTTGTCTGCGTGTTTGTCTGAGGGTGATGTAGCACCACCACCTCATTGAGTGCTTCCTTGGCTTTTTCAAATGCAGATTGGCATTCTGCAGGCCACTCAATGGTTTTCCCTTTACCACTTGCTTGAGTGTGCAGTGGAGACAGGATGTCAGCAGCATGGGGGATGAAACGGTGGTAGTGATTAATCATTCCCAGTAATCACTGAAGGCTGGTGCGGTTAGCTAGGTAAGAACAATCACGTTGGGCAGCTACCTGTTCAGGGTGTGGATGTATTCCTTGAGCAGTTACACAATGTTCAAGGAAGTCCAACTCATTGGCACCAAAAACACACTAGCCTTTGTTGATGACCAGTCCATTGTTTGAAAGGAGCTGGAAAAGTTGTCGAAGGTGCACAAGGTGTTCTTCCTGTGATTGGCTGGTGACAAGTATGTCATCAACATAGACAAAGGTGAAAGGAATGTCCCGTAGAATTCCATCCTTGAGACGTTGGAAAGCCTGGGCTGCGTCCTTGAGGCCAAAAGGCATAAAGAGAAATTCCCAAAGGCTGAAGGGTGTGATGATGGCAGTCTTGTCATTTGAGGATGATGCCCTTGGAATCTGATGATAGTCCTTGACCAAATCAATCTCGGAAAAGTGTGTATCCTGCTAGGTGATTATTGAAATCTTGAATGTGAGGCAAGGGATATTGATCATCTTTGGTTGCAGGGTTGAGGTGTCTGTAGTCATCATAGGGTCGCCACTGGCCATTTAACTTGGGGACTACATGAAGGGGTGAAGACCAAGGTGATTGGGACTGACAGATTATTCCCATCTCTTCCATTTTCAGGAATTCAGCTTTGGCAGCTGCATGTTTTTCTCCGTTAAAGCATTGAGCACGGGAATGAACTGGTGGACCATGTGTGATGATGTGATGCTCAACACCATGTTTGTTGATGGTAGGATCAAAATGTGGGGTGAGTAGCTCTGAAACAGAAGATCTGAGTACATGTTGTGGGGAAGAAGTGAAAGGCCTGCCACAGAAAAAAGTGTGTTGGTGCTTTTCAGAGAAGTGGAAACATTGTACAGGGACAGGAGATGTTTACCCTTCAAGTCAAAGTCAAGTCAAGTCAAAAACACTTTAATCATCCCATGAAGGGCAATTACAATACTGACAGGCAGATTGATATGCATAAAAAATCTCAAAGATACAAAAAAGTTATATTTCATATTGTTTAAAACATTCCAAAATGACTTCAAATAAAAATGTCACGAACACACACACACAAACACACACGTGCGCACGCGCACACTCACATACACATCAATTGTGAACACAATGTTTTAAAAAAACAACAACAAACAAAACAACAACCAAAAAAACCCCACATTGACTAGAAGGCAAAAAACAGTATAATTTACGCACGCACATACGCAGATCGATGATTAGTGCATGAGCAATGAAAAAAACAGAACCAAGAATAGGATGGGTGACACCAGCAAGGTAGAATTCATGGGAATAGATTTTTCAGGGGGCTGATTTTCAGAGCAATGTTGTATTGTGTTTGCCCCAGGTTTTAATGGAGGCTTCATTGGTAGCAGAAAGGGGTGCAGATGGTGGTTTGATTTTGTAGTCTTGTGCAGAGGCAGGGTACACTGACATGTCAACACCAGTGTCTATTAAAAAGGCTTGGCCAGTGCAGTGATCAAAAATGGAGAATGCGTTTGATTTGGAAATGCCAGCCACAACCACATTTAGCACTACTTTGCAGAGCCGAGGACCGAGATGGATGGAGGAGGCTTACCACGGCATCGTCTTTCGTGTCTCCCCCACGACCGCCAAGGTCACGGGTCTGATGATGATGATGATGATGATGATTTGCCATTTCCCGTCATTGATGTGACTGGTTTATTCTTCAGAAGAGATGTGAACTTGCAGCCAGGCTGGCATCAATGAGCCTCCGGACCAAATCTCTGATGGTAGAAGCACACAGAGGAAGATGCTGTTGATGATTAAACTGGACTTGAATGGCTCTGTTGGGGTGACTGGAGGTTTTGTCGGAATCTTCTAGAGGCAGCTACAGCCTCCACAGATGGGTTCATGGTCCCACTATGTGTGTCAGATGGAACCATTGAAATCTGCTGGAGACCTGCAGAGCGTGTTTTCCAGATATGATCTGCAGCTTCATCGAGCTCCCCTATGTCAGCCATAATTATTATGTCCTGCGAGTATGCTTCGAGTGTCTGCAGGAAGGTTGGATAAGAACAATGCAGTTTCAGTGTGTGTGGGTCATCATTGAGTGCACTGGTCTTTCACATGAGGGCAGTAGTGTGTTTGTCTCCAAGTCTATTTAGGTTGAGTAGTTCAGCATCCTTGTGGGCCTGGGATTTTCCAAAGGTTTTGATGAGAGCACTCTTTAAAGTGTCACATCTGTTTATAGCTGGGGGTTGATGAGAATAGATTGCTTTTCCTCTAGGCCCTACAGTGTTTATGTCGAGTGCACTGACAACATAGTCATATTTTGTTTGGTCTTGGGTGATACCTTTGGTACCAAACTGAGCTTCAATCCTTGCGAACCATACTTCAGGAAAATTGATCCAGAATTCTGGAAGCTTGACAGATACAGCATTGACGTCAGGAGCAGGTTGAGTTGTAAGAGCCTGCATATGAGTAAGCAAGTTCACTAAAACACCTGCTTCAGCTGATTCTTGTGCCATGGTTTCGTTGCTCAGATGACTAGTATGTTAATTAAAGTCCTGGAAACTCTTATACAAGTCCCACAACTTTCTACTATTTGTCTTTGGCGGATTCGTGGATTAAGAGGAAGTTGCGATGTTTTTCACTCCCAAAGGAAGAAAATCTATTGTGAGAGTGAGACTACAATAACAAGAACAAGAACAAGCACAACAAAGAACCACCACCACCACCATCATCATCATCACTATGATATTTATACTGATAACAATGATAAAAGCACAACTATGATAATATTTGAAAATGACTTGAAAACGTTACTACTACTACTACTACTACTACTACTACTACTACTACTACTACTACTACTACTACTACTACTACTACTACTACTACTACTACTACTACTACCACTACTACTACTACTACTACTGAAAACAATGATAATGTTTAACAATGACTTTAAAATGGTATTACTACTACCACCACTACCACCATTACTTCTACACTGTTACCTATCCCACAGTCCCTTGGACCGTGGGGGCACTGATGAAGATTTTGCAACCAGCTTCCTCCACTCCCTATGGTCCTCTGCTTTCCATGGCAATTTATTCCACTCAAGGCCAGGCCACTCTCTGATGTTGTCTTCCCATCGTTTTCTCTGTCTGCCTCTTCATCTCCCTCCTTGTACTGTTCCCTGCAGGACAGTCTTGGCCAGTTCACATGTTCATGTGATGTTCCCAAACCACTTTAGTTTGTGTCTTTTCACTGAAGCCAGAAGCTCTTCATATGGTCTGATGTTTTTTTTTTTTTAAAAAAGGCCTTTACTCTGTAGGAGATACCTAGGAGTTTGTGAAAGAACCTCATCTCCATTACCTGTATCCTTTTTTCAATGTCTGCTGTTATGGTTCACGTTTCACATGCGTACAAAAACATGGACACGATCAGGGAGCTCATCAGTCTGATCTTGGAGCTGATGGTGATGTTCTTGTCATTCCAGAGGACTTTCAGTTTGGTCATTGCAGCTATGGTCTGGGCTATCCTGAAAGAAAATTTCAGGTTTTGACCCTTATCCAAAACTATTGCTCCCAGATATTTGAAGCTATGGACAGTCTTGATTTTCTTGCCATCTATAATTATGTCAGTGCTGATGCCATTGGCACTTTTGTCATCAGCTGGGTTTTCTCTGCACTTATCTACATGCCATATGCCGAGGATACTTCATCAAGGTGACTTACCATGTTGACTAGCTCTTGCTCTTCTCCAGCTAGGCCATCAATGTGATTGGCAGAACGTAAGTTTGTAATTGTCCTGCCTCCAATGCTGACTGTTCCCTCATGATTTTCAAATGCGTCAGCCATTATTCTCTCAAAGAAGATAATAAAGAGGGTGGAAGAGAGCAGACATCCTTGGCGTACTCCAATTGTGGTTCAGTACCAATCTCCTATGTTGCTGTTATAGTAGACTTCGCTGGTTGCCTTGTTACAGAGGCATTCTATGGCTCTGACCAGGTTGGCTATGATGTTATACAGCCTCATGGTCGCCCACAGAGCTGCCTTGCCAGACTCTCTGTCAAACGTCTTCTTAAAGTCTACAAAGACGGGGTAAAGATCTTTGTTGGTGTTGCAAGTATTTCTGATGGAGTTTTCTAAGGTTAAAAATTGTTTGGCTATGCTCCGTCCTGTTCTGAAACCTGCCTACTCTTCTTTGATGATCTCCTCAGCTTGCGACTTTAGTCTATTAAAAAAAATTGAGCATGACTTTGCTTGGATGGCTGATCAGGCTGATGATGGCTAAGGTGTCTGTGTACATGTTTTTCAAGAGGTTTGGATATAATTGATAATACAGATATTGGCCTATAATAACATGGGCTTGGAGAGTCACCAGACATATAAAACGGAATAATTTTGGCCAGTTTGAATTGTGATGGGAAGAAGCACTTTGCAACACGCAAGTTATAGACGTAAGTGTTTCAGTTATGATAGGGAGCTGCGATTTTGATAATTTTCCCATCCACACCATCTAGACCACAACTACAGTTTGTTTTAAGTGTTGAAGGGATTGATAAACCTCGATTATGTTCAATGGTGGTATTTTCATGTTTGAGTTGATATTTTTGGATCCACAAAATGGTTTTAGTTCAATGAATCTGTCATGGTGGTAAAATAGGTATTTAGGTAGTCAGGAGAAATGTTCTGAATAGTAGGAAGTAATGACAATTGATTGTTTAGCTGATTGACAGCTTTCCACATAGACCTCGAATTTTGTTTAGATGAGGTAAGATTTTGGAAAAACCTTTGTTTACTTGCTCATTTTAATGAATTAACTTTCTTTCTTTGTGCCTTGTATTCATCGAAAATTTCCTGCTTTTAATAAGTTATCTCAATGTTTTGCTTCAAATATAATTTTAAGAGAGAGACAGAGAGAGAGAGAGAGAGAGAGAGAGAGAGAGAGAGAGAGAGAGAGCAGAGAGAGAGAGACAGAGAGAGGGAGAGAGAGAGAGAGAGAGAGAGAGAGAGAGAGAGAGAGAGAGAGGGTCCTCTTTTCAAGGGTTACAGAAAAGCCTCTCATTCTTTTAATCCAGCCCATTTCCTGACCAAAGACTATGATGATAATAACATTCAAACTATGATCAAAAGAAAAGAAATGAGAAGAAAAGGATATGACTTAAAGTACCTAAATCACTATACATGTACCTTGTTGATTTTAAACTATCTTTCAACATAATGCCAAATAAATCAAAATCATCAATACACACAGTATACTTATTCAACAAATGATAATAATAATAATTGTTATAGTGCGCAGAGTGCACACTATAACACAGATGGGAGACCTACACACCTCTCACAGTAAGTGTCCAGCAGTTCTCTGTGAGCTTTAAGTCTTGGCAACTTAGTGGTAAGGTTGTAGCTAAGTGTTCTCACTGTAGGCCTATAGTCCCAGTGCTGGTGGCTTCAGCCTTTGTCTTTAACAGTCCCTTTGTCAGCTACAGTGGAGTCCCCTCTATTTATGGTCTAAGGCATTGTTGTAGACTGTCCAGTGGAACAGTCATGTGATAAACACTTCAGAGCTCGACACAGCTGGTCTCATTGGACAGGCTTGTGGAGCCTCTTGCTTGTTGAATAGCAATCCCCCCTTTCCCCTCTCTATTACTCCTCCCCCCCCTTCCTCTACTGAATCAGATTTCTTTTTAGTCAGAATGTTGGTTGATTTTACTTTGTGAATAAGTTTGTTTGTCAGCTGATTTTGATGTGTGGTCAGGATTGGTCAGTCTCTGCTCTCAGTTTCCAAATGTATTCGTTGGTCAGTTGGACTTTGTAGTCATGCAACTAAAAGGTAAAGGTAAAGGAGTCCCGTAACCTATAAGGTCGTAGGGGAGCGAGGCGTCAGAGACCTCACTTCTCTAGGGCCAGCATATTGAGGGCGGCGCCCATCTCCTCTCCCTCGCTGCTTTACCTTCCCTGACCCTAAAGAGGGCAGGTACCCATTTACAGCTGGGTGAACTGGGGGAGCTGTACTGAAGCCAAGGCGCGCAAACGGTCACCCATCCAACTGGTAACCACGCTCGACGCTGCTTAACTTGGCTGGGGGAAAGCGAGTGCTCCGACCACTGAGCTATTCCGTCCCCATGCAACTAAACCAATAGTAAAAATTATAACAGGGCGTGCATGGCGTTTTAAAGTCATTCTCTTGCTGGCTGTCGGGTGCTACATTCTTCTTGAAGTAAGACAGGCTGTTGTGGGGTGAAACTTGACAGAATGACCTAGAAGGAAAACAACAGTTTTGTTCTGCTGCTTGAGCTGTAATCGAGAATTTCTCTTTTTGATAAAAGTTGTTAGTTAAAGAGATTTATTAACGTAAAAGCTAATTAAAAGTTTATATGTGAATTTCATTTGTGTGCACTAGCTGAATTTAGTTATTGATTGAATATTGTGACTGGTACAGTGAAAGTGTGTGTAGTTGCTTTACACATGAAAGTTGGCTAAAGTCATGAGACTTTTACTATTTAATTGTGTGAGCTTGGATTTATTCTATAGTTGGATGTTCATGTTAAAAGTGGAAGTTTGTGAGTAAGTAATCATTATTTGATGTATGTGTTACATTGAAGAAAGCAGCAGGAAGAGAACATTATGAAGAAAGCAGCAAGAAGACATTTTTAAGAAACCAGCAAGAAGACAACTTTTTGTAGAAAGCAACAAAACATTACAAATTGGGGATAATCATACCTTTATTCTTATTATTTTTTTAGCATGGTCGGAAATGGAAGGGGTGAGAGCAGGGGAAAGTAGAGATGCCCGTCTTTGCCAGGGCTTGTTTTGCACTTACTTATTCAAGGTGTTTGTGCTTTCTGGCTGTAAAAATAACATGGCTAGAATTCAGCTCTTTGTCACTTCTCCGTTTTAAAAGCATATTGGAAAGAACGTGTTCTTGTGGTAAAAATATTTAAAATGATTGTGTGAGAATTCAAAAGGGAAAAAAAGTCAGTAGGTGGGTCATTGTGTCACTGCTGGTCAGAGCATTGGAAAATGCCTACCTCCCCCTTCAGAGCAAAAAGAGGCTGGAGTGGGGTTGGGTAGATGGCTTGCAGCTGGAATAAAACAACATGAAAAGGACATGTGTTTGACTTAAAAAGCACAATGTCAGAAATTACAAGAAGTAAAACAAATAAAACCAAAAATAAAACAAATTTGTTCAGAGTTCCATTCATGGATGGTTATGTGTTACAAGCATAGAGTATAAGTACAAGATCTTGCATGCATCTCTCTCTGTCTGTCTGACTGTCTGTCTGTGTGACTCTCTTCCCTTTCCATACATTCAAATATACTCTATCAGTCCGGACCCGTGCAAGTGTTGATGTTGGCACATACACTGACTTCACCTGACTTCTTCCTGACTCCTTGGGGAGTTTTTGGGGCATGGACGTCCTTCCTTTCAAAAACAAATTAAAGATAATGAATGACCACTTGTGTTTCTTTTTTTTTAATATCCAGTCTTTGTGTGTATGTGGTTTTGTACATTTTTTTCATCTATTCCCACAAGCACGGAATAGCCCACTCTTCCGAGAGGCAGAACTGGTTTTATCCTGTGCGC
The DNA here is from genome assembly GCA_028751875.1 of Rapana venosa. NCBI lineage: Eukaryota > Metazoa > Mollusca > Gastropoda > Neogastropoda > Muricidae > Rapana > Rapana venosa. The sequence goes on along the minus strand of CM054163.1, from coordinate 19,770,532 downwards.
AAGATGTCCTGAGTGCATTCGCATACAGGCCTATGGTTTATAGTCTTATCCGAGAGACTTTCCAGAGAGTAGAGTTGACACTGATGTTAACTCCAGGAAAAAATCCCACTGAACAGGTATTCCTTACTTTAATCCTCTTATTTCAAGGGTAATTCAATCAGCACTCGTGTGCTTTATTTTACATCTAGTCCATGAATTTCAGTTTTGTCGACTGTTCCCACCAGCACACAAAGGCCTACTCTTTCAAAAGGCAGAACAAGTTTTAATGTGCGAGCAAGATGTTCTGCGTGCACTTGCACATGAGACCTCAGTTTTTAGTCTCATGCAAAGGACGTTCAGGGGAATGGAGTCAGCACTGATGTTAACTAAAGGCAAAAAATCCCCTTGAACAGGCTGATCCCTGCGCCCTTATGGCACACCCCCCAAGATTCTAATCTCCAAGTCCTAGTTAGCAGACTGGCAGAAGCCAGGGGCTCTTTGGACTCACAGTCAGTCTTGGTAAGACCTAGGCAGGTCCTCCACCACTCCATTCCCTTTACACATCACCTCCTCCTGACACCAAACAGTGAAAGATTTCGAATGTACAGACAATTTATAAGTTCACATGATGTCAAACCTTATCTAAAACTTGATATGGATATACATTTGAAAAGAATTATGTCTAAGTTTAGACTTGGTGTATCAGATATAAATGTTCATAAATTCAGATACAGAGAACATGATATTGATGACCTCAGGCTGCTATGCCCATTATGTAAACAAGCAGAGGAGGATGAAGTACATTTTGTGTTGTGCTGTCCAGTATTAGAGGATGTTAGGCAGAACTACATCCCTGTTAAATATAGTAGACAGCCTAATTTATATAGACTATGTTTACTCCTGGCATCAAGTCATCCTGAGGCTGTGCGCAGCCTCACTTTATATTTGTGTAAAGCATTCAGAATAAGAGAGATATTGTTATCCTAAGTCATATTTTTGTAGGTGACTTTTTGTTATACAGTAACATGTTGTCGTTACTATTACTTTTACCCCCACCAAAATACTAAGCAGTTCGGCAACCCCCTTCATGTATGGGCCAATGGCCTTTTTGTGAATAAATCCTTCGAGTTCGAGTTCAAGTTCCTCCTGACACCCACAGAGCCTACTCCGCTAAATTTGGTTCCATTGTATCAAAGTCCCAGCATAGTTATCCAATTTAAGGACAGTCCCAACCATGAACTTAGGGAAAGTCTGGCGACTGCTTTAAATACTTAGGGAGTGAACTTCTTCTGATGGTACTTGTGCATGCGCACACGCACACACACACACACACACACACACACACACACACACACACAACACACACACATGTATGCGCACACAAACATACTTGTACATGCATGTAGGAACACCTACATGTAAAAAAACATCAGAAAAAACTCCACACACAATCAACCATGTCTTCCAAGTATTATGCATTTAATGCATGATGTACACAGAGACTGTTCTTCAACATGTTAATTTTGTTTATTTACAACAAGCCATTGTGGTTACACATACCCACTGAAGACAAAACACGAAGATTTCAATCTTGTTATTGAATTTCTTGGTGAAAGCTATGATATGGTAACAGTTCTTCAGTTTATGTAAACACACATGAAAAAAGTTTGTATTCAGAAGAGTACATCATTATACCCAAATGCAACAACTTAATCTATAAAAAAAAAAGGGAAAACGTTATAACAGGCATCCCTGTTTCCCTCATTATTCTCAGAAAATTTTAAACAAATGAATTTTGCAACGCTTCAAACTTTACAAGTGTTTGACTGATTGTTATCATGACTCATTATGTCTACACTAAATAAGTAAATGGACTAAAACCTCTGAAAATTGACCATGCTTAAAAAATATGACAGTCAAACAATTTGCACATTGGTCACCACACACAGTTTATAGATGAGCAAGCATTATCAGTGCTGCCAGTACAGTTGAACAAGATTTTCATTTTAACAAAGAAATAAACAGAAACTACAAGTATGAACTAAACTAACTAAAAAAAATTGAGAGAAAGCTATTTACTGCCATCCAAACAAAACACAAAGATTTCAATCTTGTTATTGAATTTCTTGGTGAAAGTTATGATATAGTAACAATTCTTCAGTTTATGTAAACACACAGGAAAAAAGTTTGTATTCAGAAGAAAAGGTAAAGGAGTCCCATAACCTATAAGGTCGTAGGGGAGCAGGGCGTCAGAGACCTCACTTCTCTAGAGACCAGCATATTGAGGGCAGCGCCCATCTCCTCTCCCTCGCTGCTTTACCTTCCCTGACCCTAAAGAGGGCAGGTACCCATTTACAGCTGGGTGAACTGGGGGAGCTGTACTGAAGCCAAGGCGCGCAAACGGTCACCCATCCAACTGGTAACCACGCTCGACGCTGCTTAACTTGGCTGGGGGAAAGCGAGTGCTCCGACCACTGAGCTATCCCGTCCCCTATTCAGAAGAGTGCATCATTATATATAATGATTAAATAAATAATTTGCAACAACTTAATCTCAAAACAAAACCCCCCAAAAGGAAAAATGTTATAAAAGGTATTGGTGTTTCCCTCATTATTCTCATAAAATTTTAAAATGAATTTTGCAATGCTTCAAACTTTACAAATGGTTGACTGATTATCATTATGTCTACACTAAATGGACTAAAACCTCTAAAAATTGACCATGTTTCAAAAATATCACAATCAAACAGTTTGCATATTGGTCACCACACACAGTTTATAGATAAGCAAGCATTATCAGTGCTGCCAGTACAGTTGAACAAGATGTTTATTTTAACAAGGAAATAAAAAGAAACTACAAGTATGAACTAACTAACAAATAAAAAAATTGAGAGAAAGCTATTTACTGCCATACAACTTTCTCTAAGCTGATTGAAATAAAAGAACGAAACTTAACAAAATACTAGTGCCATAACACCGTATCTAATATACATTTTTGAAAATCCTTAATTAAACAGCAAACATTTCCTGCATTTACCCCTTTGATCATTTTTCCATTCCCTGCAGCATAACAAATTGAAAATAAATATAATCTAAAGAAAAATAAATCTCCCAGACAACTCTATCTTATAATAAATCACAAAGGCAAAAAACTTCAATTCCCTTGATTCCAAGAAAACACACACAATGTTCCTACTCATCCTGTGTAAATACTGCTGCCATAAATATAGATTATGGCATGCCTTAGCAATAATTCAATCTGATATGTATAAAAAAAAGAAGAAGAAATTTTTCAAAAATGGAAATTAAAGCACATTATTCTCACTCCCACCCACCCCAACAAAAGCTCCCACCTCATTTTCTACTTTTACTAAACCCCCTCCTCTCCCCCCCCCCTCCCCCCAATACAACATATCAATTCAAATACTGCAACCAGTACAAGTTTCATTATTAGTAAATATTACCTTTCAGCTGGATCTCAGATGTGATCTTGGGCTGGACCACATTGCGAGCCACAAGTGACATGTGACATCTGATCTGAGACTTGATCTGGGTGGCCAGTGCATACAGTAATTTGCCCACTTCCTTGTTCCCTACATCGCCTCCTCCATTTCTTTCAGCCTCATTCAAAGGGAAAAAAATAATGTAATTTATTCAAATTAACCAAAGTCAACAGACAACACATGCAAGCTGTACCTGCTGACTGACCCAGAAAATAAAAAGGTAATCAGTATAGAAGGGTTGTTTCTTTTTTAAAGCCCTAAACAAACAATTAAAAAAAAGTTGATTCTTAATTACTTTTTCTTGGCCCAGGCCAAAAGCTGTGTCAGGTTATTGATGTCAGCTAATTGCCAAGGCCTACATTAAAATGTTGTTATGTTTAAAATGTTGTGTTGAGATTGCCTTCAGCCATGACAAGCTCTTAACATAACAACCTGCACTCTCCTTTTTAGGAGAAAAAATCCTCTGAAGTCGGAGTATGGCTGCCTATGTGGCGAGGTGCTTGAAAAGAGTCATACACGCAAACTTCTCACCCAGTGTACTTCCTATCTCACAGTGATTCCCAGGTGGGATGAGTGAGTCAAGAGTGCATGTTCTGGGTGACCCCCAGGGTGTAAAGCTGGGGAACGCACAACAACAACAACAATTACTTTTTCTGAAACAAAGTCACATAATTTCAATCCAAGATACAGTTGAGTTACTAATAATTAAGTGCTTAGATCTTGAAGATACTGCACTAGTATAGTAGTAAACTAAGTCTTAAGACTCTTAACATGTCATGCAATCTATTCACTCATCAAATAGCATTCATTTCTTAAACAGATAAATAAAAAAATTTCTGTTCATATGGGCCAGATAGCCTGCAAAAACTGATTTTATAAACAAGCAGGATTATAATCATCAGTATTGATTATTATCATTACTAATGCTATACACACACCCTAACCCACAAGTCAAATACACACAGAGTCATCTTGTGCACTCATTGTCTTTAGAAAGAGTAGGCCAATGTGTAACAATGGGAATGCATGACAAAATTTACAAAACCACACATGCACCCGAGACTAATAAGGTGTCCCATAACTGATAAGATCGTAGTGGAGCGAGGCGTCAGAGACCTCACTTCTCTAGAGGCCAGTATACTGAGGGCAGCGCCCATCTCCTCTCCCTCACTGCTTTACCATCCTTGGCTCTAAAGAGGCAGGTACCCATTTACAGCTGGGTGAACTGTACTGAAGCCAAGTCACGCAAACGGTCACCCATCCAAGTGGTAACCACGCTCGACACTGCTCAACTTGGCTGGGGGAAAGTGAGTGCTCCAACCACTGAACTATCCTGTGCACTGGGGACTGGATCTATGTTAAAAAAAAATTTTAAGCGCCGGGGACTGGATCTATGTAAAACACACACAACAACAAGAGTACTTATCCATTATCCTTGAAATAAAAGAACTTAATAATTAAAAAAATAAAGACCCCACCCCCCCCCAACAAGATTTCACATCTTTTCAAGCTTATCATTCAAGCCATCATGGGCATCTAGGGACGAGGCAATGACAGTGATACTCGGGAATACTGAGTTCCTTTTTTCTGTTGGCACATGAGACAATCTCCCATGAGATGATTTTGACCTTGCCACACAATCTGCACACAGGTCACATGGTTCTGATGTATAATTCTTGCTAAATTATCTGTGTTTCTTTCATAATAATTATTCATTCACGTAAATGTCCATCATACCACAGTAAAATAAACATGTTTGTGTCTAGGATACTAGTAGGGCACATAAGTTCTGATCATACTTTAATATGTAATGAGTCGTAGATTGAATTTTTGCTTCCACTTCCAGACTCCAATGATACATTGATGCTATGATAGTCCACTTTCTGATGGAGGGTAGGACAATATGAATATGACATGACTGCTAAGTGTCAAGAGTATGGGCTCTGAAGCAAACTTAGTTTGATTTTCCAGACACTGCTTGCAATTGTGAATGCTGTAAAAATAATATCTTGAGCTCTCGACAATAAGACATATTCCAATTCCATACTGATCATTCAATGATTCATGGTCAGCTTTCTTCATACCCTGCACATTCCAGCACATGATAATTAACATTTAACATTATTGCAACAATTTAAACTGTAAGCTTTGCAGTCTATGCTTTGTAGCTTTTTAAGCAGACTTTGGAGCACTGAAAAAGATTTCTTGTCCGTATGATAATTTCAAACGAACAAGAGATGCTGCTAAACATTTTAGATTGAGTATGTCTTGTCCCCAGAACTGTTTACTAATTAGCTTCAGTAAACTTATGCACTTTCTTGCCTTTGTTAATAAGTGGTCAATATGTGTATTCCAAGTTAGCATTGGAGTTAGAATAACACCTGTGTGTGTGTGTGTGTGTGTGTGTGTGTGTGTGTGTGTGTGTAAAATGTGTGTATGTGTGTAACATGTGTGTGTGTGTAACATGTGTGTACACTACACATGTGTGAGTGTGTGTGTGTGTGTGTGTGACTGTGCGTGCGTGCGTGTGTGTGTGTGTGTGTGTGTGTGTGTGGTGTGTGTGTGTCTGTGTGTCTGTGTGTCTGTGAGTCACTGAGTGTGTATAATAGTTTTAAATATTTAGGAATTAACTTTGATAAGAGTGGTAGTTTTGCACAATGAAAGAAAAAAGCTTATGATAAAGCTACTAAAGTTATGTTTAGTTTGATAAGAACTGCACAGCAAAAAGAACTACCTATACATGTGACGATTTATTCGATAAATTCGTTGTACCTGTTTTGTTGTATGGATGTGAAATTTGGGGATATGAAAACCTAACAATAATTGACAAGTTTCAGTTAAGATTTTTAAAGTATATTTTCCGTTTAAAGCATACAACATCAACTTGGCTAGTATATGGAGAAATGGGCAGATATCATTTGTCTATTTTGGTCTCTGTTGGAATGGTTTGTTTCTGGATGCAGCTGCTTGACATCCAGTCTGGAAAGCTATCCTCAAATGTTTATCAGATGATGAAAGAATTACATGACAAATCTTTGATTCAATCATCATGGCTAAATAAGACAAAACATATTTTAGTACAAAGCGGATTTGACTGTTTGTGGGAGAGACAGTTTTGTTCAAGTATTCATTCTAAAAGTTCACATATATCAAAGCCTTCCTAATAGAAATTTTTGTTAATGAATGGACAACTGAGTTGTGGGGTAATAGTAGATGCCTTTATTATAAAAAACAACTATAAGATCGATTTTGGTATGGAAAAATATATAACTTGTCTACCAGATGTATATGTTTACACTCTTATGAAGTTTTGTTGTTGCTGTCACAAGCTTCCTATTAAGGTTGGACGTTTCCATAATATACCAAGGGAAGAAAGAATATGTTCAAAATGCAATACGTCTGTTTTAGGGGATGAATTTCATTTTATCATGGAATGTCCCCACTTCAAACATTTACGACAAGATTTTATTCCCTGACATTTTCTTCAAGCTAAATTTGCTTTTTCCTATTGAAGAGTACATTTACCTGATTATGCCCCTTGGTTTTCAGCATCTCTTTTGGTTTTGCAGATGGGGAAGGTAGGGGGCAGGAGTTCTTGTTTTTTCCTTTTGGGGGTCACTTTTCTTTGTGTCTGTTTGGTTTTGTTGTTTTTGTTTTGTTTTATTTGTTGTTGCCGTTGTGTTTGTTGTTGGGTTGTTTTTTTGTGTTTTGTTTTGAGTTTCTTGGTTTTTGTTCTTGTTTGGGTGTTTTTGTGCCCAGGTGCGAGTGTGAGCGTGTGTGCACGCACACTCACGTTAGTGTGTTTGTACATTTTTTTTTTTTTGCTGCCTCATCTTCTGTGACAATAATGTCCTGCTGTTCTTTACGCTGCTCATTTCAATCTCTCTGCTCCAGACATACCCACATTCGTTACCTCACATCCTCCGTTCAGAAGTATACTAGGAGCTTATCAATGTCAGGCTGCTGTGGGGCCACCAGCTAGAGGAATCCTGCACTGTTGCTGGCTCATTGTGGTGTGTATGCCTGTTCTGAGTCAGTATATGCTACTAAGACAGTTTGCTTCTCATCCCATGTCTTCAGCAGATGATTTTCATTGCTAATGATGACAAATGACAATTTGCTTCTCATCCCTTGTCTTCAGCAGATAATTTTCATTGCTAATGATGACAAATGACAATTTGCTTCTCATCCCTTGTCTTCAGCAGATAATTTTCATTGCTAATGATGACAAATGACAATTTGCTTCTCATCCCATGTCTTCAGCAGATGATTTTCATTGCTAATGATGACAAATGACAATTTGCTTCTCATCCCATGTCTTCAGCAGATGATTTTCATTGCTAATGATGACAAATGACAATTTGCTTCTCATCCCTTCTCTTCAGCAGATGACTTTCATTGATGATGTTGACAAATGACAATTTGCTTCTCATCCCTTCTCTTCAGCAGATGATTTTCATTGCTAATGACAAATGACAACAGTATTTTCCCCCATTCCTTATCATGCAGAAGATTATAAGTGCACAGGATCTTTATTTCCAAGGATGGCAGAGCACAGGATCTTTATTTCCAAGGATGGCAGAACACAGGATCTCTATTTCCAAGGATGGCGGAGCACAGGATCTTTATTTCCAAGGATGGCAGAACACAGGATCTCTATTTCCAAGGATGGCAGAACACAGGATCTCTATTTCCAGGATGGCGGAGCACAGGATCTCTATTTCCAAGGATGGCGGAGCACAGGATCTTTATTTCCAAGGATGGCAGAACACAGGATCTCTTATTCCAAGGATGGCAGAACACAGGATCTTTATTTCCTAGGATGATAATTTTTTCCCCATAACTGTCCATCTCTTGCCATGCTGGGGGCTGTCATAAACAGCCCTGTCTGAATCAACGCTACACATCACAAACACTGACAGGAAGAGACAGGCAGAAATATCAAAAGGAAGAAAAATATTGTGATGGTGTGGTAAGTAGATTACCTCCCATGTGTTCAGAGCGACGTGTTACTATTTTGGGACACACCTGAAAATTGTGCAGCGCTCTGTTTCCTTGGGTGGTGGTTGAAAACTACCCATGGCATACACTTTGCCTTTTGGTGAATTGTACTATTTATGCAGCCTCTTTCTTAGAGGCCACATTCTCCCTGTTCATACTATACTGTTGTAGCCAAGAAGTTGTACAGAGTTGTCGCAGATCAAATATCTCCACTCTGTTACAAGATGATACCCACCTAGGCCAAGGGCTTTTCCGACGCATGGCCAGCGGTCGTTGACCAGGATGCGGTCGAAAAAGAAGATCTCAGTGGTCTCCTGGAAGGTAACTCGCTTGGTCTCCGAAGACATGGCTTACCTGAAACAGAAATGGCCAAACATCCAAAGTGCACGGTTTTTCACTTTTTACAGGATGGCCTACAACATTCTTACAACATACCTACACTGAAACACATATGCAAATGATCCAAAAGTATGCCTACACTTTTTGCATGACATCTACACTAAAACATACTGGCCAACAATTTTAAACAGACTTTGCTTGGGTTTTTTCTTCTATAACTTTTTCATGTGCAATTTTACAAACAATGTCTCAGAAAACAATAACAACTACTAGGAATTGTACTGAGAGTTTGCCTGTCACAGCTTACAAGAAATTGTTCAGAGAATGTTCTTTCCAGTGTATAATACAATCAATTATCAGAAAATTTCTGTTAATCAAAAAAATGTAGATTCAGCATGTGAAATAAGTTTGCCTGTCACAGCTTACAAGAAAATGTTCTTTCCAATATGTAATACAATCAATTATCAGAAAATTTCTGTTAATAAGAAAAAAAGATATATTCTGGATGAGAAATAAGCTTGCCTGTCACAGCTTGGAAGAAAATGTTCAGTGAATTCTTCATCTGTTACTGTTGACACAATCCATAAACCTTTCCTGACCGAGGTTAAAAACTGCTTGAAATATACTTTATAGCTGTAGTAATAGTTGTTGAAATGGTAGTAGTATTAGTAGTAGTGTTAGTATTTGTAGTAGTAGTTGCAGTCGTCATCGTAGTAGAAGTAGTAAAAGTGATTGTAGTAGTAGCAGCAGCAACAGCAAAATGGTAGTCATAGTAGTGATGATGGTGGTGGAAGTGGAAAGAGTACTATTACTAATAGTTGAGTTTGTAATCTTTATGCTATCTTAACTGTGTGCATTTGTCATACCTAAAATAATCAAAATGTTTAATATATAAAAATCAAAACGCTAGGAAAAGCCAAGTCTTTAATTAATATTATAATCTCTCTCTCTCTCGCACCTAACTTGGTCATAGGCAGAAAATATTTTTTCATCCAGATATAAAAGAAAATGTTGAAGAACTTTTTCCTCTTTTGAAAACTATTGGAACACTTTAATCTGTATCACAAGTTTAACCAATATTTATTATCAGCTTTAGATACTACCTCTTTCAGTCTTTCTGAATCCTTTAGTGAGTAGAGAGAGAGAGAGAGAGAGAGAGAGAGAGAGAGAGAGATTTTTCTTTCTTTCTTCCCCCCCCAGGATAATGGAATAAGCATTCATGTGCTTCTTTACGTCCAGTCCCCGTGTGTGTGTGAGAGAGAGAGAGAGAGTGTGTGTGTATGTGTGTGTGTGTGAGTGCATGTGTTTGTTTGTGCATGCATGTATGTGTGATTCATTGTTCTATTGTTTAACAAGAAGACCCAAGAAGACTGGTACTCAGAGCTCATGACTAAAGAATTGTGTGTGTGTCTAAACCTTAAATTTGTTAAAATTGATCTATATGTAACTGGTCCCATGTGTACAGTATACTTAAGTTGAATGTAAGCATTTTGATTTGTTCTAACAAGACACAGCTATATTATATAAATTCCATGTATCATTATCATTATTAGTGAATATACATGTCATCTTTGTGTTGTGTAGAAGTGGACACATGTAGTCCTGAAGAAGGACAGGACCAGTGACTGGCTGTGCACAACAAGCGCAGGGTCTTTGTGCAGACTGCGCCAACAGAGACAACAGCAAACATCTCCCACTTACTAAACGTTCCTCCAGAATTTGCCATCGGAGCCAAAGGATGTCCATCCTCTCCTCATCGTTGTCATGGAACACCAACTCTTTCATCACTGTCACCGTCGTCGTCATCGTCGTGGGTTCCTTGTTCGTCGCCAGAAAACAACATGACTGACTCATTGCCAGACCTGTGATAAAATTCTGAAAGTACCAGCCGCCATGGCGCAGTGGTTAGCGCCTTGGGTTACGGACTGGAAGGTCGCGGGTTCGATTCCCATAAGAGTCAAAGGGATTTTTCGGACTCCGGCCGGCTCCTACCCAGAGTGAGTGTGCTGTGGGCTCAGTGGGAAGACTGGGACCACACAGTCGAGCTTCATCCACTTAACGGATGCGAGTTTGAGAGTGTTGCTCAAATTACCTGACCAACACTGCAGGTGTCTGCATCTCTCGGGCCGGTTGACGCCGGGATATATTATGATAGTAAGCGTAGAGTACAACCCTGTCAAGTAGTCTCAAAGCATATGCACTTCCACAGCAGCATCATTACGTCATCCTCATTGTCATTGATCATCATGCATTAAAAAAAAAAGCCTCTGATTCGGTGGTCCCGGTTTCTCTGGTCTCATGGTGACCTCAGATTCGGTTTGCCCATACGCTTCTGTGCCTGTGGTGAGTTTGTGTCAAAGCCTTTGGGGTTGGAGGTTCGCGGGGGATGGTCATTGGAGGGACGTTGTGGTGGTTGCCACCTGGGTTGGGCAACTCACTCAGTCTGGCTCCGCGACTGAGCTAATACTGTCGTTAGTAGGGGGCTTAGTAGGTGGGGTCCTGCGTATGTTAGCTCAGAACAGGCACCACTGAACACCACCAAAGTGACCCAGCAGCAGTGCAGGGCCCCTCTGGCTGGTGGCCCCATGGCGGCCTGATAGTGATGGGCTCCCTGTCGACCTCTGACTCTGAGGATGAGACACAGTGAATCTGGGTGTGGCTGTGGCGGGGAGATTGGAATGAGCGGTGTGGGAACAGTAGGACGGGGGTCGTCAGAAGATGAGGCAGCAAAAAAAAAAAGTTCTGAAAGTAAGGAAACAACATGACCGACTCATTGCGAGACCCGTGATAAAGTGAGAAAGCAACATGACTGACTCCTTGTCAGATGGCTAAATTTCTGAAAGTAAGAAAACAACATGACCGACTCATTGCGAAACCTGTGATAAAATTCAAGGCAGAAAACAACATGACTGACTCCTTGTCAGACACCAAACAGACATCATTCAAGGAAGAAAACAACATGACTGACTCCTTGTCAGACACCAAACACACATCATTCAAGGCAGAAAACAACATGACTGACTCCTTGTCAGACACCAAACAGACAACATTCAAAGAAAAAAACAAACATGATTGACTCCTTGTCAGACACCAAACAGACATCATTCAAGGCAGAAAACAACATGACTGACTCCTTGTCAGACACCAAACAGACAACATTCAAAGCAGAAAACAACATGACTGACTCCTTGTCAGACACCAAACAGCCAACATTCAAAGCAGAAAACAACATGACTGACTCCTTGTCAGACACCAAACAGACAACATTCAAGGCAGAAAACAACATGACTGACTCCTTGTCAGACACCAAACAGACAACATTCAAGGCAGAAAACAACATGACTGACTCCTTGTCAGACACCAAACAGACAACATTCAAGGCAGAAAATAAACATGACTGACTCCTTGTCAGACACCAAATAGACAAAATTTAAGCCAGAAAACAACATGACTGACTCCTTGTCAGACACCAAACAGATACCGTCAAAGGAAGAAAACAACATGACTGACTCCTTGTCAGACACCAAACAGACAACATTCAAGGCAGAAAACAACATGACTGACTCCTTGTCAGACACCAGAAAACATTGAAAGAAGAAAACAACATGACTGACTCCTTGTCAGACACCAAACACACAACATTCAAGGCAGAAAACAACATGACTGACTCCTTGTCAGACACCAAACAGACAACATTCAAGGCAGAAAATAAACATGACTAAATCCTTGGCAGACACCAAACAGATAACATTGAAGGCAGAAAACTACATGGCTGACTCCTTGTCAGACACCAGAAAACATTGAAAGAAGAAAACAACATGACTGACTCTTTGTCAGACACCAAACAGACATCATTCAAGGCAGAAAACAACATGACTGACTCCTTGTCAGACACCAAACAGACATCATTCAAAGAAGAAAACAACATGACTGACTCCTTGTCAGACACCAAACAGACTTCATTCAAAGCAGAAAACAACATGACTGACTCCTTGTCAGACACCAAACAGACATCATTCAAAGCAGAAAACAACATGACTGACTCCTGGTCAGACACCAAACAGACATCATTCAAGGAAGAAAACAACATGACTGACTCCTTGTCACACACCAAAGAGACAACATTCAAGGCAGAAAACAACATGACTGACTGCTTGTCAGACACCAGAAAACATTCAAAGCAGAAAACAACATGACTGACTGCTTGTCAGACACCAAACAGACAGCATTCAAAGCAGAAAACAACATGACTGACTCCTTGTCAGACACCAAACAGACAACATTCAAGGAAGCAAATAACATGACTGACTGCTTGTCAGACACCAGAAAACATTCAAAGCAGAAAACAACATGACTGACTCCTTGTCAGACACCAAACAGACAACATTCAAGGAAGAAAACAACATGACTGACTCCTTGTCAGACACCAAATAGACATCATTCAAGGAAGAAAACAACATGACTGACACCTTGTCAGACACCAAACAGACTTCATTCAAAGCAGTAAACAACATGACTGACTCTTTGTCAGACACCAAACAGACATCATTCAAGGCAGAAAACAACATGACTGACTCCTTGTCAGACACCAAACAGACAAAATTTAAGGCAGAAAACAACATGACTGACTCCTTGTCAGACACCAAACAGACATTATTCAAAGCAGAAAACAAACATGACTGACTCCTTGTTAGATACCAAACAGACAACATTCAAGGCAGAAAACAACATGACTGACTCCTTGTCAGACACCAAACAGACAACATTCAAGTAAGAAAACAGACATGACTGACTCCTTGTCAGACACCAAACAGACATCATTCAAAGCAGAAAACAACATGACTGACTCCTGGTCAGACACCAAACAGACATCATTCAAGGAAGAAAACAACATGACTGACTCCTTGTCACACACCAAAGAGACAACATTCAAGGCAGAAAACAACATGACTGACTGCTTGTCAGACACCAGAAAACATTCAAAGCAGAAAACAACATGACTGACTGCTTGTCAGACACCAAACAGACAGCATTCAAAGCAGAAAACAACATGACTGACTCCTTGTCAGACACCAAACAGACAAAATTTAAGGCAGAAAACAACATGACTGACTCCTTGTCAGACACCAAACAGAAAATTCAAAGCAGAAAACAAACATGACTGACTCCTTGTCAGACACCAACAGACAACATTCAAGGAGAAAACAACATGACTGACTCCTTGTCAGACACCAAACGAAAATCATCAAGGAAGAAAACAACATGACTGACTCCTTGTCAGACACCAAACAGAATCATTCAAAGCAGAAAACAACATGACTGACTCTTGGGTCAGACACCAAACAGACATCATTCAAGGCAAGAAAACAACATGACTGACTCCTTGTCAGACACCAAACAGACAACATTTAAGGCAGAAAACAACATGACTGACTCTTGTCAGACACCAAAAGACATTATTCAAAGCAGAAAAAACATGACTGACTCTTGTTAGAACCAAACAGACAACATTCAAGGCAGAAACAACATGAACTGACTCCTTGTCAGCACCAAACAGACAACATTCAAGAAGAAAAACAGACATGACTGTCTTGTCAGAACAAACAGACAACATTCAAGCAGAAAACAACATGACAGACTCCTTGTCAGACACCAAATAGACATCATTCAAGGAAGAAAACAACATGACTAACTCCTTGTCAGACACCAAACAGACAACATTCAAAGAAAAAACCAAACATGATTGACTCCTTGTCAGACACCAAACAGACAACATTCAAGGAAGCAAATAACATGACTGACTGCTTGTCAGACACCAAACAGACAACATTCAAAGCAGAAAACAACATGACTGACTCCTTGTCAGACACCAAACAAACAACATTCAGCAGAAAACAACATGACTGATCCTTGTCAGACACCAAACAGAAACATTCAAAGCAGAAAACAAACATGACTGACTCCTTGTCAGACACCAAACAGACAACATTCAAGGCAGAAAACAACATGACTGACTCCTTGTCAGACACCAAACAGACAACATTCAAGCAAGAAAACAGACATGACTGACTCCTTGTCAGACACCAAACAGACAACATTCAAGGCAGAAAATAAACATGACAGACTCCTTGTCAGACACCAAATAGACATCATTCAAGGAAGAAAACAACATGACTAACTCCTTGTCAGACACCAAACAGACATCATTCAAAGAAAAACCATGATGACTTTCAGAACAAACAGACAAATAAAGCAAATACATGACTGACTCTTGTCAGACACCAAACAGACATCATTCAAAGCAGAAAACAACATGACTGACTCCTTGTCAGACACCAAACAGACAACATTCAAGGAAGAAAACAACATGACTAACTCCTTGTCAGACACCAAACAGACAACATTCAAGGAAGAAAACAACATGACTGACTCCTTGTCAGACACCAAACAGACATCATTCAAAGAAGAAAACAACATGACTGACTCCTTGTCAGACACCAAACAGACTTCATTCAAAGCAGAAAACAACATGACTGACTCCTTGTCAGACACCAAACAGACAACAGTCAAGTCAGAAAACAAACATGAATGACTCCTTGTCAGACACCAAACAGACATCATTCAAGGAAGAAAACAACATTGCTGACTCCTTGTCAGACACCAAACAGACAACATTCAAGGCAGAAAACAACATGACTGACTCCTTGTCAGACACCAAACAGACATCATTCAAGGAAGAAAACAACATGACTGACTCCTTGTCAGACACCAAACAGACATCATTCAAGGCAGAAAACAACATGACTGACTCCTTGTCAGACACCAAACAGACATCATTCAAGGAAGAAAACAACATGAATGACTCCTTGTCAGACACCAAACAGACATCATTCAAGGAAGAAAACAACATTGCTGACTTCTTGTCAGACACCAAACAGACAACATTCAAGGAAGAAAACAACATGACTGACTCCTTGTCAGACACCAAACACACATCATTCAAGGAAGAAAACAACATGACTGACTCCTTGTCAGACACCAAACAGACATCATTCAAGGCAGAAAACAACATGACTGACTGCCTGTCAGACACCAGAAAACATTCAAAGCAGAAAACAACATGACTGACTGCTTGTCAGACACCAAACAGACAACATTCAAGTCAGAAAACAACATGACTGACTCCTTGTCAGACACCAAATAGATAAATTTTAAGGCAGAAAACAACATGACTGACTCCTTGTCAGACACCAAACAGACATCATTCAAGGAAGAAAACAACATGACTGACTCCTTGTCAGACACCAAACAGACATCATTCAAGGCAGAAAACAACATGACTGACTCCTTGTCAGACACCAAACAGACATCATTCAAGGCACAAAACAACATGACTGACTCCTTGTCAGACACCAAACAGACATAATTCAAGGCAGAAAACAACATGGCTGACTCCTTGTCAGACACCAGAAAACATTCAAAGCAGAAAACAACATGACTGACTCCTTGTCAGACACCAAACAGACAACATTCACAGCAGAAAAGAACATGACTGACTCCTTGTCAGACACCAAAGAGACAACATTCAAGGAAGAAAATAACATGACTGACTCCTTGTCAGACACCAAAATGACATCATTCTAAGCAGAAAACAACATGACTGACTCCTTGTCAGACACCATACAGACAACATTCAATGCAGAAAACAACATGACCGACTCCTTGTCAGACACCATACAGACAACATTCAAGGAAGAAAACAACATGACTGACTCCTTGTCAGACACCAAAGAGACAACATTCAAGGAAGAAAACAACATGACTGACTCCTTGTCAGACACCAAACAGACATCATTCAAGGCAGAAAACAACATGACTGACTCCATGTCAGACACCAAAGAGACAACATTCAAAGCAGAAAACAACATGACTGACTCCTTGTCAGACATCAAACAGACAACATTCAAGGAAGTGAACAACATGACTGACTGCTTGTCAGACACCAGAAAACATTCAAAGCAGAAAACAACATGACTGACTCCTTGTCAGACACCAAACATACAACATTCAAAGCAGAAAACAACATGACTGACTCCTTGTCAGACACCAAACAGACACCATTCAAGGAAGCAAACAACATGACTGACTGCTTGTCAGACACCAGAAAACATTCAAAGCAGAAAACAACATGACTGACTCCTTGTCAGACACCAAACATACAACATTCAAAGCAGAAAACAACATGACTGACTCCTTGTCAGACACGAAACAGACAACATTCAAGGAAGAAAACAACATGACTGACTCCTTGTCAGACACCAAACAGACATCATTCAAGGAAGTAAACAACATGACTGACTCCTTGTCAGACACCAAACAGACATCATTCAAGGAAGTAAACAACATGACTGACTCCTTGTCAGACACCAAACAGACAACATTCAAGTCATAAAACAACATGACTGACTCCTTGTCAGACACCAAACAGACAACATTCAAGTCAGAAAACAACATGACTGACTCTTTGTCAGACACCAAACAGACAACATTCAAGGCAGAAAACAACATGACTGACTCCTTGTCAGACACCAAATAGATAAATTTTAAGGCAGAAAACAACATGACTGACTCCTTGTCAGACACCAAACAGACATCATTCAAGGAAGAAAACAACATGACTGACTCCTTGTCAGACACCAAACAGACAACATTCAAGGCACAAAACAACATGACTGACTCCTTGTCAGACACCAAACAGAGATAATTCAAGGCAGAAAACAACATGGCTGACTCCTTGTCAGACACCAAAAAACATTCAAGTCAGAAAACAACATGACTGACTCCTTGTCAGACACCAAACAGACAACATTCAAGTCAGAAAACAACATGACTGACTCCTTGTCAGACACCAAACAGACAACATTCACAGCAGAAAAGAACATGACTGACTCCTTGTCAGACACCAAAGAGACAACATTCAAGGAAGAAAACAACATGACTGACTCCTTGTCAGACACCAAACAGACATCATTCAAAGCAGAAAACAACATGACTGACTCCTTGTCAGACACCAAACAGACAACATTCAAAGCAGAAAACAACATGACTGACTCCTTGTCAGACACCAATCAGACAACATTCAAGGCAGAAAACAACATGATTGACTTCTTGTCAGACACCAAACAGACAACATTCAAAGCAGAAAACAACATGACTGACTCCTTGTCAGACACCAAACAGACAACATTCAAGGCAGAAAACAACATGACTGACTCCTTGTCAGACACCAAACAGACAACATTCAAGGCAGAAAACAACATGACTGACTTCTTGTAAGACACGAAACAGACAACATTCAAAGCAGAAAAAAACATGACTGACTCCTTGTCAGACACCAAACAGACAACATTCAAGGCAGGAAACAAACATGACTGACTCCTTGTGAGACACCAAACTCACAAAATTCAAGGCAGAAAACAACATGGCTGACTCATTGTCAGAGACCAGAAAACATTCAAAGCAGAAAACAACATGACTGACTCCTTGTCAGACACCAAACAGACAACATTCAAGGCAGAAAACAAAATGACTGACTCCTTGTCAGACACCAGACACACAAAATTTAAGTCAGAAAACATGACTGACTCCTTGTCAGACACCAAACAGACAACATTCAAAGCAGAAAACAACATGACAGACTCCTTGTCAGACACCAAACAGACAACATTCAAGGAAGAAAACAACATGACTGACTCCTTGTCAGACACCAAACAGACAACATTTAAGGCAGAAAAGAACATGACTGACTCCTTGTCAGACACCAAACAGACAACATTCAAAGCAGAAAAAAAGATGACTGACTCCTTGTCAGACACCAAACGGACATCATTCAAGGAAGAAAACAACATGACTGACTCCATGTCAGACACCAAACAGACATCATTCAAGGAAGAAAACAACATGACTGACTCCTTGTCAGACACCAAACAGACAACATTCAAGGCAGAAAACAACATGACTGACTCCTTGTCAGACACCAAACAGACAAAATTCAAGGCAGCAAAAAACATGGCTGACTCCTTGTCAGACACCAGAAAACATTGAAAGCAGAAAACAACATGACTGACTCCTTGTCAGACACCAAACAGACAATATTCAAGGCAGAAAATAATAATGACTGACACCTTGTCAGACACCAAACAGACAACATTCAAGGCAGAAAATAATAATGACTGACTCCTTGTCAGACACCAAATAGACAAAATTTAAGCCAGAAAACAACCTGACTGACTCCTTGTCAGACACCTAACAGACAACATTCAAGGCAGAAAACAACCTGACTGACTCCTTGTCAGACACTAAACAGACATCATTCAAGGAAGAAAACAACATGACTGACTCCTTGTCAGACACCAAACAGACATCATTCAAGGAAGAAAACAACATGAATGACTCCTTGTCAGACACCAAACAGACAACATTCAAGGAAGAAAACAACATGACTGACTCCTTGTCAGACACCAGAAAAAACTCAAAGCAGAAAACAACATGACTGACTCCTTGTCAGACACCAAACAGACAACATTCAAGGAAGAAAACAACATGACTGACTCCTTGTCAGACACCAAACAGACATCATTCAAGGAAGAAAATGAACATGACTGACTCCTTGTCAGACACCAAACAGACATCATTCAAGGAAGAAAATGAACATGACTGACTCCTTGTCAGACACTAAATAGTCAAAATTTAAGGCAGAAAACATGACTGACTCCTTGTCAGACACCAAACAGACAACATTCAAGGCAGAAAATAAACATGACCGACTCCTTGTCAGACACCAAACAGACATCAAGGAAGAAAACAACATGACTGACTCCTTGTCAGACACCAAATAGACAAAATTTAAGGCAGAAAACAAACATGACTGACTCCTTGTCAGACACCAAACAGACAACATTCAAGTAGAAAATAATATCTTAAATAAAAAGCCAAGAAACACTGAGCCAAAGAGTGGAAAGTACACTTTTCTGTCATTGTCCTCATTCAAGACCTTCCCCATACCTCGTGGGTGTATTTTTACCCAGATCCCTATATTTTGCTCTATAACTCCGGAACTGTTAATGCTGCTGTAATGAAATTTTGTGACACTGTCAATAAACATATGTCCTACAACACATCCACACAAAGATGTTTGTTGGTGTTTTTAAAAATGACTTAATAAACCTCAAACCTCCCAGTACGTCACGAGTGTCTACACACCCAGACTCTCAAACAGGCCACATTATGATATTAGAATAACATCACTGTACCCTGAGGCTCCCTATATCCTGGTTGCTACGACATCTGTCCATGTACTGAGAACTTTTGCTCCCTAAGCTGTTGTGGCCTATGCAATGATAGGCCTAGACTTAGTACTTTTCAGAGATTAAAGCAGTAAATCAAGTGTGTGTGTGTGTGTGTGTGTGTGTGTGTGTGTGTGTGTGTGTGTGTGTGTGAGTGTGTGTGCTCGCATGCATGTACATGTGTACACTGTGTGTGTGTAAGTCTTCAATTTTATTGTCTCTCACATTGAGTGATTCAGATGACCTGAAATAAAAGACTGTATAGGGGAGAGAGAGAGAGAGAGATAGAGAGAGAGAGAGAGAGAGAGAGAGACAGAGAGAGAGACAGAGAGAGAGAGAGAGAGAGAGATAGAGAGAGAAACAGAGACAGAGAGAGAGACAGAGACAGCGAGTGAGTATATTCAGTTTGTATGAAACTGAGAGAAAGACTAGAGTAAGTCCGGGTATGGTGTAATGGTTTGAGTTAACACTAGATATTACTCACTGTCTTAGTGTCTACAAAGCCTGGGTGATGTATAATAGATCTGCAGCATGTGATCATTAATTACTTTGTTGTGAAAAAAAGATGAGGTGACATATTCATGATAATATGAAAATTGTTCTATGTTGTCTCAACAATCTAATCACTGTGATAAACATTTATCTGTGTTGGCCAAACTGATCTGATGATTTTTTGTTGTTGAATGAATTAAGTGACAAATTTAAAAAAATAAAATAATTTTTTTTCACACACTTAACTTGATACAAATCACAGCTTAACAAAAATGGCTTTAAAAACCCACAAACCTTTGTCAGAAGCTCATGCCAGTAAAACAAAATGAAAATTTACAAGAGGATGGAAATTCAACTTAAGCAGCTTGAATAACTGTTGTTTCTTTTTATTTCTTTTTTACCTTGGAATTTTTATTTACTAGAGTATTTACAAGAAGAAGAAAAAAAAAGACCCAGTAAAATCACAAAGAACTTTTCTACTGATATTGAATATCTTGGAGGTAACACCTGCAGGAAGGATTAAACAAAACAAAAACAAAAACCTTTCATTAATTATACTTCCATGTATAAAATTTTCTTTTTTAAGAGGCTGAGAAAGTAGTTGAAAAGTTTATTGCTACTTCGAAGCAACATGTAATGAAAACTACAATGTGTTGCCTCAACAACTGCTATAAGTCAGCTTTCAATCTGTGCTGTTGATGGCGTGTGCGTGCTGGAACTGATTTTAGGAAAAAAAGTAACTTTTGTTCCGATTACCATGGGACCAACTTCTGGGCATGTTCGTATGGAGGACCAACTTCCCCTTGATGAACTCTCTCTCAAAGATGTTTTTATTGGCGAATTTCTGTTAAATCGTGGAATCAATTCAACAACTAGCTCTCAAATCGCTAAATCAATGTTAGATATACCAATAAGTGGTATCGATTTCTCTCAGTTTCCCAGTTGAAAAAAAAAGGATGGCTTCAAACTAAAAAGGTGTACCCATGAACTTGAACAGATCATGATCAACATGAGCAAGCGTTATACGAACAAAATAAATAATAATTTTCCGAATACTAAGCAAAATGAAGTTATGGATTCGTTTAATACAGGTCTTAACTTGATATTTAATGCGTTAACTTGCCAAGTTTGTCCTGCAATTCCATGGCGTTTAACGTATTTGACTGGGTCAGCTTCGCTTCTTTCACTATGTTCCGCCATTTTTGTTTTTCTCACATGGTGTAAACATGGCTTGATGATACCTTCACTTTGATTGGCCGGCGATGGAACTGTACTTAACCAATCATAGAGCTTGATACACCATTGGATTCAGCAAAGACTGGCCTTTGGAGGAAGCATTATTGTCTGTGTTTACTTAGCCCTTCATATCATGTACTGGGAAAAGTAAAAGGGCTAACTTGAACTTGCACTTTAAACTTCCGATTTTAATTGATTTAAGCTTTTCGGATCTCCTAAAGAAAATATCGATTTAAAGCTGGAAATATGCTCTTCTATTCCGACCTATTTTTAAGTTGATGCAGTGCAATGAGCACATTGTACATAGCTACATAGCGATTTTCTATCCATACAGATTCACTCACACCCCTAATGGCAGCTAGTAGTAGGTTGGGCAGTGAAACACTCTTCGATGTTTGTGAAAGAGTGGGTGTATTTGGAATTGTTTTGTTGTCACACCATGGCATATAAACACAAACGAACAACTCAGAGCACATAAGTATACATCAATGTTTATTTTTTCATAATTTTCATCCCCATTATTTAGATAGTTCCCAAGATCTGGCCTGTCAAAAACATGCATTTTCCCCCCTCAGCCCATACTTTCTCAGCAGGCTGAAAGAAGGGCTACAGAGAGAAAGAGAGAGAGAGAGAGAGAGAGAGAGAGAGAGAGAGAGAGAGAGAGAGAGAGACTTTATAAAGAGGCAAATTTACTATCACTTTCTGATTAACAACATATGGCAGTATCAAAATACGTGATTCAAAGTCTCTCTGTTCCAAATTCAGTAAAAGATTAAATATAAATTTACGAATCAAGAAACATACTGCCCAAAACAAAAATGCAATATTTCATTTCTGCAGCCAAACATTTTTATAACTCTTATATCTTTTGTAACTCTTATATTTATACCGCACCTACTAAGGCATCCACAGAAATAAAAACCACTTTTTGTGAAAGACTAGCCTCTGACTCAAAACTCATGTGATTTTGAACAAATTTGATAAGTTTGAATTTTTTAATTTTTTCAGCAAACACTGTACCCCCTCAGTCCTTTGTTGTCTGCTAGCTTCCTTGCCTGCTAACTTCCTTGCCGCAATATGCATGAGCGGGATCAACTCAACACTGTAGGAATACAGGCAAACCTCATCTGATGGTCATTTCCAACTTTCTCCTGACTACCTGGTATTGCTTTATGTCCTCAATTCAAAAAACAAGTGCACAGTCCATTTTTTCATGCTTTAAAAAAATCTGTGAAAATCACCACTTTCCCCCAATGAAACGATGGAAAGAACGTCAGGCTATCTTGATGGTGCCAAACTGGACCAGTGCATCTGGTTGGTGCCAGAGCTAAAAATAAGCACATCAGGGGTCAAGTTCCAGTGTCTAAGTGCAGCAGAAAATGGGGGAAAACGACTGCCGTGGACAGTCCAGTTAAAAAAACCATACAGGAGACTGTTTCTTTTTTGAGAGAGTGGGTGTAGGGATTCCAACTACACTCAGAACACTGCCCTAAAGCCAACATTTGTCTTAAAAATGAAAATATGTTGTGTTTGTACCTGTAGGAGAAAAAAAAACTAGTGCACACACCACCACTGCAACTACTATCATCACCATTACCATCAGAATAGTTGTCATCAAAACAAACAAAAAGACAAAACAAACAGAGATACAGACAAAGTGAACACCACCACACATAATACAAATCAAAGCAATAAAAACTGAATACCCACCAGACAAGAAACAGACAAGCCAAGCCAATGGTGCAGACACAGGCAACAAAGCAGCAGAAAGGGCAAAGGTAGTGTGATCACCACAAAATCTCCAAGTCAAATGAACTAGTGAACTAGGCCAGCTAGGCCTATAGGCTAGACCAGGACTAAGAATAGTCAAGCCCTTACCCCTTGCAAGTGTTGTGGGAGTGGTTTCCTAATATGGTCCTTGTGATTGGACCCTGGGAATTGTGGGCGTGGCTTCCCAATGAGGTCATGAGGTAATGTAGGGGAGAATGCAAGTACAATGGACTCCTTTCCTACCCCCCTCCCCACCTTCCCTGTTCCCCATCCCCCCCTTTTTGTTTTCTTGGTTTTGGTTTGCTTTCTTTGGATTTTTTTGTGCCCACCACAGGGATGGCTGCATTTTGACATTAAGGATGTTTGCTTGGTTGATTATTGTTTGGGTGGCTACTGGAAGAGAGAGAGAGAGAGAGAGAGAGAGAGAGAGAGAGAGAGAGAGAGAGAGAGATATGACAATGACAACTTCTTTTATTTCAAGGGTAATGAATAAGCACTCATTTGCTTTTTTACATCCAGTCCCTGCCTGTAGGGATACATCTTAATAATAACCCTATACTTATACTCATCCAGTAGAAACAAAGGGTAAAAACCCTTTTCAACCCCCACCCCCCAAGAAAACCCCCCAAAAACAAACCCCAAAACACAAATAAAAGAAAACCCTAAAAACACCACCCCCTCACCCCCCCAAAAACCCCAACCAAAAGAAACAAACAAAAGAAAAAGAAAAAACAAACCAACATAAAGAAGAAAAAAAGAAAAAAAAGAAAAACAAACAACAACAACAGCAACAAGAATAACAACAAAATCAAGAAAAATAACAACCAAACTTAATAAGTCATAAAAATAAACATCTACACATTGTCAAATAGTACACATTCTTGTTACATATAACAATAAGATATTGAAATAGGGCATTCATTAAAACTTAAGTACAGCCGACAAGCCCAATAAAGTATTGAAAATATAAAGTATGAATCCTTCATCAGGATACACTATAACTATAAGCATAACGATAAAAGGTGAGAGAGAGACAGAGACAAAGAGACAGAGAGAGAGTGTGTGTGTATTTCAGAGATAATATTAAATATATAATTATCAAAACAGTACCATCACCATCAACACTCATTTTTGATTATACTCGTTCAAATTATATGTCATGGTAATGAAATAAACCCAATACCCATACACTCACACAATAAAAACAAGAGACAAAACAAAAGAAGAAATCCAAACCTATACAGTCATTGAGAGAGAGAATTGTGTGTGTGTGTGTGTGTGTGTGTGTGTGTGTGTGTGTGTGTGTGTGCGCTCAGGCATGTGTATGTGTGTGTGTGTGTGTGTGTGTGTTTCAGGGATAATACTAAATATATAATACTCACATATCACATGGTCACCATCAACACTTTTTCGTTATACTATTACAAATTGAATGTCATGATGATAAAGTAAGCCCAATACCCATACACTTAAACAATAAAGAGGGAGAAAACCCCAATACAGTAATAAAAAGAACATCTACACATTGTCAGTAAGAGAGACAAATTCTTTTATTACCAGGATAATGAATAAGTACTCATGTGCTTTTTTACATCCAGTCCCCGCCTGTAGGAACACATCTTAATAATGAATCTAATACTCATACTCTCAAACAGTAGAAACAAAGGGAAAAAAGTTAAAAAATTTTTTGTTAAAATTCCAGACAAACAAAAACAAAAGAAAACCCCAAAACATCCCCCCCCCCCTAAAAAAAAAGCCCCAAACAAACAAACAAAAATAAAAAACAAGAAACAACAACAACAAACAAACAAACAAAAGAGAGAAGAAAAAACCAAAACCCACAACCCCCCCCCCACCCCCCCCCTCCCGCAATAAAAACCCATCCACCCACCCACCCACCAAAAACACAACCCCCCACCAAAAAAACCCCCACACAAATAAAAACTAACAACAAAAAAACAACCCCAAACAACAAGAACAACAACAAAGAGAGAGAGACCCCCCAAAAAGAAGCCAAACTTCTAGAGTCATAAAATTGAACACCTTCATATTGCAAAATAGTACACATAGTTGTTACAGGTAACAATAAGGTATTAAAATAGGACATTCACCGGATCTCATGTACAGTCAACAATCCCAAAATAATATTGGAAATAGAAAATATGAATATGTTCTTCATTAGGATACACAACAACTATAGCTATGAGTAAATCAATAAAAGGGGAGAGAGAGAGAGAGAGAGAGAGAGAGAGTAGTAGTAGTAGTAGTAGTAGTAGTAGTTCTTCAGTTTAACATCCTTCCACTAATTAATAGTGATATCAGTAAAGAGAGAGAGAGAGAGAGAGAGAGAGAGAGAGAGAGAGAGAGAGAGAGAGAGAGAGAGAGAGTAGTAGTAGTTCTTCAGTTTAACATCCTTCCACTAATTAATAGTGATATCAGTAAAGAGAGAGAGAGAGAGAGAGAGAGAGAGAGAGAGAGAGAGAGAGAGAGAGAGAGAGGGAGAGAGAGAGAATGAATCTTTATTTTTCAAGGGTAACAGAATAAGCATGCCATATATCCGGCCCTTGCCCTGATTAGGGACTATGAGAGAGAGAGAGAGAGAGAGAGAGAGAGAGAGAGAGAGAGAGAGAGAGAGAGAGAGAGTGTGTTTATGTGTGTGTGTGTATTTCAGAGGTAATACTAAATATATAATTTTCAAAACAGTGCACATCACCGTCAACACTTGAGAGAGAGAGAGAGAGAGAGAGAGAGAGAGAGAGAGAGAGAGAGAGAGAGAGAGAGAGAGAGAGAGAGAGAGAGAGAATGAATATATTTTTCAAGGGTAACAGAATAAGCTGAGTTGGTTCAAGCTGGAGGGGAAGCCATGATCAGCGCCCTACTAAGAATCTGCAACAAGATCTGGCAGACAGGAAAATGGCCAACACCATGGACACAGCCACTCGTCATCACCCTCCCCAAGAAAGGAAATCTACAACAATGCCATAATTACCGCACAATCAGCCTCATATGCCACCCAAGCAAGGTCATGCTGCAGATAATATTGAATAGACTGAAGCCACAAGCAGAGACCATCATTGCTGAGGAACAAGCAGGTTTCAGAGCAGGGCGCAGCACAACAGAACAGATATTCAACCTCAGAATACTACGTGAGCGGTACCTTCAACATCAACAAGACCTTTACCACGTATTTATCGATTTTAAGAAGGCATTTGACAGGGTGTGGCATGCAGCTTTGTGGGCAACCATGAATTTGCACAGCATCAATGCAAACCTGATCAGAGTCATCAAACAGCTGTACAGCGAGGCACCAGTGCAGTGTACTACAACAACAACATTGGAGAATGGTTTCGAACAACAGTTGGAGTAAGGCAGGGCTGTCTACTCTCACCCACTCTTTTCAACATCTTCCTTGAGAGAATCATGGTTGATGCACTGGAACATCATGAAGGATCAGTCAGCATTGGTGGCAGAACGATCACAAACCTCCGCTTCGCAGATGACATTGATGGAATAGCAGGATCAGAAAAAGAGCTTGCCAGCCTAACAGAACACTTGAATAAGGCCTCCAAAACATACGGCATGGAAATCAGTGCAGAGAAGACCAAACTGATGACTAATAACACCAACGGCATTAGCACTGATATCAGGGTTAATGACCAGAAGCTGGAAACAGTTCAAAGCTTCAAGTACCTGGGAGCCATTGTATCAGACCAGGGATCCAAGCCAGAAGTAGTATGCAGAACTGCACAGACAATAACAGCTTTGTCAAAACTAAACACCATCTGGAGAGATAAAAATATCTCACTTATCTCCAAGATCAGACTAATGCGCTCCCTTGTCATATCCATATTTCTGTATGCCTGTGAATCATGGACCCTGACTGCAGATTTGGAGAGAAGAGTACAGGCGGTGGAGATGAGATGCTTTCGGAGACTTCTTGGCATCTCCTACAAAGACCACATAAGCAACGAAAGCGTGCATAACACAATCCAGCAAACCATTGGACCCTATGAGAACCTTCTAACGATCGTGAAAAAACGTAAACTTAAATGGTATGGGCATGTCACAAGATCCAAAGGACTTGCAAAGACAGTTTTACAAGGCACTGTCCAGGGAGGAAGAAGAAGAGGCAGACCAAGGAAGAGCTGGGAGGATAACATCAGCGAATGGACAGGCCTAGAACTCAACAAAACCCTGAGAAAGGCAGAACAGAGAGAGGAATGGAGGGAACTGGTTGTTGAGTCTTTGAGGGTGCCCCCACGGTCGTC
>CM054163.1:19710100-19737600 GCA_028751875.1 Rapana venosa | reverse complement strand
CAGCAAGCACTTTGAATACAAGACTGGCTGTCCACTAGCATTCTTTGCTGAAAGGCAGTTTTTCTTCAGCTTGAACAGTGATTTAAAGCACCCACACACAGAATACAGCCAAGTGTTTCATACAACTGCTTGTAAACAGTTTACCACCAGCCATCAATTTAAAAAAAACACGCAGGCTAAACCACATTTTCCGGTTTTATACAACCCAGGTTTCATTTGAGTACAAAAGTAAAAGCAAAAAGCAAGGCTGAACAACAAACAACCTCTACCTCACTGTGTTATCTCCGTAATCTGCTAGAATACATTTAAAAAAAAAAGCTACACTGGAATTTTTTTTAATATAGACATTTGAAATTTAGAACCATACTTGCAGTAAAGTAGCACAAATTGACAGAACAGGTACAGTACAAAGGTTGGACTAATGCAAGAAAGAAATTGATGTTAAATCTTTCACATTAGTCTTGCCAATGTAACCAGATTTTTTTTTTTAGAGGGTCGGGGTGGGGCCTCCAACATTTATTCCTACCTATTTCTTCTTTCATTCTCTTATTTCGTATCTTTTTTTCTTCGTATGGAAATCAAAGACTGCTAGGAGAGATGCAGAAGGAGTAGTATATCAATGTGCTGGGCGTGCTATGACCTGGGTAATGGGCATGTCCCGGACATATGGCAAAGTAGGAAATAAGGTAACAGGACAATACAAAATGTGTGCAATCTTACACTCATAATAAAATTAAAGACATGTTTTCTTGTACCAGTTTTGTAAAATAAATAGGAAGAGTGATTTTTCTAATTTAAAAAAAAGGGTAAAGATGTTCCATAGCCTATACTGTAGTTGAGGAGCGAGGCGTCAGAGACCTCAGCTTCTCTAGGGCCAGCATACTGCGGGCAGCATCCATCTCCTCTCCCTCGCTGCTTTATCTTCCCTGACCTTAAAAGGGGGAAGGAGCCCATTTACAGCTGGGTGAACTAGGGGACTGTACTGAAACCATGGTGTACGAACGTCGCCCTACCAAGAGGTGAGGGTGCTCAACGCTGCTTAACCCAAGCTCGAGAAGAGCGAATGTTCTGACCACTGAGCTATCCCGTTTTTTTCTGACAAAAAGTTGATAAACAAGAGGTACACAGACCATTTTCTGTTCTTTAAAAAATACCGCATTTTTATGCAACGCTTCACTGCTTCACCTCCATCCTTTCCAAATTTACAGCGAATTAAAAATAAAATCAATTTTTAAAATGGCTAATCAAACGTCTTTAAAGATTCTTTAACACAACGCCTGGACTATACGCTGGTAATGACAAATACCTAAGGTATACCATTCTGTAGATTTGCATGTAGAACACATACACACACACACACACACACACACACACGTGCGCGCGCGCGCGCGCACACACTCCCCTTCTCTCTTTCTCCCACTCACTTTTCCTCTCTCTTCCTCTTTTAGGGGAAAAGGGATAGCCTTTTGTGCCAGTAAGCATTCGAATTCTGAATTCACAATTTTGTTGACTACCTAGTTTTTACATTTCTCTGAATTACTTGCCTGATATCATTGTTACGAGTGTAGCCAATACATAATTATGTGTGTGTGTGTGTGTGTGTGTGTGGTGTGTGTGTGTGTGTGTGTGTGTGTGTGTGTGTTTTGGGTGTGTGAAAAAACTGTCTTCTAGTCAATGGTCTTAAAACATTGAATTCATATATTGGTGTATGGTGTGGGTGTGCGTGGGTGTGTTCGCACACGTACGCACGTGCGTGTGTACGTGTTGCGTAAATAAGTTTTTTTGCCTTCTTGTCCAATTTTTTTTGGGGGGTTGTTTCATTAAACCCATTGTTTTACAATTGATGCGTGTGCAGTGTGTGATGCGCGCCGCGCGTGTGTGTGTGTGTGATGTGTGTGTGGTGGTGTTGTAGTGTGTGTGTGTGGTGTGTGCGTGTGTGTGTGTTGTGTGTGTGTGTGTGTGCTCGGTGTGTGTTTGTTCGTGACATTTTTATTGAAGTCATTTTGGATTGTTTTAACCAATATGAAATATAGCCTTTTGTGTCAGATTTTTTATGCGTATCAATCTGCCTGTCAGTATTGTAATTGCCCTTCATGGGATGATTAAAGTGTTTTTGACTTGACTTGACTTGCTGGTTAGAGAGTTGCGCATTAGGCTCGTGATCTACTGACCGGGGTTCTAATGTCGTTCAAGGGGAAATTTTTTCCTGGAGTTGACATCAGTGCCGACTCCACTCCCCCAAAAGTTCTTCAATGTGAACTATAAACAGAGGTCACAGGTGGATACGCAGGCAGACCATCTTGCGCCCTGGTTAAAACCTGTTCAATGTACCAGAACATCTAACACCCCTGACCCTTCCTTCCCCCTTCCTCCCCCCTTCTAACATCCTTTTCCTGAAAATTCATCCCACCCCTCCTCCCACCAACTGTGCTAAGAAAGTTTAGCCATTGTGTCAGCATACACCATTTTATCTTCCTGCCTTTGTGTCCACATGGGGGCCAGGGTTAGAGTTGAGGTTAGTGTGAGTTAATGTTAGTTAATGTTAGTATTATTCAACAGCATGCAAGGGTTGTTTGTCAGCTGGTTGGTCTGAATGTTAGAAAACATGTGGACACAATAGCTCTTAAGACAAATGGTGTGTAGCTGTAGACACAATGGTACATAGCTCCCAATAGTGTGGAGCTTTGCATCAGAATCGCCAGTCCTATTCACAGCTACGGCTGTGGACTTCATTGTCTACAAATTTCCAGATGTACTTCGTTTCCCTATCCCAATGAAAGACTTTCGAATAAGACTGTACCTTGTGTGTGAACGCACGCAGAACATCTTGGGCACACGTTAAAACCTATTCCGCCTTTCAAAAGTGTACGCCAATGTGTGTCAGAACGGATGACAACATTACAAAAAACCCATGCACATGGGGACTGGATTTAAAAATAAGCACTCGTGTGTTTATTCCATTATGCTCAAAATCAAATGATTTCAACCTTGAAACATTTTTTGAACGAGTTGCATCCATTAAAAAAGAGACCTGAATAAACCATGTAAGAAAAAATAAGGAGTTCCCTTTTTTCTATCTCACGGCTCTCAACATGCATCCCTATCCCTCCTAAACCCCCTTTCCCTTACTGGCCTCTCCTTCCAACCGGGTACCCCCTCCCCACACTACCCCCTTTAAACAACACACACCACACACACACACACACACACACACACACACACACCACACACACACACGTGCACGCGCAAACGCAAGCGCACACACACATACACACACACACGAGCGCGCATAATATAACACTGCTGATTTGTAAAATGAAACTCCTTGCTCACGCACACAATGCACACCAGACACGAGCACAGAGAGAGAGAGAGAGAGAGAGAGAGAGAGAGAGAGAGAGAGAGAGAGAGAGAGAGAGTGTGTGTGGTGTGTGTGTGTGTGTGTAATGGTATACCACTGGCAAATCATCACACAGATATGTTCACAATACTGTGATGCTTGTTACCAAATCTGCTATCATCAGAAAATTATCTACCTTTAGACTTGAACTACTCTCTTGGATTTCGCAATGAATCATATGAAAATTATATCTTCAGAGCTGAACTACTCTCTTGGATTTTGCAATGAATCATATGAAAATTATATCTTCAGAGCTGAACTACTCTCTTGGATTTCGCAATGAATCATATGAAAATTATATCTTCAGAGCTGAACTACTCTCTCGGATTTCGCAATGAATCATCAGAAAATTATATCTTCAGAGTTGAACTACTTTTCCGGATTTTGCAATGAATAGCTCTGCAAGAGTTCTCATTATCAGGTATTTTCGCAATGTCGTTTTTTAGGATTTATTTTTAGCACATATTTCTACTCCGGGAAAAAATCATCGACTATCCAAGTGCCTATTTTCCAATTTCGATATTTGAGGTCTCTGACACTGTCCCAACAGCTGCATAATTTATGGAACATATTTACCTATTTTCCAAAAACTGATTTTTTTTCTATTCTAAAAAATATTCTCCCATGGGGGCTGGCCAGGAGAAGGTGAGGGTGCAGTCAGTATAAATAGCATCCCCACCTTCTGGAAATTCTATGCTAGGAATTTCCTCTTTTCTATCCGTCTCATTGTTTCTGCCTTGTTCTTTTTCTTGTCACCTTCTCGTCTATTTTCTGCCTTCTTGGTCCATTCTCCTGCCTGTGTTGCAGAGAGACTGAAAAGATAATTCTCTCCCATGACAAAGATGGATACCCTGGGCCTGACTTGTCAGGCGCTTAGCGGCAGTGCAACGCATTTTTGCTCATGAATATGACAGACAATAGTTGCTGTCTGAGCTTTTGACGACGAAGAAGAAAAGTTAAAATTACAAAGCATTTCAAGGGGCAGATTATCATAAAGGTATTTTCTTTGATTCGATTCACTGAGAAAGGAAAAATGTTTGCTAGTCCTAAAAGACATATGAAGACAAAGAGTTCTTTTACAACCACAGTTTAACTTGAATTCATTCAAAAAAATCCAATCCAATCCAATCTTGTCCTCTTCCTCGTTGACCGTTACCTGTAGTCTGGAATTGGTCACTTCAGGCACGTTGCACTGCTTGGTACTTTGGTCTGGCACCTGGACCCCTGAAAACAGCATCAACAACCAACCTTAGCAATCCCCACAGTTTACATGATCAAACAAATAAATTCAGTCTCACTTTAAAATACATCAATACTGTTATATAGAAAAAAACAACCTCTGACATATGAACAGGTGAACTATTCCTGAAGAAGTGATCTTCGATCTCAGAAATGCTACGCATAACTTACATTTTCCCCTAGTCATTTTCCGCTACATTTTCGTCAGATCTCACAAAGGGTTGGTATAATTATGAAGTAAAACAAGTTCTGTTTGCCAGATCAGCTCAACTGGGATTCTTTGAGGGTTTTTTTGTTTTTAAGAAGGGGGGAGGGATGTAATATTTTTCAAGAACTTATTCAAACTGACATTTCCAGAAAGTGTGGTGGGTGGGTGGGTGGGGCGTAGTGGTTAGTAGGCAACACTGATGACCTAACGTCCCCTGTCAAACAGATAAAAAAGCAGCACCTTAGATGTGGTATATTCGTCTGCTTGTTGGGTTATACAAACAAACAAAATTCATGATCTACATCTACAGATTTTCAGTTGTACCAAGACATTAAAAAAATAAATAAATTCGAAACACTATGTTTAGTGGGGCGGGATTGCCTGGTGGTTAGTGCATTGCACTTGTGATGGAACCACTACCAAGGCTAAACCCCTTCAAGGGCACTTTCCTCCTGGGTTTAGCATCAGTATCCACACTATTCGCCTGAGGGTCCGTCCCTCAGGTGAAACTATAAACCGAGGTCTTGTGTCCCAACCCACGCAGAACATCTTGTGCACTCGTTAAAACCCGTTCCACCTTTCGAAAGAGTAGGCCATTGCATGACGGCAGGAAACGGGTGACAAAATTAAAACAAAAACGCACGCACACTCATATTGTGTTTAGAAATCATTCCATGAGTTGGAAGGCAAAATCTCACCATTTGTGAACCTCAAAACTAGCCCCAGAACGTAATTAAAAAAAAGAAAGAATAAGAAAGACTACGTCATTTATGACGTGTTCAGAACTATGACAACGAAATGAAAACAGCACCACAAGGAAAGAGCACTGTTGGTAAAAAGGCCAATGACTTTTCAATGACATCCAGGTGAGGCTATA
Source organism: Rapana venosa (assembly GCA_028751875.1). NCBI lineage: Eukaryota > Metazoa > Mollusca > Gastropoda > Neogastropoda > Muricidae > Rapana > Rapana venosa. The sequence continues at coordinate 19,731,876 of CM054163.1, read as the reverse complement.
TTTTCTATTAATTTTGTGGATCGGTAGCCTAGATTTAATGCACCTGCCTTGAATACGAAATGTCTGGCTGAGATGGTTCGATCCCCTTTTTACCCGCATCGGCATGAGTGCTGGTAGTCTGGGTGCTAGTCTTTCAATGACATGATAGACCGAGGTCCTGTGTGCATCATTATCATGTATTTAGCGCACGTAAAAGAACCCACGGCAACTAAAGAGTTGACCGTGGCAAAATTATGTAGAAAACCCCCCAACTGTAATAGGGAAACGAATACACATGCAGACATGAAAAGAAAGATGAGTGGCGCTGCTCTTGTGGCGACGCGCTCTCCCAGAGGAGAGCAGCCTGAATTTCAGGCAGAGAAATCTGACATGAATTGAAGGGGTACATGCAATACAAGACGATATTTCAACACCACACTATTCGCTTTTTTGAACGTCATATTTCATGTTCTTTGTGGTCAAGTTTCCATGTCAATCTACGAATATTCTTTTCCTTCAATGAACGCTCAGACAGCAACTATTGTCTGTCATATGAGCGAAAATGCGTTACGCTGCCGTAGGCGCCTGACAAGTCAGGCCCAGCGCATCCAACCTTTGGCTATCTAGGCAGGTGCGTTACCACCTGTCCACAGATCTCTCAACTGTGGAATGGTGGTAACTGGTAACGCACCTGCCTAGACAGAGAAAAGTCCAGGTTCAAAGTGCGTGGTGGTTTGATCCCCGTTTGGGCGAGAAACTTTCCCCCTTCCACATGACCGTGAGTGGTGGTCAGGGTGCTAGTCTTTCGGATGAGACGATAAACAGAGGTCCCGTGTGTTACACATAATTATTTAGCGCACGTAAAAGAACCCACGGCAACGAGAGTTGTCCCTGGCAAAATTACATAGAAAAAAGCAACTCTAATTTAAAAAAAAAAGGCAACTCTAATAAAACACATACAGATGCAGACATGGAAAAATAATGGGTAGCCCTACCAAACTAAAGCTTCAGAACATGTTGAGGGGGCAGGACGGCCTAGTGGTTAAAACTTTGCCCTTGTGATCTGACGTCCCGGGATCGAGCCACCACCGCGGCCCCCGTTCAAGGGAATCGTCTTTCCTGTGGAGTTAACATCAGCACTGACTCCAGTCGCCTCAAAGCCCTTCCGAGGAGACTACAAACCCAAGTCCTTTGTGCGAACGCACTTAGAACATCTTACGCACACATCAAAACCAGTTCTGCCTTTCGGAAGAGTAGTCTTTCGCGTGTGGAAAGGAGTAGATGACAATATATTTTTAAAAAACAACAACAACAAAACCGCAAACGCACTGGTGTGTTTAGACATCATTCCCGAAGTCGGAATGCAGCTACCTTAACGGTGGACAAAAAGCGGTCGCATACACAAAAATCTCTAGCCGAGGAACAGAACAAAAAAAGTGTGTGTGTGTGTACTTACCTTTGCGAGTTCTTCATACTGCTGTAGCAACGATGTTGCGCTTGATTCTGCTGCTCCGACGATGTTGCTTTTGATACTGCTCCGGCGACGATGTTGCTGTTGATACTGCTCCTGCGACGATGCTGCTCTTGATACTGCTGCTCCGACGATGTTGCGCTTGATACTGCTGCTCCGACGATGTTGCGCTTGATACTGCTCCGACGACGATATTGCTCTTGATACTGCTCCGGCGACGATGTTGCTCTTGATACTGCTCCGGCGACGATGTTGCTCTTGATACTGCTCAGACGATGCTGCTCCGGCGACAATGTTGCTCTTGATACTGCTCCGGCGACGATGTTGCTCTTGATACTGCTCCGGCGATGACGCTGCTCTTGATACTGCTCCGACGACGTTGCTCTTGATACTGCTGCTCCGACGACGTTGCTCTTGATACTGCTCCGGCGACGATGTTGCTCTTGATACTGCTGCTCCGACGATGTTGCTCTTGATACTGCTGCTCCGGCGACGATGTTGCGCTTGATACTGCTCCGGCGACGATGTTGCGCTTGATACTGCTCCGGCGACGATGTTGCGCTTGATTCTGCTCCGGCGACGATGTTGCTCTTGATTCTGCTCCGACGACGATGTTGCTCTTGATATTGCTGCGACGATGCTGCTTCGGCGACGATGTTGCTCTTGATACTGCTGCGGCGACGATGTTGCTCTTAATACTGCTCCGGCGACCATGTTGCTCTTAATACTGCTGCGGCGACGATGTAGCTCTTAATACTGCTCCGGCGATGGTGCTCCGGCGACCATGTTGCTCTTGATACTGCTGCTCCGGCGACGATGTTGCGCTTGATACTGCTGCTCTAGCGACGATGTTGCTCTTGATACTGCTGCTCCGACGATGTTGCTCTTAATACTGCTCCGGCGACGATGTTGCTCTTGATACTGCTCAGACGATGCTGCTCCGGCGACAATGTTGCTCTTGATACTGCTCCGGCGACGATGTTGCTCTTGATACTGCTCCGGCGACGACGCTGCTCTTGATACTGCTCCGACGACGTTGTTCTTGATACTGCTGCTCCGACGACGTTGCTCTTGATACTGCTGCTCCGACGACGTTGCTCTTGATACTGCTCCGGCGACGATGTTGCTCTTGATACTGCTGCTCCGACGATGTTGCTCTTGATACTGCTGCTCCGGCGACGATGTTGCGCTTGATACTGCTCCGGCGACGATGTTGCGCTTGATACTGCTCCGGCGACGATGTTGCGCTTGATTCTGCTCCGGCGACGATGTTGCTCTTGATTCTGCTCGACGACGATGTTGCTCTTGATATTGCTGCGACGATGCTGCTTCGGCGACGATGTTGCTCTTGATACTGCTGCGGCGACGATGTTGCTCTTATACTGCTCCGGCGACCATGTTGCTCTTAATACTGCTGCGGCGACGATGTAGCTCTTAATACTGCTCCGGCGATGGTGCTCCGGCGACCATGTTGCTCTTGATACTGCTGCTCCGGCGACGATGTTGCGCTTGATACTGCTGCTCTAGCGACGATGTTGCTCTTGATACGGCTGCTCCGACGATGTTGCTCTTAATACTGCTCCGGCGACGATGTTGCTCTTGATACTGCTGCTCCGACGTTGCTTTTGATACTGTTCCGGCGACTATATTGCTCTTGATACTGCTGCTCCGACGATGTTGCGCTTGATACTACTCCGACGATGCTGCTCCGGAGACGATGTTGCGCTTGATACTGCTCTAGCGACGCTGTTGCTCTTGATACTGCTCCGGCGACGATGTTGCTCTTGATACTGCTCCGGCGACGATGTTGCTTTTGATACTGCTCCGGCGACGATGTTGCTCTTGATACTGCTCCAGCGATGACGCTAGCTCTTCCTACTGTTGAGAGACAAGCCCAGAACTGAGATACGATCCCCATGACAACTGTCGACACCAATGCCAGACTTCTGAGGAATCGGAAGCAAGAAGGAAAGAACCCAGAAGGTCGGAAAGTGCTTGAAGACCATGTTTGGGGGCGCGAGGTGTCCCTTCCCCTCATGAGCCCGAGTGCGAGGTCTAGGCAGCCTGTGCCGTTTCAGGACACCTAATCTTGTTTCGACACGATTGATGGGCTCCTTCGTGACCACTGCGATCTGACGGAGTTTTCAGCCCTGTGGTCGGTGAGCCTTGCAGAGAACTTCAGGGACAATTTTTGGTTCAGAGCACAGAAAATGTGAACGACTGGGTCACTATTGGACATGTGCAACACGCGCGTTGACAGAGTATACTCTGTACTGACACGCTGTAGCGTGATGTGCAAGGCAGGGAGACTTAGCGACCTCTCCCTCTATACGGCGGTTACACGCCGAAAGTCGGATGCGCTGGGCCTGACTTGTCGGGCACTTGCGGCAGTGCAGCGCCATTTCGCTCATTGACAGACAACAGTAGTGCTGTCAGAGTGTTCAAGAGGAGGAAGAAAAGAAGAAAGAAAAAGACATGAAGACGAAAGTGTGGGTGAAATGTCGGAGGCGATGTCCACAAAGACCACAGCCACGCGCTCTACATCGCATTTAATCCCTGAGTTTTTCAGAGATAGGGGGTCATAATGACGCCTATTGATACTAAGCCAAATCACTACTTCGCTGTTCAATCCAGTAGAAGGTGAAGACGGCCGTGGATCGTTCTACATCCCTGGGCATCGGAACCAGGCAGTGAGTGCACTAGGTCTGCCCTTCAGGGATTCGGTGAAGCACTTTCCTCCTATCTCCCATTCTAAACCCTTCAAGCCCCATACATCCAACATCTGTCTACTGAGTCATGGGGATCTTGGACAATGTTCTGGGTCATGTACTCCAACATCGTGACCATGGCATATCCATGATCTCTGGTGAGAAGGGTCACCATCACCGGTGAAGATCTGCTGACAAAGACCATGAACACAATTATCATTACACAGCCTATTTCACATTTTCCACACACACACACACACACACACACACACACACACACACACACACACACACACACACACACCAGACTAAAAAGGGGGCGGTATGACCCTAGTGGTTAAAGTACCGCGCTTGTGATCTGATACCCTGGGTTTGAGCCACCACCCAGACACCCATTTGAGGGGATGTTTCCCCTGGAGTTCAACATCAATACCTACTCCACTCCTCCCAAAAGTCCTTAGTCCCCTGTGCGAACGCATGCAGAACATCTTGCGCACACATTAAAACCTGTTATGCATTTCGAAAGAGTAGGCCATATCGTGTTGGTAGGGATGGATGAAAAAATTGCAAAAACGCATGCACATTGCCGAACCTGTGCTGTGAAATCCCTCAAGATGACAAGCCAGTCGCTCTACCCACTGTGCTCTGTGCCTCTGAAAGTTCCCTTTCAGGAACTCGGCATGGTAGGCAATGATGACAAGGAACTAGACAGAAAGAAGTGGAAACTGAACGACACTGTGAGCCAACGTCACTGTTTGAAAATAAAGTACCTTTGAATCACAGTAGAAATGATTGTCGGAAACGGTGTTCAATTTATCCATCGTTTTATTCAGTATACAGAATTCATAACACACGAAGGGAGGGGGGGGGGGGGGGGGGGTACCTAGTGGTTAGAGCATTGCGCACGCGAAGTAACGATCCGGGTTTGAGCCACCACTCAGGCACTCGTTCAAGGCGAATTATTTTCCCTGGGTTGTTAGTACTCAATCCACTCCCCGAAAAGTCCGGATGAGATTATGAACCGTGGTTCTGTGTGCGAACGCACGCGGAACATCTTACGCACACGTTAAAACCCGTTACGTGTTTCGGAAGAGTAGGTCATTCGGGCCGCGCTGGTAAGAACGGATGTCAAAATACTAAACAGACGCTTACGCTCTAGTAACGTGTCGTGCTTAGACATCAGCCCCGAAGTCAGAATGCGGCTACCTTAAAAACGGTGAGCAGAAAAGGGTGGTAGACTCAACAATGTCACCTTTGGTGAACCTCGGAGATTTAGTTGAGAAACCCAAAAAAATTCACAAAACTTTTAGCTCCAGGTGAAAATTTCTCTTAGACGGCTTGGCCAAGGCCCGAAGCTATGCTGTGAAATGTCTAAAAATTACAAGTCAGTCCCTCTGACCACTGAGCTCTTAGCCAGTTAGCGTTGTAAGCAAAGTGTTAAGACCTACATTAAAATGCTATGCTTTAGAATGTCATGTGGGGATTGTCTTCCTCCACTGAACAAAATTCTCTGAAGTCGGAGTATTGCTGCCTATACGGTTTCATACTCTACATACAAACATTACAGTGTACATGGTGATTACCAAGTGAACCCAATGGATGTTCTAAGTGATCTTCAGAGATCAAGCTGGGGAACGTTCAACAACAACGACAACAGCAACAACAACAAAAGCAACCAAAAACACATTTACTCCAGACAAACAATCTTCACTCACCAAAGCATTCCGTGACTTAACAAGCAGAGCTCTCTGGTGAACTTGGGAGCTGTCAGGACTCTCCAGGCAGGAATCCGTCCTCCAGTCAGTGTTTCAGGAAAGGCAGTAGGTTGATGTCTGCTGTCTGTGGCCTGGACATGGCCGTGTAATTATGTTGCTGCTGCCAAAGCCTGAAGACCAGGTCACCAGCTTGGAGGAAAACTTGTTGACCCTTGCCTTCCTCCCACGTTCGGCTTCTATGTCTTCACGCTTCTTCTTTGTCTTCATGGGAGCAAAATGTTGAATCTTCAGGTCTTCAGACAACTTTGTTTTTTCCCCACCCTGTACTGTCTGTCTCAGCGGTGCAGACTGGTCCGTACTGCAGCTGTGCTCCGTTGGAAATGACCAGCTGCAAACGCGCCTTGGCTTTCGCGGGTAGCTGACACAGGTGAATACTTTTTAACGTGCAAGAGGAAAAATGCTCACAGTTCAGATAGCAAGTTTGAAACACCACCACCCCCACACCTCAAAAAAAAAGAAAAAAGAATGGAGTGAAAAAGCAAGAAAAACGACGAAAAAAAGAGGCTTACTTTGGCGGTGAACTTGCGTGTGCTGTTTTTGATAACGTTTCTGTTGTGTGTTTTCTCTCTCTCTCTCTCTCTCTCTCTCTCTCTCTCTCTCTCTCTCTCTCTCTCTCTCTCTCTCTCTCTCTCTCTCTCTCTCTCTCTCTCTCTCTTTTCAAATAAAGATTTTTGCCTTCTCTCTCTCTACCCCTCTACCCCCAATAAAATCTTGCGCGCATGTTAAACCTATTCCGCCTTTTGGAAGAGTAGGCTATTATGTGCCGGTGGGAACAGATAACAAAATGAACAAAACCGCGTCTACACCACAGGACTGGAAGTAAAAAACAACAGCACACGATTGCTTATTCCATCATCCTTAAAATAAAAGAATAGGTAATATAAATGATAAATAGATAAAAGTATAATTAAGTGAAATAAAAAGTAAACTGACTGATTCGATAAGATATCTTACAGAAAAAGATGTAAACATGAACTTTTATCCATCAATATTTTAAAAATTTAGATTGCACCCCAATGACTGTGTTTACATATCAAACATAGTTTATAATGTACATTGTTGATATTATACTGTACTTTCTACTCATCACCGTACTGATTTATTTAATTTTAATTTTTTTTTACATCACTTAAAGTCACGGCAGTTTTCTCTGCTTGAAATTCGGGTTGCTCTCCCCGGGGAAAGAGAGTGTCACCACAAGAGCAGCGCCACGCTTTTTTTCCTTTCCGATTTTCTACTGTATTTGTTTTATAAAAACTTGCATGGAACTGTGATGCATGTCCCCTGCATCTGTGCAGACAAGATAGTGCCATTCCTGATGAAGACAATGGGAGAGAAAAGAAACAAGTGAGAGGAGGAGGAGGGGAGGGAGCTGCTCCTGATAGTGTTCAGTTGCTGTTTAATGTTGGCTTGTTTGTTTGTTTGGTATTTTGTGTCATGATGAAATGCCTCTTTTCTACCCCTCCCCCAAACTCGCGCACGCACGCACACACACACACACACACACACACACACACACACACACACACACACACACACACACACACACACACACACACACACACACGCGCGCGCGCGCGCGCGCGTGCACGCACACACACACACTTTCTCTCTCTCTCAGACACACACACACACACACTCTCTCTTTCTCTCTCTCTCTCTCACACACACAAACACATACTCCCCCACCCCCTCTCTCTCAGAGCTACTAATCCTATCCACAAATATAATCTATCTAAATATGTGTTTCATGCAATCGATAGGCGGAAGAAAATACTTTCAATCTATTTGGTAATCCTGTGATGTACTTCTGTTTAAACATCTTTACCTTTGTATATGTATACCTATCATTATGATTTCATGGCTAAACATGAGTGTTCTGCATTACCTCCCCCTTATATACTAAGGCATATCATTCTGATCATTACAGAAGTGACAATATAAGGTTAGATACCTATTCTGAAGATCTGAGCTGTAGTGCATAATTTGAGATGCATAATATGACTTTGAGCTAAATAGAGACTCTATGATATAGATAGGTTTTGTTATATCAGATAATTTCTTTTTTAATATGGTATAGTGGTCTAAGGCCGATGTGCAATTCAACCATTTCAGAGTTCAGAGTCCTCTCTCTCTCACAGTACCCCCTGAGTACCCCCGATCTCAATAACGTCAAATTAAGTCTAGGCCAAATCTCATTCATTGTTTTTTTAAATGCACTATCTCCTGAATCATAGCCATTGTTTTCATCACTGTTAGGTAAATCTACAGTTTTATTTGCCACTTTTACAGCTGTGTAAAGTTATTGATGCTTTCAACAAGAAGTGTCAGCCATTTTGAACAAGAACTTCCCAAGCAGTCATGCATAAAAACACAAAATACGATCTAAAAAACAATCGTTTTTGCTATGGTTTTTGCAGCTGGATGTTGCCAAGCAACAGGATAATGATCTCCATTAATTTTGGAGCTCTTTCCCTTTAACTGTAGTCAAGGAAGCAGGCTTCTTTACTTCGGAAATTTTCTGGGTTGTAGGCGTATAGGGTGCACGTTTAGCCCCGGAAAATTTCCGGGGTAAGGCAGTCTAGTGGTCAAGTACAAATGCAGACAGGAACATTTAAAGATATAAAACAATGGGTGGGACTCCTCTTGTGATGACACGCTACTCCCACGACTGCACCTCAAACTTCTGGCAATCTGCTGTTTCTGAAAGCAACACACAGTGGAATGCAATGTAATGCAACACTGTCCAATACAATGTAGTGCAGTACAACACAATACCTAGTTTGCAGCGCACTACTATAGAATACAGTACACCATGCTACAAAACAGTCCTTCTTCTCCTTTGTCATCGAACACTCAAACAGCAACTATTGTCTGTTACATGAGCGAACACACGTTGCCATTAAGCGTTTGACAAGTCAGGCCCAGCACATCCGACTTTAGCAGAGGAGAGAATTGTTATCTTTTCAGTTTTTCTAGTTAAGAAAGGCAGAAGAATAGACCAAAGAAAGCAGAAAATAGACGAGGAGGAGATGACAGGAAAAAAGAAACTGGCAGAAAGAAAGATAGATAGAAAGAAAGAAAGAAAGAAAGGGATGGAAGGAGGGAAGTTTTAGTACAGAATTTCCAGAAAGTGAGTATGCTGTAATCCTGATAGATCCCTGGCATATCATGGGGAACAATACAGTACAATCAATACAATACAGTACAGTGCATACAATACATTACAATACAATGCAATACAACACAACATATACATATCAATACATATCCATAATCCACGGTGGATCGGTGGTCTAGAGGTAACGCGCCTGTCTAGAATACGAAAAGTCTGGCTGGAAGTGTGCGATGGTTCGAATCCCGTTTGGGCCCGAAACTTTTGCTCCATCCATTAGACCATGAGTGGTGGTCTGGGCACTAGTCTTTCGGATGAGACGATAAACCGAGGTCCCGTGTGTTACACAAAATTATTCAGCGCACGCAAAAGAATCCACGGCAACAAGAGAGTTGTCCCTGGCAAAATTCCTAGAAAAAAGCCACCCTGATAGGGAAACAAATACAGTTGCAGACAAAAAATTTTTTTAAAAAGAAAAGAGTGGCGTTGCTCTTGTGGCGACGCGCTCTTCCTGGGGAGAGCAGCCCGAATTTCACGCAGAGAAATCTCGTGACTTGAAAGTGGAATAAACTAAAATAAATAAAATAAAACATCGGCTAAAATTAACGTCACCATTGAAAAAGTAGGCCGTTCATACAGGGGTGGGTCTTCCTTTGTGCTGCTTCATCTTCTGGTCCAGTCCTGCTGTTCTCAAGCCATTCACTCCCTCTTCTTCTTCTTCTTCTTCGTCGTCGTCGTCGAACGCTCAGACAGCAACAATTGTTATCTGACAGATGAGCAAAAATACGTTGCGCTGCCGTTAAGCGCCTGACAAATAAGGCCCAGCGCATACTTCAATCTCTCCACCCCAGCCATATCCAGATTCGTAAGGTCGCATCTTCAGGGTCAGATGTCCCTGGCAACATTTTGTAGAAAAAAGGCTCTCTGATGGGAAAACCAAATCCATAATTATGCAGACAGCAAAAGAAAAACAAAATAAAGGATAGTGCTGCTTTTGTGGCGACGCGCTCTTCCCGGGGGAGAACAGCCCGAATTTCACGCAGAGAAATCTGCTGTGATTTAAAGTGGTTTACTATACTATACGATACCATAGTATACTATACTATACCATATCATACCATACTATACTATACCATACCATACCATACCATACCATACCATACCATACCATACCACACCACACCACACCACACCACACCACACCATACCAATACCATACCATACCATACATACTATACTATACTATACTATACTATACTATACTATACTATACTATACTATACTATACTATACTGTACTGTACTACACCATACCATACTATACTATACTATACTATACTATACTATGCTATACCATACCATACCATACCATTCCATACCATACCATACAACATCACACCACACCACATCACACTACACTATCCTATCCTATCCTATCCTATTGTAGATATCCACAGGGAGCTTTTCAATGCCAGGCCGCTGTTGAGCCACCAGCCAGAGGGGCCCTGCACTGCTGCTGGGCCACTTCAATGGTGTTCAGTGGTGCCTGTTCTGAGCTAACATACATAGGATACCGCCTACTACTAAGCCCCCAAATGACAAGGGAGGAAAAAACAACTTGTTCGCCAAGCCAGACTGAGTGAGACACCCCCCACTGAGGTGGTGACCACCATAACGTCCCTCCTAGGAACTTCTCCTGTGAACCTCCAGCCCCAAAGGCTTTGACACAAACTCAGCACAGGCACAGAAGAGTAATGGGAAAACTGTATCTGAGGTCACCATGAGACCAGAGCAACCAGAATAACCAAATCAGAGACTTTTTGATCGTATAATGAACAATGAGGATGAGAATGATGGCTATAAAAAACAAGAACGCTGGTGGGCGTGTTACCTCAGAAGCACGCATATACTGCGGTAGATATATATATATATATATATATATATATTATATATATATATATATATATATATATATATATATATATATAATATATATATATATATATATATATATATGTGTGTGTGTGTGTGTGTGTGTGTGTTGTGTGTGTGTGTGTGTGTGTGTGTGTAGTGTGTGTGTGTGTGTGTGAAGAGAGAGAGAGAGAGAGAGAGAGAGAGAGAGAGAGAGGAGAGAGAGAGAGAGATAGAGAGTAGTGTGTGTGTGTGTGTGTGTGTGACAGAGAGAGAGGAGAGAGAGAGAGAGTAGTGTGTGAGTGTGTGTGTGTGTGTGTGTGTGCTTGCGTGCGTGCGCGCGCGCGCGCGCGTGTGTATGTGTGTGTGTATGTGTGTTTCCTTGACACAAGGAACACATAGAAGAATAGAGGGAAACAATGTTGGAGAGTTAAAAGAAGGAGGGACAGACAGACAGGGGGGACGGGATAGCCTAGTGGTCAGAACATTGCGCTCGCAATCTGACGACCCGGGCTCGACTCCCGTTCAAGGGGATATTTTCCCCTGGAGTTAACATCAGTACAGACTCCACTCTCTCCAAAAGTCCTTCGGATGAGACTGTAAACCGAGGCACCGTGTGCGAACGCACGCGGAACATCTGCGCACACGTTAAATCCTGTTCCGCTATTTGTAAGAGTAGACTATTGTGTGCCGGTGGGAACAGATGACAGAATTTACAAAACCGCATTGAGACGGGGACTGGATGTAAAAAAGCACATAAGTGCTTATTCCATTATCCGATATATAAATAAAATAAAAATAAATAAAATAAATAAACAGACAGGCAAACAACCAGAGACAGGGACAGAGAAAGAGACACCACAGAGACGTAGACGTGTTGCTATTATGTTTGCTCTGCTTTGTTTTGTTTTGTTTAATGTCTATTCACTACATGGTGATTTAGACACACCCGCATTCATACCAAAGTACCTATTATTACACACCGCATCTCTCTCTCTCTCTCTCTCTCTCTCTCTCTCTCTCTCTCTCTCTCTCTCTCTTTCTTTCCCCTACACGCACCCACATCCACACACACATAAGTATATAAATATATACATATATATAAATATATATATATATATATATGTATATATATATATATATATATATATATATATATATATATATATATATATATATATTATATATATATGTAATTACAGTAAAGGTTTTACAGGAGAAGAATATATGACTTCAGCAACTGACACTATGAATTGCTGAGAGTCATATAAAACTTCTTGACTAGTGGCATGTTTCTTATGAATATCTAAACCTCTCCTTTTATACATGTCAAGAAGAATTGGGCAATCAAACAACAAATGGTGGACTGAAAGTGGAATAGAACAACAACATGTTACATTTTTTGAATATTTAGTATTCCATGCATTTAATCTCAGTTTATGTATTAGAATTTCTAATTTCCGTGGGCAAGGAAACTGCTGATAATGTTTTTCTATAATCTTTGAATGTATGCATTTCATTAACTTAGAATGAATTTCATAAGACGACAATGCAAGATTAGAATCAAACACTTCAGTACTGTATTCAGAGGCACCTTGTTTTGCCAAAGAATCAACCAGCTCATTCGAATAAATTCCACAATGAGAGGGGATCCAGCAAAAAGTTATGCTGATGCCTCTGCTTGCAATAGAATGTATCAGGAATTTTATCTCAAATACAATATCATTCCTTATTTTACCATGCCATGACTTTAATGCCATTAACACTGCCTTTGCTCTGCTGTTTGCATGTCTGTGTCTTCATCGTTAGCACGGTTCTGGAGTGGAACAATAACAACAGGGGAGGGGGGGGGGGGGGGGGGTAGGGTGACGAGGGCAATCCCCTTTCATACCGCCCCCTACAAGTTTAATCCTTCTGGTTTGAAGCTGTAGAGTTTTGCTCTTTACAGCCACCACGCATGTCCAGGAAATGGCTCCTTTCGATTCAGTTTTTTCACATCCGGTTTTGTTCTTTTTTAAACCTTTTTTTATTTTATTGTCTTCATTTAATCTTTGGTAATGGCCGTGATGTCACTGGTTAGCTGCAAAGGTTGCTGTGGTATTCAAGGGGGGGACGGGATAGCCTAGTGGTTAGAACACTGCACTCGCAATCTGACGACCCGGGTTCGATTCCAGTTCAAAGGGGATTATTTTCCCCTGGAGTTTACATCAGTGCAGACTCCACTCTCCCCAAACGCACACAGAACATCTTGCGTACACGTTAAATCCTGTTCCCCTTTTCGTAAGAGTAGGCCATTGTGTGCCGGTGGGAACAGATGACAGAATTTACAAAACCGCATACACACGAGGACTGGATGTAAAAAAGCACATAAGTGCTTATTCCATTATCCTCGATATAAAATTAATTAAAAAAAAAAGTAAAGTGAATTAACCATTACTCTGAGGTGTTTTTAACCCCCCCCCAAAAAAAAAACAAAACCATTTTCTTCTATGCATTGTAACATGGAGACTTTGATATTGTGTAACAGCCAAAGAACCAAACACACTTCGGGAATGATCACTTGATTTGACCCGGCTTTTTTTGGTAAACTTCTAGATAGTTGTTAGGTCCTGGTACGGCGCGTTCGGGGAGTTTGTCTTGGAAAATTTTAAACCTGTTAGAGCATCTGTCTGTCTGTCTGTCTGTCTGTCTGTCTGTCTGTCTGTCTGTCTGTCTGTCTCTCTCTCTCTCTCTCTCTCTCTCCTCTCTCTCTCTCCAGCTGGTCAGGCTACTTTTACCTTAATTAAAACACTTTTACTCGCTCCTCGGCTAGAGCTTCGAGGTTCACCACTAGTTGTTGTTGTTGTTGTGGTGCGTTCCCCAGCTTTACACTCTGGGGGTCACCCAGAACGAGCACTCTGACTTAATCATCCCATCTGGGAATCACTGTGAGATAGGAAGCACACGGGATGGAAGTTTGCGTGTATGACTATTTTCAAGTACCTCGCCAAATAGGCAGCCATACTCCGACTTCAGAGGATTTTTTTCTCCTTTAAAAGAAGAGTGCAGGTTGTTATGTTAAGAGCTTGTCATGGCTGAAGGCAATCTCAACACAACATTTTACAACATAACAACATTTTAGTGTAGGCCTTGGCAATTAGCTGACATCAATAACTGACACAGCTTTTGGCCTGGGCCAGGTTCACCAATAGTGACACTTTGCTTATGCAACCGGTTGTTGTGCCCACTATGTAAAAAATGTAAAGGTAAAGGAATCCCATAACCTATAAGGTCGTACGGGAGCGAGGTGGTCAGATACCTCACTTCTCTAGGGCCAGCATATTGAGGGCGGCGCCCATCTCCTCTCCCTCGCTGCTTTACCTTCCCTGACACCAAAGAAGCAGGGACACATTAACAGCTGGGTGAACTGGGGGATTGTACTGAAGCCAAGGCGTGCAAACGGTCACCCATCCAACTGGTAACCACGCTCGATGCTGCATAACCTTGGCTGGGGAAAAGTGAGTGCTCCGACCACTGAAATATCCCGTCCCCTAATGAAGGTAGCCGAATTCCGACTTCGGGAATATATTTTGGGTATACTCGTGTTTCCGTAACCCACAAACGCTGACATGAAGTACAATATATTAAACGTGTATATTTGATCTTCTTGTCTGTGTATATAATACATGAAGGGAATTAAGGCACTGGCAGGTCTGCGCTTAAAAATGACCTGGGAGATCGTTCAATCAACAGAGAGAGAAAAAGTGCTGAAGCACAAAAGCATGAAAAAAACAACCCTCCACACACATACAAGCTGCAAATCAATGTAAAAGTAACACACAAAATGTTGGTGTGTGTGTTTGTGTGTTGTGTGTGTATTATATATATATATATATATATATATTTATATATATATATATATATTATATGTGTTGTGTGGTGTGGTGTGTGTGTTGGTTGTGTGTGTGTGTGTGTGTGTGTGTGTGTGTGCCTTGGTTTAATATAGTCTCTCAATAAGAAGTAGGGAGTGGAGTAAGTACTGATTAAAAACAAAAATATATCACTTTAAGTCACGGCAGATTTCTCTACGTGAAACTCGGGCTGCTTTCCCCGGGGAGAGCGCGTCGCCACAAGAGCAGCACCACCCATTTTTTCCCCTGTCTGCAACTGTATTTTCATTCCCTTTCAGTTACTTTTTTTCTACATAATCTTGCTAGGGACAACTCTCTTGCTGCCGTGGGTTCTTTTACGTGCGCTAGATAATTTTGTGTAACACACGGGACCTCGGTTTTTCGTCTCATCCGAAAGACTACCACCCAGACCACCACTCATGGTCTAATGAATGGGGGGGGGGGGGGGGGGTACAAGTCTCTGGCCCAAACGGGGATCAAACCACCGCACGCTTCTGACCCGGACTTTTCGCTTTCTAGGCAGGCGCGTTACCTCTAGACCACCGATCCAGTGCTCGTTGAGTATCTGAAGTAGTTTCCTTGAAAATAATGTCTTAGATTTTGTTTTTAGTGCAGATAGGGGCTGTGGAAGTCCACATTTCTAACCCAGCACTGGAAACATCTCTTTGTCTCTTTTTCAAGAGAAATTGTGTGTTCCTTAGCTAGAACTCCAAAGTTGACCACCGGTAAGGTCTTATGTATCTGACCGTTTGCCCACCGCTTAGGTAGCTGCATGCAGGCTTCGGGGATGATGTCTAAGCACCACGCCAGTGTGCTTGCAGCTCTCTAAAAAAAAAAATTGTCATCCGTTCCAACTGGAACACTGCAGCCTACACTTCCGAAAAGGGAGAACGGGTTTTGAACTCTGCACAAGTTGTATGTGCGTTTGCACACTCGGCCTTTGTTTTATAGTCTCACCCTAAGGAGTTTCGGGGGAAGTGGGGTAAGTACTCTTGTTAGTACTGGGGATAAAACATCTTGAACAGGCGTCTGGATCGTAGTTCGAACCCGGGATTGATCCTGGGCCGTCAAATCGTGAGCGCCATGCTTTAACCACTTGGCTATATAGCACCCCTTTCTTCCCTCACCCCTGTATGTATGTATGTACGCATGTGGGTATGGCAGTAGTTCTTCAGTTTAACGTCCTTTCACTAAATAGTGATATCAGACGAGAAAGTGTGTGTGTGTGTGTGTGTGTAGGGGGATGCAAATAGCTAGTCATTGGCAATGAACAAATAATAATAAGATACAGAGTAAACTAGAACTTTGAAAAGATAGAAATAGCAGCTCAAACACTAACTTTGCACATTAACTTTGCAATTTCCACATCCAAGCAAAATACAATGTACAAAGGGTATCTGATAATAGGACTTTGGCTTAATGAAAATGCAGTATATTTCATTATAGGGGTGTATTTAAGTATTTGCTCTAAGCAACGGACTGGGAAGACGGTAAAAAGGTTTTTAGATCTGGACATTTTAAAAGAACGTGAGCATTGGTAAGATTTTCGCCACAGATACACGTTGCTGATTTTGAAAATTAAGATCTAAAAAGCATTGAGTTTAAAGCTGTAGGTAAGTGATGCAACTGTTTCTTTGTTCTTGTGAATTAGGGCATTTTATATCACCATAAGATAATACATGCCTTATCAAACAATTCAAAAGTATAGGTTCTAATAGTTGTAAGAGAACGAATAGAACGTGCTCTTTTAGGAAAGTTGACATCAGATCTAGTACATATCTCGGTGTCCACATTGGTTTCTTGGTTTGAACATTGTAAGAGGTATATAGCCACAGCCAGTTGTCGATATTTATCTAATGGCAAAATACCTATCTCTTTATAAGTACCCATTGATGATGCATAGAAAGGTACCCATAGAGCTAATCGAAAAGCCTTACAGTCTAGTTTAGGAGCACTGAAAAACGCTTCCTGACCATAAATGAGTCTAGAACGTACTAAAGATAACGCCAGATGTTTTAACGCAGCTACATTATGAGCCCACACTTGTTTACTGATAACTTTAAGGAAGTTTAGACTTCTCCTAGCTTTAGTATTTAAGTATTCAATATGGTCAGGTCAGGTCAGTCAGAGAAGTTTTCTGTTACTGCTACTGGTATCCATGTAACCCAGTACAACTTGTCGCATGTGGGGGAGGAAACCCCAATAGAAAAAAAACACCAAAACATATGGATACTTGGAGAGGAGATTGGCGCCACCAAGGAATATCCTAAGCCCTCAGAAAAAACATGAAAGACAAATGCAAAGCCAATATGATACCGGATGGGTCGAGGCCCGGGTTACCAACGACCACGGTTTCCATTGATCAACACCAGGGTGGAAGTGACAAGTCAGCTACTGGAGTTAAAACATTACTTAAGCTCCCTAGAGAACAAATCACCATTGGTACATGGAACGTCCGTACACTCTACCAGTGCGGAAAAATCAAAGAACTAGAGTATGAGCTTAGCCGCTATAAATGGGACATTATTGGACTAGGAGAAGTGAGATGGACAGGATTTGGTGAGACATTGACTGAAGAAGGCAACAAGATCTAGTACAGTGGTCAAGAGAAACATCACCAACATGGAGTGACATTTATTGTCAGAAAGGAAGTAGTGGGGTGCATTATCAGCTGTACACCGGCTTCCAGCAGAATTATCAGCATCCGGGTGTCGGCCAAGCCCAAGAACATCACCATCATACAAATCTATGCACCATCATCTGACCATGCAGATGAAGAAGTAGAAGAATTTTACGAAGATCTTGAAGAGACCATTATGAAAATACCCAAGAAGGACATCATCATCATCCAAGGGGATTTTAACGCCAAAGTAGGTCCTGACTCTTACAACCAATGGGCCGGAACAGTTGGTCAGTTTGGAACTGGAGAGACCAACGACAGGGGACTACGTCTGCTGGAGTTTGCCTGCTCCCGCAGACTTACCATTGCCAATACCCTCTATCCCCACAAGCAGTCAAGGAGGACAACCTGGCATGCGCCAAACGGCAAGATCCATAACCAAATAGATTTTATCTTAACACCACGGCGCTTCAAATCCAGCATCAACAGAGCCAGAACAAGAACCTACCCTGGAGCTGACATAGGCAGCGACCACGACCTTGTGCTGCTGGTATTCAAAATGAAGATGAAGAAAAAAAACCAGCCTGCAAACCCACGTATCAAATTTGACGTGGACAAACTGAAAGATCCAGATGTCCAGGAGATCTTCCAAGCTAAGCTTGGCGGACGTTTTGCGGCATTAACCCTCCTGGACAATGACATCAATGACCTCACCAACAACTTTAATGAGGCAGTCTGAGAAACAGCAGAGGAGGTACTCGGTCGTTAGAGGAATAAACACCAGCCATGGACTACCAATGACATCTTGGACCTCTGCGATACAAGAAGAGCACTGAAACCATCCAGGTCTTCCAACCCTAAAGAATACCGAGAGGCCAACAATCTTGTGAAGAAGTCAATGTTAAAGGCCAGAGAGAAGTGGATCAGTGACCAATGTGATGAGATCGAAAAAAGCATGAAAGTGGGCAACAGTAAAAAGGCATACGACACCCTGAAGAAACTCACAAAACCACTTCAAACCAAATCATCAGTCATTGAAGACAGCTCCGGAGACCTCCTCACAGAAAGCTCAGCTGCATTGAACAGGTGGTCTGAGTATTGTCAAGAACTGTACAACTACCCAATACAACCTGACAAGAGCATAATAGAAGAGAAAGCAGCAACATCAAGAGCACCCTCGCCATTACCTATACTGAGGGAAGAAGTGGAAGAAGCCATCCGCAGCTTACCAGTAGGAAAGTCCCCAGGAGCAGACCATATACCAGCAGAGCTGCTTAAGCATGGTGGCGAAACAGTTATCACACATGTTACAGCTATCTGTCAGAAGATTTGGGAGACAAAACAGTGGCCAACAGAATGGACACAATCACTCATCATACCCCTGCCAAAGAAGGGGAATTTACGCCAATGCCAAAACTATAGAACAATCAGCCTCATCAGCCACGCCAGCAAGATCATGCTCAAAGTTATTTTGAATCGACTCAAGAAGGAGGCAGAAGAACACCTTGCAGAGGAACAAGCTGGGTAGGAGGCCAATCGAACAGATTTTTAACTGCCACATCCTGATGGAAAAACATCTTCAACATCAGAGAGACCTGTTCCACAACTTCATCGACTTCAAGAAGGCTTTCGACAGAGTATGGCACGAAGGCCTGTGGCAGGTCCTCAGAATGTTTGGCATTGAAGAAGGACTAGTGCAAACCATTCAAGCACTACACAACACCGCAAGCAGTGCAGTCCTTTTGAACAATCAGGTCGGAGACTACTTCAAAACCACAGTTGGGGTCCGACAAGGATGCCTGTTATCTCCAGTCCTGTTTAATCTGTTCTTGGAAAACATTATGAGAGAGACCCTCCATGACTTCCACTCTACCTTCTCCATTGGCGGCAGATCCCTCAACAACTTGCGGTTTGCTGATGACATTGACCTCATGGGCGGAAGTAACACAGAGCTGCAAGATCTTACGACCAGACTTGAGAACAGAGCTGGAGCATATGGGATGGAAGTGAGCTCGGAGAAAAGTAAAGTACTTGTGAACAGCACGAGCAACGTCACTGCTAAAATTTACACGAACGGCGAACAACTGGAGGAGGTAGACGCTTTTAAATACCTTGGCGCTACACTCACAAAGGACGGGCGATCGACGACAGAAATCAAAGTCAGAATAGCCATGGCAACATCCTCCATGACAAAACTCACCACCATATGGAAAAGTAAAGAGATCAGTTTCCCAATCAAACTAAAGCTCTACAAAGCCCTAATTCAGACTATCCTGCTGTACGGAATTGAAACCTGGACATTGACTGCTGAAACAGCAAAGCGAATCCAGTCATTTGAAACAAAATGCCATAGAAAACTACTGGGGATATCCTGGAGAGAACGAAAGACCAATGAATTTGTCAAGAGTCAAATAACACGGCTGGCAGGTCCACAGGAACCCCTTCTCACCATCGTCAAGAAGAAAAAGCTGACATGGTTCGGCCACGTCACCTGCCACAACACTCTGCCAAAAACAGTACTGCAGGGAACACTCGAAGGTGGCAGAAAGAGGGGAAGACAGAACAAGTCATGGATGGACAACATCAGAGAATGGACCAGGATGAATGACTCGGCACTACTGCGCAGAGCCGAGGACCGAGACGGATGGAGGAGGCTTACAACGGCATCGTCTTTCGTGTCTCCCCCACGACCGCCAAGGTCACGGGTCTGATGATGATGATGATTCAATATGATAATTCCAAGTTAATTTAGACGTGAGATATACCCCTAAAAACTTCACTATGGTTTTATAATTTAAAATATTACCATCTATCTGGAAAACAGGTAGAACTGGTGGGTTAGCACCATTACTGAAAAGTACGAGATTTGTCTTTTCAGGAGATAGTGACAGACCATTTTCAAATATATAGTCATTAAGTTTGTTCAGCTCAATCTGATACACGTTTTTCATATAATTTAGATGTCTCTTTGGAGTTCTCTTTTTCATTGTGACATTCATCCACATACAAATGTCATCAGCGTACTGGACATGGGTTGCATTACTTGAGAGACACTTAGGAAGATCATAAAGAAGAATATTGAAAAGATGTGGAGCAATGACTGAACCCTGTGGAATGCCCATTGTTGGAAATCGTAAAGTAGAATAGGAATTTCCAACTTTGGCCTGTATGCGTCTTTCTGAGTGAAAGGCTTTAACATAATAATAGATATTGCCAGATAAGCCAATAGACTTTAACTTAAACAGTAATCGTTCATGCCAGACCTGATCATATGCTTTCTTTATATAAAAAAAATGTGGCAAGTACATTTTTCCTGCAAGCAAACTGATGTTTAATTTGTGTGCTGAGCTTATTCAGATGATCTGCTGTGGACCTGCCTTTTCGAAAGACTGTTGACTAAGAGGAATTATTTGGTTTTTATCTTAATTGGTTTAGAATGATATTGTCCACACATAAGCTTTCCTGTGTGTGAGGTTAACGCGATAGGTCTGTAGCTGTTTTTATCACTTATAAGTTTACCCTGCTTTGGCACTGGCACGAAGATGGAGTGTTTCCAAATGCGTGGAATTACTCCCTGAGAGAGGAGAGAGAGAGAGAGAGAGAGAGAGAGAGAGAAGAGAGAGAGAGAAGAGAGAGAGAGAGAGATGAGAGAGAGAGAGAGACAGAGAGAGACAGAGAGAGAGAGAGAGAGAGAGAGAGAGAGAGGAGAGAGAGAGAGAGAGAGAGAGAGAGAAAGCTTGAACTCAAACTCGAACTCGAAATGATTTGTTCAGTATAGGCTATGGCCCCTTACTGAAGGGGGTACAATACACCAGTTTCAAAGCCAAACAGTGGCCAGGTGTTCCAAAACTTAATCTGTAAACATGAAATTTTCAATATGTAGATCAACATAAAGCACAAGATATCTTTGACAGTAAATGATTAAAAAAACCTGAAAAGGAAAATCTTCTTTCTTTGATTATGTTCATTTCAGTTGTGTCATCTACCTATAAACTTTATACAAATCAGCAGATAACAAAATATAATCATTACACTTTTACCTGCGTCTGATATACATAAAACAACCATGATCAAATCCAGCAAATTTACCAAATTAGAATACATACATTCAGACTTATACACATATTTATCATGTATTTGCCATATTTCCACTCTACGCACTCACCGGAGCAACTAATCCAAACATGGTGACATGTCTGTAATACTAAAACAATGAGAATCTTTATCTATGATATCTGGGACATAGTTACAGTCAATTTAATGAAATCTCGATTCTTCAATACATGCACATCTGAAAGCTCTAAAATC
>CM054163.1:19687600-19705100 GCA_028751875.1 Rapana venosa | reverse complement strand
AAAATTTTTAAAAATTTTTTCCGGGTTAAAAAAAATTTAAATTTTTTTTTTGGGGGGGGAAAAACCCCGGGGGGGGGTTTTTTTTTTAAAAAAAAATTCCCCCCCCCCCCCAAAAAAAAAAACCCAATTTTCCAAAAAAAAAAAAAGGGGGGGTTTTTTTTTTGGGGGGGAAAAAAAAGGGGGTTAAAATTTTTGGGGCATTCGGTTTTTCCCCCCCCCTTTAAACCACCCTTAAAAAATTTTGGGGAAAGGGGGGTTAAAAAAAATTGGGGGGGGGGTTTGGGGGAAAAAATTTTTGGGGGGGGTTTTTTTTGGGGGGGGCCCCAAAAAAAAGGGGGGGTTTTTTTTGGGGGGAAAAAAAGGGGGGGGAAAACTTTTGGGGGGAAAACCCCAAAAAAAAATTTTTTTTTCCCCCCGGGGGTTTTTCCCCTTTAAATAAGGGGGGTTTTGGGGCCAAAAAAAATTTTTTTTTAAAAACCCCCCCTTTTTTTGGGGTTTGGGGGGAAAAACCCCTTTTTTTTTTTGGGGGGGGGTTTGGGGGGTAATTTTTTTTGGGGGGCCCCCCCCCCCTTTTTTGGGGGCCCCCAAAAATTTTTCCTGTTTTTTTAAAAAAATTTTTTAAAAATTTTCCCCAAAGGGGGGGGGGCCCCTTTTGGGGGTTTCCCAAAAAAAAAGGGGAAAAAAAGGGTTTTTTTTAAAAAAATTTTTTCCCCCTTTAAAAACATTTAAAAAATTTGGGGGGGGGTTTTTCCCCCCTCTCGGAACCCGGGGGGGTTTTGGGGGGGGGCCAAAAAAAAAATTGGGGGAAAAAAAACCCCAAAAAAGGGGCCCCGGGGGGAAGGGGTTTTTGGGGAAAGGGGAAAAGGGGAAAAAAACCCCCAAAAAAAAATTTTGGGAAAAAAGGGGGAAATTTTTTGGAATTTCGGGGGGAAAATTTTTTTTTTTTTTTGGGGGAAAAAATTTTTAAAAAAATTTTTTTTTTTGGGGGTTTTGGGTTTGGGGTTTTAAAGGGGGGGAAGGGGGGAAGGGGGGGGGGGGGGGGGGAAACCCCCGGGGGTTTTTTTTTTTTGGGGGTTTGGGGGGGGGTTTTTTTGGGGGGGTTTTTTTTGGGGGGTTTTTATTTAAAAACCCCTTTGGGGAAAAAGGGGGGGTTTTTTTTTTTGGGGGGGGGTTTTGGGGGGGGGTTTTTTTTTTTGGGGGGGTTTTTTTTTCTTTTTTTTTTCCCTTTTCCCCTTTTGGGGGGGGGTTTTGGGGTTTTTTTGGTGGCCCGGGGGGGGTTTTTTTTTTGGGGGGGAAATTTTGGGGTTTGCCCGGGTTTTTTGGTTTTTTTTGGGCCGGGGTTTTTTGGGGGGGTTTTTTTCCCGGGGGCCCCTTTTAGGGGGGAAAAGGGGGGGGGGTGTAAATTTTTTTGGGGGGAAAAAAAAAGGGGGGGCCGGGGGTTTTGGGGGGTTTTGGGGGGGGGGGGCCCCCGGGAAAAAAAAGGGGGGAAATTTTTTGGGGGGGGGGGAAAAAAATTTTTGGGGGGCCCGGGGGGTCCCCCTTGGGTTTTTTAAAAATTTTGGAAAGGGGGGGGGGGGACGGTTTTTTTTTAAGGGGGGGGGTTAAAAGGGTTTTTGGGGGGGGGGGGGGGGGTTTGGGGGGGGGGGGGGGAAAAAGGGGGGGGGGGAAAGGGGTTTTTTTGGGGGGGGGTTTTTTAAAAAATTTTTTTTTTTTGAAAAAAAGGGGGGGGGGGAAAAAGGGGGGGGGGGGGGGGGGTTTTTTTGGGGGGGGGGGGGGGGGGGGGGGGGGGGGTTTTTGGGAAAATTTTAAAAAAATTTTTTAAAAAAAAATTTTTTAAAAAAAATTTTTTTTGGGGGGGGGGGGGGGGTGGGGAGGGGGGGGGGGAAAATTTGGGGGTTTTTTTTTTTTTTTTTTAAAAAAAATTTGGGAAAAATTTTTTTTTTTTTTTGGTTTTTGGGGGTTTTTTTGGGGAAAAAAGGCCAGAATTTTTAAATTTTTTTTTTTTTTTTTTTTTAAATTTTTTCCCTTTTTTTTTTTTTAAAAATTTTTTTAAAATTGTTTTTTTTTTTGGTTTTCCTTTTTTTGGGGAATTTTTGGGGGGTTTTTTTAAAAATTTTTTTTTTTTAAAAAATTTTTTTTTTTTTTTTTTTTTTAAAATTTTTTTTTTAAAAAAATTTTTTTTTTTTTGGGGTTTTTTTTTTTTAAAAAAACCCCCCCCGGGGGGGGTTTTTTTCCCCCCGGGGTTTTAAAAAAATTTTTTTTGGGGGGAAAGGGGGGGAAAATTTTGGGGGGGGGGGGGGGGGGGGGTTTTTTTTTTAAAAATTTTTTTGGGGGGAAGGGGGGGGGGTTTTTTTGGGGGTTTTTTGGGGTGGGGGAAAAGGGGGTTTCCCTATTAAAACCCCCCCCCTTTTTTTTGGGGGAAGGGGTTTTTTTGGGGTTTTTTTAAAAAAAGGGGGTTTGGGGGGGGAAAAAAAGGGGGGGGGGGGAAACCGGGGGTTTTTTTTCCCAAAAAAACAGGGGGGGGGGAAAAAAAAAATTTTTGGAAAAAAACCCGGGGGGAAAGGCCGGGGGGGGGGGTTTTTTTGGGGGGTTTTAAAAAAAAGGGGGGGGGGGGGGTTTTTTTTGGGCCCTTTTCCCTTTTTCATTTTTTTGGGGTTTTGAATTTTTTTTAAAGGGTTTTTTTTAAAAAAATTTTTTTCCCCGGGGGGTTTTTAAATTTTTTTGGGTTTTTTGGGGGGTTAAAAATTTTTTTTTGGGGGGGGGGTTTTTTGGGGTTGGGTTTTTTCCTTTTTTTGGTTTTTTTGGATTTGATTTTTTGATTTTTTTTGGGTTTTAAAAAAATTTTCCTTTTTTTTTGGGGGAAGGGGGAAAAAATTTTTTTTTTTTTTAAAAAAAGGGTTTTTTTTTTTTTCCCCGGGGGGGGGAAAAAATTTTTAAGGTTTTTTGGGGCCAACTTTTTTTGGGGGGGCCCCGGGAAAGGGGGGGGGAAAAAACCCCCTTTTAAAGGGGGAAAAAAGGGAAAAGGGGAAAAAAACCCCCCCCTTTTTTTGGGGGAAAAAAAAAAGGGCCCCCTTTTCCCCCCCAAAAAACCCTTTTTAAATTTTTGGGGAAAAAAATTTTTTTAAACAAAAAAAAAAAAAACCCCCCCCCCAAAAATTTTAAAAAATTTTAAAAAAAAAACCCATAAAAAATTTTTGGTTGGCCCTTGGGTTTTTTTAAAAAATTTTGGGTTTTTGGGGGGGGGAAAAAAAAAAAAGGGGGGGGAGGGGGAAAAAAAAAAAAGGGGGGTTTAAAGGGGGTTGGGGGAAAAAAAAAAGGGGGGGGGGGGGGGGGGGGGGGGGAAAAAAGGGGGAAGAAGAAAAAGGGTTTTTTTTTAAAAAAAAAATTTTTTTTTGGGGGGTTTTTTATTTTTTTTAAATTTTTTTTTAATGAAAATTTTAAAATTTTAAAACCTTTGGGGTTTTGGGGGGGTTTTTTTTAAAAATTTTTTTTAAATTTTAAAAGGGCCCCTTTTTAAATTTTTTCCTTTTTTAACGGGTTTTTTTTTTTTTGTTTTTTTTTTTTTTTTTTAAAGGTTTTTTTTATTTTTTTTCCCTTTTTTTTTTAAAAATTTATTAAAAAAAAAAGGAAAAAAAAAAGGGGGAAAAAAAAAAATTTTTTTTCCCCCTTTTTTTCTTTTTTTGGGGTTAAAGGGGTTTTTAAAAAAAAAGGGGTCCCCCAAAAAACCCCTTTCCCGGGGGGGAAAGTTTTTTGGGGGGGGTTTTTTTTTTGGTTTTTTTTTTGGTTTTTTTTAAATTTTTTTTTTTTGGTTTTTTTAAATTTTTTTCCCTTTTTTTTTTTTAAATTTTTTTTAAAAAAATTTTTTTTTTTGGGGGAAAAAAACAAAAAAAAAAAATTTTTTAAAAAAGGGGAAAAAAAAAAAATTTTTTTAAAAAAAATTTTAAAAATTTTTTTAAAACCCCCCTTTTTCCCTTTTTTTTCTTTTTTTTAAAAAAAAAATTTTTTTGGGGGAAAACCCCAAAAAATTTCCCATTCCCCCCAAAAAAAAAAAAAAGGGAATTTTCCATCAAAACCCCGGGGAAAAAATTTGGGGAACCCTTTGGGGGGGGGGGAAAAAAAAAAAAATTAAAAAAAAAAAAAGGGGGGAAAAAAATTTTTTTTCCCCCAAAAAAAGGGGTTTAAAGGGGGAAAAAAAAACCCCAAAAAAAAAAAAATTTTTTGGAAAAAAACCCCCCAAAAAAAAAGGGGAAAAGTTTTAAAAAAAAGGGGGAAAAAATTTTAATTTTTTAAAAAAAACCCCCCAAAAAAACCCCCAAAAACCCCCCTTTTTAAGGGGGGGAAAAAAAGGGGGTTTTTTTTTTGGGGTTTTTTAAAAGGGAAAAAAAAAAACCGGGTTTTAAAAAAAAAAAAAAGGGGGGGCCCGGGACCGGAAAACCAAAAACCCGGGGGCCCAAAAATGTTTAAAAAATTTTTTTTGGGGGTTTTAAAGTTGGGAAACCCCCAAAAACCCCTTTTAAAAAACCCCGGGGGGGGTTTTTAAAAAACCCCCATTGGGGGGGGAAAAAGGGAAAATTTTTTAAAAAAAGGGGGGAAAAAAATTTTGGGGGGGGGCCCCCCCCAAAAAAAAAAAAACCCGGGCCCCCAGGGTTTTTTTCCCGGGCGGGAAAAAAAAAGGGGGGGTTTTTTTGGGGGGGGGGAAAAAAAAGGGGGGGGAAAAAAAAAAAAAAATTTTTTCAAAAACCAAAAAAAACCCTTTCCCAAAAAAAGGGGGGAAAAAAAAAAAACCCCTAAAAAAAACCCTTTGGGGAAAAAACCGGAAAAACCCGGGGGAAAATTTTAAAAAAAAAACCCTTAAAGAAAAAAAAAACCCGGGCAAAAAAAAAAAAAAAATTTTTTTTGGGCCAAAAAAAAACCTAAAAACCCAAAACCCCCCAAAAATCAAAAAAAAAAATTTAAAAAAAAACCCCCCAAAAAACCCAAAAAAAATGGGGCCCCAAAGGGGGGAAAGAAAAAAAAAAAAGGGGGTTTAAAACCCCCCCAAAAAAAGAAAAAAAGGGGGCCGGCCCGGGCCGGGGGGGGGAAATTTAAAAAGGGGGGGGGGCCCCCCCCCCCCCCCCCAAAAAACCCCCCCCGGAAAAAAAAAAGGGGGGGGGGGGAAAGCCTTTTTTTTTAAAAAAAAACCCCCGGGGGGGGGGGAAACCTTCCCCGGATTTTTTTGGGGGGGAAAAACCCAAACCCCCGGGGGGGAAAAAAACCCATTCAAAGACTCAAAAAGCCTTCCCCAAATTGCCAACCTTGACACTGACCACGGGCCCTGTCATTCTAGCCTCCAGTACTCAGAAGAAGAAAATAATAACTGCTAGGAAGAACCAGCCTGAAAAGATCAACCTCCTCAAACTGGAAGAGAAAGAAGTGCAAGAACAGATTAATAGTGCTATCAAGGTGAAACTTTACTCCATTGATACAACACCTCTCAACATGGAGCAAGTCTGGGACACCTTCAAGCCAGCTCTCTTGAACACCTTAAGGGAAGTTTGCGGGACAAAGAAATGTGGAGGTAAAAACAGGAAAGCTACAGCTTGGTGGAACCAAGAGGTGAAGGAAGCCATCAAGAAAAAAAAGCAGCTATATAAAGCTTGGGTCAAGACCAAGACAGAAGAGGACTACGTCAAGTACAGAATCACAAGAAGACATAGTAATCATGTTGTGAAAACCTCCAAAGAAAAATCTTTTTTCTCATTCTCTGGCCTCTCCTTTCGCTATAGATGAATGGGTGGTGTTAGGTCAGTGAAGGGCTTGCTGGATGGTATTCAAGCAGGACCTCCAGCAGCTTTTGGGTGTCCTGTGAATGAGTGGTGCCAGGAAGGCCCCAGGCAGTTTTGGTTTTGGCTGTAGTAAGAGGGGGAAAGTCCCCTTGAGTGAACTTGTTGCTGGTCTGGCCATAGGCAGGTGGACTTCCTCCTGGTATCTGGAGAAGCGTTTTGCCGTTGCTGCGGTGAGACCATTTCTTGATGTTTGATTGCACTTCCATTGTCTGTGGAGGTGGCTTTGTTGGCAGAGCCAGAGGTTTTGATGGCTGGTGCAGGTTGTATGTCATGGCTGCTATGCCACCGGCACTTGGGTGGAAAGGGTCCATGTATTTATAGAGGGCTTTCCTGGGTGCCCCACTTTCAGCCTGAAAAGAGGAGGTGTGATCGATGTAAATCACCCCCTCTCGAGCACAGACCTTGGAGAGGTTGGCGTTGGACTCCCTCACAGAACTGGTGGTATGGTGTCTGCCGTAAGGAGGGATGATTGCAGAGGCTTTTATGGTGGCATGGGGAAAAGCCTGGCGTAGTCCTCTGACCACACGTTGCCATGTCGTGCAATCAACTGGGCCACTTTGTAGGTAGCTGTTGATGCCAACATGGAAAATGACCTGTTTGTGTTGAAGGGAGGAGTGTTGACAGCCACTTCAAGAGGTGTTGGACTGTCAGGCCTGGCACTGACAAGGAGGGGAGGGAGGAGGGGGTGGTTTGGGGTTGGGGTTTTGGTCAGGGTCGAGTAGTGAAAATCTATTATCAGTGGGGATTGGGAAGATGATTTCTTCTTCTATTGGGGTGTCGGATATGTCAGAGAGGGAGTCACCTAGAGGAATTCTGGAGGTGGTTGTTAGATTGCTGGTGGGAATCTTTGGAATGGAGGTGACTGAATGATTGTTGGAGTGGGATGGCGAGTATGAGGTATCAGTTGATGGTAGGGCTTTCTTTAATGTATTGATTTCTTTTTTCATGTGGTTTTGCCAGTCATTGAAAGCAGACAGGCTTTTGGCTTGTTTGTCGGCCATTGTTGGGTGTTTTGCTGAGTAAGGTCAGCAATGTTCGACTTCAGTGCTTGTTCTGTGGCTTTTATATGTTTTTTTGTTTGGACTGTGCTGTCCTTGCTGGCGTTGGCTGTTTTCTCTATCTGTTTGTGCAAGTGTTTGTTCTCTGTCTATTAGGTGTCAACTTGTGCTTTGAGGGCATTGATGGTGGAGATGGCTGTGGAAAGTTGGCAGTGGAGATGTGTGATAGCAGATACTGTGCTCAAGCTGTAGAGACTGGATGGAAGTTTTTTGTAGGTGTGTGATTTTGTTAGGCATGGTTGTGAAGGCAGAGGGAGGTGGTCAGAGGCATGAATAGAAAGGCTATGTTCAGGGGAGGAGGGGGTGGCTTTGGGTCTGGGTAGAATAGAGGGAAGGAGATAGGATCAGAGGGGTTCATTGGAGAGGGGTGTCATCGTCAAGGGGGTGGGATGGGGGGGGGGGGGGAGGAATGGTCTATACTCATTTGAGTCAGCTGGAGGGACAAGTAAGGAGTTATGGTAGGGGATAGGAGAGGAGGCGAAGGGAGAGAAGGCTGAGGGGAGAGGGAGAGGATGAGCTGGGGTTGTGTGGAGTTTGTTTAGTGGAAAATGGTGTCATCTGAACACTGAAGAGGCAGGCTCGGAGTTGAGGAGGAAGGGAGGATAGGGTTAGGAGATGGCACAGATGACTGTTTGTCTCCTGGCGACATGGTGACAGAACTGACTGCCTTTAGGGGGATGGCAGTGGCAGGCAAAGTGTTGTGCACAGGCAAGCACACAGGGTGTGCTGCAGGTGACATTATGGCAATTGATGTGCCAGCAGTGGGCAAAGCACAGGGGAGGAGGAGGGAGGGATTGGTGGGGTTTACTTCATGGCACTAACAATCACACATATCTGTTCACTATGTCGTTACGGATTTTCGAAATTCCTATTTAGCCACTCTTGACAAGTGTTCTCTGTATTATATTGTCCATGTTCGTGTGGTCACTGTGATTTTGTCAAAGCTTTGCCTCTCAAGGAAGAGCTGTAGAAATGTCTTGAAGAGTTGTGGTGGAAGTGTGGTTGAATATGTGTCTAGAATTGGTTGTGATTTCTTTGATTGTGTTTAGTCTTGCCATACTAGTTGTTGCAGTGTCTGATTTGAGTGTGTCGATATATAATCTATTGTGTAGTACAGTTCTCTATTGTTGGTAGATGGTTGTAAGTGCAATGAATTTTTACCGACGACTGTCTTTAGTGAAACTGAAACATTTTCTAATGCTATTGAATGTCTTGCACTTACAGATCTGGTTGTTGGTAGCATTGTGGAAGGTGTGTTGGAGCAGATCACACAATTAATTGGGAAAAAGTCACACCAAAGGACTAAGTGGAGAGCCCCCCCAGGCCTCATTAGGGAAGGTAAGGTTTGATGTGGCCCTCACATTAGTTAGGTACACCAAAAATGTACAGATTAATATTATCATATATGGATAAGCCATCATTAGCACTCACATGCTTGATGGAGACAGCCACTTCAACATCATCACTTCACCACAACACCACTTGAATGGAACACTTTAACACAGAAGAATACACCATAGAATACAGGTCACTGAAGCCCTGGACGTTCCGCTTGGTTCGCACACTGGAGAGAGCTCTTCTTGAATGCATATTGTTGAGAGGATATGTCCAGGAAAAGAGAGTGGAGCGAGAGAGAGAGAGGAGAGAGAGGAGAGTGAGAGAGAGAGAGAGAGAGGGTGGGGGGGGATGGTTAGGGAGAGAAAAGGAGAAGAAGAAGAAGTTTTGTATGTGTATATTAAGAGTTACTGTGTTTATTGCAGATGTGTATCATGGGGCCTTGTACATTAAATTTACATGTGTGTATGAATTATACTTATGCTTTAATATGTCTGAAAATCACTGTGGTAGTATGGATATAATGATAAGTGGATCTTTACGTATGTATAAATGGTGCAATCCATGTTTTACTTTATATTGCTATTATGCATTGCATATCACTCAGCGCATTGTGACCTTCTTGTTTTAGTTTTTACTTTTAATGATTTGAATAGCGTTATATATATTACATATTGTGCACTAATTTCATGTAAGGTTGAAGACTGATATAAATAATATCAGAAAAAGAAAAAGGTAGGCGAACAACCAAGATAGGAACACATTGACTTCCCACCATATTTTTTTTTTGATGTTTGGGCTTTTGTCCAGCGATGATTTGAAAAGAAAGAGAGCTGGCACCATTCCTCAGTACAACACGACTTGCATCACTCTGGTTTTAAAGCTAAGGGTCTGCGACAGTAGTGTAGTATAGTGTAGTCTGGGTCTATGAACGATGAGTTTTGTCTATGGTTGAACCAAGCCATTTTTTGCCAAACGTTTTGTCTTTTATGTTACCGTAATCGCTATTTACGAATAGTCTAACATATTTCAAGAACAATGTGGCTTGAACCTTTGTTTTATTCAAGAAGTCTGAATATTACTCTATGTTGTAGTGTTTTGTGTTAAAAACAAAAACAAATATAAATTACAAGCAATACTAACTCGTAAACGCGTTTCTCTTTCTGACTGATACTTATATGATCTGTTATTCACTACAATACTCAGACCACCTGTTCACCTGAGTATTGTCAAGAACTATACAACTACCCAATCCAACCCTGACAAGAGCATAATAGGAGAGGAAGCAGCAACATCAAGAGTGCCCTCGCCATTACCTATACTGAGGGAAGAAGTGGAAGAAGCCATCCGCAGTTTACCAGTAGGAAAGTCCCCAGGAGCAGACAACATACCAGCAGAGCTGCTCAAGCATGGTGGCGAAACAGTTATCACACATGTTACAGCTATCTGTCAGAAGATTCGGGAGACAAAACAGTGGCCAACAGAATGGACACAATCACTCATCATACCCCTGCCCAAAAAGGGGGGAATTACGCCAATCCCAAAACTATAGAAAAATTTCCAGCTTCATCAGCCACGCCAGCAAGACCATGCTCAAAGTTATTTTGAATCGACTCAAGAAGGAAGCAGAAGAACACCTTGCAGAGGAACAAGCTGGGTTCAGGGCAGGCAGGAGCACAATCGAACAGATTTTTAACTGCCACATCCTGATGGAAAAAACATCTTCAACATCAGAGAGACCTGTTCCACAACTTCATCGACTTCAAAAAGGCTTTCGACAGAGTATGGCACGAAGGCCTGTGGCAGGTCCTCAGAATGTTTGGCATTGAATAAGGACTAGTGCAAACCATTCAAGCACTACACAACACCGCAAGCAGTGCATCCTTCTGAACAATCAGGTCGGAGACTACTTCAAAACCACGTTGGGGTCCGACAAGGATGCCTGTTATCTCCAGTCCTGTTTAATCTGTTCTTGGAAAACATTATGAGAGAGACCCTCCATGACTTCCACTCTACCATCTCCATTGGCGGCAGACCCCTCAACAACTTGCGGTTTGCCGATGACATTGACCTCATGGGCGGAAGTAACACAGAGCTGCAAGATCTTACGACCAGACTTGTGAACAGAGCTGGAGCATATGGGATGGAGGTGAGCTCGGAGAAAAGTAAAGTACTTGTTAACAGCACGAGCAACGCCACTGCTAAACTTTACATGAACGGCCAGCAACTGGAGGAGGTAGACGCTTTAAAAACCTTGGCGCTACACTCACAAAGGACGGGCGATCGACGACAGAAATCAAAGTCAGACTAGCCATGGCAACATCTTCCATGACAAAACTCACCACCATATGGAAAAGTAAAGAGATCAGTTTCCCAATCAAACTAAAGCTCTACAAAGCCGTAATTCAGACTATCCTGCTGTACGGAATTGAAACCTGGACATTGACTGCTGAAACAGCAAAGCGAATCCAGTCATTTGAAACAAAATGCCATAGAAAACTGCTGGGCATGTCCTGAAGAGAACGAAAGACCAATGAATTTGTCAAGAGCCAAATAACACGGCTGGCAGGTCCACAGGAACCCCTTCTCACCATCATCAAGAAGAAAAAGCTGACATGGTTCGGCCACGTCACCCACCACAACACTGCCAAAAACAGTACTGCAGGGAACACTCGAAGGTGGCAGAAAGAGGGGAAAACAGAACAAGTCATGGATGGACAACATCAGAGAATGGACCAGGATGAATGACTCGGCACTACTGCGCAGAGCCGAGGACCGAGATGGATGGAGGAGGCTTACCACGGCATCGTCTTTCGTGTCTCCTCCACGACCGACAAGGTCACGGGTCTGATGATGATGATGATTCACTACAACATTGCATACGCGTAATGTTGGGATAGTTCAGTAGTCAGAGCTCTCGCTTTCCCCAAGCTAATGATAAGCAGCATCGATCATGCTTACCAGTTGGGTGAGTGACCGTTTGCACGCCTTGGCTTCATTACAGTCCCCCTGTTCACCCAGCTGTAAATGGGTACTACCTCTTAAGGGTCTGGGAAGGTAAATCAGAGAGGGAGAGGAGATGGGCTCCCCCTCAATATGCTGGCCCCCTAGAGAAGCTGAGGTTTCTGATGCCTTGCTCCCCTAGGACCACATAGGTTATGGGACACCTTTACCTTTAATTTATGAAACAAATGTCATCAATTACCAAGCTCAAAACCAAGAAAAGGTATGTTAGCTTTCACCAAAAAACAAAAGCCTTTATTTTGGCGACAAATCCCATGTCCAGATTTATTTTACGCGCAAGTCCCCAGTCTCCTATCTCTCCTCACCTCCAACACAGGCAAGGACAGATCTCTCTGAGAGTGGCCCGGAACCTGGAGCTGAGCACGACATAGGCGCAGAAGTTGACTGTGGAGTTGATGCAGGACGACGTCAACATGAACACGTGGTAAATGGCCAGAAAGGAGTTGTGATATTTCCGGTACAAGAAGAACTCTGGGATGACGTTGATCATGACGTTGCTGCACATCTGGCAAAGACACAGAATTGCGTACACCACACAGAGGAACAGCAACATCACTGTCAGCCTGCTATCCCCGGCACCCCTCTTCTCCTTCTCTCCTGATTTCCCCGTCATCTCCGATCGTTTGCGGGAAGACTGACGTAAATGGATGACCGTGATACTGCTGCAGACGGCGACAAGGATGAAGGAAAGCGGCTGGCTGATGAGGTTGAAGTAGGTAGGCACCAGTGTTTGGAGTCTGCCGGCAGGAAACCAGCTGGAGGGGGCCATGTAAGCCAGGCTGCGGTTGGTTGAAGGGTCCAGTCTCCACTGGACGGTGTCGCCCAGGATCAGGGGGACACAAGCGAGGAAGGGAATGAGGTAGGAGAGGACTATTGCCGTCACCATGGACCTGTGTGTACAGAAATAAAGAAGTGAAACAGCACCTAGTGAGCAATAGCGATAGTGAGTGGAACGAATTGCTACATAAAGTACAAAACCTCGGGGAATAGAGGAAGCTGGGTGCAAAATCTTCAGTGGTGCCCCCACGGTCCACGGGACTACGGGATAGAAGAAGGTGAAAAAAGGAAGTAAGTGAACAATTTTTTTAAAAAGTAGAAGGAAGAAGAAGAAATGACACTGAGACCATGGGTATGTGTGGCAGAGCTAAAAGGAGGAAGGACAAGGAGGAGAGGGAGGAGGAGGAAAGGGGAAGAGGAGGAGGCGGAGAGAAAAATATATGGAGAGAGAGAGAGAGAGAGAGAGAGAGAGAGAGAGAGTGTGTGTGTGTGTGTGTGTGTGTGTGTGTGTGTGTGTGTGTGTGTGTGTGTGTGTGTGTGTGTGTGTGTGTGTGTGTGTGTGTGTGTGTGTGTGCGTGCGTATGCTATATTTTCACAAAGAATACACCGTTGCCGAGTTAAACCCCTCACCTATAAGTCAACAGCCTCCTGGCTTTAAAGGGAATGACGACACACAGACATCGCTCAATGCTCATCACCACGACCAGAGCCCCAGAGATGTAGCCACAGGCCACAAACAGCCTGCTGACCACCGCGTTGATGACCACTCGGACATTGTTCAGCAGGACGCTGTCAGACGTGTAGCAGATGACGGTGATAGGGAACTGGCAGGCCAGGTTGAGGAAGTCGATGACAGCCAGCCAGAAGAGGAGCAGGTTGATCCTGTCTGACAGACCTTGCTGTGAGTTGGGACACAGACATGCATGTACATTACTTTTTGAAAAACTTGTCGGTTTGGAGCTAACGAATAAAAACAGTTTTACACGTTTCCTGTGATATGTATACTTGTTTTCATAGTTTTTATTCAGAAATGAGTATAAGCACTGAAAACAAACAGCATTTTGGAATCATAGTAGCAACAAGCTTGTAGCTTATAGAGTGTATGTATACTTAAACACTAATAACTATACATTTTATATCAAAAACAGAATCTTCTAATAAGCAAAATTAATGCAAGATGTGCAATGTGTGGCTGGTAATTAAATTTTTGTTCACTATTTTGCCTATAAATGTTGCACCAGTGCTAAAAAAAAATCCCAGTTTAAATGAGTGGAGAAAGCTAGTTGTAAAATCTTCAGAGGTACCTCGACGGTTTACAAGACTACGGGATGGGTGAAGGTGAAGCTGTGTATAAACACAAAGGGAATTAAGGAACTGGCGTGGCTGCTGCCATTGCCAAAAAAGAGGATTGTTGCTGCTGTTCTCAACTTCCCTGCAGAAATGGTTAAAAGCAAAGATGACTAGCTGGTTGAACTGGTGTGCGTACGTACGCAGAACATCTTGCGCGCACGTTAAAACCTGCTCCGCTTTTCGGAAGAGTAGGCCGTGGTATGCTGGTTCGTACGGATGACAAAATTTACAAAACTGCATACACATGGATACTGGATGTAAAAAAGCAATGGGTGCTTATTTCATTATCTTCAATATAAAAGAATAAATAGATACATAAATAAGATAAATGAAATTACTGCCATCCATTTGAGATAACATTAGGTAGACAGAGGACAAGCCAACATCAGAGCTGATTTTTTCACTGACTCACTCCCGCAAAAGAAGAATCTTCCATTTTGTAAGATTTACGGAACATGCAAGGTTTTGAATAACATCAGGAACAACCTAAATCCACTGACAAAAGTTGTCACTGTAGAAGAGCATGCTATATTATTCACTACGAAAGGAAGTACCAGGAACCAAAACTCCGTTTTAAGAAGTGTGTGCACAAAGCACACAAATCTTAACCATAACGTTGGGTTTATTGATATTAAAGAGGCATTCGATAGAGCGCAGTGTAGTGTGCTTTAGACAAATATTAAAGAGATCAAAAGAAGAACTGATTTACAACTTCCAAACACTCCACATTTAAACTAGAAACTATGTTTTCTACCTAAAATCTAGGAGTACGTTGTTCTTTTTGTGGTTGGTGTATACCAGGGTTGCCTTAAGTCACCCACGTTCTTCAACATGCCGTAAACCCACAGCATGACTCACGCCTTTGGAGACAATGAAGGGTCAGTACCTACCGGAGGTAGTAGGGGAAAAGTGAAGGTGTTCCTTGAACCTATGAAGTAGCTGGGGAGTGAGGTGTCAAGAGACCACAGCTTCTTCAGAGGCCAGCATACTGAGGGTGGCGCCCATGTCCTCTTCCTCAACGCTTTAGCTTCCCTGATCATAAAGCGGCAGGTACCCGTTTACAACTGGGTGAGCTGAGGAACTGTGCTGAAGCCAAGGCACGCAAACCATCACCCATCCACTTGGTAACCACACTCAATGCTGTTTAACGTAAACTTAGGGAAAGCCAGTGCTGTGAACACTGAGCTATCCCTCACCATTAACTATCAGAGGAGAAACTATCAAACCCTTGGGCAGTAAGCAATTTAGATATTCTTCAGTTTCTGTGGAGTAAAAAAGATGCATTTTCTGAGTTTTACACACAGTATTATCATACCAATGTGCAAATCGGTTTCTGGAATGGCAGAAATATCAGTCTGGGAGCTAAAATCAATGCGCGCTTTCGTTGGAGCCATCTTCCTGAATGCAATCAAGGTCTAGAGTTGAGCTGCTGACTTGCAGAGCATTCAAGTAGTTCAAATGGACTGCTTGGTGCCGACAGTGTCTGACATCTCCTGCATCACCATGCCAGCCAAGGATGAAGCAGTGCTGACGACCACAGGCTTGTTCAGGCTGTATCAATAACTCACAATATTTTGTATACATCATACAACATATGCACACTTTCGTCAGCTATCGAGGTAAGCTAATTAGCGAGGCATATAATTATTGAAGTCTGATTACAAGACTGTCTTCCACCATGATAAACTTTTACCATAACAGCCTGCACATATCTTTAAAGAAATAAATCTGAAGTCGGCGTATGGATGCCTGTGTGACAGAGGCACTTGTTACACAGTGATATGTGTATACGTGAGGACTTTGATACCGCGGGTGGCCGAGTGCCATGCAAAGGTCTTCATGCCCAATATAGCTCAGCCTCCACACGAAAATGAACAGTTATTGCTCAACGCCTGTGTATATGATAGAAGACGCCAGTCAGCTGAATCCCCGGGGTGACTTCTAATGAAAGAACCGTGTATGAACAATGACGCTTCTCCCTCAGTGGGCAAGGGGGTGTGCTGTTTGTGGCATTCGATTCCAGGGACACCTGGGTGGTCAGTTAAGGACTGGACTCTGGCTGCTCAAGGAGACAGACCGAGAGAGACCTGACGGAGACCTGAGAGAGATTCCAGACCTGGAGTCCAGCTGTCTACCTGGGCTGCACACCTTAGTGGTACCCTTTGGTGAAAAGCGCGAAAGAGGGTGGGGGTGGGGAGGGTGACCTGGTGTGTGAAAGAAACCAGTAGGCTAGACTATAACAGTCTAACTTTGAATGAAAGTTGGTGGCCATTTAATGTGGCAGTCTTTGTTATCCTTTTTCAGTGCGAGAGTCTGTGTGGTGTAACATAATTTTTTAAAAAGAATCACGCCCAGAAACTTGAATTTCATCCAGTGAGTAGGGCCTGCTTTCAATGTCACGGTGATTTCAAGGTGGGAGGAATGTGTCAGAGTGCACATCCTGGGTGACCCAGATGTGTTTAGATGGCGAACAGTCAGGGAGGAGAGGGGAAGGAAGGGGGGTGGGGGTGGGGAGATGGAGGCAGAAGGAGAATGAAGTAGATGGACAACATCCTAAAATGTTCGCCTAACGCTTTGATTACTCCCAGTCATTCGCAAACAAGGACCATCTGAGAGAGAGAGAGCGAGAGAGAGAGAGACAGACAGACAGACAGAGACAGATAGAGAGACAGAGAGAGAGAGAGACAGAGAGAAAGAGAGCGAGAGAGAGTGAGATAGAGAGCGCTCCTTAAAATAGTTGTTGGTTTAAGGGTTAGTGTATAAAGTATGAATGTGAAAACATGCAGAGCTTAAAATGTTTCTTTTATTCTTAATTCAAAACGCAGACCCAACATTCAGCTCTAAGACGTTTGACATACTCCTGAAGTCCATATACTAGAATGTTTCCATTGGTCAAATAAAACATTCAATTAACATTCGAGTCAGTATTATCAACAGTTATGTAATGCTTATTTTGACATACAGAATGATTTTTTTTTTCAGTATACAAATTCATTCATCAAACAAAGCACTTTTTTTAAATCATGGAAAATAAGAAAAACAGTAAAAAAAACAATTTACGGTTTTGGAATTCGAAACACTTGGACACGAATCGTTTAAAAATTGTGTAATATAGATGTATGATTTGGGTATAATTTTAGCCACACTTTTTGGGGTTTAGATCCAAATATTAAGCCTGCTATATGTGTTTACATTGCTCAGAATTGAAATTTCACGAGACACTCAATAAAGCATTTGTTTAAACGCTCTGTTTATCCACGATTATCATTTTCAAAGATAAAAAAAATTGCTCCAGAAAATCAAAATCTATCAGCTTCACCTTCCAGAAAACTACCCAGCAAATGATATTCCCAACCAGTCCAATGTATATGATGATCTGTCGTACATAACACGTGAACACCACGTCCAACAAATCTCGCATAGCAGCAGATATGAAAGGATCTGAAGTATCCCAGGGACTATCATTAACTTTGCCAGCATCACTCCACCCTGTGACTGAATCCACAGCAGCAGTGGTCATGGTTGTGATAATGTTATGAAAGCCAGGTAGATAACATGAGCATCAACTGACATAGAACGAGCAGTTGCCAAAGCGAAATGAAATATGACAGAGGCTTTTCATTTTAATATATTACGGTGATAGAGTATCTAATGACAAACAATCTTAATCAAAACAATCTTATGACGTGATAGATACTAATCCTCACATCACATAGGCGCGTGAGTGCGCGTGCACATACATGTATACACACATACATCCTCGCGCGCACGCACACACACCCATATACTCACTCATACACAGAAATACACACGTACATACACACGCACACAATGCTCACACACACTCACAAACACACACACACACACTCATCCCTGGGCTCACACAGGCATCTTTTACAAATAAAAAACCTAACTAAAAAAAATCAGAAATGGAAAAGTGCAAAGGTACAATGTTCAAAACAATAAATAATGATTATAATTGCCGCATAACCTAATTAGCTGCACACTTGTTCAAACTTGCTTGTAACCAACATATACTTTATTTTGATACACTCAGACACACGCACATGCACACTCACTCTTCCTCTCTCTCTCTTTCTCTCTCTCTTTCTCTCTCCTCCATCCACCCAT
>CM054163.1:19675100-19685100 GCA_028751875.1 Rapana venosa | reverse complement strand
GTTTGTTATTTAGTATCAACCTCAGTATGTGACTGTGTGTGGATTGGGCTGTTGAGGTGGAGGGGAGGGGGGGGGGGGGGTGGGAAGGGGAACTACTGGTCAAAATGGTTCTACAATGAAAACCATCAGAACAGCATCTGTGATAAAATATCGGGTATTCCCTTAGATCCAGCCGGAATTTCCGCATACTGAAATAATAATTAAGTTATGCATAAAGCGTTTTTTAAGTACATTGACCAAACTGCCCTTGTTGAAAGCAAGACATTTAAAACGATCTCTCTCTCTCTCTCTCTCTCTCTCTCTCTCTCTCTCTCTCTCTCTCTCTCTCTACGTAAATGGGTTGCTTTCTAAACGTATCTTATGTGCGTAGCTTCGATTTTATATGTCTGACAGAAATGTTCCTGGAAAATATCCAGCCAGATGTTTTTAGTGGCTATAAGGCCTTTTGTAAGTCTGCAATTAAAGTTAGTCATCAAGGGAGACGATCCGGTGGGTTAGTTTGTTTAATAAAGTATGAGTTTGCTACACTTGTGAAATGTTTAGATGTTCCTTATTCTAACATTTGTGTGTTTCTCTTTGACAGATCCTTGTTGTGTACTTCAAGGAATGTATTATCGGTATGTGTGTATATACCACCTGAAGGTTCACCATTTTATAACATGTTTGACAATAATAATGGAATTGCTATGCTGGAAGAATGTTTAGCCAATTGTGTAGTGTCATTAGATGAAGTAGATATAATACTGTGTGGAGACTTAAACAGCAGGACATCAAACTTTTCTTCTTATCATGTACCTAATGACTTTAATTCAGATTCCCATAGTAAAAGCATGCCTCTCAGTAGTAATCGTAATTCTGAAATTCTGGTATCAATAATTATGGTAAATTATTATTGAATATGTGCATTGCTCTTAGGTTACAAATTATAAATGGTGTATGCAATGGTGACCAGCTAGGACGCTATACATTCATTTCTGATGGAGGTTGCAGTGTTAATGATTATTTTTTTAGTGTCAGATGATTTGTTCTCTCAGATTTTTGATTCATGTCGTTTGTTTGTTGCTGAGCGTTCTGATTCTGATCACCTTCCTGTTGAATTACATATTCATCCAGTATATGATACATGTACAGTGACTGAGGAGCCAGCAGTTGTGGAAAATTTCGTGTGGGATGAAACAAACTCTCAGTTTATAAAGAAAATCTCTGTGAAGAGAACATGTGTGAACAATTTCTAAATGCCTCCCAGATGATTGATGAGAACATTGATGAAGCTCTAGATTTATTTAATGATCTCATAAAAACCAGTGCTGTGTGTATGAAGAAACAGGTTCATATCAATAAAAGTCTATCAAATGATACATGGTTTGATACTGAATGTAAAAGAATGAAATATAGGGTCAGAAAACTTCTGAAGTCTTACCGTAAAACGTTAAAGAATGAAGACAAAAACTTGTACTGCATCACAAGAAGGGAATATAAATACATGCTTGTAAGGAAAAAGAAAGAGTATAACAAGAAATTACTTGCAGATATGATGTCTTCCATTACTTCTCAAGCTCAGTTCTGGAAGAATATTAAGAAGGCTTCATTTAGAAAGAGTCAGCCAAAGAATAATATATCTGTCGACAGATGGTTGCAGCACTTCAAAACCCTGCTAGAGAAAGACTCATTAGACAACTCCATGAACTCTGATGGTGACTATGAATAAACTGAGGAAGATTTTGATCGTCCCATATCTAAAGAAGAAATATTATTGGCACTTAGAAAACTTAAACATGATAAAGCAGCTGGCCCTGATCAATACATTGGAGAATTACTAAAAAATGGTGGTGAAAATGTTGTGCTCTTTCTGCTAAAATTATTCAACAAAATCTTTGATAATGGTCTTTTTCCAGATAACTGGACTGAATCTATCATTCTAACATTACACAAAAAAAAGGTGATGTTGACAACCCTAATAACTACAGGGGAATCTCTCTTAGTGATATAAGTAGTAAAGTGTACAGTACCATCATTAATAATAGGTTACAGGAATGGGTTAAGAAAAACAACATTACAGGTGAACACCAAGCTGGTTTTAAGAAAGGGTATTCCACTATAGATCATATGTTTTCTTTACTTGCATGTATCCAGAAACAGTTTGCTCGTAACCGTAAGCTCTATGTAGCATTTATTGACTTTGAAAAGGCATTTGATTCTGTTAATAGAAACTTATGGCCTATTCTCCTGAAAAATGGTGTGAAGGGTAAATTATTACGTTGTTTGAGAGCTATGTATCAGAATGTCAAAAGCAGAATAAGATGTGGATCTAAGCTGACGGACATAATATACTGCACCACTGGGGTCAAACAGGGTGATGTATGTAGCCCTCTTTTGTTTACCTGTTTTCATTAATGAGTTAGCCATAGAAGTCATTAATAAGGGTAAACATGGTGCTACTTTCCCCCATGATTTCACATAATTGTTTATTCTTCTGCTTGCTGATGATGTCATCCTGCTCTCTGAAACTGTTGTAGGCTTACAACAGCAGCTGAATAGCTTAAGCAGTGCTGCAACAGCACTTGATCTTAAGGTTAATCTGAATAAGAGTAATATTGTTGTATTCAGAAAGGTGGTATTTAGCTGCTCATGAAAAATGGCTGTACAATGGAAAAGTCATGCCTGTGATTAATGTATATAAATATCTAGGAATCTGTTTTTCTACAAAGCTTAGTTTCACAACAGCATGTAAAGATATGGCAAGTCGAGGCAAAAGAAGCTTGTTAATTGTTTTGAAAAAAATTACGATTATTGAATAATAATGCTTTTGACTTGTTGATTAAGATATTTGATGCACAAATACAACCCACTGTGTTATATGGCGCGGAAATTTGGGGACTGGATGCAGCTGTAACACATTGTGAATCAGTACACCTCTTTGCTTTGAAGCAGTTTTCAGGCTTAGATAGACGTACACCTAACGATCTTTTTTATAGTGAAACCAATAGATATCCTCTCTCTATTAATGCTGCTGTAAGATGCATTAGATATTAGATTAAGATTATGCATATGGATGAGTGCAGGTTACCTTTTAAGTCTTACAAGATGCTTTATGATCTAGATGTCAAGGGGAAAGCACCTGGGCTTCACAAATACGTACCTGTTTATGTGAACTTGGCGTTGGGTTTGTTTGGCTCAATCAAGGTGTCAGAAATTGTAGAGAGTTTATCAAGGTTTTCAGGCAAAGACTGATTGACTGCCGTTGGCAGCAGTGGAATGGTCATGTACAAAACAGTGAAAGATTTCAAATGTACAGACAATTTATAGGTTCACACGATGTCAAACCTTATCTAAAGCTTGATATGGACATACATTTGAAAAGAATTATGTCTAGGTTTAGACTTGGTGTATCGGACATAAATGTTCATAAATTTAGATATATAGAACATGATGATGATGACCTCAGGTTGCTATGCCCATTATGTAAGCAAACAGTGGAAGATGAAGTTCATTTTGTGCTATGCTGTCCAGTATTAGAAGATGTAAGACAGAATTACATTCCGGTAAAGTATAGTAGACAGCCTAATTTATTTAGATTCTGTCTACTCATGGCATCTAGTCACCCTGAGATTGTGCGCAGCATTGCTTTATATTTGTGTAAAGCCTTTAGAATAAGAGATATCTTGGTTTCTTAAGTCATATTTTAAAAACTTTTTTTTATTGTGATAGATATGGGTATACATCAACACTTTGTGTGTGTGTGTGTGTGTGTGTTACTTATTGTTCTCACTAAAATACTGAGCAGTTTGGCAATCCCCCTTCATGTATGGGCCAATGGCCTTTTTGTGAATAAATCTTTCGAGTTCGAGTTCTCTCTCTCTCCTCTCTCTCTCTCTCTCATCTCCTCTCCTCTCTCTCTCTCTCTCTCTCTCTCTCTCTCTCTCTCTCTCTTTCTCTCTCTCCCTCTCTCTCATATATATATATATATATATATATATATATATATATATATATATATATATATATATATATATATCGTTAAGCCACGGCGGATTTCTCTGCGTGAAAGTTGGGCTGCTCTCTCCGGGG
This sequence comes from Rapana venosa, assembly GCA_028751875.1. Lineage (NCBI taxonomy): Eukaryota > Metazoa > Mollusca > Gastropoda > Neogastropoda > Muricidae > Rapana > Rapana venosa. The sequence goes on along the minus strand of CM054163.1, from coordinate 19,681,032 downwards.
AGAGCTCGTCGCCACAAGAACAGCGCCACCCATTTTTTTCCTGTTTGCAACTGTATTTGTTTCCCTATCAGAGTGGCTCTTTTCTACAGATTTCTATCAGTGACAACTCTCTTGTTGCCGTGGGTTCTTTTATGTGCGCTAAATAATTATGTGTAACACACGGGACCTCGGTACAGTTTATCGTCTCATCCGAAAGGCTACCGCCCAGACCGCCTCTCATGGTCTAATGGATGGCGAAAAGTTTCGGGTCCAAAGGGGATTCAACCACGAACACTTCCGACCCGGACTTTTGGCTTTCTAGACAGACGCGTTACCTCTAGACTACCGATCCTCCAACGTATATAGGGACACGTGTGTGTGTGTGTGTGTGTGTGTGTGTGTGTGTGTGTGTGTTTAAATAAATGTTGTCTGGAATGCTTTTTAATCCACAGCCACATAAGACATTTTGGAAAAAAAGTGGTTTTGTGTTTTGGATATGTATGTTTATTTCTGACAGGGTTTTTAGTATATCTAAATCCTGAGTATGCTGAGTACTTTTGAATGCAGAGAGAGAGAGAGAGAGAGAGAGAGAGAGAGAGAGAGAGAGAGAGAGAAGAGAGAGAGAGAGAGAGAGAGAGAGAGAGAGAGAGAGAGAGAATGAATGAATGAATGAATCTTTATTTTTCAAGAGTAACAGAATAAGCATGCGCATACTTTTTTTTTCATCCGGCCCTTGCTCTGATTAGAGACTATCAACAAAACAAAGGTAAACATCTTACTACAACAACAACATGATTTAAACAAAAAAATTATATATTTAACAATACATGATCCCTAACTGACTTGAGCATTAGTTTTAAGAGTTACATCGATTTTTTTTTTATAGAAAAGAGATATACGTTGATAAACATATAAGTCTCAAATAAATCAAACAGTAACATGAAAACTGATACACTGATTACAATTAGGTAATATGGATAAAGTAAAATAGAGGGGAGACAGCAAGAAGGAAGAGAGAGAGAAAGGAGAGAGAGAGAGAGAGAGAGAGAGAGAGAGAGAGAGAGAGAGAAGAGAGAGAGAGAGAGAGAGAGAGAGAGAGAGAGAGAGCATTTCCAGGTTACATCAACATCAAAATAAACCAGATATCAAATTCTGTTAAAGTATCCTCACCAAAACCCTTTTAAAAATTTATATACTATCAATAAAGATATCAAGTTAAGTTACAAAATGTCGAGAAGCCTGATATAAAACAGTAGTTAACAGTCCCACCTACAACAGCATCAATACAACAATTCGAAGTTAGGCAAATCAATTTAAACTCACTCAGTACATTTTCAAGAGGCATGGTATATTGATTCAAGATGGAGAACAATATTGTATGATTTTTGGACGATGATTTAAAAAACCCACTATAAAATGTATAAACCAAACATTTATATAAAAATAATAATTTAATACAAGAGGAATACCAGATAGATAGATAGATAGATAGAGAGAGAGAGAGAGAGAGATGAGAGAGAGAGATAGATAGATAGATAGATAGATAGAGAGAGAGAGAGAGAAGAGAGGAGAGAGAAGAGAGAGAGAGAAGAGAGAGAGAGAGAGAGAGAGAGAGAGAGAGAATTTCAGGTGTGGATCACTAGATACAACATGTAAAAAACACCACACAAATCATCTCTACCTAAGATTACAACTAAATGATAACAAGTAAAATTTGCCTGCAAAGAAAATCGCATACACAAAATATGTCTGACAATTAATAACAAAACAATTAACAATTCCAATGAATAAAATGACATATTTATAAAGAAATAAAAATTGCATGTTTAGAATAATAACAGTCAAGGAATTTCCAATTTCATAACAACAAAAATACTTAAGAAGAATGGAGGGAGGGAGAGAGGAGAGAGAGAGAGAGAGAGAGAGAGAGAGAGAGATGAGAGAGAGAGAGAGAAGATGAAAGAAAAGATGAAGAAATGAGAGAAGAGAGAGAGGGAGGGAGGGGGGGGGGGGGGGGTAAGGGCAAGACAGATAGGCAAGCCAGAATACAATTTTGAATTGTCATGGCTATTGGATAAAAGGTTTCTTTGCACCACTATACACAACAATCCAAATCTCATCATAAAATTGCTACGTAGTATTTAGTAAAATGAGTAATAAACAAAATATAATATACAAGGACATATATAAAGTATATCAAAATTAATCAAAAACAGTCTAATGAGTAGTAGGCTTTTTTTATGGACAAAAAGAAAAACTTATATCAAATTAGTCTAACGTAGTAGCGTTTATTTAACAAAGAAAAACGATAGCGATCAAATTTAGTACATAATAAACAAAAATTACACAACTTAATATAGTTACTAAATAATTCTACTATAATTGTTGTGTGTACTATTAACCAATTAGTATACATAATAAAGCATACACAATGGTAAATTCATTTAATAACAAGGTGGCATCTTTGACATTCTTGAAAGAAAATTTAACTGGCATAAATGCAAGAAGAACTGTTTGTTAGCAAATCAGTTAGTACTTTTGAGTGTATAACATAGCTTTCTTATAAGCTTTTACTTTTGGATGTTTGCATGTATTTGGTAGCATGTTCCAGAGTAGTGCTACCCGAGTATGTGAAGCTTGATTTATAGAGGTCAATTCTAGGTATTGGTAATTGAATTTTGGTAGGATATCGGGAAGTCAATTGGAATTTAGATTGGAGTGTTATTGGAGCTTGACCCGTCATAACTTTATGCATGAATATTGCTTTATTCAGGGTAAATTATTCTTTTAACGGAAGAATCTCAAGTTTTGCATAGTCTTCTACGGTTAAAGTAGAAGATTTTAAGAGAACTGCTTTGAGTGCTCGTTTGTAAGTGCTATTGAGGTTTTAGAACATTGGCACTGGCTGTGTCAAAAAGGGTGGAGCAATAGTTGATTGAAGATATGTAAGCATGCAGAAATAGTTTTCTGGCATGTGTGTTGATAAAGTGTTTGATTTTGCATAGTTGCTATACGTGTTTGGAGACTGTTTTGCACAATTTATTTATGTGTGCCATTCATGACAGATTGTTGTTAATCACAGTACCTAGAAGTTTATGGTTTTTCAACTTCCTCAATAGATTCATTATTCACGAATATTGGTGGAAGTCTAGTCGTCATGGTTTGTCTCTTGTCTTGTAATAAGCATGACTTTGGTGTTTTGAGGGTTAAGTGAAACGTGGTTAAACTGCACCATTTGCTTAGAGAATCAATGCTACTTTGTAATGAGATAGATATTCTGTCAAGACTGGTGTGACTAGTATGAGTTGTGTCATCACAAAACAGTTCACACGATTCATTGATGTAAAGGGGTAGGTCCTTAACATATATAGAGAATAAAAGTGGGCCTAAAACAGACCCTTTTGGTACTCCATATTTTACGGGTAGTGTACACGATTTAGTGTTATTGATCGAGACATGTCTATTATGCAGGAATGATCCAATTAACTTCAGACTGTTATCAGATATACCATATAACGAAAGTTTTCGGCATAACAGTTTGTGGTCAATTACATCAAATGCTTTGGAAAAGTCTACAAAGAGGGCTCCAAAATATTTTCATTTATATTATTATGCCAAGAATCTACAGAGAGAGAGAGAGGAGAAGAGAGAGAGAGAGAGAGAGAGAGAGAGAGAGAGAGAGAGAAGAGAGAGAGAGAGAGAGAGAGAGAGAGAGAGGAGGTTTCTGTGTGGTGTGTATTGAAGTCGTGTGCACATTCTCTATACATATACTATAATAAACACTGTCATTCACGAACAGAGCTCTGAACAAAGTTCCTGGTCAAGTTTTTGTTTTATTTTTGTTGTTGGCAGATTTGTATAACATTTCACAAAGTTTTGACCGACCTTTGTACAAGTCATTCTGCAGTTTCCTTTTCATTTCGTTTTATTTCAGCTGCGAGCCGGCTACCCAACCCTAACTCCAGCTTCTTTTTGGGGAGCTGAAGGGGGAGGTAGGCTTTTCCCAATGCTCTGACCAGCAGTGACACAATGACTGACCCACTGACCTCTGTCTGCTTTCGAGTTCTCATACGTTTTGAAAAAATATGACAAGAATGATTGTGTTCATTCCAGTATGGGTTTTAAACACATAAGTGATAAAAAGCGTTTCAGTTCCAGCCGTGTAATCTTTACAGCCAGAAAGCACAGACACTCCAAAGGGCTTTTGCAAAAAAGCTTGTAAATGTAAAGAGTTGTGCAAAGCTTGTATTATTCCCCAGGAAAGAAAGTCAGTTGGGTAGCCAAGTGCCAGTGGTGTGCTCACCACGTTAAAAAACAAAACAAAAACAAACCTACAAAACATAAGGTAATTCATCAATTTTGTACAGGGCTGCCATGAAATACAGGAAAAATGGAGCAATGCTCCTTACAACAAACATTTTTGTAAATTCTCTAAAGAAACATTTGCTGCCAACCATTCCCATGGGCAAGATAGGATTGTATCACCACAATGACTTAGGTAAACGTTTATCCACAGCTTCATCCATTTCCAGTTGGGATTGTAGAACAAGCTTAACTGATTTAGGGCAAAAAGGTCCGCTTTTAATGAAGCGTACTAACAGAGCAAAGACATCACCGACCATACATGCAACCCAAAAGTAAATAAAAAACAAAACAAACTTAACATGCTGACAAATAGGGTTTCCAATAATTCACCTTAAGGCTGCTATGATAAGAAAAAAGAAGGCAACAAGCTAAACACACTAGATGGATTTGAAGGTGGAAAAATATGGGCATTGCCTGGAATGCAACTAAACTAAAATCACAGCTGCCCAGAAAGCTGAGAAATGTCAAGCCTCAAAGGGAATAATTATCGAAACAAAAGGAAAAACCCTAAAAAAGAGCACAGACTCAAAAAACATCAAGTAACTCATTCACAAAAAGCTAATATGTTTTGAAGAAAATTTCGAGACAGCTTTATTGGGTAACACTTAGCAGCATAATTATGGGTTGTTTTTTGTGGGGGTTTTTTGTTTTTGGGGGAGATGTTGCAGGAAAGTCCAACAACTGAAGGGTGGTAGATTTACCACACAACAAAGGCCTGTTCCTTACAGCTGGGAAATAGATCAGCCCAGGACAAGCAACATTCTTCATGAGTAAAACAGTAAAGCCCCTATAGTATACTCTCTGACAGTATGTCAGGCTATGTTGGAATAATGATCTCTAGGTACAATGGGCAATACAGCAGTTGACAAGTCCCAAACTCAACCTTTTACAATTAAGAGATAAAGGGCGTCAGTAGTAAACTGCTTTACTTTGCACTCAGTACTTATAGTACATCCAAAAAAGAAAAACACTACAGCAAGAAATAAAGGAAAAGCTTGTGGTAATCAGTTCCAAGAAAACTATACACTATGTTTCAACACACAGTATCAAAGTTGTGATGGACAAGAAAGGAAAGTGGAAAAACAGAAAGCACTTTGAATACAAGACTGGCTGTCCACCAGCATTCTTTGCTGAAAGGCTGTTTTTCTTCAGCTTGAACAAAGTGATTTAAAGCTCACACACATAAAATACAGTCAAGTGTTTCATACAACTGCTGTAAACAGTTTATGACCAGCCATCCATTTGAAAAAAACCGCATGCTAAACCCCATTTTCCAGTTTTACATAACCCAGGTTTCATTAGAGTACAAAAGTAAAAGCAAGAAGCAAGGCTGAACAACAAACAAGCTGTACCACACTGTGTTATCTCCGTAATCTGCTAGAATACATTTTTAAAAAATGCTTCACTGGAATTTTTTTTAATATAGACATTTGAAATGAAGTTCCATACTCGCAAAAAAATAGCACAAATGGACAGAACAGATACAGTACAAAGGTTGGACTAATGCGAGAAAGCAGAAATCCATATACAAATCTTTCACTTTAGACTTGCCAATATAACCAGAGTTTTTTCAGGGAGGGGAGGGGAG
>CM054163.1:19657600-19672600 GCA_028751875.1 Rapana venosa | reverse complement strand
TAGCTGTAGACACAATGGTACAAGCCCCCAAATAGTTTTTTTTGGGGGGGGTTTTTGAATCAGAATCCCCCAGCCCATCGACAGCTTTTGGCTGTCCCATTGGCCTTCATTGTTTTACAAATTTCCAAAATGTATTTCGTTCCCCTTTCCGCTGAAAGACTTTCGAATAAGCCTGTCCCTGTTGTAAAACCACACGCACCCCCTTTTCCCCAAAATTTTTAAAAACCCTATTCCCCCTTTGGGAAAGTGTACCCCAAATTTACGGTCGGATGATAACAAAAAAACCCCCAGCACATGGGATTTAGTTTTAAAATTAAGCACTCGAGTGCTTTTTTCCATTATGTCAAAAAAAAAGCGTTTTTAAAACCTTGAAAATGTTTTTGAACGATTTGGGAAAACCTTTAAAAAAAAGAGACCTAAATAAACCATGTAAGAAAAAAAAAGGAGTTCCCTTTTTTCTATCTCATGGCTCAAAATTTGCATCCCTATCCCTCCAAAAACCCCCTTTCCCTTACGGGCCCCTCCCCTTTTCCAAACCCGGGTACCCCCCCCCCCACAACTACCCCTTTTTAAAAACACACACACACACACCACGGGGCACGCGCAAACGCAAGGCACAAACACATAAACACAAAACACGCGCGCGCATAATATAACCTGCTGATTTGAAAAATGAAAACCCTTGCTCACGACACACCCGCCCCCAAAGCACAGAGAGAGGGGAAAAGAGAGAGAGGGGGAGAGGAGAGAGAGAGAGAAGAGGAGAGAGGGGAGGAGGGGGGAACGGGGAGAGAGAGGAGAGGGGAGAGGTTTTGTGTGAAATGGTATCCCATGGAAAAATAAACACACAAAATTTTGTTCCAATACTGTGAGCTTTTTCCCAAATTTCTATCATCAGAAAATTATTTCCCTTTTTGTTTAAAACTACCCTCTTGGATTTCGAAATAAATTTTCATAAAAAAATTAAATCTTCAGGCTGAACTACTCTTTTTGGCTTTTCAATAAATCATTAAAAATTATATCTTCAATGCTGAACTCCCCTCTTTTGGTTTTGAAATGAATCATAAAAAATTTTTTCTTCAGAGTTTGAACAAACTTTTCTCGGTTTTTCGAAATGTTCATCAAAAAATTTAAATCTTCAGAGTTGAACTACTTTTCCGGCTTTTGCAATGAATAGTTTCCCCAAGGAGTTCCCCATTAATCGGTATTTTCCCCAATTTCGTTTTTTGGGGTTTTTAATTTTGGGACATATTTTACCCCGGGCAAAAATTCATGGACTTCCAAGTCCCCTTTTTTTAAATTTTCAAATATTTGAGGGTCTCTGAACTGCCCCAAAGCGCAAAAAAATTTAGGGAAAACATTTTTAAACCTTTTTTAAAAAAAAATGATTTTTTTTTTAAAAAATATTTCCCTGGGGGGGGGGGGGGCCCCAGGAAAAGGGTTGGGGGTTTGCAGTCAGAATAGTAGCCTCCCCCCTTTTCTGGAAATTCTGTGCTGGGAAATTTTCCCCTTTTTTTAAATCCTTTCTATTGTTTGCCTTGTTCCTTTTTTGTCCCCTTTTTTCTGCTTGTTTTTTTTTGTAAACCTTCTCGTCTTTTTTCGCCTTCTTGGCCCATTCTCCTCCCTTTTGTGTTGAGAAGACTGAAAAGTAATTCTCTCCCATGACAAAGAAAAAAACCCCCGGGGGCCCTGTTTGTCAGGCGCTTGGGCGGCAGTGAAACGTTTTTTTGTTTCAGGAATATGACAGAAAATAGTTGCTGTTGAGCTTTTGGGGGACGAAGAAGAAAATTTTTAAAATTTTTCCAAGTTTTCAAGGGGGCAGATTTTCCAAAAAGGTTTATTTCTTTGATTCGATTCACTGAGAAAAAAAAAAATGTTTGCTAGTCCTAAAAAAAATATGAAGAAAAAAGGGAGTTCTTTTACAACCACAGTTTAACTTAAATTCATTAAAAAAAAACCCCAATCCAATCCAATCTGCCCTCTTCCTCGTGCCCGAAACCTGTTATTTGGGAAATTTGGGTCACTTCGGGCCCGGTTGCACTGTTTGGTATTTTGGGGTTCTGCCCTAAACCCCCTGAAACCAGCATCAACAAAAAAACCTTTTAGAAATTTCCCCCACAGTTTCCCGGGAAAAACCAAATAATTCGGGTTTCTCCCCTTTAAAATAAAATCAATTTTTTTAAAAAAAAAAAAAAAAACCTTTCGGGACATATAAAAAGGGAACTATTCCGGAAGAAGTGGAACCCTTCGATCTCAAAAAATGCTCCGATAACTTCATTTTCCCCTAGCTTTTTCCCGCCCCTTTTTCGCAGATCCAAAAAAAGGGTTTTTGGTAAAATTTAAGAATTTAAAAAAATTTCTTTTAGCCAGATCAGCTCAACGGGGATTTTTTGGGGGTTTTTTTTTGTTTTTTAAGAAGGGGGGGGGGAGTAATATTTTTTCAAAAACTTTTTTCAAAACTGACATTTCCGGGAAAGTGTGGTGGGGGGGGTGGGGGGGGCCCGTTTTTTTTGGTTTAGTGGGAACACTGATGCCCTAACGTCCCCTGTCAAACAGAAAAAAAAAGGGCGGCACTTAGTGGGGTTTTATTCTTTGGGTTTTTGGGGTTTAAAAAACAAAAAAATTTTCAATGTTTTAACATCTACAGATTTTCATTTTTTGTACCAAGACATTAAAAAAAAAAAAAATTCGAAAACATTTAGGTTTAGTGGGGGGGATTGCCTGGGGGGTTAGTGCATTGCACTTGAATGGGCACCATACCAAGGAAACCCCTTCAAGGGGACTTTTTCCCCCCGGGTTTGGGGATCCCGTATCCACACTATCGCCCGGGGTCGTTTCCCCCAGGTGGAAAATATAAAACCCAGGTCTTGTGTCCCCCCCCACGCAGGGAAAATTTGGCACTCGTTAAAACCCCTTCCACCTTTCGAAAAGTAGGTTTGCATGACGGCGGAAAAAGGGTGACCCCAAAAAAAAAAGCAAAAACACTTTCACACTATTTGTGTTTAGAAATCATTTCCCTGAGCTGGGAGGCAAAAAACTCCCATATGTGCCCCCCTTAAAAATGCCCCCGGGAAAGTAATATAAAAAAAAAAGAAAAAAAAAAATCAAGACTACGCATTTAGGGCGTATTTAGAAATTTCAACGGCCCATCGAAAAAAATTACCCACGAGGAAAGTGCACTGTTTATAAAAAAAGACCCAAAGATTATTTTCTATGAAATCCAAATTTAGGGGATATTTTTTATTTCTGGGGTGGTGGGGCCAGAGGAATGCACCTGCCTAAAAAGCGAAAAGTCTGGCTGAGATGGGTTGACCCCCCTTTTTTCCCCCCTCGGCATGATGGTGGTTGTTGGGTTTCTAGTCTTTCGAAAGACACGATAGACGGAGGCCCCCTGTGAATTTTGCAGTTTTGCGCCCGTAAAAAAACCACGGCAACCCAAAAAGTTTACCCTGGCAAAAATTTTGTGAAAACCCCCCCCAAATGTTTTAGGGGGAAAAGAATACACATGCAGACATGAAAAGAAAGATGAGTGGCGTGCTCTTGTGGCGAAGTGCTCTCCCAGAGGAGAGAAGTCTGAATTTTAGGCAGAGATATGTCATGATTTAAGGGGGTTTCATGCAAAAAAAGACGTATTTCAACACCACACTATTTGCTTTTTTGAACCCTCATGTTTCATGTTTTTTGTGGTTAGGTTTTTTCCCTGTCAAAACTAAGAATAATTTTTTTTCTTTATTGGTGCTCAGACAGCAACTATTATTGTCTGTAAAATGAGCGAAAAAAAGCGTTACGCTGCCGTTAGGCCCCCGACAAGTCGGGCCCAGCAAACCGACTTTTCGCTTTTTAGGCAGGTGCGTTACCACCTATCCCCAGATCTCTCAACTGTGAAACGGTGTAACTTGGGAACGCACCCGCCTTTGAAGGGGGAAAAATCCGGGTTCAAAGTGCGGGGTGGTTTTTATTCCCCCTTTGGGCCAGAAAATTTTCCCTTCCCTAGACCCTGAGGTTTGGGGGCAGGGTGCTAGTTTTCGGTGGCGATAAACCGAGGTCCCCTTGTACACATTTTTAGCGCACGTAAAAAGGGAACCCCCGGCAAGAGAGTTGTTTCCCCGGCAAAAATTCCCCCGAAAAAAGCAATCTAAATTTTTAAAAAAAAAGGGAATAATTAAAAAACATACCGATGCCGAATGGGAAAAAAAATGGGTAGCCCCCCCAAACTTAAAATTTTGAAAAATGTTGGGGGGGCAGGAAGGCCCAGGGTTAAACTTTGCCCTTGTATCGACGTCCCCGGGGTCGAGCCACCACCGCGGCCCCCCAAGGGAAAACCTCTTTCCTGGGAGTTAAAAATCGGGACTGACTCCAGTCGCCCCCCAAATCCTTCCCAGGAAAAACCAAACCCCCAAATCCCTTTTGGGGAAGGCCCCTTAGAAAAATCTTACGTAACATTAAAACCGTTTTTTGCCTTTCGGAAGAGTAGTTTTTGCGTGTGGAAAGGAGCAGATTTACAAATATTAAAAAAAAAAAAAAAAAAAACCGCAAAAGCCTGGGAGTGTTTAGACATGTTCCCGAAGTCGGAATGCAGTACCTTAACGGTGGACAAAAAACGGGGCGCATACACCAAAAAAACTTAGCCCCAGGGAAAAGAACAAAAAAAGTTGTGTGTGTGTTTTTACTTACCTTTGTGGGGTTCTTCTATTTCTGTAGCAACGATGTTTCGCTTGTTTTTTGCTGGGTCCCACGATGTTGCGTTTATACTTTTGCTCCGACGACGTTGGCTTCGATACTGCTCCCGGGGGACGAAGGGTTTCTCTCGGGTCTGCTGGGTGCGGGGGAAAGTGCTCTTGATACTGCTCCGACGCGATGGTTTCTCTTGATTTGCCCCCGGCGACGTGTTTCGCTTGATTTGCTCCGGCGCCCATGTTGCTCTTGATCTGCTCCGGCGCGATTTTTGCTCTTGATTTTGCTCCCGGGGACGATGTTCGCTTGGGTTTTCCCCGGGACGTGTTGCGCTTGAAAAGTGCCCGGGCGAATTGCTCTTGATTCTGCTCCGGCGCGATGTTTTCTCTTGATTCTGCTCCGGCGACGATGTTGCTCTTGATTCTGCTCCGGCGACGATGTTGCTCTTGATTCTGCTCCGGCGACGATGTTGCTCTTGATTCTGCTCCGGCGACGATGTTGCTCTTAATACTGCTGCGGCGACGATGTTGCTCTTGATACTGCTCCGGCGACGATGTTGCGCTTGATACTGCTGCGGCGGCGATGTTGCTCTTGATACTGCTGCTCCGACGATGTTGCTTTTGATACTGCTCCGGCGACGATGTTGCTCTTGATACTGCTCCAGCGATGACGCTAGTTCTTCATACTGTTGAGAGACAAGCCCAGAACTGAGATACGATCCCCATGACAACTGTTGACACCAATGCCAGACTTCTGAGGAATCAGAGCAAGAAGGAAGAGACCCAGAAGGTCGAGAAAGTGCTTGAAGACCATGTTTGGGGGCGCGAGGTGTCCCTTCCCCTCATGAGAAATGAGTGCGAGGGTAGGCAGCCTGTGCCGTTTCAGGACACCCAAATCCTTGTTCTACGACACGATTGACGGGCTCCCTTCGTGACCACTGCCGATACTGACGGAGTTTTCAACCCTGTGGTCGGTGAGCCTTGCAGAGAACTTCAGGGACATATTTTGGTTCGAGCACAGAAAATGTGAATGACTGGGTCACTATTGTGGACAGTGTGCACACGCGCGTTGACAGAGTATACTCTGTAGTGACACGCCAGTAGCGTGACTGTGCAAGGCAGGGGAGACTTAGCGACCCTACCCCTTATACGGTCGGTTACGCGCCGAAGTCGGATGCGCTGGGCCTGACTTGTCAGGCACGGAAGAAGAGGAAGAAGAAGAAGAAGAAGAAGAAGAAAATGATAGTGTCGGTGAAATGTCGGAAGGCGGATGTCCACAAAGACCACAGCCCCTGCTGCTCTCATCGCATTTAATCCCTGAAGTTTTTCAGAGATGGGAGGTCATAATGACGCCACTGATACCTAAGCCCCCAAACTCCTACCTACTTCGCTGTTCAATCCAGTGGAAGGTGAAGACGGCCTTGGATTGTTCTAGATCCCTGGGCAACGGAACCAGGCAGTGAGTGCACTAGGTCTGCCCTTCAGGGATTCGGTGAAGCACTTTCCTCCTATCTCCCATTCTAAACCCTTCAAGCCCCATACATCCGACACCTGTCTACTGAGTCATGGGGATCTTGGACAATGTTCTGGGTCATGTGCTCCAACATCGTGGCCGTGGCATCTTCATGATCTCTGGTGAAAAGGGTGAAGATCATTGGGTGAAGATCTGGTGACAAAGGCCATGAATGGCGTCTCCATGATCTCTGGTGAGAAGGGTCACCATCACTGGTGAAGATCTGCTGACAAAGACCATGAACACAACTATTATGACACCACAGTCTATTTCACATTTCACACACACACACACACACACACACACACACACACACACACACACACACACACACACACACACACACACACACACACACAGTGCAGTGATACAAATTTAAAATCGATTCATAGATTATACAAAATTATATAAAAGAGCACTGAAACTTGTTCTACTACAATCAAGCTCCCTAACCATCAACGATTATAAGAAAACAAATATCCTAACCTTCAAAAACAGACTTTATCTAAATAAAGCTCTATTTGTCCAGAAAGTTATCAATGGAAATGCCCCTCCAAAGATCACCAATAGCTTCAAAATCAATGAACACAGACATAATCATCTACTAACATTTCCGAGACCAAGAAATAATCTTTACAAAACAAGCTTCTTGTACTCAGGTAGTGACTTATGGAACAAGCTCCCAAAACGCTTAAAATGTATCAAAAACAAAAATCAGTTCAAGGCACAGCTAAAAAGCCATTTAATGAATGAATGCCTAGGAATCGACTAATAATGCAAATCAACCATGATTAATACGGCAAAATAAACCATACTTACATTTACCAGCACTAATGGTATTCCCTACAACAACAAAAATTCAAGTATATCTTACTGTGACTAGAAATTCTACAGTCACACACTGTATATGTGTGGAGGGAGGGGGAGGCAGGAAAGAGGCACACTAATTATGCAAAGTAGTAAGAGAATCTATGCAAGCTAGTAAATAATCTGCAATGTTGAAACAGGTGGAAAGGAGGAAATTTAAAAAAAATCTTTTTATGGTAGACCTGATAGCTGATAGTGTGTCCTCTCTCTCTCTCTCTCTCTCTCTCTCTCTCTCTCTCTCTCTCTCTCTCTCTCTCTCTCTCTCTCTCTCTCCTTTCCTCTCCTCTCCTCTCCTCTCCTCTCATTTCCTCTCCTCTCCTCATGCCCTTTGTCTTGTCTAATTCAATAGATTTTATCGTGGATGTTGTTTTTATTGCAGTTAGAGATGAGATTATTAGTACTATTATAAGCGATACTGTTTTAGTTTGATATTGTTTTAGTTTTGCTAATCCAGTTGATTATGGGCTTTTGAATTCTGTATCATATAGGGGTTCTACTTGTTTGAATAATTGTTGTTTTTTTAAAAATTATTATTTCTCTATTGATTGAAGGTGTATTTCCCCTTCCCCCTTGATACTCCTCCCCCACCCCCATCCTTTCCAATGCTTTTCTGTTATCATCGTTATGTTATTGTCTCATGGTGATGGGGATCATTTGTTATATTGTTGTCTCATGGTGATGGGTGATTGTTGTTATAATTGTATCGCTATTATAATAATCATTATTGTAATCTTATTTGACTTCGCTTGCTTGGATAGTTATTGTGTGAATACGTCATTTAAAAAAAAGAAAAGAAAAAAAAAGCGCTATTTGAAAAGTATGAGCGCATAAAAAGCACACGTTTGCTGGGTGGAGGAGGAGAGGAGGGAGGTCATTGAAGGTAATATTTCAGTAATGACGAATGCCTAGTATTTTCTAACGTTTTATTCCTGTATCTTTTTTATTATCTAAAGTATAAACGTGAAAAAATGGATGAAACAGTAAGTGAAGTAATTTGTGTGTCCTGACGTTCTATGATTTTCTTTTTTTAATTCTTAAAAAACATTTTTTATTTAAATGTGCGTGTGGACGTGAGCGCGCACGCGATCAGGTGTGCATGAGTATGTGTGTGCGTGTATATGTATATGTGGTAATTTGTATTTTCAATGTATTTCCTTATCGATTTTTTCCTTTTTTTTTTTTTTTTTTACTGGTTTAATTTAATGGTAAACGATGCAATAATGTAGTGTCTTAGTATAATCATTACGAAATTTGTTCTTAGATAGATGGCTTGATGAAAAAAAAGCAAATGCATTGCTTATTCAATGTACCATCTGGAAATAAAATTTTGACTTTGACTTGACTTTGACTTTGACACACACACACACACATACCAGACTAAAAAAGGGGGCGGGATGACCTTAGTGGTTAAAGTGCAGCGCTTGTGATCCGATACCCTGGGTTTGAGCCACCACCCAGACACCCATTTGAGGGGATGTTTCCCTCACACACTTTCTCTCTCTCTCAGAACACACACACACACTCTCTTTCTCTCTCTCTCACACACACACACACATACTCCCCCCCCCCCCTCTCTCTCTCTCTCTCTTAGAGCCACTAATCCTATCTACAGATATAATCTATCTAAATATGTGTTTCATGCAATCTATAGGCGGAAGAAAATACTTTCAATCTATTTGGTAACCCTGTGATGTACTTCTGTTTAAACATGTTTACCTTTGTATATGTATCGCGTATTATTATGAATTCGTGGCTAAACATGACTGTTCTGCATTACCTCCCCCTTATATACTAAGGTATATCATTCTGATCATTACAGAAGTGACAATATAAGGTTAGATACCTATTCTGAAGATCTGAGCTGTAGTGCATAATTTGAGATGTATAATATGACTTTGAGCTAACTAGAGATTGTATGACGTAGATAGGTTTTGTTATATCAGCAACACAACAAAAGCAACCAAAAACACATTTACTCCAGACAAACAATCTTCACTCACCAAAACATTTCTGACTTAACAAGCAGAGCTCTCTGGTGAACTTGGGAGCTGTCAGGACTCTCCAGGAATCCGTCCTCCATTCAGTGTTTCAGGAAAGGCAGTAGGTTGATGTCTACTGTCTGTGGCCTGGACATGACGGTGTAATCATGTTGCTGCTGCCAAAGGCTGAAGACCAGGTCACCAGCTTGGAGGAAAACTTGTCCACCCTCGCCTTCCTCCCGCGTTCGGCTTCTATGTCTTCACGCTTCTTCTTTGTCTTCACGGGAGCAAAATGTTGAATCTTCAGGCCTTCAGACAACTTTGTTTTTTCCCCACCCTGTACTGTCTGTCTCAGCGGGGCAGACTGGTCCGTACTGCAGCTGTGGTTCGTTGGTAATGACCAGATTCAAACGCAGCGCCTTCGCTTTCGCGGGTAGCTGACACAGATGAATCCTTTTTAACGTGCAAGATGAAAAATGCTCACAGTTCAGATAGCAAGTTTGAAACACCACCACCCCCACACCTAAAAAAGACACGAAAAAAGAGTGAAGTGAAAAAGCAAGAAAAAAGAAGAAAAAAAGAGGTTTACTTTGGCGGTGAACTTGCGTGTGCTGTTTTTGATAACGTTTCTGTTGTGTGTTCTCTCTCTCTCTCTCTCTCTCTCTCTCTCTCTCTCTCTCTCTCTCCCCTCTCTCCTCTCTCTCTCTCTCTTTTCAAATAAAAATGTTTGCATTCTCTCTCTCTACCCCCCTCCCCCCAATAAAATCTTGCGCGCATGTTAAACCTATTCCGCCTTTTGGAAGAGTAGGCTATTATGTGCCGGTGGGAACAGATAACAAAATGAACAAAACCGCGTCTACATCACGGGACTGGAAGTAAAACTTAACAGCACACGATTTCTTATCCATCATCCTTAAAATAAAAGAATAGGTAATATAAATGATAAATAGATAAAGTATAATTAAGTCAAATAAAAAGTAAACTGTCTGAATCGATAAGATATCTTACAGAAAAAGATGTAAACATGAACTTTTATCCATCAATATTTTTAAAATTAAGATTGCACCCCAATGACTGTGTTTACATATCAAACATAGTTTATAATGTACATTGTTAATATTATACTGTACTTTCTAGTCACTTCAGTACTGATTGATTTATTTTTATTTATTAATTTGTTTTATACCACTTTAATTAAGTCACGGCAGTTTTTTCTGCTTGAAATTCGGGTTGCTCTCCCTCGGGAGAGAGAGTGTCACCACAAGAGCAGCGCCACGTATTTTTTCCTTTCCGATTTTCTACTGTATTTGTTTTATGAAAACTTGCACGGAACTGTGATGCATGTCCCCTGCATCTGTGCAGACAAGATAGTGCCATTCCTGATGAAGACAATGGGAGAGAAAAGAAACAAGTGAGAGGAGGAGGAGGGGAGGGAGCTGCTCCTGATTGT
This sequence comes from Rapana venosa, assembly GCA_028751875.1. Classification (NCBI taxonomy): domain Eukaryota; kingdom Metazoa; phylum Mollusca; class Gastropoda; order Neogastropoda; family Muricidae; genus Rapana; species Rapana venosa. The sequence continues at coordinate 19,662,118 of CM054163.1, read as the reverse complement.
GTTCAGTTGCTGTTTAATGTTGGCTTGTTTGTTTGTTTTTTTGTGTCATGATGAAATGCCTCTTTTCTACCCCTCCCCCAAACTCGCGCGCGCGCACACACACACACACACACACACACACACACACACACACACACACACACACACACACACACACACACACACACACACACACAAAGTCCTTCGGATGAGACTATAAACCGAGGCCCCGTGTTCGAACGCATGCAGAACATCTTGCGCACACGTTAAATCCTGTTCCGCTTTTCGGAAGAGTAGGCCATTGCGTGCCGGTGGAAACAGATGACAAAATTCACAAAACCGCATACACACAGGGACTGAATGTAAAAAAGCACACAAGTGCTTATTCCATTATCCTCGATATAAAGGAATAGATAAATAAATAACACACACACACTTTCTCTCTCTCAGACACACACACACACACACACTCTCTTTCTCTCTCTCACCCCTCTCTCTCTCTCTCACACACACACACATACTCCCCCCCCTCTCTCTCTCAGAGCCACTAATCCTATCTACAGATATAATCTATCTAAATATGTGTTTCATGCAATCGATAGGCGGAAGAAAATACTTTCAATCTATTTGGTAACCCTGTGATGTACTTCTGTTTAAACATGTTTACCTTTGTATATGTATCGCGTATTATTATGAATTCGTGGCTAAACATGATTGTTCTGTATTACCTCCCCATTCTATACTGAGGCATATCATTGTGATCATTACAGAAGAAGTGAAAATAAGGTTAGATAACTATCCTGAAGATATGAGCTGTAGTGCATAATTTGAGATTATAATATGACTTTGAGCTAAATAGAGACTATGATATAGATAGGTTTTGTTATATCAGATATTTTCCTTTTTTAATATCGTATAGTGGCCTAAGGCCGATGTGCAATTAAACCATTTCAGAGTTCAGAGTTCTCTCTCTCTCTCTCTCTCTCTCTCTCTCTTCTCTCTCTCTCTCTCTCTCTCTCTCTCTCTCTCTCTCTCACACACACACACACACACACACACACACACACACACACACACACACACACACACACACCACACACACTGTCTCTCTCTCTGTCGCTCTTTCGACGGAACGAGAACTGAAAGGGCGTGCTGTTAGTAAGCTGCTGCAAATTTTTGCATTTAAGCTTCAAAATGTCAGTTACTGGCCTTCCAGCAACTGTAATAACAACTTTAAACGCCCTGCTGATCGACAACGTCGTATCGAGTTGGAAAGTCGCGGGGGAGAGCGGCAGCGTTGTGTTCGTCTTGCGACTGAAGCCAGCTGACAAGTCAGTGTCAACAGAAATGGCGGACCCAGTGCTGAACCGTAACTCGCGAGTTCAGTATTTTCGCAAGATGCCCCCTTCCCAAATCCGTCGCGACCTCCAAAGAAGTAAACAACATCAAGAAAGACAGGCAAGTCGTCAGTGTGACAAGGACAGTGTTTTGGAAGAGCCGGTGTTGTCTGACAGTGACTCCCTGCATCGTGAGAGAGTGGTTGCAGAATCAAAACAAGCCAGTGTGTACACAGAGCTGTGTGTTGACAGTGCAGTGAATGTCCCAGCCACACTAGATTCTCTTGATTTGCCGTGTGAACCAGCAACAGACAGCAAGATCGGTGTGTATCCTGAGTTGTCTGATGTGGACGAAGAACAGACAGTTGACTGCACAGTTGAGGGTTTTCATACTGGTATTGTGAAAGAGTATGTGTCCACTCTGATAGACAAACGTGTGCAGCGTCCATTACGAGACAGCAAAAGAAACACACAGTTTCGAAAGGTTGTAGTTCAAGATTCAGGCAACCAAACTATTCTGATGTGTGAATCGGATGACATCGCCCTAGAATATTCTTGTAATGGAGATACTGGCGAGGAATCTAAGTGTGTGTTCTGGTATATCAAGCAAGAAGACAGAAACATGTTGCCAGAAGAACCTGTCAGGCTTGCCAGACTTCGTAAAGGGAAGCAGCGTCCTAACACACAACACGCAGAGACAGTGGCACGTGCTGAACGGGAATTACATCTTCTTCGGGACCTGATCCGGTTTTACATGGGCTGACTTCGCTGGCTGCAGACTAGAAAAGGAAAGGCTGTTTTGAAAACTGAGACACGGACAATAATGTATCAGATCTAGATGTACATACCATTACTGACATGGTTTCCATGTCACTGTAATCGCGTCGCGTTCGATATCGTTTGTTACCGCGCCGCAGCGCTATATGGCTTGTTTGCTAAATAGCAATAAATATTATTCATTGTTCATTGTTCTCTCTCTCTGTCTGTCTCTGTCCGTCAGTCTCTCTTGTCCCCCTTTTCTCCATCTTTTTTCTTGGTGCGCGCGCACGCGTGTGTGTGTGTTGTTAAAAAAAATGCGCGCGCGCGCGCGCGTGTGTGTGTTCGTGTGTGTGTGCTCGCGCGCGCACATACACATACCCAACCATAAGGCGCCTTTGGAGAAGATATGACAAGTGACAGTTGTGAGCCCCGTCCTCCTCCGACTTGTGCACAGTTACAGAGCTCACGGCAAGGCAGCCATCTACATCATGCGAACATACTCTACCAACATTTTTGACAGAGGTGGCGCCGGTCTTGTGGCTACGCCACAGCTCCCAATTGTGCACCCTTGCTTGATTTGAGCAAAACCTTTCAATTATCTTGAACTTAAAGCAATTCTTTTTGCTTTGCAGTGTTTTGAGAAGGACATAGCAAATAAAGCAGTTCGAGTCTTGAACGAGACATGTAGAAAATAGGCTCAAACTAGAAAAACTGCAAACCGACCAGCCACCATGGCGCAGTGGTTAGCGCCTTGGATTTCGGCCCTCCTCAACATCATTGGGAAATACTTTGCACGAGTAGTACTGAAGAGATTCCGGGTACTTGCATAGCAAGTATAACCCTAAATTGCAGTGTGGTTTCTGTGCCAACAAATCCACTGTAGGCATGCGCTTATCCCTCAAACAACTTCAGGAGAAATGTAGGGAGCAAAGGCAGCCACTCTTCACTGCCTGCATAGACTTCACAAAGGCTTTCGATCTGGTCAGTCGGGATGGCCTCTTCAAGATCCTTCCCAAGATCAGACGTCCACCTAAACTTCTCAGCATCATCAGATCCTTTTACAAAGACATGAAAGGTGCACTTGTCTTTGATGGCTCAACATCAGCTGCCTTCAACATACGGAGCAGAGTGAAATAGGGTTGTGTTCTGGCTTGTCTTTGAAGGCTAAACATCAGCTGCCTTCAACATACGGAGCAGAGTGAAATAGGGTTGTGTTCTGGCTCCCACCCTATTTGGAATCGTCTTTGCTGTGATGCTGAAACACACAGTTGGTCCTGCAACTAAAGGTATCTACCTCCAAACCATGTCAGATGGAAATTTCTTCAACTTCTCCAGACTAAGAGCCAAGACTAAAGTTCAGATGAAAGGCCTGCGTGATTTCCTTAATGCAGATGAAGCAGCAGTAACCGCCCACTCAGCTTAGGACCTACAGAAACTCATGACTCGCTTCAGGGATGCCTGCCAAGACTTCGGAAGAACCATTAGCTGGAAGAAAACACAAGCCATGGGACAGGACGTTGACTCTCCCTCAGTTATCAGCACCAATGACCGTGAACTGGATGTCTTTCATGACTTTGTGTACCTGGGCTCAACCATCTCATACACCATCTCACTTGATGCAGAGCTTAACAAGTGCATCGGCAAAGCAGCTTCTTCCATGACCAGACTGACAAAGAAAGCACGGAACAACAGCAAGCTGACTGAGCACACAAAAATCTAGATCTACAGAGCCTGCGTCGTGAGTACCCTAGCGCTGTGATTTGTTGCTTTACAAGATTCAGCACTATATAAATTCCATACATTATTATTATTATTATTATTATTATTATTATTAACCTACTGTATAGCAGCGAGTCATGTATGCCTGCGTCGTGAGCACCCTCCTGTATGGCAGCGTACCCAACAAGAGAAAATGCTCAATGCTTTTCACATGAGTTGCCTCCACACTACCTGAGCACTTCAGTGCAGTGCCCACAGACCCCTCAAGGAATGAAGGGAGAAGTCAGGTGAGATCAGTACTAATGGAAGAGTGCTGGTGTAAAGTTACAGACAGCAAGATACTGTATATAACGTTAGAAGTCAGTACTTGTAAAGAACCACAATATGAGGCAGTGCCAGAACAACATGCTGATGAATATCTGTCCTGTAAGCCATCCAAGCAAGGTGATGTTCAGAGTTCTGCTGAATAGACTAACAGAAACACGGCAAAGTAGTTCTAGCAGAGGACCAAGCTGGGATTAGGCCTGGAGAGATCACAGTTGAGCAGGTCTGTAACTGTAGGCTCAGAATTGAGAAACATCTCCAATAGCAGAAAGGTTTGTTTGACTGACTCACTGACTTAAAAAAAAGTGTTGACAGAGTGTAAGGTTACCTCTAAACCACACCTCTATGTATGTATGTATGTATGTATGTATGTATGTATGTATGTATGTATGTATGTATG
>CM054163.1:19637600-19652600 GCA_028751875.1 Rapana venosa | reverse complement strand
AAACACTTTAAATGATTTTGAAGACCTACTACAGTTTCAGATATTAATGTAAGGTCAATAGCAAAAAGTAGAATAAACAATTCTAAGATTTCATCATGAAAAGAAACACTGTGCTTTCCATATTCACGAACTTCTCAAGTTATTTCATTAATAAGTAAAGAAAACAAAACAGATATGCATACATCCCCATACTTAACACCAGTAGTACAGTTGATACAATCAGTTAAAGCACCCCCACATCTAATTCTAGCTTTTACATTGTTATACATGCTCATGATACAATTAAGTAACTTACCAGAAATTCCATTCCTTGCCAAAATTTGCCATAATATACTTCTTTTGACAGAATCAAACGCCTTTTCAAAATCAAAAACGGCAATGTATATCTTATGATTTAGACTAAATGGTTTCTGTACACATGCAAAAAGTGTGAATATAATGTATGATGTATTGTAGAATAATTGCACTTAAAACCAGCTTGGAATTCTTCTGTTAAATTATTTGCCGCTACCCATCTCTGAAGTCTATGATTAATAATTGAACTATAGAGTTAAATGGCAATATTACAAATTAATATACCTCTGTAATCGTTTGGACCAGCAGTATTACCTTTCGCAATATGCAAAGGAATTACAATAGACTCAGACCAAGCTGCTGGAAAATTCCCATTATCAAATAAGGCCTTCAACAAAGTTACAGAAACTGATAGTCCGACTACTACTAATAGAATTCTTTAAAAATTCCCAATAATACTCTCAATACCCGCTGCTTTTTGATTTTTCAGTTTTCCTATGGCTAGAAAAAGTTCATCTATAGAAGCTTCATCTCTTATTTCATTTTCAGTTATCACATCAACGTGAATGTTTGCAGAATCCTTTCCAAGCCAGTCTGGAAAACTCTGATACCAGGTATCATTATGTATTGTGTTAGGAGGCTGCCTCCATTTGGAAGACATTTTGTGCATATTGTTCTTAAAAGTTTTCTGATTATTCACTGCAAGAGTCAACTCATCAATCATAGCCTGGTTAGAATCTTGTTTCTTTCGCTCATATTAACGTCTAGCATAACAGTTAATATATGTCTTCTCTTCATAGAGTACGTCTATATTTTTTTAACGATTTACAAACATTTCTTAAGATTACTACATTCCTTGTCAAACAATTTGCTTTACTGCAGTAACTGTTTTTTAAAAGTCTTCTCCATACATTCAGCCGCATCTTTAACACAACCATTGAACAAACTAAGTGCAGTGACACCATCTGAATTAAGGTGACTAATTGCTACATCCAGTCCAGTCCATCTACATCCAGTGCATGTCCACTGAGCACAATTTGTTGATGAAGTCTTGAAAGCAGTTATCATTCCATACATATTTTGCTTGACTTGTCAGGATTTTCTTGAGGGAACTGTATATAAAACTCCACATGCATATGGTCAGACTCTAATCGTTCACTTATCATGAGTTGATAATGATCAATAAACATTAAAAAATAAATCACAAGAAAATAAGCGATCACACCACTAATAGTGTCAAAATAAAATTATAAGGACCAACAGAATCACCAGAACAAAACCCCATTTAAGATATGTAGATACAGGAACGTGTAGATGTTAAGTAGCAATTTCCCCATAATTATTTAATTTCTCATCCTCTGAATTTCAATCCAGACTGATAGGATCACTGTAACATGTAAATTCAGCATCAGAACCAAAAATCCTGCAAACATGAGACGCCTTAGAAGTGCGCTACATTAGAGCCATACCAGGTTATCTCCAGTGCTCCCATTAAAGGAGATAACCTGGTATTTGCTCTAATGTACCCAATTCTACTAATGAAGTCTTCACATAGTAGCATATACATGGTACCTCATCTGAATCAATTAAACAATCACGTAACACATTTTCCAGTGACGATATACCTTTATCTATATCATAATGCCTGTCATACTTATGGCACACCCTCTGGAGGAATGTAAGTACATAATAATAATAATAATAATAATAATAAATGGAATTTATATTGCGCTATATCTTGCAAAAACAAATCAAAACGCTTGTATTCATCATACTATAACACATGCAACAAGTTACAATTAATAGTTTTCACAAATTCAAATGTACATACACACACACACACGCGCGCGCGCGCGCGCGCGCGCGCGCACACACACACACACACACACACACACGGACGCACGCACGCACGCACGCACGCACGCACACAGGGGTTGTGTACTTTGGCAGGGTGGTGGGGGTTTTGGCTGTTGAGGGCAAGGACAGATATGAAATGAAACAAGAGGGGAAAGTGTTAGATTTGAAATAAATGTGTTTTGAGGCTAAATTAAAAAGTGTGATAAGTAGGCTTTTGGCAAAGGGAGAGAGGGAGGTCATTCCAGATCGATGGACCAGAAATAGAGAAAGAGCGATGGCCAACAGTGGATTGGTTGAATCTAGGTATTCGTAAGCACAAGGTATCTGCAGCAGAGTGGAGGGAACGAGAAGGAGTGTACAGGTGAAGACATTCACAGAGGTAGGAAGGTGCTGTTTTGTGGAGACATTTGTAACAGAGGATACTGATCTTATAGTTTACTCTCTATGATACAGGCAGCCAGTGTAGAGATCGCGAGAGGAATACTGTGCTCAGATTTTTTCTTTCTGAGGATAAGTCGAGCGGCAGAGTTTTGTCTACGTTGAAGGGAGTGGATAAATGATGATGGCAGACCAGCCAGAAGAGAACTGCAATAGTCCAGACGTGAGAGAATGAGAGACGTGATTAGTTTGGAAGTTGCATCAGTGGACAGGTACTTTCAAACTGCCCTAATACGCCGTAATTGATAGTAGCATGACTGGCAGGTCTGGGTGATGAATGTTTGCATGGAGAGTGTGTTGTCATTAAAGACCCCTAGATATTTCACAGCAGTGGCTAGAGGGACAGACATTGCAGAATTCTATTGAAGCAGTTGTGATGAAAGACAGTTTGTGTTTCGCACCTACAAGCATGGCTTCGATTTTATCTGCATTTAGCAGTAACTTGTTCTGTGTCATCCAATTTGGGATATCTTAAAGGCAGTAGGACATATTTGTTATGAGAGAAGGCAGATTTTCATGTGTATTACTGCTAAGAACCTGAGAGTCATCTGCATAAAAATGATGGCTGATCTGGTGACGACTTATTATATGTAAAAGTGGAGCAGTATAGAGAGTGAAAAGAACAGGGCCAAGAACTGATCCTTGTGGGACTCCACATTTCAGTTTGACAGGTGATGATTGAATCTTGTTTACTGCAACTGTTTGGAATCGGTCTGTGAGGTATAAACTAAACCAGGTGAGGGCTGTGCCTGTAATACCAAACGTTTTTTGAAGACGGGAGAGAATTGAATGGTCTATAGTGTGGAAGGCTGCAGATAAGTCAAGAAGAGTGAGGAAGGAGATTTTTCTTGAATCAGAAGTGTGTAGAAGCGTGTTTAATGTGTGGACTAGGGTGGTTTCGGTATTGTTGTTGGCACGATATGCAGACTGAAAGGGGGGGGGGAGATTATTAGAATGAAGATGGCTGTTGAGTTGTTTCAGAACAACTTTTTCAAGGACTTTAGAAATGAACGGTAGGTTAGATACAGATCTATAATTCTTCAGAGTGTTAGGGTCGAGGTCGTGCTTTTTGAGTATTGAGAGCTGTTGGGAAAGTTCCCGAAAGAAGTGATGAATTTACTATTTTTGTGATGGTGGGTATAAGCTGTGGAAGGCACTGAATGAAAAGAGAAGCAGGGGACAGGATCAAAATCCCATGATTTTATTGTCATTTCTTTCAGGATTGTCTTGATTTCATTCTCGCTTGTTGGGTGAAAGAAAAGGAGAGGAATCCCAGTAAATTGGGGATCAGAAGGCGCAGGGTGAAACGAAGTCTGATCCAGTCTGGATCGAATGTTGCGGACTTTGTCAGAGAAGAATGAAGAGAATATAGCAGGAAGTTCAGAGTGGCTGTAAACAGTACGCAGAGGGCTTGCCTTTGCAGATCCGAGGAGAGTTGAGGTGAGGGAAAAAAGATTTCATGGTCGTGGCATCAAGAACTTGAGCAGAGTAATAGTTTGTCTTTGCAGAATGTATCAAGGTTTTGACTTTGTTTATTTGTTTTCGCAAGAGCTGTTTGTTAATTTCAGTTTTTGTTTTTCGCCACTGCCGCTCTAGTTGTCGGCGCTGCGCTTTGCGACCAGAATATCATGAGTGTACCATGGAGCGCAGGGCCTATCAGGCAGATGGTCAGTAGGAGGTGCAATATAAATAATAGACAATAAACAATACCTCTTTCTGTGTACCAAATAAAGACTTGTTGATCAGAAACACACACGTGTTATGAAGGGAGGTTACTATTTGTTTTACATATTTTACAGAGACTCTTTTTAATCAGAGATATAGCCCCTCCTTTTCCCTGATTTGGAGGGGGCTGGGGTATACAAAACAATTCGTATTCCACAAAACAACTGTTTTAAAAGTATTCAACAAACGTTTTAGGTAAGCAGACAAAATCAAATAAACCGATGTTCGTTAACAGACATTTTGTTCAACAGACCATGAACATTCCACCTCTACAAAAAACCCGGGAGATGCTCATTTTTATCGTTATGTTTACAAAATTATCTGTCCAACCCCCCCCCCCCCCCCAACCTTTCTGTGCCATAAGTACCGTACTTGCATCATTCTGCCATTCCTTACCACCTACAGGAAGCAAGCCATTTAATAATAATAATAAATATATGGAATTTATATAGCGCTGAATCTTGTAAAAAAACAAACAAATCGAAGCGCTTGCACTCAATCATTTACAGGCATGCAACTCTCCTTAAACATAATGAGCAACAGATTTCAAATCCATGCGAGCGCACTACGCACGCACACGCATGCACACACAACGCACGCACGCACACACACACAGACTATCTTGGAATGTTCATACCAATTTGAAATGTATTTTTCTTGTGTCTTTTGAGATAATTATACGTATCAATGTGCCTGTCAGTATTGTAATTGCCCTTCATGGGATGATTGCAGTGTTTTTGACTTGACTGCCATCCATGGCAGAGCTAGCATCACGATAGGTAACGTGAGGGGAGCAAGTCACAGAACTTGTCAAACGGGGTTTGGGCTTTCCTGCCACAACCGGGTGCTTTCTCAACATTACCACCCTCAGCAAAAACCAACCACTGGCCGGCAAAACCCCTATTTCAAAACACAGATAATCACTACCAACATTCGCCTCATACTTCACACCATCAGGAAAACAAACGATCAAAAACCAAACTAGCCTGCTTGCCGTCTGTAGGTGCCTGTTTGAAGTGTGGTGTTAATTGTTCTCCGACATTTCTGACACGTGCTGTAAAGTCCTCATTAATGACAACATTGGTTCCCCTCAACCTTTCTCTGGCCTTCACGGTGGCATGCTGCTGTTTAAAGGATGTGGAGCATGCTATGATGGGGGAATCTGGTCTGGAGTTGAGAGGGTGCACAGGGTCAAACTGAATGTCTTCGGTCAGTTCAAGCTGGTCAGTGATCAAGTCTCTCAATACGCCCCCCCCCCCCCCCTGTGTGTGTGTGTGTGTGTGTGTGTGTGTGTGTGTGTGTGTGTGTGTGTGTGTGTGTTGTGTGTGTGTGTGTGTCTGTGTGTGTCTGTGTGTGTATGTGTATGAGAGAGAGACATAGACACAAACAGACAGACAGACACAGACAGAAAGATAGAGAAATATAGTCAGCAAGACAGTTTTATGAAATCTGTATATATCTATACATAATCTCTCTCTCTCTCTTGTTTTTTTTTTCTATAGCTCTCTTATATCAATGAAACTGTGTGGTGCCTTAAGTGTTTGTAACGATCATAAATCAAAACAGCAATAAATTTATCTCTCGTATATATATCATGGCAATCACAAAGGTATAATGATGCACTCTACTCCTCCTCAGTATCATCCTGTTCTTTTTCCGACATCATTTTTAGCAGGCAGTCCTTGGTGATAAATGAACATGGCAGTTCTCTTAAGTAGTGATGGCGATGTTTTGGGATCAGGCCAGCTCACATGAGTTCATCAGGTCTTTGTTTTGCTGCTGAGATGTCCAGCTGTCTTGTGTAGATTACTAGGAGTGTTGTTGTTGACACTGTTGGCGACCTTGCCGGCTAGAGCCTTTGATCTTGAGGTGAGTGAATGACCCTATCATTCTTTACTTGATAAAGCAATATTCTTATCAGCCTTAGTCACACGAAGCCACATTGTTGCCTTCCAGACACCCTTTTCAGTGCCCCACCAGCAAAACAAACAGAATAAGAAATCCCTTTGTGCCAGTCGTCATTCGAATTCTGAATTCACAATAACAATGACTACCCAGTTTTTAATTTTCTCTGAATTACTTGCCTGATTGTCATGAGTGTATACTCTGAATATATATATATATATATATATATATATATATATAATATATTATATATATATATATATATATTATATATTATAATATATTTGTGTGTGTGTGTGTGTGTGTGTGTGTGTGTGTGTGTGTGTGTGTGCGTGTGATCAGATGTAAGCAGTAGAAGTCCTGGGATGTTCCAGACACTTAAGCCATCATTAGCCACATTGAAGTGTTCATGCCAGATGTCCATACTTCCTGTGCAAAGCCTCTATCAGACCATTAGTTTACTATGACACAACAGGGGAAGAGACTTGCAGCCTTGTTCGTTCCAGGTGACCCATGTAGGCCTATTCCTTGGTGCTTGATGCGCGACACGTGTCAGCAATGCTTAACGGGGACTGGCAGATTCCCTTGATATCTTGGTGCAGCCTTAATCAAACAAGGGACAAGGGGGATGATGCCAAAACAGCTATACCCACGCCTTGATGACGCCTTACAACCAGCTCAAGTTCCACGCTATAATCTGCCCTTTTTCCACCCTACAGAGCTGTCCACTTGAGATAAGGGGATGGGGGTGACTAGAGTTTTTGACTCCTGTCTTTATACAACTCCACGCTACAAAGCCAGGTGGCTGCATGCATACAAACAGACAAGAGTTTTGTCTAGACAGGGCACCAAACAGTCCAGTCCCCACAAGCTTAGGAATAGGGTATTGCAATGGCGGTCTACTCAAAGCTCTAATGAAGAGTGACTTACAAGCAAAGTTTAATCCCTCTTTAGAACCCATTACCTCACCAAGCTGAACACATGTCTGTAAGGGAAAGGGAAAGGAAGGGGGGGGGGGGGAGGGGGGGTTTTCAAGTCAAAAGTTATAGTGTGCAAACTGCACAGTATAACATCATCATCATTGTCATTAAAACGAATACGATGATAATGAGGATCAGAACCTTCTTCACTTCACTTCACTTCACCTATCCCACAGTCCCTTGGACCGTGGGAGCACCAATGAAGATTTTGCAACCAGCTTCCTCCACTCCTTGTTGTCCTCTGTTTTCCGTAGCAAATCATTCCACTCAAGGCCAGTCCATTCTCTGATGTTATCTTCCCATCGTTTTCTCTGTCTGCCTCTTCGTCTCCCTCCTTGTACTGTTTCTTGTGCGACAGTCTTGGCCAGTCCACAATTTTTTTTTCCAGATGATCCATATGATGACATGTCTCCTGGATACAAGCAATGTCAATATTTCCCTTGTGAAGTCTTTCAGCAAAACATTCCTTCAGCATTCACTGCAGCACTCTCAGTGGTTGTGTCCTGTCCCCGTCACAGCCAGTTGCATTTACCTGCTGCACCTGCCTTCTGGCTCCACCACAGAACAGGGGACAGAGACCACCAGTGGTATGGGATGGGTCCTTTTGAGGCACAGGACTCAACACTCCTCAACCTGGCGGGTCTCCAGTGGACAAGCGCCACATCGATTTATGAGCAAAAATGTATTTCGCTGATGTTAAACGCCTGACAAGTCAGGCCCAGAACATCCAACTTTGGCGTAATTTTACATCAGAGTGGTTGTTCTCCTAGACTGGTCGCTTTCACTGAGCTGCTTAGCCCAATCTACCATTTAGACCTTCCTCCTTTGCTTTTACTGCCGTTGGAAGACAGGTTCTCCTCCTCCGCCTGTTCCGCCATTGGGATGATGTCCTCTTGGTATTTGACCCATACCTGGGGGCTGGTTCGTTGGCACCAGCGCAATCTACATCCTGGTGAACCTGCATGCCGCATGTTAAGGGGGCCAAGTCTCCTCCCTCAAGGGTTTTATACCAGACTTTTCTTGTCTTGGTTTGTTTATTGATGTTAGACTCCTCTAGATCTTTTGTGCTCTGTCTCGGAGGCATATGCTAACCGGTTACAGCGGTCACCTCGTGAAGGATGCAGCCAAATGGCTCATGCAGAATAGTCTTGAGGTGGAGAGGCTATGCTGATCAGGGGACTAAAAGCTGTAGCATGCCTTTCTAACACCACAATGCTAGATTGTAGAGGTGCCAGGGAGAGACACGCTAGGTATTCTCAGCTGTCCACACCTTGACTATCACACATTGTCATCCCCTGGGTCTCCAGTCCCTTTGACTGCCATTTTAAACTAAGTTTTGAGTAATAAACTTGTACAACATATACAATGAACTCGTTTTACAAATCAGCAATAATTGTTTTTCCTTTGTTGAAATCTGGAGTAATAAGAACTTACAGCTATAACCACCATCATCCTAAATAGTTAGTACAAAGATAAACATTTGGTGATGATATATCATCCTTACTTGAATCAATACATGTCCTAAATTTCTGTTTTGAAGCTGATACAAAACTTGAAAAAGACCATGATAATTTGTACAGTCACTGTCAGAAGAGTAAACCAGGCACCATAACACAACCAAGCTCTTAGAGTACAGTGTGTTCACTACATACTGACAGTGCAGGCTGTACTGTCTCTATATTTTGTACAGTCACTGTCAGTAGAGTAAAACAGGCACCACAGCACGACCCAGCACTTGGAGTACAGAGTATGTCCCCCACATACTGTCAGCACAGGTTGTATTGTCTCTCTGTGACTGTTACAAGTGTTCTTGCACTGAATTTACTGTAGTTTATTACTGCAAAAGTAGTGTTTTATTCTATATCATTGATTTTTTTAACAGGTAAAGATACGATTGCTCTCTCTCTCTCTCTCTCTCTCTCTCTCTCTCTCTCTCTCTCTCTCTCTTTTCTCTCTCTCTTTTCTCTCTCTCTTTCTCTCTCTCTTTCTCTCTCTTTGACTGACTGCCGTTGGCAGCAGTGGAGTGGTCATATACAAAGCAGTGAAATATTTCAAATGTACAGACAATTTATAGGTTCAAACGATGTCCAACCTTATCTAAAGCTTGATATGGACAAACATTTGAAAAGAATTATGTCTAAGTTTAGACTTGGTGTATTAGACATAAATGTTCATAAATTTTGATATATAGAATATGATGACGATGACCTCAGGTTGCTACGGCCATTATTTAAGCAAATAGTGGAAGATGAAGTTCATTTTGTGCTGTGCTGTCCAGTATTAGATGTTAGACAGAATTACATTCCGGTAAAATATAGTGGACAGCCTAATTTATTTAGAGTCTGTTTACTCATGGCATCTAGTCACCCTGAGATTGTGTGCAGCCTTGCTTTATATTTGTGTAAAGCCTTTAGAATAAGATATATCTTGGTTTCTTAAGTCACATTTTTTTGTAACTGATTTTTGTTGTGGTGGTTGTGATTATACAATAACATTTTGGTTTTTTTGTGCTTCCTTATTTTTCTCACTAAAATACTAAGCAGTTCGGCAACCCCCTTCATGTATGGGCCAATGGCCTTTTTGTGAATAAATCTTTCGAGTTCGAGTTCGAGTTCTCTCTCTCTCTCTCTCTCTCTCTCTCTCTCTCTCTCTCTCTCTCTCTCTCTCTCTCTCTCTCTCCATCTCTCTCTTTGTAAAGATATGAGGAAACCTTCTCTCACCTGCTGTGCTTTCCCGGCGGGGCACAAAGCAGAAGCACCATGCTACCATGACTGCTTACCTGTTTCATGCATCTCAGGTGCTTGCTGATCATGTGTCATCCTTTGATTTGTTACCTTTTCTTTTTTTGGGAGGGGCTGCAGGTAGGAGTTGGAGTGCTTTGCATGTCTCTCTCCTCCTTCCACTCTTCCTAAAAAAATGTTTTATTTCGTCTTTTCATTTTTTTTCTTTTTTGCCATTTGTTATCATTCTTATTTTAATTTCAGTTAAAGACTCTCTCTCTCTCTCTCTCTCTCTCTCTCTCTCTCTCTCTCTCTCTCTCTCTCTCTCTCTCTCTCTCTCAAGGGACAATGTGATGGGACAAGAACTGTAAGGGCATACTGTTAGTAAGCTGCTGAAAATATTTGCATTTAAGCTTCAAAATGTCAGTTACTGGCCTTCCAGCAGCTGTAGTAACAACCTTAAACGCCCTGCTGATCGACAACGTGGTATCGAGTTGGAAAGTCGCGTTGGGAGAGCGGCACGTTGTGTTGTCTTGCGACTGAAGCCAGCTGACAAGTCAGCATCAACAGAAATGGTGGACCTGGTGCTGAACTGTAACTGCGTGTTCAGTACTATCGCAAAAAACCGCCTTGCCAAATCCACTGCGACATCCAAAGAACCAGACAACACCAAGAAAGACAGGCAAGTCGACAGTATGACAATGACAGTGTCTTGGAAGAGCCGGTTTTGTCTGACAGTAACTCCCTGCATAGAGATAGAGTGAATGCAGAATTAAAACAAACCAGCATGTACACAGAGCTGTGTGTCAACAGTGCAGTGAATGTCTCAGCCACACCAGATTCACCTCATCTACCATGTGAACCAGCAACAGACAGTGCTTTCTGAGGTGTCTGAAGTGCAGGAAGAGCAGACAGTTGGCTGCACATTGGATGGCTTTGATACTGGTATTGTAAAAGAGTATGTGTCCACTCTAACTGACAAATGTGTCCAGCATCAACTACGGGACAGCAAGAGAAATACACGGTTTTGAAAGGTTTTAGTGCAAGATTCAGGTGATCAAAACATTGTGATGTGTGAATCGATTGATATTGCCCTGGAATACTCTTGTAATGGAGATACTGGCGAGGAATCTAAGTGTGTATTCTAGTACATCAAGCAAGAAGACAGAAACATGTTGCCAGAAGAATGTGTCAGGCTTGCCAGACTTCGTAAAGGGAAGCAGGGTCATAACACACAACAGGCAGAGACAGTGGCACGTGCTGAACGGGAATTACATCTTCTTCGGGACCTGATCCGGTTTTACATGGGCTGACTTCGCTGGCTGTACACTTGAAAAGGAAAGACTGTTATGAAAGCTGAGACATGGACACTAATGTATAAAGTCTAGAAGTGCATACCATTACTGCCACAGTTTCCATGTCACTGTAATTGCGTCGTGTTGGATATCGTTTGTTACCCCGCCACAGCGCTATACGGCTTGATTGCTAAATAGCAATAAATGTTGTTCATTGTTCATTGTTCTCTCTCTGAAGGGGCTGTCTTGGTGATCTCCCTTGGATAGAGTCAAGGAAAATTGTGCTCTGCATCAAATTGCAGTAAAACCTCATTTTTGTAGCACCATGCCTGTTGTCGGACTTCCAACAGCGCTGGAGAAGACCTTGAGTGCTCTGCTGGAGGGGAGTCACCTGACCTCCTGGAAAGTCACAGGAGAAGGCGACAATTTGACTGTCGTATTATGACTGAGAACTGGCTCTGAAGTTAACAGCACAGCATGTCAAAAAGCACAGCAGTCTTCCTCGCAGTGCTATCGCAGAAAGCCACCAAGTCAGCTGAAGAGAGGCCAGAGAAGACTGGAGGAGAGGAAACAGGCAGCTAGGAAACCAGAGTTTGATGAAACTTCATGTGAAGTTTCAAATGATGCCAACTCTGGACAATTGTTTATGCCTACTCCCAGGGTAACCAGCACTGTCTCACAGGCTGACACACCCCTGTCACCAGACAACACAGGGCCGCCAGCCTGTCTTGTGTTATGCACAAGAATTTTGCCCTGCATCCCTTGATGTCAGGGTGCCTACTGACACAGTGGCCGATCAGCAAAGCCAAATCAACCTTCTTGCCACTGCTGCTGCGATGGAAGAGGATAGTGAGGGCTGCTTGGACAAGGTAAGTGATGCTGGATATGGTGTGGACTTGATATAGACTATGTTGCTGAACTGACTGACCGATCACTACAGAAAAAACTCAGAAACACAAAAAGAAATCAGGATTTCGTCCATGTTTTTTTTCCCAATGACAATCCTAAAACTGTGATCTGTGAAAGCCATGACATGGTTTTTCAGTTCAGTTGGACAGCAGCAGCAGGTGACGAACCATCAGACTTCTTTTGGTTGGCAAAACGAAGCTTCAGGCACATGACTCAGGAAGAACGGACTATCTACTCCAGGTTACACAATGGACACCAGCTGATCCAGAAAAATTTAAAGACAAAATTAGTGCTGGAATTTGTGTTATGAACGTGATCATGGAGGCTGTGAGATATTTTCTTGGTTAGCTAGCAGTTTTGCTCTCGTGCGTGCACGTGTGTGTGTGTGTGTGTGTGTGTGTGTGTGTGGCGCGCGCATGTGTGCGTGTGTGAGTAAGTGTGTGTAAATGTGTGTGTGTGAGTAAGTGTGTGTGTGTGTGTGTGTGTGTGTGTGTGTGTGTGTGTGTGTGTGTGTGTGTGAAAGTCAAAGTTTTATTTCCAGATGGTACATTGAATAAGCAAAATACTTGCTCTTTTCCGTCAAGCCATTTATGAGAAAAAAACACCCCCCCAAAACAATAACAACAACAACAAAACAACAGCACACAAACAAATATGTCAAACCTTACTGAAAAGGAAATTATAAAGATAAAGATGACGATGGTGGCTACGACGATGATGACGATGGCGATATCAATAAACAATGACAATTACTACTGTCAGAAATATCAATGAAGGCGATGTATATATGATGAAACTACTAATAAAAAACATTATAGCAGATCACGTTTCAATATCCAACACAATCCCTACATAAATACACGTAACACACATACATATATCTCCCTCCTCACTCTTCTTGACTTATCTGCAGCCTTTGATACCATAGATCACTCAATTCTTCTTTCTCGCCTCCAAAATACGTTTGGTATTAACGGCACAGCCCTCACCTGGTTTACTTCATACCTCACAGACAGGTTCCAGAAAGTTATTGTAAACAAAATTCAATCAAAACCTGTCAAAATGGAATGTGGAGTCCCGCAGGGATCAGTCCTGGGCCCTCCCTGTTCTCTTTACTCTCTACACTGCTCCACTCTCACATAATTATAATAAACAACTACCATATTGATCATCATTTCTATGCCAATGATACTCAGCTTCAGTGCAGTGATACTGTTGAAAACTTGCCTTCCCTCCTGACAAATATGTCCTACTGCCTTCAAGACATTCAAAACTCGATGACTCAGAACAAGTTACAACTTAATGCTGATAAAACCGAAGCCATACTCATAGGGACCCAACATAAACTTTCCTCTATCGCAAAAACTTCAATAGAATTCGGCAATACGTCAGTTCCTTTGTCCAACTCTGTGAAGTATTTAGGAGTAGTTCTTGACAACACACTCTCTATGAAAAAATTCATCACCCAGACCTGCCAGTCTTGCTACTATCAATTACGGCGCATAAGCGCGATTCGCAAGTATCTGTCCACTGATACAACTTCCAAGCTTGTCACATCTCTCATTCTTTCACGTTTAGACTACTGTAATTCTCTTTTGGCTGGCCTACCAGCATCATCTATCCACTCTCTTCAACGCATACAAAACTCTGCAGCTCGACTGGTCCTAAGAAAGAAAAAATCTGAACACATCACTCCTCTTCTGCGATCTCATCACTGGCTGCCTGTCTCACAAAGACTGGAGTATAAAATCAATACCCTCTGTTTCAAATGTCTCCACAAATCTGCACCCTCTTATCTCTGTAACTGTCTTCACCTTTACACTCCATCCCGTTCCCTTCGTTCAGTCGCAGATACTTTGTGCTTTCGAACACCCAGATTCAAACAAACCACTGTTGGCCGTCGCTCCTTCTCTGTTTCTGGTCCATCCACCTGGAATGACCTCCCTCTTTCACTTCGCCAAAAGCCTTCACTTGATACCTTCAAATCCAGCCTCAAAACACACTCATTTCCTACCTGAGACTTTCCCCCCAAATATCTGTCCCTAATTTTCAACAGCATCTTTCACCTTCTAAATGTTGTTCCGAGTGTGTGTGTGTGTGTGTGTGTGTGTGTGTGTGTGTGTGTGTGTGTGTGTGTGTGTGAGTGTGTGTTTGTGTGTGTGTGTGTGTGTGTGTGTGTGTGTGTGTGCGTGCATGCGTGGATACGTGCGCGCGCATGGTTTTGAAATCTGTTGTTCATTATGTTTAAGGAGGTTTGCATGCCTGTAAATGATTGAGTGCAAGCGCTTCGATTTGTTTGTTTATTTACAAGATTCAGCGCTATATAAATTCCATATATTATTATTATTATTACATATATAACCATAGGCTCACCCACTTATGCTATTATATGCTAACCACAATTTTACACACACAAACACACAAGCCCACTCCCACACCCACAAGCCCGTGCTGGCGTGCAAGCAGGCATGCACGTAGGCATTCATCTGCGCATACATTCATACACACACACACACACACACACACACACACACACACACACACACACACACACACCATACTACAAATACGATTTAAAAAATCTTTCGAATAAGAATATTCAAACAAAAAAAAGAAGAAGAAGAAAAAGACAAAGAAGAAAAGAAAAGAAAATCGTAAGGAAACAATCTAAGAATGATAAAAAATACACATTGGTAAGGAGGGAGGAATTGAAATTCGTTTTCTGTACAGTTATTTATTAGATAGTTTTTCAAATGTTCTTTAAAATGGCTTTTGATGGTAATATTTTTTAACTCTCTTGGGAGGTTATTCCATAACTGAATACCTGAATACAAAAACTTGTCTTGTAGAGATTGTTTCTGGGTCTTGGAAACAATA
>CM054163.1:19612600-19632600 GCA_028751875.1 Rapana venosa | reverse complement strand
ATGACTGCTTACACCTATTTTAAAATATTTGATGCTAAAATACAGTCTGTTTTAATGTATTCGTCTGAAATCTGGGGTTTGAGTAAGATAGATCATTTAGAGAAAGTCCACATGTTAGCATGCAAAAGATTTTTAGGTGTCCCAATCAGAACGCCTAATAAGATGGTTTATGGCGATCTGGGAAGGTATCCTTTATATGTAAATTCTTGTGTTTCAGTCTTATGGTATTGGTTCAGACTCCTTCAGATGGAAAATGAAAGGTTACCCCATAAAGCCTACGAGATACTTCTTGATCTAGATAGAACTGGGAGAAGTTGGGTATCTAAAATCAGATGTCAGGTCACGGGCTTAGCCCTTGCTACTGGTACCATGTAACCCAGTACTACCTGCCGCATGTGAAGTCCCAACGGCGGATCAGGCGGAGGAGGAAACCTTTCCTAACGGCTGTGAAGGCGGAAGAGGATGACCAAAGGGCAGGGGGAGCTCTTATCCTTGGCTGGAAGTCCTCCTAGGAGTTGGAACTCCGAAGAAAAAACCTGCACTTACCGAGGCCGTTCTACACGTGGCAGTACCTGCACCTGTGGGACTCTGAGCGTCGGTAGGCGAGAGAGTGGAGAAGGGACTGCACAACTCCTCTTCACTTCAAAAAGTCACCTGTGCTGGTCAGGCAACCAGGCTAATGCCGGAACAACGAGGCTAGCCCATCAACACCCAGCTTTCCCAAGCCCTGCGGTGATGGAGAAGTGGTAACGGGTACAGGCAGAGGATGCTGCTGGCAGTTCCTAGTCACGACTCTGCACGCAGGCGGCTGTGGGGTGATGGTCTTCCGCCGTAGACTGGGGCAGATGCGGCGCCCGTATCCTCCTACAGTGTCAGAGCAGCCCTTTTTAGGGACAGCACTGCTCTCCCCACACAGGGAAGGGGAGATAAAAGGATCCCTAAACAAAGCCTGCCTCTCTTAGTACCTAGTAGGAAACCGCACCTACTTGGACATCCAACACTAGCGGTCGAAAACAACAGAAGAAAAGAACCAGGAGCCATGCCCTGACTCTGGGTGCCTGGAATGTTCGCACCCTTTTGGACAGAGACGACAGACCAGAGAGGCGTACAGCGCTCATTGCTAGAATGCTTAATCGCTACCAGGTGGACATAGCGGCCCTGAGCGAAACAAGGTTTGCTGGTGAAACCCAGCTGGAGGAAGTTGGAGGGGTTTACACCTTCTACTGCATTGGGAAGCCAGATGACACCCCAAGAACCTCAGGTGTGGGCTTTGCAATAAAAACCAAACTTGCACACAGATTGACAGCCTTCCACGTGGGATAAACGATAGGCTGATGACCCTACGTCTGAAGCTGTCCAAGGATCGCTTTTCCACAGTCATCAGCTGCTATGCCCCAATGATGACCAACCCTGATGACATCAAAGAAGCTTTCTATGAAGAGCTTAGCTGCACGATCTCAGCGGTAGACAGAAAGGACAGGCTGATTATTCTCGGGGATTTCAATGCTCGCGTCGGCGTGGACTTCTCCTCCTGGCCAAAAGTCCTAGGACGGCACGGCACTGGCAAGTGCAACTCCAACGGACTGCTTTTGCTCTCGCTCTGCGCGCAGCATGAACTGACCATCACTAACACCCTCTTTCAACAAGCAGACAAGTACAAGAACACATGGTTGCACCCCTGCTCGGAGCAGTGGCACATGCTGGACTACGTAATCGTCCGGCAGAGAGACAGAGGTGATGTTTCCATTACACGCTGCATGAAAGGAGCAGTCTGTTGGTCGAACCATCGCCTGGTACGCAGCAAGATGAACATCAGACTTGCACGCAAACTCCAACCAGCCAGGCAGAAACCCCCCAGGAAGCTAAATATCCACCGCCTCCCTATCACCAAGGACGCACTACAGCAGCAAATCCAAGCAGCTCTCCAAGAAACCCCTGCATCGACTGATGTAGAAGAGATATGGGGCACCTTTACAGACGCTGTATACACAGCAGCAGCTGACACACTCGGCTTTGTACACAGGATCCACAAAGACTGGTTTGACGAGAATGACTCTGAGATCTCCAAACTCCGGAACACACTGCACAAACGGCATCAGGATCACATTTCTGATAAAGACTGCCAGAGGAAGAAGAACCAGTACTTGCAAACCAAGCAACTTGTACAGAGGAGGCTGCGTGAGATGAAGAACAACTGGTGGGAAAGAAAGTCCGAAGAGCTTCAGTCAGCTGCTGACGCTCATGACATGAAGACCTTCCATGATGGTCTCCGAGCTGTATATGGGCCAAGAGCCACAGGATCAACCCCTGTCCGAACCTTGGACCAGACCACCCTCCTGACAGACAAGAAAGACATCCTTACACGCTGGGCAGAGCACTTCAACACCCTCCTCAACAGGGACTCATCTGTATCTGATGAGGCAATTGCAGCCCTCCCACAGCTACCAGTCAGTGACTCACTAGCTGCCCCTCCCACAAAGGCCGAGACCTGGAAAGCCCTGAAGCTGACAACGTCAGGAAAAGCACCAGGAGCGGATGGAATCCAGGCCGACATCTACAAGTGTGGAGGCGAGGTGCTGACAGACAAGCTGACCGCCCTGTTCCAATCTATCTGGGAGAAAGGGGAGGTACCCAGGATTTCAAGGATGCTTCAATTGTCCACATTTACAAACGGAAGGGAGACAAAACATGCTGCGACAACCACCGTGGAATCTCTCTTCTCAGCATCGCCGGCAAAATCTTCACCCGCAATATACTGAACAGACTGATTGACCATGCCTCCAATACTGTCATCCCTGAAGCACAGTGCGGTTTCCGCTCAGGCAGGGGAACATGTGACATAGTGTTTGCAGTACGCCAGTTGCAAGAAAAGTGCCGTGAGCAGAACATGGAGCTCTACATGGTCTTTGTAGACCTAACCAAGGCCTTCAACATGGTGAACCGCCGTGGGCTGTGGAAGATCCTCCTAAAGTTAAGTTACCCAAAGAGCCTAATACAGCTGCTTGCGTCACTCCACGATGGCATGCAGGTGAGAGTACAGGAAAATACTGACATGTCGGATCCATTTCCTGTGGTAAATGGAGTGAAGCAGGGCTGCGTCCTGGCACCCACACTGTTCTCTATTCTCTTCTCTGCCATACTGTCTGATGCCTTCCAAGACTGTGACAGGGGCATCTACATTCAGTTTTGCACTGATGGCAAACTTTTCAACTTGCGGCGACTCCATGCTAGATCCAGGGTGTCTGAGGCACTGTTGAGAGAGTTCCTCTTCACTGATGATTGCGCGCTTGCCGCACACACCCATGAGGACATACAGTTCATTATGGACCGGTTCTCTACCTCCTGCAGGCGCTTTGGACTCACCATCAGCCTCAACAAGACCGAGTCCATGTACCAACCAGCTATTTCACGTAACGCCAGTGCCTTCCCTCCACATGCAGTTAAGATCGATGACACAGAGATCAGGTCTGTCGACAAGTTTTGCTACCTGGGCAGCTCCTTCTGCAGCAATGGAACCCTTGATGCAGAAGTTACAGTGCGCATCGCCAAGGCCAATTCTGCCTTCGGCAGACTCAACAACAGGCTATGGAACAACAAAGGCATCAGGCTCAGCACCAAAATCAAAACTTACAGAGCTGTCGTGCTGACCACCTTGTTGTACTGCTGTGAAACATGGACGACGTACTGCCGCCACATTCAACATCTTGAGCAGTTTCATCAGAGATGCCTACGAAAGATCCTCGGAATAAAGTGGCAAGACAGCGTCTCCAACCTCCAGGTCCTAGAGAAGAGCAGCCTGCCCAGCATCGAAAGCCTACTGATCAAGTACCAGCTACGCTGGACAGGACACGTTGTCCGAATGACAGACAGCAGGATCCCAATGATGCTATTGTATGGCCAGCTGAAGGAAGGCCTCCGAAAACTTGGAAGACCCTACAAGCGATTCAAGGACACCTTGAAGACAAACCTTAAAGCCTGTGACATAGACATCGCTACCTGGGAAACTGATGCCCTTGATCGTTCTCGCTGGAGGATGTTGTGCTCCAGTGGCATAGATACGTTTGAAAACAAGAGAACGTTGGCCATTAAGGAGAAGCGTGAGCGAAGGAAGCAGGGCTCAACTTCTGGAGACGTTTTCCTGTGGGAAGTGCTGTGCATCCAGAATCGGCCTCTTCTCCCATATGAGGATACATTCTGACAGATAAGCCTGCCTGCCTACTCATCCGTCGATCCGACGGGAGACTCCATCGGTAGTAGTAGTAGTAGTAGTAGTAGTAGTAGTAGTAGTAGTAGTAGTCTTTGAATTAGCGTCCGTGCACATTATGTGATTTGGACTACCAAACAAACAAATCAAATACATACAAATAACTACATTTTAACAAGTAAGATTAACATAATTTAAAGGAATCTACTAAACAACGAACAAAAAAAAAACATAACACAATCTCAATTATTAACTCAGTATTGGGCACGAGGTGCGATAATGGTTTTTTGCCTTCAAAAGGAGGTAAAATGTCTTGAAAACCTGGACATTCAAAAAGTATATGTTGATTTGTAAATCTTTTACCACAGGGGCACGATACATTCTCACACAGTATGTGTGTGTGTGTGTGTGTGTGTGTGTGTGTGTGTGTGTGTGTGTGTGTGTGTGTGTGTGTGTGTGTGTGTGTGTGTGTGAGTGTGTTTGTGTGTGTGTGTGTGTAATATATAGAATTGAAGTTTATTACTATCTGTGATAAATGTTTTTGTTTAATGTTTTATATATAGCCTGTAACTCTTATGATTTTCTCTCCTCGTTGAGGTATTTAATTGTTGGAATTGGTTTGAAACTATAGTGGTTTGTAATAATCGATGGATGAATCTCTGATAATTATCAATTGATGATATAATTACAAAATACAATCAGGTCTTCTGCTTGTTTTGTGTACACCTGCTTTGTGACTGTAAGAGACTATGCGAGTATAACATAAAGAAGTACAACATGCATTTTCAATCTTCTATTGACGGAGTCCTGAAAACAGAAATGACAGGACTAAAATATAATTATGTAAAGTTTTCATTGCCATTGAATGTCTGATCATCCACTCACGCATTACTATTGATGCTGTCATAAAACTGATTAGATAACAGTGGTGGCACCACCGTCTTTCTCATCAATAGTTATATGAGTGTCCAAATTTTAACAGTGACAATGTGTTGAATTTCATGCTTCTCAAGTATTTGAATTGTTAGACTTTTCTCGTGTTTGCCTTTGTCGACTTTCTATGACTGTAAAGAGGTGACAGACTGTGCAAGAGTTGACAGAAAACTCTAGCACTGTCTCTCAACTCTTGCACAGTCTCTCAACTCTTGTACAGCTGTCATATGTTATGTTCCACCTAAGTGATGATTTTAACAACTGAAACCTTATCAATGCTCATTTTAAGGCAAATGGAAAATATACCCCTTTGCACTGGAACTGTTGCATAACATTTTATGCACGCAGTTACAGCAATTTAACTGTTGTTACAGTACATGTTTATCTTTTCTTGCATTTCAATATTTCCTTCCATCTTCATGCTACATCTGTGTCGTTGTTGTTGCTATTGTTGATATTTGTTTTGTGTTTTTTAAAAGCTTATTTAGTTGCATTCAGCGGGGTGAAAAAATGTAGAACAATTGAACACTTTTCTCCACATCCTGATTTTGTTTCTCAAATGTGCGTGGAATCTGAACACACAAAGTACAGATGGATGAGACTGAAACAACCGGCAGACCTGACAGCCTTGAAAATACAGGAACACGACATGGCAAGAGAGGTATGTCAATCCATGGGTGGTAATCTTGCAGCCCCAAAACGTGATCAGGAATGGGATGAGGCAATGTACATATTCTATAAATCAAATACTGAATTTCCTCACACACCAGTTGGGGTAGGGTGGAGTGACAAGTCTAAGCCCAACATGTACAGAAACATCCCTATAGCTGATGATGGCACTGTACTGTATCAGTCAGTCAGACTTTTTCAGAGAACGCGTTATTTTGAAAAACACATGATACATATTGATTTTCATTTAGACCAAAGATATAGAAATATTAAATGTGGAAAAAATATATTGTGCGAAATGAAAAAACCAAATAATAACTTTAGACTAACAGAACTGGCATCTATTATTTTCAAGAACTTATCTATCTCACACTTTTCTAGAGAACATTTTGTCAAGTGTCAAAGAGGTCATCTGACACATACATTCCTTTCTTGTGGTCCACACAATGTGTGTGAGGGGGGACACCTTACTTCCTGCTTTTTCAAAGGACTAGGATCCTCAAGCAGCCATCACAAAGTCGTAAAGGAGCCTGCAGTACAAGTTGATGTGTTTACTTGTAACCAGCCACAAACACAGTGCTCGTATTCCTTTGTGTGTGATTTTAGACCTGACTGCCAAGATAACTCTGATGAATATTTTTGTGTACACCCTCCTTGTGATGAGTTTACCTGCCTGAATGGTCAGTGTGTGCCCTACAACAAGCGTTGTGATTTACTGTCTGATTGTTTGGATGACTCAGATGAAAAAGACTGTCAACAGCGCAGACGTCTAACATCAGTTTTCAATGCATATCTACCTGCACCTGTGCTGGTCAATTTTGATGGAATGCAAGAATTTATTTTGACCAAACTAAAACCTGGAGAACTCTGTCCTGACACCCATTACCGTTGTCCTGGTGATGTCAACAACTGTCTGCCTGTCTACACCCGTTGCAATGGGGTGTTTGACTGTGTTGGCCACGAGGATGAAGAGGCCTGTGAGGATGTGACATGTCCAGGATTCTTCCGATGTCGGTCCTCTGCTGTGTGTGTTCACAGTGACCATCTGTGTGATGGCTGGCCTCACTGTCCACTGCATGACGATGAACTGTTGTGTGACATGACATGTCCTGAAACGTGTCTGTGTCATGGCCACTCCTTTCTGTGTCCTCAGCCATTTTCTGCTCATCTCTTCTTTCAGCTCCGCTACCTGGATGGGACAGGTTCAGGAATGACGTTGGCTGATTTGGAAGAGAACACCTATCTGGTTGTTCTATCTCTGGCAAGATGCTCTTTGCTTCTGTTAGAAAATATCATGTTATCCAATTTGCACTTTTTGGATATCTCTGAAAACAAATTGGAACATGTGAATATGTCCTTGTTTTCTAGCTTTAAAAACCTACAGACTTTGTCCCTGGCTAGTAATCCTCTGAGTCTTCTCAGCTATGATCCAGGAGACATCCTGCATCAGACTGCTCTGAAAACCTTAAATCTTTCACGAATAAAAGTACCTACATTTGACAGTCAAGTTATTTCACAATTTTTGACAGTGAGAAATCTTGATTTGTCACACAGTTCTGTTCAGTCAATTAAACTGACTCGATTTCAGAACATGTTTTATTTAACTTCACTGTCATTAGAAGGTACTCCTGTGGAAACATTTCCATCTGATGTATTCAGTGATCTTTCTCGTCTTAGTGTTCTTTGGGCTGAAAATTATAAACTGTGCTGTAAGCATGTCCTTCCAAGCCATTTTTATACAGCATTTTGTTATTCACCTTCTGATGAAATTTCCTCTTGTGAAGACTTACTACAGACATCCACATACCGTGTATTCCTCTGGCTGATCAGCTGTTTGTCTTTGACAGGCAATGTGTGCAGTTTAGTGATACGGCAGTGTGCTCACAAGACTTCAGTCAGTACCTACGGCTTGTTTGTTGGTAGTCTCTGTGTATCTGACTTGTTGATGGGTATCTACCTCTCCATCATTGGCGTGGCTGATGAAGTCTACCGTGGGAGATATGTATTTTACGATGATGTGTGGAAAAACAATGTGTATTGTAAAGTAGCTGGATTATTGTCCCTCTTGTCCAGTGAAGTGTCAGCCATGATCATCTGGCTCATTTCACTGGATCGTTTTCTGGTGATTCATTTCCCATTTAGCACTGTTCACTTTGAGAGGAAATCAGCAATAACTGCTTGTGCTGTGGCCTGGTCAGTGGGTTTATGTCTGGCATCATTGCCACTTCTTCCATTCACATCCCACTGGGAGTTTTACAGTCAAACAGGAATCTGCATTCCACTGCCAGTTACAAGAATGAAATTCAAGGGGCACCTTTATTCCTTTGCCGTAATGATTGTGTTCAACTTTGTCCTCTTCCTGGTGATCTCAGCTTGTCAAGCCTTCATCTACTGGTCCATA
The DNA here is from genome assembly GCA_028751875.1 of Rapana venosa. Classification (NCBI taxonomy): domain Eukaryota; kingdom Metazoa; phylum Mollusca; class Gastropoda; order Neogastropoda; family Muricidae; genus Rapana; species Rapana venosa. The sequence continues at coordinate 19,624,393 of CM054163.1, read as the reverse complement.
AAAAAGAACACACTGGCATCTGACACTACCAAACAGTCACAAGGCATGACCATAGCTCGCAGACTGATCACTGTGGCTGTCACAGACTTCCTGTGCTGGTTTCCCATTGGGGTGTGTGGACTGTTGGCCATGGCAGGTATTCCTATTCCTGGTGAAGTCAGCGTGGCCTTTGCTATCTTCCTGCTGCCCCTAAACTCTGCTCTAAACCCCTTTGTGTACACCTTCAATGCTCTGGCTGAAAAAAGGAGGAAACTGAATGAAATGAAACTCTTGAAGTGGTTAGAAGCAAATGCTGAAAATGTTTAACCCCATCAAGAGCAAGAAGAAGAAGAACAACAAACAAAATGAGCAAGTCTTCCCATTGTTTTCTATGTCTGCCCTTTTGTCTCCCTCCTTGTACTGTTTTGTATAGGCCAGTCCTTGCCAGTCAAGGTGTTCATGTGATGCCCCCCGTACCACTTCAGTTTGCATCTTTTCACTGAAGTCGTGAGGTCTTCATGTAGCTTAATGGCATTTTCAATTCTGATTTTTACTTTCTCATTGGCTATGTAATTTTTTTATGAGAACCCAAAAAGTTTCTTAAAGCATTTCTTCTCCTGTACCCATATTTTTCTTTCAATGTCTGGTGTTGTTGTCCATGTTTTACATACATATTAAAATACCGACATAACTACGCACCAGTCGGATTTCACCATCATGAGGATGTTGGGGGCCATTCAAAGTAAATAGTTTCCCCACCTTCTGGAAACTTTTTGCCAGGAATTTCCTCTTTTCTATCCTCTTTGACTCTGCCTTGTTTCTGATCTTCCTGTACTCTCCTTCATCTCTATTGTCTGCATTCTTTGTCCATTCTCCTTCCTTTTTTCCAGAAACTCTGAGAAGACTTAATTTTCTAATTACATCTTCATCGTCGTCTCTGTCATATCTCCACTCTCACCCACTCTTGTCCTTTGGCCTGTCCTTCTCTGTCAATGGGATTTTGTTTAATCATCAGCTCCTCATCAAACCCTATTTGTATCAGTCTCGGTTACTCAGCTGTCCAGTAGTTGCCACAAGCAACCCATTATCCTAACTACATTTTTATGTCAAATCTTTTAGTTGGAGGACAGTGAATATGCACTCAAATAGTTTTGTATGCAGTTTTGTACATTGATTGTTGCCTGTCAGAACTGGCTACCATGATTAAAGGTAGTTTCTATAAAAAGCGCGTTTGAAAGTTTAACATCGCTGTCAGCTTTGTACCTTTCCTGCTGTATTCTTCAGACAGGGAAAATTATTTTGTCAAATATATCCACCTCTCATATCTGAAACAGTGACGACAACATGTTTTTTTTTCTTTTGGATAAATCCTTACATATTCAACCAGAGTAAGAGCTGGTCAGTTCTGGTGGTCACAGAAAGAGCAGTAGCTGAGCAGTCTGCTATAAGCATGTCAGGAAAGCTGTTTCAATGCAAAAAAATAAACCAAAATAACAGAGGACCAGTGACACAAACACTGACATGTGAAGAGGGACAATTACAACCAAATAAACCTGTGAAAAAGTTTAAAGTTTCGAACTCGTTTTCTTTTATATCAGAGGTAATCGAGCAGCAAAATTCTACCTCATGTTCCAATGTACCTCCAGGTCTCCCGCCATCACCGATCTGAAACCTAACAGCCATACAGTATTGCCCAGTCCCTCTGGCAAGAGGAATGGAACGCTCAGACGGACAATACACTTTTCTAGATTTGCCCTACCCTGAAAGAAGTTCTTCCTTTGTGTGTCAAAAACCAAAAGGGAAGCAACAGTCCTCACCAAGTTACACACAGGTTATTCTTATATCATCCACGTTTGTTTGCTTAAAGGAGAGGGAACCCCCTGGTGTGTGACTTGCGATGTGCGGGTAACCATCACGCATCTGTTGCTGGAGCGTTGAGGTGTCCAGGATATTAGGCACAAGCATTTGATTGCAGACTCTCTGAAGACCCTTTTACATGAACATTTTTTTTTCAGAGGGTAGCAGATTAAGCATTACATGCTTTTTTACATCCAGCCCTCAAAATAATATAGAAGTAAATAAGAAGGGAAAATACGCATGATGTTCCACCAGACACCATTTTCAACTTCCTGAGAGAATCAGGCATTTTTCGTCTGGTATGAGTAAAAGTATTACAATTGGTCACTAGGAACAAGGTTGTTTTTAAGGAATCTGGTTTTGGTTTTATCTCATTTTATGTGTGATTGATGGGGGTTTTCCCACAACGCGGTGCCCATATTGGGTTGACCCTTATGGCTGGCCAGGGTGTTGATACAAGGAATGACAGTAGAGTTGGTTTTATACCTTATTTTAATCTGTATATAATTGCACTGGTTTAATCTGAGATTTCAAATTTCATCTGGTCTTCTTCTTTTAGCTGTTAGAAGCTATCACCACACACACACACACACACACACCACACACACACACACACACACACACGCACGCACGCACGCACGCACGCACGCACGCACGCACGCACGCACGCACGCAAGCACACACACAACACATAAGCACACACACACTCCCACTGTGCGCACACCTTCGGATGAGACTATAAACCGAGGCCCCGTGTTCGAACGCATGCAAAGCATCTTGCGCACATGTTAAATCCTGTTCCGCTTTTCGGAAGGGTAGGCCATTGTGTGCCGGTGGGAACAGATGACAAAATTTACATAACCGCATACACACGGGGACTGGATGGAAAAAACAACATGAGTACTTATTCCATTATCCTCGATATAAAAGAATAAATAAATTAATTAATTAATTAAATAAACACACACACTCTCTCTCTTTCTCTCTCACACACACACACACACACACACACACACACAACACACACACACACACACACACACACACACACACACACGTTCGCACGAAAACACACATACATATACTCCCATGCACATGCACACACACATTACACACACTCCCACTACACACACCTCATGGACACACGCACACACACATGGACACACACATTTATATACACACACGCACACACGCAAACAGCTTCTTCCTCTACACACACGCGCACGTCCACACACACACACACACTCACACACACACACGCGCAAACAGTTGCTCACACCACCACCACCACCACCACTACCACCACCACTACTTCTACTACTACTACTACTACTACTACTACTACTACTACTACTACTACTACTACAAGCTATTATTGCTCATTCCCAGTGTTAAATCTCTAGAAATCAGAGCTATTCTAGCCTCTGATACAGGAACATCATTGTTTACAATGGTCTGCCAGCATCGTCTATCCACTCCCTTCAACATATACAAAACTCCGCAGTTCGACTAGTTCTCAGAAAGAAAAAATCTGAGCACATTACCCCTCTCTTGCGATCTCTCCACTGGCTGCCTGTGCCACAGAGAGTAAATTATAAGATCAGTACCCTCTGTTACAAATGTCTCCACAAAACTGCACCCTCCTACCTCTGTGAATGTCTTAACCTGTACATTCCTTCAGGTTCCCTCCGCTCTGCTGCAGATACCTTGTGCCTACGAATACCTAGATTCACCCAATCCACTGTTGGCCACCGCTCTTTCTCTATTTCGGCTCCATCGACCTGGAATGAGCTCCCTCTCTCTCTTCGCCAGATACCTAGTTATGACACTTTTAAATCCAGCATCAAGACATATTTCTTTCAAACCTAAGATTTCTCCCCTCCTGTTTCATATCAGAACTATCCCACCTTCACTAACCCATGTCCTATCACCCTGCTAAAGTGTACGACCTGTGTGAGTGTGTGTGTGCTTTTTGAAAAACATTTGACTATTGAAATTTTATTTCATAGATTTTGTCTGCAGCGCACCATGTTTGTAATATCTATTTGTTTAAACTATTGATTATTTATCATTGATTGCATGACTGTGTAAGATTAGGTTGAATGCATGCGCTTTTATTTGTCTTTGCAAGATACAGCCCTATATAAGTTCCATTTATTATTATTATTATTATTATTTACAGCTACAACAGTGCATCACAACACCAGCGGGACTGAGTTCACTGAGCAGAGAAACGATGGCAAACACCAACACAGATTTCTTCAGAACTACACAACTCTCGGTGCCAACTCTGTCTCCACTGTCAGCAGCACAGCTGTCACAAGCCTTGACAGCACAAACACCAGACACGAGATCACCCTCACACACAACGAACAGTCCAGCACTGTGGATCATTACGGACACCACCTGACCCTCGATTTTAACATGATCTGTCCTGGTATGGAACGTTTAGTAAAACAGTCCAATATGAAAGTCACATATCGCGGTAATTTGACTGACTGCAAAAATATATCACTCTTCTTTCCGTCAAATCCAGGATTGCTATACGGCAGATGTGAAAACTCCCAAACATTTTGTCATGTTCATAAAACAGTGTTCCCATCTGAATATACTATTAGAGCTGAGGTACGTTTCCATACAGTTGTTTCACCTGTGTGTCCTTATCACTACTGGGCTATACATTTCTATGACAGTCTTCCTGAAGTCCTGATGCCCAGCCCATCATCTGCTGACTATATTCTTAACTGTGTGGATGAGTCTTATTTTGTTCCGCACAGATTCAGTTGGAGTAAAAATCATGCATATCTTTCATTCTACAACAACCCCAAAGCTAACATTGAATTAAGAAAGGATACGTACGCTTATAGCGGCGTGTTGGTTGCATATCATTCGAAGGCTGCTGGGCATGCTTATCTATTTTCACTAGATGGTGTTAATTTGAACAGAATGCATCACTGGCTTAATATATCAGTGTCTGCTGGACATGGAATATTTGTTAAATTAACATTTCCCTTCAAGCAAACTAAATGCCAGGCTTACATCAAAGCATTTCAGGGGAAATATGAGAGAAACCCAGCTATGGTAATAAGTTTGTGTCATTTAAAAGGTAGTTTGATAAATAAGTTTTTTAATTCATCATTTTTACGCATAGAGTTTAGCATTTCTCAAGGATATATGGATGACAGGGTTCGAAACTTGTTGTTTTTTGCAGAGGCTTCATACTCTTCTTCAAAAGCAGACACTAAAGTAGTCCTTAACTGCAGTTTAATTCATGACAGTTTGATTCATTACAGAATGTATTCATGGTCTACATAGTGAAGACGGAAAAAATGAAACAAAATACTGCCCTCTATATTCAGGCAGGTTTAGGGTGTGGATTCCATCTGCCAATAAATGTGTATTCTTAATGAGAATAAGAAGCGAACTGCACTACCATGACATTCAAGAGCAGTGCAAAATTCATGGCGGACGTCTTGCAGCACTGAAGACTAAGGCAGATTATCTTGCGGTTGCAGAACCGCTCATCACCAGCTCTGTTTCTAAAAATACTTTGAGAATTGGCATCCATTCTGGAATGTCGTGTCGTGTTTATGTTATGGGCAGCTGTTCATGTGGTTGATGACACAGTAGTTTATGGCTCACTTCCACTTCCCTTGGAACCCCTAATCATCTTTATAAAGAACGTTCAAAGAGTGGAGTGATTGATCTGCACCCACTGACGATGTACGTGGTTAGAAAGGCTTATTTTGTTGATGAATTTCTGTGTGAATACGACTTGAGCATTATAGCTGGTTTCAAAGCTGTTACGTTGTCTTTAACCCTAAATGAATCATCAGGACAAAAGCCATCAGCACTGTTACATCCTTGTCCAGGTGGTCATTTCACACTCCAGGCTTTGGTGTCTGATATGGGAAGTAACTGTGGACAAACTATACACACAGCCAAATCCACAGTTTGCCAGTCTTGTCAACATGATGTTATACCTACAGTGACTATGTTTGCATGTGGTGATGATTTTACAACTCTGCCACACATTCTTGTTTGTAATTTCATACAGGACTGTCCAGATAACAGTGATGAGTCATTTTGTGAACATCCTCGATGTGAGGATTTTGAATGTGACAATGGTCAGTGTGTGTCATCTGATAAACGTTGCAATGGATTTTCGGACTGTCTGGATGACTCTGACGAGTTGTTTCATAAAATTATAAATGAAGAAAACGCGTATAAAGAAATTATTTTCTGTTCAGCTAGAGAAGTACACTTCATTTCCCTAAAAGCACAGCAAATACATCTTATTAACTTAGATGGCAAAGGTTTATTCACTCAGGAAAGATTACAAATAAACGAGTCCTGTCCTGACAGTCATTACCTGTGCCCAACTAAGCAGCTCACCTGTCTACCTGCCTACACTCGCTGTAATGGATATTATGACTGCATCAACAGGGAGGATGAACAAGGCTGTGAGAGTGCAGAGTGTCCAGGATTTTTCCGCTGTCGTGCTTCTCTAGTGTGTGTGCACATAGATCATGTGTGTGATGGCTGGGGGCAGTGTCCACAACGTGACGATGAATGGCTGTGTAACATGACCTGTCCTGTGGGCTGTCTGTGTCAGGGGCTCTCTTTTGTCTGTCCTCAGCCTTTCTCTCCTCACCTTTTCCCCCAGCTTCGCTACCTGGATGCTCAGGGTTCAGGGATGACGCTGTCTGATCTGAGGAACAACACTTACCTTGTTCGGCTGTCTCTCTCACACTGCTCTCTTGTTTCTGTGCCTGTCATGTCCTTTCCCAACATGAAGTTCATGGATTTGAGTGGCAACAATCTTACGAATATTACTATAAACATGTTTCTCACATTATCCAATCTTTATGTTCTCTCACTAGCCAACAATCCCCTGACCACACTTGTAAAACAGCCTTCAAATCTGACCCAACATTCCTTACAGAAAATTGATTTATCTGGAACATTTCTTCCTGTGTTTGACAGTTGCAGTTTACAGAACTTTACACATATTGAATCTCTCAACATTTCTTATTCATATATACAAGTTATAGGAGCAAAGGGTTTTCAATGCCTGCCTCAACTGAAAGAGTTAGACCTTCGGAAAAACAAAGTGATACATTTTTCACCAGATATATTCTCAGGACTCAAATATCTGTCCACCATAATTTCTTCAAACTTTAGGATATGTTGTGAGCGATTTGTGGCCACGTTGCCCCGAAAGATATTCTGTAATGCACCACAGCCTGTGCTTTCTTCTTGCCATCGTCTTTTGTCACCGGAACTGTACACGTATATGTTTTGGCTGTTTGGCCTTTTTGCAATACTTGGAATAACTTCCATTTTTGTCAGTCAGAGGGTCAGTAAACCATCATCTCCAGGACACATTTTCCTGTGCGTGCTAAATGTGCAGTGCACTTACACATGCATGGGAATCAGCACCATCATCATTGCTGTAGCTGATGAGCAGCTGAGAGGTGACTATCTTCTGTATGAACAGGCCTGGACTAACAGCCTGGCTTGCAAGATAGCTGGCTTTCTTTCTCTTTTCTCTGGAGAGATGTCTCTTCTCATCATCTGGTTCATGACATTGGATCATGGCACTGTGTTTTGTTTTCCCAATAGCAGTCTGCAGTTTTCTACAAAGTCAATGTTAGTATCTTTAGGAGTGGCTTGGTTACTGGGATTGTTTTTATCATCGGTACCTTTACTTCCTGAGCTCTCACAGAGCAGAGACTACAGCCTGAATGGTGTGTGCCATCTGGTTTTCTTTGACGAGCAGTATTCTAAAGGCGACACTGCCCTGAAGCATTTCTTTCTGACATTCAACACAGTGCTGTGTCTGATGGTCAGTGTTGGCCAGCTGTTCATTTACAGGTCAAAGCCGAAATACAGAATCATGGCAGACACAGAGACAAAGGCAGCACTGTCTTCACAGCATGGTAACAACATCAGTGTCACAACAGCTGTGTGTTGGTTCTCCATCACCACCACCAGTCTGATGGTCCTGCATGGTGCCAGTGTTTCAGACACACTCATAGTCATCCTGGCTGTTCTCATCACACCTCTCAGCTCTGCACTGTACCCACTGCTGTACTGCTGGAGTCGTGTGAAGGACAAACAACAACAACACAAGGAGCAACGTGTTCTCCAGGCAATGAAAGCTCGGATTTCATTGAATAAACGTTAAAGGTAGATCCAAATAAACTATCGCATTTATAGATGTAATGAAACATACCATCTCTCTCTCTCTCTCTCTCTCTCTCTCTCTCCTCTCTCTCTCTCTCTCTCTCTCGCACTCTTTAGTATCGTGAGTAGTTTATTGCAAAAATGATTACGTGATTAAGTTTATTATTAGCTTTGTTGTTGTGTGTATAAGGTAAAAATTTTAATATGTTTGTTTTTCCTTTATTTTCACTGGGACCTGGAGAAAAGAAGCCTCTGGCTTATCCAAATAGGGTCAATAAAAATTCAAGCTCGAGCTTGAGTTTTCTGTCTCTTTATGTTTGTCTGTCTCTGTCTGTCTATCTATCTATATATCTATCTACCTACCTACCTACTACTTTATCTATCTATCTATCTATCTATCTACTATTATCTATTTACTATCTATCTATCATTTTTTTTAAATATGATATCGTTCTACATGTAATGACTATGTCGTTACTACATGAAAGATTTACTTTGTTTTAAATGTCCATAATCATGGACCTTGAGAATAAAAAAATAATAAAAAATTTGGATTTAAAATTAGTTGAATCTTGTAAAGCAAAAAAATCGAACGTTTAAGGCCCCCGAATAAGCGGGGGGAAAAAAAAATAAAAACCCTTGCAAGGAAAATCATTCAGAACTGCTACACTTTTTTTTTCCTTCTAGGGGCCCAAGCGAATGTCAGTGGGGAAAGAGGTGATCATAAAAGCTGGGCCACTGTGAACCCTTTGGCTTTTTGTAATGTGGATCGGGGGCTAGAGGAAACGCCCCTTCTAAAGCAAAAGCCCGGGGGTCGGAAGTGTGCGGTGGTTAAAAATCGCTTTTGGGTCCGAAATTTTTTCCCTCCTTTAGACCATGAGGGGTGGTCTAGGCACATCTTTGGTGAGCGATAAACCGAGGTCCCGTGTGTTACACAAAATTATCAGCGCAGTAAAAAACCCCAGGGCAAAAAAGAGTTGCCCGGGCAAAATTCTTAGAAAAAACCCATTTGATAGGGAAACAAATACATTTTTGCAGCCCCCCAAAAAAAAGGGTGGCCTGTCCTTGGCGACGCCCCTTCCCCGGAAGAGCACCCAAATTTTTAGCAGAAAAAATCTCGTGACTTAAAGGGGAATAAATAAATAAATAAAGTAAAAAAAGAGAGAAGTGAAGTTGGGTCACGTTACTCTTTGTAATCCAAACCACCCCACTGATTTTTTCCTCATTCTGAACTTTGTCCCCCCCCCCCCCCCCCCCCCCCTTCCCTTCTTGGGAGGAATCAGCCGAAAAGGATTGCCTGTGTGGTGATACGTATTCTTTATATTTAAAATTCATTTCACTTGTTTTTCCCTGATTTGTATCAAAAAAAAGGGATGTATTGGGGGGGGGGGCGTTTCTGCAATGCCACCATATGGGGCGGTTTGTTTTCATTGGGAAAATTTTCTTGAAGGGGATTCTCTTGAACGCAGTAGTGTCACAAAAACCCGGTTTTCCCCTCACTTCAGACGTCCAAAGTGGGGGTTGTGTGTGTGTGGTGTGTGTGTGTGGTGTGTGTGGGTGTTGTGTTTTGTGGAGAGGAGGAGAGAGAGAGAGAGAGAGAAGAGGAGAGTGTGTGGTGTTTTTGTGTTGTGTGTGTGTGTTGGTGTGGGGTGTGTGGTGTTGTGTGTGTGTATGTTGTGTTTATTTCATGTCTTACCTGCTTTTTATTTCGAATGCTCTTCAGCTAAAATTAAAGCTTTTGTTTTTTTTTTTTCCCCCAACTTACTTCCTTGGGCACCCTTTTTTTTTTCTTTTTTTTGGCTGCCTCATCTTTGTGACGTTTTGTTCCTCAGTCCGAACCGGCTCATTTTAAATCTCTCCATGCCAGCCTAACCCAGACTCATCACGCCCCAATCCTCGGGGTACGAAACCCCAGAGATCCCATCAAATCGGGGCCCCCATAAACCCACCGGAAAAAAAGGGCCCGGGACTACGTGGGCACTTTGGGGGCATTCAGTGGTGCCCGTTCTGAGCTAAATACGCAGGGCACCTCCTACTAAAACTTCCCCACTGAACCGTCAGTTGAGAGTCAATGAGTAAGACGGGCCACCGGGATGGTGACCCCACACTTCCCACAAGACCTTTTCCGGAACCTCCAAATCCAAGGGTTTGGCACAGACTCCGACAGAAAAAGAATGTATGGGGGAAATAAACTGAGGGCCCCAAAGAGAAACCAGAACAAACCCCCACCGAATCAGAGACAATGTTTCATTTTTTTCTGATGATGGAGAGGAGGGGGTGTTTAATGAAGCTGCCCCTTTTATCCTGATATAAACATAAACCCCGGTAACCAGGCCCGGGAATAAAAAACTCATGTTGGTGAGGAATTTTAAAATGCTCCCGTAAAGTGGATAAAGCTCACTGTTGGTCCAAGTTTTCCCCCAAAGACCCATAGCCACCAATTGGATGGGGCTGACCCGGTCGGCAAACCCCCGTGCCTCTTATGGGACTCGAACCTGCTACCTGAAAGTCCATAACTCCAGGTCAAATTCGTAGTATTCATCACTTTAGATTTAAATGTCAGGAATACATTGCAAATATGGAAGGACATTTGCATGGGCTTCATCAACGCAAATGGAGAACTATTGTAAGACCTATAATTTATTTTGTCTCCATATTTATGTTTCTTGTTCTTGTTCTCGTTCTTCTTCGTCGCAATTCTTCTTCTTCTTCTTCTTTTTCTTCTTTTTTTTCTTTTTCTTCTTCTTCTTCTTTTTCTTCTTCTTTTCTTTTTCTTCTTCTTCTTCTTTTTCTTTTCTTCTTGGGCTTCTTCTTAGCACTTCTTTTCTCAATAATTCTTCTTCTGCTTCTCATTATTTTTCTTCCCCAAATTTTTGTTCTTCTTTTTTTTTTGCAATTCTTCTTCTTTTTTGCAATTCTTTTTGCAGCAAATTTTCTTCACATTCGCAAAATTTTTCTTCCATTTGCAATCCCCTCCTTCTTTTTCCTTTCTTGGGCTCGTGGTAAATATCAGGGGACAGTCGAAATGAACTGCTCCAACGGTTCCATCGTGTCTTTCCTATCCATGGCCCGGTCGATCAAAGGGTTTGGGGAGGGGGGGGGGGGGGGGGGGGGGGTCCTGTTCTTAAAGTTTTCCCACCCCAATTTTTTTTTTAAACATTGACTGATTAATTTTTCTCCTTGCATCTCGATTTGTTTTCCCCGGTCACAAAACTTTAAGCAAAAAGCAAACAACTCAAATTCATTTTTTGGTGTTTATAGCCCCCCCCAACCACAGGCCTATCTCCCCTCGTCAACATTATTATCACAACTCCAGGAACAGTCACCTCCCTTCAAGCTTATCACCATTCAATTCTTTCAAAAATAAACACCCCAGTTTTGAGAAAAAAAATCTTAAATGATAAAATATCGCAAACTTTTTTTCCTTAAAGGCTAAAATAAACCCCAGCTCTTATGAGGACTCAACCAGTCTGCATAAAACTTAGTTCTGGCGACAAAAAAGGGTTTAAAATTGGTCAATGAAATTGCAAAATCACAAATACACTGCAGATGGGCATCTGGTGGGACCTAGTTTCAATGTATCCCCTTGGGAGAGCAAGACATACATGCTACAGCTTTTAATGAAAACCGACAATAGATAAAAAAATTTGCTTTTAAAGAAGGCAAGGGGAAATTTACCGAGAAGGGGGACAAACTAAAAAGAACCAAAAGGTAAAAAAAGGGAGAAAAGAGGAATTTTTTGCACAATTTTCCAGTGGAGATAACAAT
>CM054163.1:19571968-19612100 GCA_028751875.1 Rapana venosa | reverse complement strand
CTGCATGGCAGGAATCATTTTCCAGTCATCTCAGCACAGAATATGGTGGTGGCGGAATCCCGTATGGAATGGTTTGATGTCAGGAGGGCAAACTGGGATCTTTTCAGGTCGATTATTCTTAGCAGAATGAATGAAGGGGAAATCTTGTCTGTAGAAGATCCAACAGAGACAACGACAGCGTCTATTCTACAATTTGTGAAAGAAATCTGTTCCTAGGACAAGTGGTTGGCCAGGGACACCCAGGTTGCCTTGGTTTGAAAAGGAATGACGGGCTATCTGATGGCAGAGGAAGAAAGCACAGCACCTGGTTTGACAGAAACCATCTCCTGTGGCAGTGTTGGCCCCCCAAAACCTGCAGGCTTCATTGCGCCATGTTTTTAAGACCAGCAGGCATGAAGTGTGGAAGTGTTTCTGCTCCACGCTCATCAGTAGAACATCCAGAAGGAGGTGTGGAAATTGATTGCCAAGATAAAGGGGAAAAGATCCTCTGCTTCTGTTAGTCACCTGTGGTTGGAGGACATTGTGGTTAAGGATAAGGAGGCTGTGGCTAATCTGCTGGCCACCGCTCTGAAGGAGAACTCCTCTTCCATTTCCAGAATGCAAGCATTCCTGAAGACAAAATTGTTAAAAGAAAAGGCTCCATTGAATTTTGTTTCCCAGAATGATGAGTATTACAACCTTCCATTTTCCTTATCTGAGCTGAAAAGTGCCCTGCAGTCATGTGGTGAGACCTCAGCAGCTCATGACGGAATTCATTACAGTCTTTTGAAACACTTCCCAGACAGTTGCCTGCAAACCTGCCTGAAAGTTTATAATCATATTTGGATGACTGGGTTTTTTTCTCCTCTGTCATGGCAGATGGCTTGTTAACTGTGTCATCCCAATCCCCAAACCCGGTAAGGACCTCAAAGACCCCAGCATCTATAGACCCATAGCACTGACCAGCTGTGTCTACAAGTTGCTGGAAAAGATGGTCTCCCACCATCTGATGTTGCATCTGAAAACGAAGGGCCTTCTGGCCAAGGAACAATGCGGCTTCCACAAGAATTGTTGCACTGTTGACCATCTGGTCCACATGTAGACGACTGTCTGTAATGCCTTTATTAACAAGCAGCTTGTTGTCACCGTCTTTTAAACATTTTTTATTTTGAAAGGCTTCCAACAGAGCTTGGCGGTATGGCATCTTGTTGGACCTGCGAGATTTGGGGCTTCGTGGTCGACTTCCATTGTTCTTGGACAATTTTCTGGCAAAGAGGCAGTTTCAGGTGCAGGCTGGGTCTATGCTCTCCAACATCTTTGAGCAAGAGATAGGGGTCATACAGTGGAGTATCTTGTTTCCTGCTAGCTTCAGCATAAAGATAAACAACATTGTCGTTGGTCCACCAGGGTGTGGAATACTCTCTTTTTGTGGATGATTTTGCTCTCTACTCCACAGGTAGTACTTTCGTGGGAGTTCAGAAAAAGGTACAAGTGTGGAACCTTTGTGTTAACAAGCTGCAGGAATGAGCGGAGGATAGGGAATGCAAGTTTTCTGCCACAAAGACGAAATGCATCCACTTCACTAACAAGTTCAGAAAACACTTTCCTGACCCAGTCATTTGCCTGGGAAAACCCACCATTCGGGGGATGACTGAGGCCAAATTCTTAGGGGTTATTTACAATTTTTTTTTTTATCAGAGACTGAATTTCACAAGTCACATCCAACACCTCAGAATGCCCTGTCAGACAGCCACCCATACTGACTGGAAGCAGACTGAAAGATACTGCTGCCTATCTACAGGGTGCTCGTATGCTCCAAACTGGACTATGGCTGTCAGGTTTATGGACTGGTGAGGCCTTAGTACCTGACATTTCTTGACCCCATCACCAGCAGGGGTTCAGAGTTTGTTTGGGAGCATTCTGAACAACACCTGTATATAGTTTGTATGTGGAAGCGGGAGAAACCTCTTTGATGAAATGCCGTCTGAAGATGACTCTGAACTACTACAGGAAACTGTATTTGGAGTACAACAACCCTGCCTACAATTGTGTTCTCAACCCCAGGTTTGAGGCCAAGTTTGAGAACTCTTCCTCTGCCACCCCTCCTTTGGGGTTTCGGATCCTTCCCGATCTCTAAGAGGGGTGGTGGTGATGGTTTATTGATTTGGGTGTGATATGTGACCTCCTAAAGTTCCCGAGATGCCAATGTGGACGATGAAAAACCCAGCGGTCCGCTTTGATCTGGCTGCTCTTAAGAAGGTCGTGACGAGCTTGACATTTTACAAGGTCTTTTTCTAAGAGTTGTTTCCGTCTTACTCGTTCTATACAGGTGTTTTCGCAGACGGCTCCAAGTCTGAGGAAGGGTGACCTGTGCCGCCTACTGTCTCACCATCAAGAGATCTGCACTTTCCACGCACTTGCCTTTGGACAGCTCGGTGTATACGGCCAAACTTAGTGCTCTTCTTTTGTCCCTCAAACTGATTCAGCTTTCTGGAGGGAAAAGCTTCTTGGTATGTGCAGATTCGCTGTCAGCTCTGAAGGCTACGGCTTGTAGGAACATAAATCATCCTAAGCTTCCGGAGTTCTATGAATTGTATACTTCCTTGAGAAGGGACGGATGTGATATTTATTGTTTTGGTATGGATCCCGGGGCACGTGGGCATTCAAGGCAACGAAAAGGTTGATCGACTCGCCAGGGTTGCCACAGAGAAGTACATTTCAAGGTCTACCCTGCCATACACCGATCTGAAACCTAACAGCCAACAGTATGCCCAGTCCCTCTGGCAAGAGGAATGGAACGCTCAGACGGACAATACACTTTTCTAGATTTGCCCTACCCTGAAAGAAGTTCTTCCTTTGTGTGTCAAAAACCAAAAGGGAAGCAACAGGCCTCACCAAGTTACACACAGGTTATTCTTATATCATCCACGTTTGTTTGCTTAAAGGAGAGGGAACCCCCTGGTGTGTGACTTGCGATGTGCGGGTAACCATCACGCATCTGTTGCTGGAGCGTTGAGGTGTCCAGGATATTAGGCACAAGCATTTGATTGCAGACTCTCTGAAGACCCTTTTATATGAACATTTTTTTTTCAGAGGGTAGCAGATTAAGCATTACATGCTTTTTTACATCCAGCCCTCAAAATAATATAGAAGTAAATAAGAAGGGAAAATACGCATGATGTTCCACCAGACACCATTTTCAACTTCCTGAGAGAATCAGGCATTTTTCGTCTGGTATGAGTAAAAGTATTACAATTGGTCACTAGGAACAAGGTTGTTTTTAAGGAATCTGGTTTTGGTTTTATCTCATTTTATGTGTGATTGATGGGGGTTTTCCCACAACGCGGTGCCCATATTGGGTTGACCCTTATGGCTGGCCAGGGTGTTGATACAAGGAATGACAGTAGAGTTGGTTTTATACCTTATTTTAATCTGTATATAATTGCACTGGTTTAATTAAATACAATAAAGCGAGACTTACCTCGTAAGTTGAAGCTGTTTGTAAATTCTTGCGAATTTATTGTAGACCGGAACGGAGTGCACATGAGAAACCGCGCGCAGCCTACCGCCAGTTTTTAGAGCCTCGAGAGAACACTGTGTCACACTATATATAACAGGATCATCATATAATTAATAAACATTGTTATCATTCCTTTTCATTTACTTTGGGTGGGATGTCTTACTATTTGCACGGTGTGCAAGAACACTGATGGCAATTCTCATTTTTTCTAGTGGTAGTAGTTTCGTTTGCATGGTATGCATTTCATTTACTTGCATGGTATGCATGCAGACCATTGCACGGTGGGCAATGTGCACTCCGTTCCGGTCTACAATAAATTCGCAAGAATTTACAAACAGCTTCAACTTACGAGGTAAGTCTCGCTTTATTGTATTTAATTCTTGCTCATTTCCTGTATACCTCCACTACAGGCACATGAGATTTGAGAGCCACAGTGTTCTCGAGACAAACACATCCATCAAATGAAAAAGAAACAGTCCTACCTTATTACTGTGTTAGGAAAACGCTCCATGATGGTACTGGCCCATGGTCAGTGTTGGTCCCATTCTTATTTTAAAATTTTTGCAAAATGTGGGATACATATACGTCCGATCCAGCTGACATTTCATTATGAGGTGTATTGGAGCTGTATGGAGAGTCTGCAAGTGTTGCTGATGAAAGTTCTGGCCTGACCTCGGTACTGTGGGCCTGTGAAGCGTGTAATGTCTATGATGCCACTCTCCAGCGTCTGATTGTAAGCCACGGTGAGAATGGTTTCGCTACTAGCTCCTCTGTGCGGGTGCTTGGAGGGAGTGATAAACAAATGTCCAGTGGTATATCTGAGCCCATACATTTCTTTTATTCGTTTTATGGTATTCTTTGCCAATGTGTGAATACTACAAGAGCCTCCTTATCCACAAAAAGCCCATGAGTTCAAATCGGTGATTGATGGGACTCATCTTCTTGATTGTTTTAATAAAACTGTATTTAAATAAAATACTCATAGTGGCTCGTTTAAGTTGCATATTTTCTGATGTCATAGTGCAGCAATTGTTTGACACCTCTGACCCGTCAGCTGTGCATTTATTCATCCAAGTTTCTTGTCAGTTCTGTATTGACGTTTAGTTTATCCACTGGAACCCACGTTATCTAGCATTTTAAGCACAATATTTACATTCCCATGTTTGGTGTTAATTTTGGTAGTGGTGGTTTTCTTTCAAAAAAACACCCTTCATAAATCTTTTACAAGGTCATGTTGACGAAACGTAGCCACCCTTCAATAGTGACAGAGAATACTACTTTCGCGCAGAACGAGCGGTGCCCCAGCGCTATATGGAATATCCCTCTTTCAACAGACGATGCCAGAAAAATTTTTTACAGCTGTGGCTAGAGGCGGTGAAACTGAATCCACTAGTTGCTCACACGCGTACCTCTCCCACTTTCGTTTGTTACATCTTTTACATCTGTTTGTTGAGGTCGCCATGAGGACATGAGGGAATACTGGTAGTGTCCTCAGAAAAACCCTTGTGTTCTGAATCTACCTGGACAATTTCGCAGTCTATCAGTAGTCAAGCTTTTCTTTAGGGGGTGTTTCCATATCCTTTTGTCGTGGTATGTGTCAGTAGAGTGTTCCTGGCCTGACAAGAGGACTGGCCTGGCTGTGAGGATTGTTCATTAGTTAGATGGCCAAGGCTGGTTTTTCCTGTGGCTGGTTGGTTTACTATAACCCCTCGGGCACTTTGCTTTCTTTGAACTTTGCCAGGAAACTGGATTTAGAATGCTGAAATAATGGGGGGAAAACATAGACTGTTTCATTAACCCCAATTACATGGTAAATGTCGTCAATGCACATGCTACTGGGTCAGGCAAAGAAGACACCATATCTGGGAAAAACTGAAAATTTAAATCATAGAAGCAAACAATGTCCATGTCTGGGTTTGTAATCTTAGATATATTCTGTGCCTCTGAGTAGAGAGCAGTGAATCAGAGTTTCCATTCTTGTGTGTCTTGTGGCAATGTCTTGAGACAGCCTGTCAGCTTAATTATTACTAAACTAACAGGGTTGGTGGGCTGCACGCTGTTGCCTTATCGTTGCCCTGCTTTCACACAATGCCTGATTTGCTGAGAGACACGTTATTCTGCTGTTTTGATCTGTTTGAAACCATGTTGTGTATACAAACACTACTGTGCTTGTGTTATCAGTAATGATTTTTTATGGTGAACATTCAGTTTGTTCAGTGCAACAAAGATTTGAGTCCGAAAACAAGGCACAGCTAATAGCTCCATTGAGTTATATGTCCTTCTTTGTCTTCTCACTCCAACCAGCCTTGTGTTGTTGGGCTTTGGTCTCCACATCCAAGCACTCCCATCAGTACCTGAGCTGTCTGTCTTCAATAGTAATGTTGGATCTCTGATCTCTGGAATAGCGAGCCTTTTGTTTATCTTGTTATTGTTCCACATTCTAGCTACTGCTGTTTCTTTCAGCTGATAATCTGCAGACTTTATCCCAGTTTCCCTTATGATTTTAAGGAGCAAAACATTTGTCTTGTTCAAGTGTCTGTTAGTTACAAAGGGCCCATTGGCACAGCAAGAAAACAAGAAAGAAACGCATTAGTCCAATACATGGATGCCAGTGATCTTGTGGTAACATTCTTGCTGACTGAATATTCTTTGCATGCCACAACAGTTTCTGTTTCACGTTCATCTGTCAGCATGGACGGACTTGTCTATGGAGTTTATTTTGAAACCCAGGTATGTGAATTTCTTGCCACAGGTATGAACTGAAGGGAATTCTTTTTCATGTACATAGAATCCTAGATAGTCTAATTAATTTTATCGTGTCTGTCACACACTGTTACAACTTCTGTTTCAGACTTCTCCAACAATTAAACTATCATCAATGAATGAAGTTATTGGTGACCCATATCATGTAAGCATGCTAGGACAGGTTCATAAGTTTTTGTGAATTTTTGGAATCGGATGAGTCCCATGGCAAGCTGCCTGAAAACAGTTACAGTTTTCCTCTCATCTGGGAAATTCAGGTTATTTCTAAAAGTTCTCCTCTACGCTATGATCATTAATTAGGCATCTCTCAAGATCAATTGATGCAAAATAACAATTTTGCGTCAACTTGGATCCAAAAGCTGTATGTTTGTTTCATATTTATAATTTCTTGATTCTAACCTTTTCATTTAGAGCTTTCAGATTCAAAAAAATCATTCTAAATGATCCATCTTTTTTTCTCCCTAACAAAGATAGGTGAGACAATTTGTCCTGATTCAGGCAAGGATTGCTCTTAATCACACTGTGTTCAACAGGTTTTCTATTTCAAAGTCAATAGCATATATTTTCAGTTTGTTAAATGACCTTTGTGAACTGTGCTTTATATCTTCTGGGCAATCATCAAAAATGATTTTAAATTCCATTCATCTGGTTTCAAGTACGTTCAGGGCAGGAAGTTAACACATTCCAGCGAGACAACTTTTCCTTAATGCTTCCTGCTGCAAATTTATCATTGCTTGCTTTAAAGATAAGCAACAGAAGAGGGCAAAAGCCAAAGTTCAAATTCACTACCTTGTTTCCAGAAGGGGAGGGGCTGGGGCGGTTCAGTCTGCGGATCGAGTTAACTGCGGTTGGCTGTTTTTTCTGACCCTTCTTCCAAAAAATCTTGTTTGTCTGCCCCTGCCTCCATGGCTTCAGGCTACCCCTATAAAAAGAGCTGGTTGTGTTGTTGTGCTGGCCAGTGGTTTTCTTTTTGCTGGCCACGCAGCTTGACCGAGTTTCATGGGGATCTCCTGTACTTCTTCATTGCTTTGTGAAAACTACGGCGCCCATACAGTAGTTTATGGTGTCATGGCATCATGCGGTGCACATATGCCAGAGAGTTCTCGGGGTAGGCAGGTGGGGTCGGTGCTGCATTTCTCTCGTTTCTGGGACAGGTCATGGTTGGCATGACCTGTGAGTGGCTTTAGAGGGCCGTCTGAAAAGATTCGGCTATGCATCCCTCAGGTGCAGTTCACCGCGTACTTTTAGCTGCTCCT
The DNA here is from genome assembly GCA_028751875.1 of Rapana venosa. Lineage (NCBI taxonomy): Eukaryota > Metazoa > Mollusca > Gastropoda > Neogastropoda > Muricidae > Rapana > Rapana venosa. The sequence continues at coordinate 19,604,582 of CM054163.1, read as the reverse complement.
GCTCCTGATGATGTGTATCTCGTTACTTTTCAGATTGTCGTGTCAGTGCAGATGCGTTGTATAGCAATATGCACGTCTTCTTGACAGGGATTTTTGGTGTTTTTGCCATCCATGACTTTGGTCTTACGTGAGAAGGGCTTGAGAAAATGAAAAAACTTCCTGGTTTTGTTCGGGGAAACGCCAGGTAAAACAGTTTTCGGGATTTATAGGTCACTTGGTCTAAGATTTTCCCTCAGGTTTCCTGTCTGGGAGTTTCGATCCAAATCTCCGTGTCCTACATGCTGCTTTGCAGTTATTTCAGACACCGGTGGGCCCTTTTTCCTCATATCATCAAAAGGAGCTGTTTTATGTGTTTTTTGATGATGGGTTATTTTTAGAATGGGATTTATTAATATGATGACCATTTCAGCGAGTAATATGTCGTACATCTGTATTTCCTCCAAGTCCTTATATAAGATTTTGCATAGTTCCTTTCTCCAGCTCCCTCTCGCCCTCTCATCAGAAACTCTGTCTGTAACAGTTTTCTGAATCACACGCTGCCTTGCCCTTCTTTCCTTTTCCCTTCGATCTTTCCAGGAGGGGTTCTATGTGGAGCCAGTGCTCATTTTCTCTTCCGGGAAGTGCGGTGCCCACCTTTTTCCAGATTTGCCTATCTTCTAGAGGCGATTTTGGACAGTTGCTAAATATCTCGGAGAGTTGGCTTCCGTGTTTTATCAGTATGTAAAGACTGCTTGTGGTTCTTCTTCATTAGGGACAGGATCCATCACATATTCTGGTCACTAGAGTATTCAGCTGCAATTAGTCCTCCATTTTTTTTTTTTGTTTATTTTTTTTTTGTTTCCCCACAGAACAGCTTTGTTCCACTATACATAGTATTTCTCCAGGCAATAACAAAAGGAAAACCAAATCACGTGGGTGGTGTTAAAAAATGAAAACAGTTTTTAACACCAATTCAAAAGGGGAAACAAAGAAAGGCTAGGACTAGAACTCTATTATAGCTTATGATCTGATTCCTGTAGTGATGGGCGTGCCGACCCACAGTGAGAGGCGATACGATTTAACCAAGTCTGGTCAGTAAGGTGGTAGGCCGAAAACGGGGGTTATAGGCTCTGTGCGCCGCGGTTTTGGCATGTGTCCTGTAGTGGAGGTATACAGGAAATGAGCAAGAATTGTAGATTTTCAAATTTCATCTGGGTCTTCCGTCTTTTTTGTGTTAGATGCTATCACACACACAACAACATCACCACACATCACACACACACACATCAACACCACAGACGCCACGCACGCACCGCAAAGCACGCCCCACGCACGCACGCACGCACGCAATGCACACACATCAAACATATGGCACACATCACACTACCACTGATGCGCACACCTTCGAGTGACGACTACTTAACCGATCGGCCCACGTGTTTCGAACGCATGCAAAGCATCTTGCGCGCAACATGTTAAATCCTGTTCCGCTTTTCTCGGTAGGGTTTATGGCTCATTGTGTTGCCGGTTGGGAACAGTATGGACAAAATTTACACAACCGGCATACACACGGGGACTGGATTGGAAAAAAAACATGAGTACTTATTCCATTATCCTCGATATAATAGAATAAATAAATAAATTAATTAATTAAATAAACACACACACTCTCTCTCTTTCTCTACACACACACACACACACACACACACGTTCGCACGAAAACACACATACATATACTCCCACTGCACATGCACACACACATACACACACTCCCACTACACACACCTCATGGAAAACCACGCACACACACATGGACCACACATTATATACACACACGCACACCCCGCAAACGCTTCTTCCTCTACACACAACGCGCCACGTCCACAACACACACTCACCACACACACACACGCGCAAACAGTTGCTCACACCCCCACCCCACCACCACCACAAACCACCACCACTACTTTCTACTTACTACTACTACTACTACTACACTAATACTACTACTCCCTACTACTCTACTTCTAACTACTACTACTACACTACTAAACTACTACAAGCTAGTATTCCCTCATTCCCAGTGTTAAATCTCTAGAATCAGAGCTATTCTAGCCTCTGATACAGGAACATCATTGTTTACAATGGTCGGGCCACATCGTCTATCCACTCCCTTCAACATATACAAAACCCCCGGCAGTTCCCTATTTTCCTAGAAAGAAAAAATCTGAGCACATTACCCCTCTCTTGCGATCTCTCCACTGGCTTGCCTTTGCCACAGAGAGTAAATATAAGATCAGTACCCTCTGTTACAAATGTCTCCACAAAACTGCACCCTCCTACCTCTGTGAATGTCTTAACCTGTACATTCCTTCGGGTTTCCCCTCCGCTCTGGCTGCAGATACCTTTGGGCCCTACGAATACCTAGATCCCCCAATCCACAGTTGGCCACCGCTCTTTCTCTATTCGGCCCCAAATCGACCTGGAATGATCTCCCTCTCTCTCTTCGCCCGATACCTAGTTATGAACACTTTTAAATCCAGCATCAAGACATATTTCTTTCAAACCTAAAAATTCTCCCCCCTGTTTCATTGAAACTATCCCACCTTCACAACCCATGTCCTACCCACCCTGCTAAAGTGTACGACCTGTGTGAGGTGTGTGTGTGCTTTTTGAAAAACTTTGACTATTGAAATTTTATTTCATAGATTTTGTCTGCAGCGCACCATGTTTTGTAATATCGTTTTGTTTAAACTATTGATTATTTATCATTGATTGCATGACTGTTTTAAGATTAGTTTGAATGCATTTCGCTTTTATTTTCTTTGCAAGATACAAACCCCCAAAATAAAATTCCATTTTTTATTATTATTATTATTATTAAATTTTTATTTACAGCTACAACAGTTTTCATCACAACACCACGGGAACTGAGTTCACTGAGCAGAGAAACGAAAGGGAAACACCAACACAGATTTCTTCAGAACTACACAACTCTCGGGGCCAACTCTGTCTCCACTGTCAGCGCACAGCTGTCACAAGCCCTTACAGCACAAACACCAGACAAGAGATCACCCTCACACACAACGAACAGTCCACACGTGGATCATTACGGACACCACCTGACCCTCGATTTTTAACAATGATCTGTCCTGGGATGGGAAAGTTTAGTAAAAACAGTCCAATATGAAAGTCACATATCGCGGTAATTTGACTGACTGCAAAAATATATACCTTCTTTCCGTCAAATCCAGGATTGCTATACGGCAGATGTGAAAACTCCAAACATTTTGTCATGTTCATAAAACATGTTCCCAAACTGAAATATACTATTAGAGCTGAGTACGTTTTCCAATACAGTTGTTTCACCTGTGTGTCCTTATCACTACTGGGCTAAAACATTTCTATGACAGTCTTCCCTGAAGTCCTGATGCCCAGCCCATCATCCTGCTGACTATATTCTTAACTGTGTGGATGAGTCTTATTTTGTTCCGCACAGATTCAGTTGGAGTAAAAATCATGCATATCTTTCATTCTACAACAACCCCAAAGCTAACATTGAATTAAGAAAGGATACGTACGCTTATAGCGGCGTGTTGGTTGCATATCATTCGAAGGCTGCTGGGCATGCTTATCTATTTTCACTAGATGGTGTTAATTTGAACAGAATGCATCACTGGCTTAATATATCAGTGTCTGCTGGACATGGAATATTTGTTAAATTAACATTTCCCTTCAAGCAAACTAAATGCCAGGCTTACATCAAAGCATTTCAGGGGAAATATGAGAGAAACCCAGCTATGGTAATAAGTTTGTGTCATTTAAAAGGTAGTTTGATAAATAAGTTTTTTAATTCATCATTTTTACGCATAGAGTTTAGCATTTCTCAAGGATATATGGATGACAGGGTTCGAAACTTGTTGTTTTTTGCAGAGGCTTCATACTCTTCTTCAAAAGCAGACACTAAAGTAGTCCTTAACTGCAGTTTAATTCATGACAGTTTGATTCATTCAGAATGTATTCATGGTCTACATAGTGAAGACGGAAAAAATGAAACAAAATACTGCCCTCTATATTCAGGCAGGTTTAGGGTGTGGATTCCATCTGCCAATAAATGTGTATTCTTAATGAGAATAAGAAGCGAACTGCACTACCATGACATTCAAGAGCAGTGCAAAATTCATGGCGGACGTCTTGCAGCACTGAAGACTAAGGCAGATTATCTTGCGGTTGCAGAACCGCTCATCACCAGCTCTGTTTCTAAAAATACTTTGAGAATTGGCATCCATTCTGGAATGTTCGTGTCGCTGTTTATGTATGGGCAGCTGTTCATGTGGTCTGATGACACAGTAGTTTATGGCTCACTTCCACTTCCCTTGGAACCCCCTAATCATCTTTATAAAGAACGTTCAAAGAGTGGAGTGATTGATCTGCACCCACTGACGATGTACGTGGTTAGAAAGGCTTATTTTGTTGATGAATTTCTGTGTGAATACGACTTGAGCATTATAGCTGGTTTCAAAGCTGTTACGTTGTCTTTAACCCTAAATGAATCATCAGGACAAAAGCCATCAGCACTGTTACATCCTTGTCCAGGTGGTCCAATTTCACACTCCAGGCTTTGGTGTCTGATATGGGAAGTAACTGTGGACAAACTATACACACAGCCAAATCCACAGTTTGCCAGTCTTGTCAACATGATGTTATACCTACAGTGACTATGTTTGCATGTGGTGATGATTTTACAACTCTGCCACACATTCTTGTTTGTAATTTCATACAGGACTGTCCAGATAACAGTGATGAGTCATTTTGTGAACATCCTCGATGTGAGGATTTTGAATGTGACAATGGTCAGTGTGTGTCATCTGATAAACGTTGCAATGGATTTTCGGACTGTCTGGATGACTCTGACGAGTTGTTTCATAAAATTATAAATGAAGAAAACGCGTATAAAGAAATTTTTTTCTGTTCAGCTAGAGAAGTACACTTCATTTCCCTAAAAGCACAGCAAATACATCTTATTAACTTAGATGGCAAAGGTTTATTCACTCAGGAAAGATTACAAATAAACGATCCTGTCCTGCAGTCTCCCCTTGCCCAACTAACCTCACCTGCCACCCCCACACCCTGTAATGGAATTATACGCATCAACGGGGAGGAAACAAGGCTGTGAATCAGAGTGTCCAGATTTTCCGCTGTCGTCTTCTCAGTTTGTGCACATAGACATTGTGTGAGGCTGGGGCAGGGTCCACAACGTGACGAGAATGGCGTGAAAACTGACCTTTTCCGGGGGCTTTCTTTCCGGGGGCCCCCCTTTTGTCGTCCTCACCTTTTTTTTCCCCTCCTCATTTTTCCCCCCCACTTCCTCCGGATCTCAGGGTTCGGGGGGAACGCGTCTGATCTAGGAACAACACTTACCTTGTTCGCTTCTCTCCACACTGCCTCTTGTTTCGTGCCTGCATTCCTTTTCCCCAACATAATTTTCAGTTTTGAGGGGCAACAATTTTACGAATTTTACAAAAAACATTTTCTCACATTATCCAATCTTTTATTTTCTCACTCCAACAATCCCCTGACCACACTTGAAAAACACCTTAAATCTGACCAAAAACCCCTTACAAAAAAAAATTGATTTATCTAAAACATTTTTCTTTCCCCTTTTGACATTCATTTACAGAACTTTACACATATTGAATCTCCACTTTCTTTTTCCATAATACAAGGGTAAGACAAAGGGTTTTTTTCAACACCTCGCAACAAAAAAGATTTGCCCTTTTCGGGAAAACAAAGTAATCATTTTCCCGTCAATATATTCTCAGGACCAAACATTTTCCACCATACATTCCCAAACTTTGGGATATTTTTTGAGAAAATTTGTGCCAGTTCCCCCCGAAAATTTTCTGTAATCACCACACCTGTCTTTCTTTTTGCCACGCTTTTGTCACCGGAACGTACACGTATATTTTTTTTGGGGGGTTTTTTGGCCTTTTTTTGCAATCTTGGAATAACTCCTTTTTTTGTCAGCCCAGAGGTCAGTAAACCATCACTCCGGCACTTTTTCCTGGGGGGGCAAAAGTCAGGCACTTACCATCCAGGGAATCAGCACCATCATCATTGCGTAGCGGATGACAGCTGAGAGGGACTACTTCTGTTTAAAACGGGCCTGGACTAACAGCCGGCTTGCAAAAATAGCGGGTTTTCTTTCTCTTTTCTCGGGAGAGATGTCTCTTCCATCATCGGGTTAGACATTGGATCAGGGCACTGTGTTTTTTTTTCCCAATAGCAGTCTGCATTTTTTCTCAAAGCAATTTTAGTATCTTTAGGAGTGGCTTGGTTACGGGATTGTTTTTATCATCGGATTTTTACTTCCTGACTCTCACAGGCAAGACACACCTGAAGGGTGGCCATCGGGTTTTTTCTTGACACATATTCAAAACGACACTGCCCTAACATTTTTTTTCTGACTTTCAACACATGCTGTGCCCCTGATGGGATGTTGGCCCAAGCTGCTCATTTACGGGCAAAGCCAAAATACAGAATCAGGCAGCACAGAACAAAAGAGCACTGTCTTCACCCCCGCTGGTAACCAACACGTGTAAAACAGCTTTGGGTTGGTTCTCCCATCCCAAACACCATCGTGGTCCGCATGGTGCCAGTTTTCAGAAAAACACCATATCCCCCGGCTGTTTTCACACCCTCCACCTGCACTGTACCCACCGCTGACTGCGGGGAGTCGTGTAAGGACAAACAAAACAAACAAGGACAACGTTTCTCCAGGCAAAAAAAACCCGGGGATTTTCATTGAAAAAACTTTAAAGGTGACCAAATAAAAATCGCATTTATAGATTAATGAAACATACCATCCTCTCTCCCCCCTCTCTCTCCCCTCCCCCTCCTCTCTCTCTCTCTCTCTCCTCCACTTTTATATCGTGATATTTTTTTTGCAAAAATGATTACGTTTAATTTTTTTTAATTACTTTGTTTTGGGGGGAAAAGGAAAAATTTAATATTTTGTTTTTTCCTTTATTTTCACTGGGACCTGGAGAAAAAACCTCGGGCTTATCCAAAAAGGGCAATAAAAAATTCAAGCCGACTTGTTTTTTCGTCTTTTTTATTTGCTTCCGTCTGTCTATCTATCTTTTAAATTATCTACCTACCACCACCTAAACCAAATCTATCATCATCTACCTATCAAAATCTATAAAATCTATCTATCTATCTATCTATAAAACATCTATTATCTATCTATCATCATCATTTTTTCAATAATCGTTTAACAGAATGACATTTCATTCTATCATACATACTTATTTTGTTTATAATGCCCCCAAAATCAGGACCTGAGAAAATAAAAAAATAATATATGGAATTTATATAGGCGAATCTTGAAAGAAACAAATCAAAGCGCTTAACGCCCAGAATAGAGCGGGGAAAAAGAAAACAAACCTTGCAAGTAAAAATTCATTCAGAAGGCTGCTACACTTTTTTTTTCCTTCTGATGGAACCAAAAAAGCGAATGAGTCAGGGGGGAAGAGGTGATAAAAAAGCGGGGCCATGTAACCTTCTGGCTTTTAATGTGGATCGGTGGCTAGGGGTTAACGCCCTGTCAAATCGAAAAGCCCGGGGGGAAGTGCGGGGGTTTTCAAATCGCTTTTTGGATCCGAAATTTTTTTTCCCCACCATTAGCCATGAGTGGGGGGCTGGGCACTACCTTTGGGGATGGACAAAACCGACCCCGGGGTTTTTTACAAAAAATTTTATTCACACACTAAAAAACCCCACGGCAAAAAAGAGATTGCCCCCTGGAAAAATTCTTAGAAAAAAGCCCCTAAAGGGGAAACAAAACAGTTCAGACCCCCCAAAAAAAAGGGGGGGCGCTGTCCTTGTGCGACGCGCTCCCCCCGGGGAAAGCACCCAAAATTCACGCAAAAATCCGTGTTTAAAGGGGAAATAAAAAAAAAATAAATAAAAAAAGAGGAGGAAGGGGGCAAGTTCGGTCACGTTACTCCTTTGTGAACCCAAAAGGGCCCAACCCCACGTATTTTTTTCCTCATTCTAAACGTTGTCGCCCCCCCCCCCCCCCCCCCCCCCCTTCGCCTTTCTTGGGGGGAATCCCGCAAAGGATTGCCTGGTGAGTGTAGCGTATTCTTTTAAAATATTTAACTTTTCTTATCACTTGTTTTCAACCTGATGTTGCTATCAAAGAAAGGAGTGTATTGGGGGAAGGGCTTAATCTGCAATGCCACCACATGGGGGATTACTTTCCTTGGAGAATTTCTTTAACGGATTCCATTGAACAGAGTTGTCATCATACACGGTGGGGTTCCTCACTCAAAACTGGGGCCAAAGTGGGGGTTGTGGGGTTTTGTGTGTGTGTTGTTGGTGTGTGTGTGGGGGGTGTGTGTGGTGTGTGTGAAGAGAGAGAGAGGGGAAGAAGAGAGTGGGGTGGTGTGGTGTGTGGTGTGTGTTGTGTGTGTGTGTGTGGTGTGTGTGTGTGGATGTTTTTTTTTTATTTATTTCCCTTTCCTGCTTGTGATTTCGAATGACTCTCGCTAACTAAAGCCTTTTTGTTTTTTTCCCCCACGTACTTCCATTGTGGGGTCCTTTTTCTTTTTTTTTTTTGGGGCCTCATCTTTTGTGTTTTGTTTCCCCGCAGTCCGAACACGGCCCATTTAAACTCTCCCTGCCAGCCTATACCCAGACTCATCACGCCCCCATCCTCGGGTACGAAGTCCCAGAGATCCCATCAAAGTCGGCCGCCCTAAAAACCACCGTAAAATGGCCCGCACACTGCTTGGTCACTTTTTTGGGGTATTCATGGTGCCTTTCACTAACATACGCAGGACACCTCCTCAACTTCCTACTGACGACATCGTTGCGAGTCAACGAGTAAAAACGGGCCCACCCGGAAAGGTGACCCCACCATTTCCACAAGACCCCCTCCGGGGAAACCCCCAAATCCCAAGGCTTTGGGACAGACTCTCGACAGAAACAAATGTAAAAGGGAAACGAAAAAAGGGCCCCAATGAGACCAAACAACCCCCGACCAAACAGAACCCCTGTTTCATTTTTTTTCATAAAGATCATGATGAGGAGGAAGGGTAAATGAACGCCTTCTATCCGGATTAATCAACCACGTCAAACCCGGCCTGGGAATAAAAACACATCAGTGTTGGTGAGGTAATTTTTAAAATTTCATCCGTAAAGGGATAAAGCTCGACTGTGTGCCAAGTCTTCCCAATAGCCCAACACACTCAATCGGGGTGGAGCGACCGGATTTTTTGGGAAACCCCTGGCCTCTTATGGACCCAAACCCCTACCCCGAAAGCCAAAACTCCAGGTCAAATTTTATATTCATCACTTTTTTGATTTAAAGTCAGAAAAAATTCAAATAGGAGGACAAATTTTCGGGGTTCATCAACGCAAATGGAGAACAAAGAAGACCTATAATTTATTTTGTCTCCAAATTTATTTTTCTTGTTCTTGTTCCGTTTTTTCTTCGTCCAATTCTTTTTTTCTTTTTTTTTTTTTTTCTTCTTCTTCTTCTTCTTTTCTTCTTCTTCTTTTTTTCTTTCTCTTTTTTTCTTCTTCTTTCTTCTTCCTTCTTTTTAGCACTTTTTTTTCCAAAAATTCTTCTTCTGCTTCTCAAAATTATTCTTTCCCCAATTGTTTTTTCTTCTTCTTTTTCTTTTTAATTCTCTTCTTCTTTGCAATTCTTTTTCGCATTCGCAATTCTTCTTCACATTTGCAATTCTTCTTCGCATTCGCAATCCTCCTCCTTTTTTTTCTTTTTCTTGGACCTGTGGGGGAACATCAGCACAGTACGAAGAAAAACGCCACAACTGATCCATCTGTGTCTTTCCTTGCCATGGCCTGGGCGATCAAAGGTTTGGGAGGGGGGGGGGGTCCTGTTCTATAATTTTTACCCACCCAATTTTTTTTTTACAGTTGACATATTATTTTTCTCCCCTTTTCATCACACTTTGCTCCCCCCTGTCCAAAAATTTAAGGGCAATACAAAAACCCCCTTTTAATTCATTTCATGGTGTTTTATAGCCCCACCAAACCCCAAGCCTATCTCCCCCCCTGTCAACTTTTCATTTTTCACAACTCCCGGAAAAAGTCACCTCCCATTCAACTCATCCCATTCAAAATTTTTTTCAAATAATAACACCACATTTTTTTTAAAAAAAACATTAAAGATAAAATATCGCAATCATTTTTTTTTCCCTTTGGCTAAAAAACCCACCCTTAGAGGACGTCAACCCTCTGCTAATACTTAGTTTCGGCACAAAAAAGGGGAAACTTGGTCAATGAGCATTTTAGTTCATCACTATCGCCCCCTAGTCACGATCGTGGGGCACCCTCAAAAACTCAGCAACCATTCCCTCCATTCTTCTCTCGTTCTGCCTTTCTCAGGGGTTTTTTTGAGTTTTTAGGCCTGTCCTTCACTGATGTTACCTCCCACTCTTCCTTGGTCTGCCTCTTTTTTCTTCCTCCTTGACAGTGCCTTGCAAAAAATGTCCCTTTGTAATTCCCTTTTGGGATCTTGTGACATGCCCCTACCCCTTAATTTACGCTTTTTCACGATCGTTAGAAGTTCTCATAGGGGGAATGGGTTTTCTGGATTCTGTTATCACGCTTTTTTTGCTTATGTGGGCTTTGTAAAATGCCAAAGTCTCCGAAAGCACTCATCTCCCCGCCGTACTCTCCTCTCCAAAAATGCTCAGGTCCGGTTTTACAGCATACAGAAAAGGATATGACAAGGGAGCGCATTAGTCCCCGATCTTGGAGATAATGAATAATCTTATCTCCCAGATGTGTTTTTTTTTTGACAACTTTTTTTGCTGTGCTCCCCCGCAAACTACTTTTTGGCTTTTATCCCGCGGATAAATTCTCCCAGGGACTTGAAGCTTTTTAACTTTTTCCCGCTTTTGTCATTTAACCCCATATCAGTCTAATGCCCTTGGGTTATTAGTCATATTTGGTCTTCTCTCCTGTTTTTCCTGCCCCAATTTTTTGGAGGCCTTACCAAGTTTCTTTAGGCTGGGAACTCTTTTCGGGTCCTGCTATTCCCAAATTTTATCGCGAACGGGGGTTTTTGGTCGTTTTTTGCCCCCAATGCTGACTGATCCCTTTTGATGTTCCATGCATCCCAAGATTCTCTCAAGGGAAAAATGTTTTAAAAGGGTGGTGAGAGTAACAGCCCTCCCCACTCCCAAAGTTTTCGAAACCATTCTCCAATGTTGTTGTTGTTTTACCTGCACTGGGGCCCCCCTGTAAAACTGTTTTTTTATGACTCTGATCAGGTTTTCATTGATGCGTACAAGTTTTAAAAGGTTGCCCCACAAAGCGCTTTCCACACCCTGTCAAAAGCCTTTTTAAAAAACGATAAATACTGGGAAAAAGGTTTGTTGATGTTTAAGACCGCTCACATAATTCTGGGGTTTTAATACTGTTTTTTTGGGGCTGCCCCGGGTCTGAAACCTCTTTTCCTCAGCAAAGATGGTCTCTGCTTGTGGCTTCAGTCTTTCAAAAATTTCGCACATGACCTTCTTTTGGTTTACATAGAGCTGATTGTGCTAAATAAAGGCATTTTTGTAGATTTCCTTTCCTTGGGGAGGGTGATGATAGCGACTGCGTTCCATGGGTTGGGCCATTTCCTGTCTGCCAGATCTTTTGCAGTTTTCTTATAGCCGATCATGGCTTCCCTCCACTTGGACCAACACCGCGGGAATGTTGTCCAGCCCCTGCTGATTTCCCCTTTTTTTTCAGCGATCTGACTGCTGTTTCCACTTCTTCCGGGAGGATAGGGTGACTGTCTGTGTCCTTTGCTTTCGGGTACATTAAGGACTCTGATCTCCTGCGGTTCTAAGTTTATACAGGTCCCGGAGCAGTATTCCTGTCCATCGTTTTAGAATATCCTGGGCGTCAGTGAGACACTTCCCATTTTTGTCTTGGATTGTTAAACCTTTTCTCTGTTTTCGTGCTAGTCAGGTCTTTCACCACTGATAAAGCTTTCTTGCTATTGCTTTTTCTTTATGTTCTCTTCAATGTCTTGGCACTGTTTCACCGATCCATTTCTCTTTTGCCTCCCCTATGGACTTCCTGATTCTTTGTTGACTGCCCTATTTATTGTTCTGCTCTTTCTTTGTTTCATTTTTCTTTTTCCTTCAACTCTCATAACCTTGTACGCATAGATGTAGGATGTTAGGTGTGACCATGGTTTTTGACTGGTATCGGCGTTTGCCGAAGACGCTCGTATGCTGTTCATGTCACTGGGGGAGGATGGGGGGAAACGATTAGTACGTGGATCTTGGGGCTGGGATCTTGCACAGTGTGTGGCTGAATATCAGGTACAACCTTTCTTAGCTTGGAAAAATTTCTAAATACCTCTGGGTCCTTCAGCTTCTGCGAGGTCAAATTTGTGAATTGGTGGTACGAGTTGTGGATGTTCTTTAGACGTGTCGGAAAGTCATCATCACAAGATCAATGTCACTATACCTATTCTGCTCTGGAAAACTTCGTGTCTGTGCGATAGTTAACGCTAAACTGAAAACCGTCTTTCACCATGATGTTATCTATTTGGTTGTGGTGTTCCTCCATTTGGGCTATGCCATGTCCACTTTTTCTGGACTTCTTGTGAGGAGCCAAGTGATTCACTAGCTGGAGGTGGTTGTTACTAACCAAAAAAAAACCCCTTTATCCCAAGAGGGTTTTATCTCAAGCCTCTTACATTTGGATTGGTTATACCAAATGTGGCCCACAAACGCCCTCCAGTGGCTGGGCCTTGGCTAGTCCCTACCTTTGGCGTTCCAGCGCCTTGCACAAACGAGGATGTCTATCATGGTGTATTGATTCAGAACCCTTGTAGCTGGTCATAAAAAAGATATTCTACTACGGCTTCATCTGTGCAGTCCTGATGTATGGGCGTAATGCCTGTACTATAGTTATGTTAAAGAGGGGTGCTCTCAAGTCGGATGGTAATAAGTCTGCTGGACACAGGCAGAACAGCTATGACGGTGTTCACGGTGTCTTTGTGAACGAGAAACCCCCGCCGTTTCATTTTAACCTGTTTTCCACTGTAAGTATAATATTTGTGTCTTCCGGGGGGTCCGTTGTATCTTCCCATGTTTTTCCACCTGACTTCGCAGAGCCCAAGATGTGCCCACATGATATCCTGGACAAGCTCATGTGTCAGATCTTCCACTTTGCCTGCAGCTGCTTAGTGGTTTCGTACATTCCATGTTGCCAATGATGGGTTTGGGGGGTGTCTGGGCACGGAATTTTGCTGCGTTTTACACATAGCCATCCTTTCGACATCTGTCCCTGATGACAACAGAAGGCCACGTTCCTTGGTAACCCGGGCGACGAACCGATCCGTATGGAGCTTCTGGCTGTCTTGTCATAGTGTTCATGGAAAATCCAACCTGGCGGAGCCCATCCTCTCCCGGTCGGATTTTTTTGGTGGGTTACTCCCCACATGGGGGCAGGTGGAGAGCGAGGGGTTACCATGTTACCAAGTAAGCAGAGGGGTGTCTCTGGACGCTGACGGAATCATTCATGTACAAAAACAAAAAAATGCAAGATCACAAATTGACACTGACTGCAGACTTGGACCAACTGGTGGTCATCCTAGTGATTACACTGTCACTACACGCTTGGCATACAAACTATTAAATGCTACAGACAGTTTGAATGTTAAAGTATTGTGATAAAATTTGCTTGAAAGAAGGCAAGGAATTGACCGAGAAGGCTGGACAAACTAAGAGAGAAACAGAAAGGAAAGAACACACACAGGCAGAAATCGAGATGGACATTTCTTGCACAGATTTTTCCATGGAGATAACAATTATCTCATTCTGAAAAATCCTATGGCACTCCCCACATTTCCAACTGTTCTTTTAATAGCATTCTGCGAATAAACTGTGTGATTCCAATAGTAAAGTAATCAAATATGTAGTACTAAACATCTTTGAAATTGTCTATGCAATTCCAACTCGTAAAAACCCAGTTCCATGAAATCAAATAATTATTAAGTAAACAATTCTGTGTGCGCTTGTGCTTATATCAGAGAGACAACAGAGCATGGTCTGCTTTTTGTTCCCAATAAACCACTTGGCGCAAATGTCACCTCATCTGCGTTGCCTATTTATATACAAGTAAAAACAAAATCCTTGTAGGTGGAAACTCCAATTTTCAGCCCACAATAAACTTAGTGATCTTTGACCTGAACTAATATTTATCAGTTGTCAATAAACAATTCTACTGGTGTACCATGAACAGTACAGCAAAACATATTAAAAACCTACTTTATGTAGTTATAATTTCTGCATGACAGCCATGTGATCCTTCTTAAGTTTGAGAAAGGATTCCTTTGTTTCGTCTGTTTTTCCACTTCTGTACCTTTCTTTCTTTACCTTTAACTGCCTGAATCTCTCTCATCTCTCTCCTCTCTCTCTCACACAGTCATCCTCTCTCTCTCGTCCTCTCATCTCTCTCTCTCTCTCTCATCTCTCTCTCTCTCTCTTTAAACAGCAGGACATCAAACTTTTCTTCTTATCATGTAACAAATGACTTTAGTTCAGATTCCCATAGTAAAAGCATGTCTCTCAGTAGTCATCGAATTCTGAAGATTACTTTATCAATATTATGGAAAATATTATTAAGTATTGCGCTGGGGCTCTTTACAATACACACAAATGGTGTGTTGTAATGGTGACCAACTAGGACGCTATACATTCATTTCTGATGGAGGATGCAGTGTTAATGATCATTTTTTTAGTGTCAGATGATTTGTTCTCTCAGATTTTAGACTCATGTCGTTTGTTTGTTGCTGAGCGTTCTGATTCTGATCAACTTTCTGTTGAATTACATATTAATCCAGTATATGATATATGTACCGTAACTGAGGAACGAGCAGTTGTGGAAAAGTTTGTGTGGGATGAAAACAAACTCTCAGTTTATAAAGAAAATCTCTGTGAAGAGAACATGTGTAAACAATTTCTAAATGCCTTCCAGATGGTCGAATAAGAACATGATGAAGCTCTAGATTTGTTTAAATGCTCACGATAAAAACCAGTGCTGCATTATGCGCGTGTGCAAACAACCAGCAGGTTTCAATATCATAAAAGTCTATCAAATGATACATGTTGGATAATGAATGTAAAAGAAAATGAAATGCAGGGTCCGGAAAAATTAATAGGGGGGGGGGGGGGGGGGGGGGAGGGGGGGGGGGGGGGGGGGGGGGGGGGGGGGGGGGGGGGGGGGGGAGGGGGGGGGGGGGGGGGGGGGGGGGTTCGTACAGTAAAACGTTAAATAATGAAGACAAAAACGTGTACTGTATCACAAGGAATTATAAATCTACAGTGCGTTTGGGTTGGAAAGTTGAAGTTAAAGACACTTAATTGCAGATATATCCCTTCCATCACTTCTCAAGTTCATTTCTGGAAGAATAGTTAAGAAGGCTTCATTTAGAAAGAGTCAGCCAAAGAATCAATATATCTGTCGACAGATGTTGCAGCACTTCAAAGACCCTGCTAGGGAAAGACTCAGTAGACAACTCATGAGCACATGTTGTGACTATGAAGAAACTGAGAAGTATTTTGATCGTTCATATCTAAAGAATGAGAATATTAATTGGCACTTAGAAAAACATGATAAAAGCAGCTGGTCCTGAACAAATCATTGGAGAATTACTAAAAAAAATTGAGGTGAAAATTTGTACTTTTCTGCTAAAATTAGATCAACAAACTCTTTGATACACACACAGGTTTTTTTTTCCTAGGAGATACTGGACTGATTCTATCATTCTAACAGCAATTGAAGTCTTATGAGAGGGGATGCATAATGGATATTGATCTTAAGGTTAATCTGATAGATACTATTGTTTGTATTCAGAAAGGTGGTTATTTAGCTGCTCATGAAAAAAATGGCTGTACAATGGAAAAGTTATGCCTGTTGATTTGATGTTATAAGTATTTAGGATCTGTTTTTCTAACCAAAGCCTGGTTTCACAAGCTGCATGTTAAGTTAGTGGGGGGGGAACATGGGTCGGAGGTAAAAGAAGCTTGTTAATTGTTTTGAAAAAATACGATAATTAGTAATAATGCGTTTGACCGTTGGTCATTAAGATACTTGATGCACAATACAACCCACTGTGTTATATGGCGCGAAATTTGGGGACTGGATGCAGCTGAACACATGTAAATCAGTACACCTCCATTGCTTAACAGCAGTACATAAAGGCTTAGATAGACGTAACAACCTCATGATCTCTTTATAGTTAAAACCAATAGATATCCTCTCTCTGTTAATGCCTAGCTTGCTGGATAAAGATTCCTGCATATGGATTGAGTGCCAGGTTACCTTTAAGTCTTACAAGATCTTTATGAACTAGCTGACAAGGGAAAAACCACCTAAGCTCACATACATACGTACCTGTTATGTAACTGGCTTTGTATCAGTTTGTTTGGCTCATCAAGGTAAGTCGGAAATTTTTAGAGAGATTTTATCAAGGTTTCAGGCAAAGATTGATTGACAGCCATTGGCAGCAGTGGAGTTAGTCATAATACACAACAGTTAAAATATTCCAAATGTACAGACAGTTTATAGGCTCCAACGATGTCAAACCTTATCTGAAGTCTTGATATGGAAAGTCAACATATGAATAAGATTATGTCTAGTTAGACTTGGTGTATCAACATAAATGTTCATAAAATTTAGATATATAGAACAGATCTGATGTACTCTCAGGTTGCAATGCCATTAAGTAAAGCCAAAACAGTGGAAGATGAAGTCATTTGATCGTGCTGTCCAGCATTAGAAATGTAAAGACAGAATTACATTCGGTAAAGTATAGTAGACAGACTAATTTATTAGATTCTGTCTACTCATGGCATCTAGTCCACCCTAAGAATGTGCGCAGCCTAGCTTTAAAATTGTGAAAAGCCTTTAGAATAAGAATATCTTGGTTTCTAAGTCAAATTTTATATTAGCTGATTTTTTATTGTGTGCTGGGGTTTATACAATAACATTTTGTGGTGTTTTTGTGCTTCCTTATTTTTCCACTAAAATACTAAGCAGCTCGCGCAACGCCCCCTACATGTATGGTCCAATAGCGCGTTAACACACGTGAATTAATCTTTCGAGTTCGAGTTCTCTCTCTCCTCTCTCCTCATCTCTCTCCTCTCTCTCTCTCTCATCTCTTCTCTCTCTCTCACTGATGACTATAGATCATGTTGAAACCAAGTATGAAAGAGAAAGTATATATAATGATACTGATACCTACGCTTTAGGGTTTGCTGCTTTTCTTCTCAAGTAAGATTTAAACGGAATCGCCACTAAATGCAAACGTACACGTTATAGCGACTCCTCTGCAAAACAACACTGCCCTTGTTTGAAGATGAACAAACATTTTCATCTTTGACTCTCCCATGTATACGGATCTTACAAATAAATACTTGGCAATTTAACTAAAGTATCATTTCACATGTTGCTTGCAAATGTCAAATAATCACCAGATGCACAGTCACCCGCTATGGTCTTCCACTCAGCAGCAGAAAGCGAAGTAATTGGAATAAGGGAATTTGGAGCGGGGGGGGGGGGGGGGGGGGGGAGGGTGGGATGGTTGGGGGGGGGGGTTTGAATGCTGTTGATATTGTAGGTGACTGATTGATGTGTGTTATATAGGGTGACGGTTGAGTGAGGTGGTGCACGTGCGTGAGTGATCTTGTTGAGTTGAATGCCAAACAAGCACATGTTTTATTTGCCGATGCTAGTTTCCTTTTCAATGTGTTCTGTTCTTTAAGTGATTTTGGTTCAATGTTCATGTCATCTTTTATCTGTTCCTGAGTTTGGAGGTGAGGGTCGGTGGACTTGTGGGGAATATGGGGTGTCATGGGGGGGGGGGGGGCAGTACTAGGGGGGGTGGGGGGCCCGAGCCCCCAACTGGTTGTAGGTAGCCAAGACGAAGTACCATTAAACCACTTCAGAGTTCTCTCTCTCAAGGATGATGCAGATATTACAAGGTGGCGTGACGATGATAGTTTTTGATGATGATGTCAATGATGTTGATGATAATTAGGTAGATGTTGAAGATAGTGATGGCGATATGGATGTTGAAGATGGTGATATAGAGATTTAGGATTATGATGGTGACAAATCTGCAGGTGTTGAAGGGGGTGATTGGTGATGTTGATGTAGATGATGAAAATGGGGACGATGATACATATGGTAAAGACGAGAATGTATTTTTTGAGGATGACGATGATGATGTGGATGTTTAGGAAGATGATGGTGATGATGATGAAAATGTTGAAGGGGATGTTGATGGTAGATGCTGAAGGTGAACATGGTGATGATGCTGTGGGATACTAAGGGATGAATGGTAACGATGGTGTAGTTGTTAAAAGGGCTATATGATGACGGGACTATAGGGTGGATGGTGAAATGAAAAAAGGATGGTGACAGATGTTGGTTAATTTAGGGTAGTTGACGTGGGTTTAGTGGGGGGTGAAGATTGGGTGTAATTATAATTGGGGTTTTGGGTGGATCGGGTTTTATTTTAATTGAAGAGGAAGATGATGCAATAGATGATGAAGAAGATCATGTTGATGATGATGACGTAGAGGATGAAAGTAATGATGGTGATTTTGATATACTTGCTGCAGCTGCTGTTATAGGAAATGAAGATGCTGAACACAATGATTATGAGGATGCTGAAGATGATGATGGGGGTGATGATAACTAGAAGACATTGAGTGTGATTCTGTATGCTTGCAGAGATGGAAATGTGAAATGGATAAAATCGTGTTCTGCTATGATGTCTACCTTCCCCCTGCCCCAAACATGTTTTGTGTAGTGTCCCAAGGCCAAACTACAAGAACATGTTTCAGTGTTCGGTATTCATTCAGTGCTCTCTCTCACATGATTCATGGTGTGCTTGATGTTTGTATTTTGTATGTGATAAGGTGACATGGGTAAGTATAGACTATCATAATACTTTGTTCAGAGACCTACTATCTTTTTGTGTGGTATCCTGGGGGAGCAGTTAAGTGAATTGCGATCTTTTGGCTGTGTTTTTGTTTTAATTCTTGGTCTACGTCAGCCTTATTTAGTCAGATTGTGTCGGATATACATAGTTATGAGTATACAGTTTTTGGAGTGCACACCAAGGGGTTGTGCCAAGTCTTACCAAAGTTTACACAAAAAGTTATATTTCTGGTGTTTGGGGGTTGATTTTTTTGCGATCTCCATTTTTTCCCCCCTCAAAGTGTAACTTGGTGGCCAAAGGCCCGAGTATATTAAACAATTCCGAGCTCTCTCTCCAACCTCCTCCTCCTCCTCACTACCATCTACTACAACTTAAGACTATACAACTACACTACTACTACTACTACTGCTCTGGCTGCTGCTGTGCTGCTGCTGCTGCTGCTGCTGCTGCTGCTGCTACATTCAAAAATTCGATTATGACGCACGTGAATTATTTCGTGATGAATATTCAAGAAATGGCTGGAGTAATTTTCTTGTGTTATTATTGGTGATACATTATTTCATATTCATATACGTTGATAGTAATATGTTTATGATATTTACGTCATATACCCACTCCGTATGCCCATAATTCTTTTGTATTGTGGCCTTTGGCCTATGTATACTAAAAGTCTGGTCCTCCTCTCTTCTTCTCTCTCTCTCAATCTCAGTCTCTCACCGTCACTCTCCCTCCTCCCCCTCTCTCTCACTTCCTCTGCCGGTCTTATCATCTTTTCAATTCAATCAGTCTGTTCGGGGGGGGGGGGGGGGGGGGGAGTTCATAATACAGTATTGCTTGATTTATCAGGCTTGCAATAAATGGGTAAATGGGGTCTAAAACTGAAACACACACACCACATATGTGTAGACAGCAGCGTGACCCACAACATGTCAGCCTCCTCCTCTTTACACCAGCAGGTGTCCCTGTGGCCCATTGTTCACCTCTTGCCACACTGACTCATTGCTCATGATACCTACAGAAAATAAGTTGAGCAGCCGTCTAACAAATTTAATTTCGAAGGTTTGAATTTCTCTTTTTCCAGCTCTGTATCAAGGTCCATGATGAGGGAACCAAAAAATAAGTCATATCCAAATTAAAAAATTTTTTTTTTTTTTGCCCCCCCCCCCCCCCCCTGATTGGCAATTCATTGCCTGCAGATTGATAAAATATTGAAAGAAAAACAAGAGAGAGAGCGAGAGAGAGAGAGAGAGAGAGAGAGAGAATAGAGAGAGAGAGAGAGAGAGAAGGCGGGAGAGAGGTGGGAGAGAGACATAAGAACAAGAGGAGAGAGAGAGAGAGAGAGAGAGAGAGAGAGAGAGAGAGAGAGAGAGAGAGAGAGAGAGAGAGGGGGGGGGGGGGGGAGAGAGAAGAGCTCAAATGTTTTATTAAGGTAATGGATGGTAATTGGGATGGGATAGTTCAGTGGTCAGAGCGACAAATTAACGCTTTCCCTACCAAAGTTAAGGCAGCGACAAGAGTGGTTACCAAGTTGGATGGGTGGGTCAGTTGTGGTGGCGCCTTGGAGGAAGGAAAGTACAAAGTATAGACCAGGCGTAAATGGGTACCTGTCTCTTTAGGGTTATGGGTTTGGTTTGGATGCGAGGGAAGAGATGGGTGCCACCCTCAATATGCGGGCCCTATTGTTGGGAGGGGAATGATGGACCCTTGCTCCCCTACGAACCACTTAGGTATGGGTAGACTTTACCTTTTTACTTAACTTTTAACTGAACATGAATGAATAAGGCAGAGGCTGCTTTACACCAGGCTCTCATGGAAAAAGAAAAAAAAAGAAAAAATATGTAACTTGTACGCACAACAATGAAAACTAACAGTAAACTTAATCACTTATTTATGCAATCAAGTATTGACATTACTAGCCAATTAGAGAAAGATTGATTGATTAATTGATTAATTGATGGATTGATAATCTTAATTCCCAACGTTACAGATAAGTATTGACACCCTTTTATTCATCCTGGCCTTGCCTTGAGAAGGGACTATCCTTACTAATCAGAGCCAAAAGTTTCAAGTCAACGTTAACTTTTAAAAAATAAAAAGTAATTATGATAACTAAAAAAAGATTTATCTTTATTTTGAGTGTGTGGTATGTTTTTTGTGAGAATTATCAGAATAACAAAATACTATTATACAAGACACTAGAAAATCCATGACAAAAGTCTGTGCGACAAAAGACAATAATTATAAAATCAAAGAAGTGGAAGAGAAGACAGATAGGATAATAGCCAAATCGAAAGAAATGGACATAGGAGACAGAAACGCAGGTCAATATACTAGAATTCTAACAATATTAGCTCAATATCAAACAATACCGTAATACACACAAAACTATGGAATATCAAAGAAAATAAGCAAGATACAAGTCCTCATAATTATAAACAATGATAGAGTATGCGAAAGAGACGGAAACACAATATATTATAATAATAACCAAATAATAACTCTAAAAGAACAACAAACCCCCTTCGATATCTTAAATCTGGCCATCACAAAATCGAGTCAACCGGAGGCTGACATCAAACATAATAAAGAAAACCATACATTGGGAAATGATTTTAAGCATCGTATCAAAAGAGGGTGTGTGTGTATGTGTGTGTGTGTGAGAGAGAGAGAGAGATACAAGAGAAGAGAGAGAGATGCAGAGAGAGAGAGAGAAGAGAAGAGGAAAGGGGGGTGGGGGGTTTAAGAGAGAGAGAGAGAGAGAAAGAGAGAGAACTCAACTCGAACTCGAATGATTTATTCCCAAAAAGGCATTGGCCCATATATGAAGGGAGTTGCCGAACTGCTTAGTATTTTGGTGGGGGTAAAAGCAATAGTAATAGTAATCATAACATGTTACCTGTAAAAACAAAAAGTGCTAGCTACAAAAATATGGCTTAGGATAACAATGTCTCTCCTTATTCTGAAAGCTTCACACAGAAAAAACACAAGAAAAATGAAATCCAGAATTACACAGTGAGGCTGCGCATTAACAAACCTCAGGAAGACTTGATTGCCAGAGTAAGGCAGAGTCTAAATAAATTAGTGGAGGGGGGGGGTGGATGGGCAGGGTAGGGGGGGGGGGGGGGGGGGGGGGGGGGGGCTGTTCTACTATATTTAACAGTGATGTAGTTTTGGCCTAACATCCTCTAATACGGGTATGATATTATATTTTGGGTAGGATGCCTCCCGTGCTTGCTATACATAATAGTGCAAAAGCAGCCTGTGTCGTCAAATACATGTTTCCTGTTATCTGAATTTAGAACACTTTATATCTAAAACCAAGTCTAGCTAAGCCTAAAACTGCTTTAAAAAGCAAATAGATGCACTGAATTACCACAATGGTTTAAAAGCGAGAGAAAGAGAGAGCGAATTAAAAAACCTAAAGACATTGATTAAATGTCGAAAACAATATTACAAAACAAGGGTACTCTGCAGACAAATATCTATGAAATAAAAGTTGCGATTGTCAAGAACCAGCTATTCAAAAAGCATAGGGGGGAGGGGGGGGGGGTGAGCACACAGCGGGCGAGCACGTGACACGCACACACATACAAATACACACACGTCTAAAATTACTAAATTGAAATAGACTTAAACTGATTAGATAGATAGATAGATAGATAGATAAGATAAGTGTGTGAGTGTGATGATGGTTTTGTTGTGTGTATAGATAGATAGAGGGGGTGGAGGGGTGGGGGTGTGGGTGGGGTGGGTGGGGTGTGGTGTGTGTGGAATAGATAGATAATAAGAAAGAGAGAGGATAGGATAGATAGGATAGATAGTATAGTTTTTAAATATTTATATATATTTTTTGGTGGTGTGATTATTATGTATATTGGTTATTATATTGATTTTGAGGTGGTGTGTTTTATTTTTTTTTTTATTGAGGGAGTTGTGTGATGTTTGGGTTATTAGGTTTTGGGTTGGATTATTATATTATATATATATATATATATTTTTAAAATTGTTTTGTTTTTTTGATTTTATATATATATCTTTATATATATATATATATATATATATATAGGAATATATATATATATATGTGTCAGTGTTGTTATAGTATATATTATATATATAAATATATATATATATTTGGAAAGAGTGGTATAAGAGTGTTTATGTGGTGGAAGGGGTGGTTAGATGGTGTTATAGTAAGATAGGTTATTAAAGGTATTTTGAGTTAAGGTGAAATGGGGGGAAGGTGGGAAAGGTTGAATTTAAGGAAAAAAAAGCATAAAATAGGGGAAAGTGATGTATTGAAGATATTGCGCTTATTCCATTATCCTCAAGATAAACGAATACATAAATAAACTCAACACACACATATGATCAAGAACATCACAGGCATATACAAATTGAGTTGCAAGAGAAACACAGTATGACAACAAAGAGAGAGTGGGGTGAGGGAGAGTGAAATTAGGATGGTGGGGGGATGGGATGGGGGGTGGTTGTGAAGTTGGTGGGGATTTTGTGTGGGGGAGGGTTATTGGGGTGGTTGTAAGTGTGTGTGGTTTGTTGGTTTTGGTTTGGTGGGATTTGGGATGATTATTATTGATGTGTGGGGTTAAAGGATTTGATTTGGGAGGTGAATAAGAAAAGTATTAATAGTGTTGTTATAAGGGTAATGGGGTAGGGTTGTTTTATTATTTAGAGGGTATATGTTGTTGTTTTTTTGTTTTTATTATATGAGTATAGTTATGGAGATGAAAGAACAGAGAGCGCGAGAACATAGACAAGAGAGAGATTGTGTTTTCATTAGAATAAGAAGCTCCAATATTTGGATGCTGCTCTAAAGTTGTTTGTGATTGGTTTGATATAGGGATGGGGGGGAAGGGTTATTAGGGATACGTGGGGTTTTGTTGTTGGTAATTATAACGACGCACCAGTACAGCAGTGGTACAGTGCAGAGCTGAGAGGTTGATGAAACAGCATGATGACTAGAGTGTGTCGAAACACTGGCACCAATGCAGGACCATCAGACTGTGGGTGTGTGATGGAGAAACAACAACAGCTGTATGACACTGATGTGGTTACCAGGCTGTTAAGACAGTGCTCGCTTTGGCCTCTGGTCGCAATGATATGTAGTTTAGCGGGAGGGGAGGGGAGGGGGGGGGGGGGGGGGGGGGTGGGGGGGGGTTAGTCAGTTGGCCAACACTCACCATCAGACCCGATGCACCTGTGTTGAATGTCAGAAGGAAAATGCTTCAGGCAGTGTCGCCTTTAGAATAACTGCTCGTCAAAGAAAACCAGATGGCACAAGAAAGACAACCATAATCAGAACGCAGTAGTCTCTGCTCTGAGAGCTCAGCGAAGTAAAGGTACCGATGATGAAAAACCAATCCTCAGAACCAAGATCCACTCTTTTATTCTAAAGATACTGACATTTGACTTTGTAGAAACTGCAGACTGCTGGATGGGAAAACAAAACACAATGCCATGATCCAATGTCATGAACCAGATGATGAAAGGGACCATATCTCCCGGAGAAAGAGAAAAAAGCAGCTATCTTTGCAAGGCAGGCTGTTAGTCCCGGCCTGTTCATAACAGAAGAGAGTCAACTCTCACTGCTCATCAGCTACAGCAATGATGGTGTTGCTCCTTCCGCAGATGTGTAAGTGCACTGCACATTTAGCACAGCACAGAAAATGTGTCTGGGATGATAGTTTTACGACCCTCTGACTGACCAAAAATGGAAGTTATTCAAGCATTGCAAAAAGGCCCAACAGCAACACATACACGTGTACAGTTCCGAGACCACCCAGACGAGCAAGAAGACAGCACAGCTGTGGTGCATTACAGAATTTCTTCGGGCAACGTGGCCACAAAGCGCTCACCCAACAAATCCTAAAGTTAGAGGAAAGAAAAGGGTGGACCGATGTATTGAGCCATAGAATATACATCTGACGAAAACTGCTTTCTTTGTTTTTCCCGAAGTTCTAACTCTTTCAAGTGAGGGCAGGTGTTGAAAACCCTATGCTCACTATACCTGTTATAAATGAATAAGAAATGTTGAGTGAGAGATTCAACATGTGTAAAGTACGTAAACTGCAACTGACACACAGAGAAAGAAAGGTTCCAGATAAATCAAATTTCTGTAAGGAATGTTGGGGGTGAAATTAGAATGCTGTTTTTACAAGTGTGGGTCCAGGGGATAGTTGGCTATTGTGAGAGAACACGGGAATTGGGATAGGGTGAGAAAAATGGGTGGAGAGGTAAGATGCGGGGTAATATGTGGACACGCAAATCCATGAACTTTCATGTGGGAAAGAACATACAGGTAAAGAAACAGAGAGAGCAGTATGAAGAGATTCAGCCGAACAAGGTAAGTGTCGTTCCCTCAGATCAAAGCGTCTCCCTGAGCCCTGAGCATCCAGGTAGCGAAGCTGGGGGAAAGTGAGGAGAGAAAGGTCTGAGGACAGACAAAAGAACAGCCCCTGACACAGACAGCCCACAGACAGTCATGATCACACAGCCATTCATCGTCACGTTGGTAATTTCTGCCCCCAGCCATCACACACATGATCTATGTGAACACTAACTGAAGGATTGAAAGGGCACTGAATTAGCATGGGGACTAGATGAGACGGTAGCCACAGCCTTGTTTTCATCCGCCCTGTTGTGCAGTCATAATATTCCATTACAGCGAGTGTAGGCAGGTAGACAGGTGAGCTGCTCAGTTGGGCACAGGTAATGACTGTCAGGACAGGACTCGTTTACTTTCATTTTCTCGTGAGTAAATAAACCTTGGCCATCTAGGTTAATGAGATACAGTTGCTGTGCTGTTAAGGAAATGAAGTCTAATTCTTTAGTTGAACAGAATATTTTCTCTTTTTTACCACCATCTCCAGTCATAACCTCATCAGAGTCATCCAGACAGTCCGAAAATCCATTGCAACGTTTATCAGATGACACACACTGACCATTCTCACACTGAAAACCATCACATGAGGATGTTCACAAAAAGAATGACTCATCACTACCACCTGGACAGTCTGTAGAAATTACAACAAGAATGTGTGGCAGGAGTGTAAAATTTTCACGCGACATGGCTTACATAAGTGAACTGTAACAATAAATATCATGTTGACTAAGACTGGCAACTGTATATTTGGCTGTGTGTATAGTTTGTCCACAGTTACTCCTCCATAATCATAAACACCAAACCTCGGTGGGTGAAATGACCAACGGACAAGGATGTAACACTGAAAGACTGCTGATGGGCTTTTTGTCCTGATGATTCCTCTTGGGTTAGAGCAACAAACAGTTTTAAATTAGGGATTAACTCCTGGGAGTCATATTCGCCACAAAAATTCATTAATGATATCACTGTTCCCACCACGTACATCGTCAATGGGTGCAGATCCAGCACTCACTATTGATGTTCCTTTTTGCAATAACTTTTACCCTTTCCAAGGAAGTGGGAAGTGAGCCATAAACTAACTGTGTCATCAGACCACATGAAAACTGACTAGTGGATGTTTATATAGTGGTTTATTCCAGAATGAATACCTATTCTTGCGTATTTTTCAGAACAGCAGCTGGTGTCGAGTCGTTGGTAACTGCAAGCGAGAGATCTCCTTGTCTTTCACAGTGCTGCAAGACGTCCACCATGAATTATACACCTGCTCTTGAATGTCATGGTAGTGCATTATCTTTTTATTTCATAAAGAATACACATTTATTGGCTGAGGAATCCACACTCTAAAACTGACAGCAAGAGAGGGCAGTATTTTTGTTTCCGATTCCCTTCCATCCCAAAAGGTAGACATCATACATTCTGAATGAGCAAACGTCACGAACTAAACTGCAGTTAAAGGATTGCTTTAGTTCTGAATTTTGGGGGGAGAGATATGAAGCCTCGAACAAAAAAAATGGGAAATTTTCTCAAGATTGTCTCCCATAAAGCCTTGATAAGACACTAAACCTATGCGTAAAAATGATCATTTAAAAAAATTATTATAAAAATATACTAGGTACATGACACAGACTTATTACCATAACTGGATTTCTGTCACAGTCCGCATCAAATGCTTTAATGTAAGCCTGGCATGCTCTTTGATTGAAAGGAAATGTTAATTTAAGAAACACTCCATGTCTAGAAGATGCCGAAACATTAAACCGGTGATGCATTGTGTTCAAATAAACTGATATCATGCAAATATGAAAACATACCCAGCAACGTTGAAGATATTCAATGTCACACCTTGTGTATGTCCCCTTTCCAAAATGATTTTAGCTGGTGGGTCTGTTGTAAAAAGAAAGATATGCATGAATTCTTGTACTCAAGAAAAATATTCATTAAAACTGCAGTGTCACCACACAGCTACAGAATATGAGTCACAGATGGTGGACTCGGCATCTAGTGAGCGCGTATGAAGACAGTCCAAAAGAATACATAGCCCAGTAGAGGATTAAGGACACACAAAAAACTTCTGTATTGAGACGATACTATAGCTCTAAGAGTATATTTCATACGGAAACACTGTTTTATGCACCATGAACACAATGTGTGGGCACTTTCACATCTGCCATAAAGCACTCCTGGATTTTGATGATAACATCAGTGATATATTTTTACAGTCATTCAAATTAACCGTGCTATGTAACCTTCCATATTGACTGGTTTTTAACGAAACGTTCCTTACCTAGGACAGATCATGTTAAAGTCGGGGGTCAGGTGGTGTCCATAATGATCCACAGTGCTGGACTGTTCGTTGTGTGTGAGGGTGATCTCGTGTTTGGTATTTGTGCTGTCAAGGCTTGTGACAGTTGTGTTGCTCAAAGTGGGGACAGAGTTGGCACCGAGAGTTGTATACTTCTGAAGAAATCTGTGTTGGTGTTTGTCATCGTTACTCTGCTCACTGAACTGAGTTCCGCTGGTGTTGTGATGTACTGTTGTAGCTGTAAACAATGATGTTCCTGCATCAGAGACTAGAATATCTCCGATTCTTGGAGATAACACTGGGAATGAGCAGCAAGAGCTTGTAGAGTGGTAGCAGCAGCAGCAGCAGCAGCATCAGTAGTAGTAGTAGTAGTAGTAGTAGTAGTAGTAGTAGTAGTAGTAGTAGTAGTAGTAGCAGCGCAGTAGTAGTAGCAGCAGCAGTAGCAGTAGCAGTAGCAGCAGCAGCAGCAGCAGCAGCAGCAGCAGCAGCAGCAGCAGCAGTATGCATGCCTGTTAGAGTTGCTTTTAAACCCTGTTGTTATTTGTATATAGCTACACAGTTTAAATATATTTACGTGCGTGTGTGCGCGTGTGTGCATGCATTTTGTAAAATATCAGGCACACACATGCGCACACACGCACGTAAATATCAAATTTGAACAGCGTAGCTAAATACAGATAACAACAGAGTTTAGTAGCAACTCTACTGTTCTTTCTGTATCATTGCAATGCCTAACCAGGATGGTAACCACATTGTGGGAAAAACTACATCAACAAAATATAAACTAAGATAAAACCAAATCAAGATTCCTTTAAAAAAACAACCCAACCTTGCTCTTAGTGACTACCTATGATATCTTCACTTGTATCAGATGGAGAATGCTTGATTATCTCAGAAGGTTAAATATGTTGTTCGGTGGAACATCACAGATCTTGAGGGACTCTACAGTAAAATGTTTGTGTTTATTGAATTTATTAGCAGCATTAAAAAAAAAAGAAATTAAAAGGGGACTTAACAATAAAACATTGTTCAAAACTTCGTCAATGGAATTCTCAGAAAAGGTAGGGAGATGAGGTTTTAAATCTCACATTCAAGTAGAATATGGGTATTTGAAATATATTCACCACATAAGCATTTAACATCCTTGCAAAATTTTGTCGTGAATGCATTTAATCTTATCCTGAAAAATAATGCCTTGAGTTGTCTTTCTTTGACAGCATTTATATGACTCTCTAAGTGATCAATGTGTTCAACCACACTCTTCCCACTCGGAGTTGAATGTGAAAGCCGCTTGATTTGCCGATGCTTTTCGATGAATTTATTTAAGGAAGCTTCTTATAACAACTGATAACCCTCTGCAATGGATAGAGGGACATGCAGTACTATAGACCCCTTTTCATTACGTACACCTTTCTTCAGAGCCCTATCAGCCCACTTATCCTATATGTGAAGGAATCCAGCAAAAGAAAACATGAATTCCTCTTAAACGCAGAATATTTATGAAGTATTTGATATTTAGTATAAGTTTAGTAGATTATGAATCCACACAAAGTAATATGTAAAAGAAACAGTATGGACGATCTAAAATGAAAGTCAAAGCCATGAGAATAATAATAATAATGATAATAATAATAATAATAACAATAATAATAATAATAATATAATAATAACAGCGATAAGTTCAGCTTTAAAAAATCGATTTTTACCAACATAATACGACTTTTCTACTTTTAGTACTTGTGTGACGAATGCTGTACCTGCTTGATGATTGTCTAAAAGTGAGCCATCTGTATACATTTTAAGACAATGAGAGTAATTATGTTCTATATGTGAATGAACATAAACTGCCATGATATTTACATTCTCATTTCTTTTCACGTTGATATAATCTACATCAAAGTGTGTTTGCTTCATTTCCCAGACAACTCAGACTGAAACTGCTCTTTGTGAGTCTACATCAGATTTGAAAATTTCAGAACGCCTGTAAAGATCTGATGTGTAGGTACTTATTGTCATTAAAGAGTTTATGTGTCGGGCTCTTTTGGAAAAAAATCTGTTTCAGACCTCATTTTTTATTTCTTCTGAAGCAAAGTTATCAGGTGTTGAGCTTCTCGGAAATATATTTGGCACATACAAGTTGTCGTTACTCATCAAGTGGTAACATTCAAACTGGAGTGGTACATGCACGTCACATGAACATCTGGACTGGCCAAGACTATACTATAAGGAATAGTGCAAGGAGAGAAACACAAGGCTGACATTGAAAACGATGGGAAGACAAAATCAGAAAGTCAACTGGCCTTAAGTGGAATGATCTAGTTCAGAAAGCTGAGATCATGGAAGAGTGGAGGAAGCTGACTGCCAAATCTTCAGTATTTCCCCAACAGTCAACCAGACCACAGAATATGTGAGGGTGAAGATGAAGATATAAGTCTTAGCTGCTTGGAAAGAATCAGAATTCAGCTTCATTAATCATTTAAACTTATTGAATAATCAACAAGTGATGGCTGTAGTTAGAGCTTGTGATGGTGACGTTTAGACCCCCCCCCCCTACCCTAAAGAACTAAGAAGCAGGGAAATTTAAGGATATATCTCAATCTTGACAAACTAAAGGACTCAATCATAGCAGAAAAACTTCAAAGCAACAGTAGGAGGAAAATTTGCCCCACTTTTCTCTCTTAACTACCAAGACACCAAATTAGATACTTTGATCAACAGCTTTAACACTGTGGTGAATGAAACAGCTAACAGCTGTAGCAAACATCAGCCAATTAAAAAGCTCTGGGTCACAGAACACATTTTCAATCTGTGCGACAAACGCAGAGAACTGAAGCAAAAGAAGAAGGGGGAGGAATGTGCAAAATTAGACAGAGAAACAATCATAGGCATGAGAAAAGCAAAGGTTATATGGAGTGAAAGGACAATGCAAAGGCATCAAAGAAAACCTGCACATAACAACAGCAAGAAAGCCTACCAGCTTGTCAAAAGTTCTGACAAGCTTTAAACAAGGGAGAACCATTACCATCCAAGACAAAGCAGGAAAAAACCTCACAAAGCTCAAGATATTTTAAAGAGGTGGACAGAGTCC
Organism: Rapana venosa; assembly: GCA_028751875.1. NCBI lineage: Eukaryota > Metazoa > Mollusca > Gastropoda > Neogastropoda > Muricidae > Rapana > Rapana venosa. The sequence continues at coordinate 19,573,813 of CM054163.1, read as the reverse complement.
CCAAGGTGTTAGATATCCCTCAACCAACCAATAACAGCAGCTACCCCATCCTATGGGAAGAAGTTGAAAGTGCAGTAAGATCACTAAAAAGGGGGAAGCACTCACCATTCCACCAGAACTTGGTCCAGGCAGAAGAAGAGGCCATGAAAGAGGGGAGTAGCCAACACCTTGGACACAGTGCCTGATTATCACTCTCCAGAAGAAAGGCAACTTACAACTGTGCCCAAACTATCATACCATTAGCCTGATAAGCCATCCAAGGAAAAACATGTTAAGAATCCTCCTGAACAGAGTAAAGCCTCAAGCTGAGGAGATCATCATAGAAGAGCAGATAGGTTTCAGAGCAGGAAAGAGCACAACCGAACAAATTTTCAACCTTAGAATACTTTGTAAGAAATACTTGCAACACCAACAAGATCTTTACCACGTCTTTGTAGACTTTAAGAAGGCAGTCACTGAGTCTGACATTCAGCTCTGTAGGCAACCATAAGGCTGTATGACATCAAAATCAATGCCAACCTCATCAGAACCATAGAATGCCTCTATAGCAAGGCAACCAGCGCAGTCTACTATGACAGCAACGTAGGATAGTTGTACGAACCACAATTGGAGTACGCCAAGGATGTTTGCTGTCTCCAACCATTTAAACATTTTCTTAGACAAAATAATGGCTGACGCACTTGAAAATTGCGAGGGAACAGTCACCATTGGAGGCAGAACAATAACAAACTTACGTTTTGCCAACGACATCGATAGCCTAGCTGGAGAAGAGCAAGAAGTAGTCAACCTGGTATAGCACCTTGATGAAGCCTCTTTGGCATATGGTATGTAGATAAGTGCAGATAAAACCCAGCTGATGACAAAAGTGCCAATGGCATCAGCACTGACATAAATATCAACGGCAAGAAAATCGATACCGTCCCTAGCTTCAAACATCTGGAAGCTATAGTATCAGATAAAGGATCAAAACCTGAAATTCTGTCCAGGAAAGCCCAGACCACAGCTGCAATGTCCAAACAAAAAGTCCTCTGGAACAGTAAGAACATCGCCAACAGCTTCAAGATCAGACAGATGCGTTCCCTGATCATTCCCATATTTTTTTGTACGCATGTGAAACGTTGACCATAACAACAGATATTGAAAGAAGGATTCGGACAATGGAGATGAGGTGCTTTCGCAAACTCCTTGGTACCTCATACAGAGATAGATCACTAATGAGGAAGTGAAACCCAGAATTAGAAACATTATCGGACCATATGAGGCGCTCCTGGCTTCAGTGAAAGAACGCAAATTTAAGTGGTACGGGCACGTCACACGACCATCTGGACTAACCAAGACTGTCCTGCAGGGAACAGTACAAGGAAGAAGACGAGAAGGCAGACAGAGAAAATGATGGTAAGACAACATCAGAGAGTGTACTGGCCTTGAGTGCAACGGTGTTGTATGGAAAGAAGAGGACAGTGGGGAGTAGACGAAGCTGGTTGCAAAATCTCCATTGGCGCCCCCATGGTCCACTGGACTATGGGATAGGTGAAGGTGGATCTATCAAACCAAACTTGCTGATTTTGCTTTTTATTGTTGTTTTTGTTGCATTTTATTGTTGTTCTTCCTGTTCTTGTTAAGGTTGACGATTTTCAGCATTTGCTTCTAACCACTTCCAGAGCTTTATTTCATTCAGTTTCCTCCTTTTTTCAGCCAGAGCATTGAAGGTGTACACAAAGGGGTTCAAAGCAGAGTTTAAGGGCAGCAGGAAGATAGCAAAGGCCACGTTGACTTCACCAGGAACAGGAATACCTGCCATGGCCAACAGTCCACACACCCCAATGGGAAACCAGCACAGGAAAT
>CM054163.1:19536354-19571468 GCA_028751875.1 Rapana venosa | reverse complement strand
TTCGATTCCCCAGCGTCGCCCTTTCTTCCCAGTTTCCCGGGGAAAAAATCGAACTGAACTGTCAAAGTTCTTCGGATGAGACTACAAACCCGATGCCGCGTATGATGAACGCATGCAGAACATCTTGCGCACACGTTAAAAACCCGTAGGCCATTGTGTGCTGGTAGGAGTAAAAAAAAACAACAACCCACCATCATGCACACAGGTGTCGTGTTTAAACTCCATCCCGGAGGTCGGAACGCGGATACCTATATGGTGGAGAAAAAAAACCCGGTATCTGAAGAGCTGTATACAGCATCGTTCTGGCAACTCCTGGGACGGCACTGGAACCATGTGTATCGGCGATTGCCTTTCCAATGGACAATTCCAGCAACGTGGAGGTGGGGAGAGGGGGTATATCTGCAGCATGGGTAACAGCTTGCCCTCCATACTTACTTACCCAGGCTTTGCGTCTGGAGTATAAACAGCTAGAGTGACAACTCCATAGTCTTACTACTAGACTGACGATGCCTACCTACTATATTCTTTCATATCGAAGATAATGGAATAAGCACTCATGTGCTTTTTTTTTTACATCTAGTCCCCGTGTGTATGCGGTTTTGTCAATGTTGTCATTTGTTCCTATCGGCACACAAAGGCTTACTCTTTCGTAAAGCGAAAAAACCCCAACCGTTTCATGGCAATTTCCATTTGCGTATTTACATATATTCTCCATATTTCTGAAGCATGCGCAAACAACGGTTCTATCTGTGCGTCAAATAATTTCCAGAAAAAGTAGCCTTCCATCGAATTCAGCTTCCGTAATGTTTGTAGGATTCCTATTACACCTTCCTTTTTTCCTACAAGATTCCTGCCATGCGCAATTTAGACTTAACCTCACTGAAAATATCATCCCCAGATATTTATACCTGTTAACTAGTTTGACTTCATCATTTCTATAAAACCATGTTTCACGTACTGATCAACAACCACCATTCTAAAAACAATAATTTTTGTTATATCCATATTTACTAGTAAATCTAAATGGTCTTTCTCCTTTTTAAATATATGTAACTGATATACAAACCGATAACAGTATTAGACAAATGAATAATATCATCGGCAAAAAATAATAAGAAAACTTTGATTGCTCCAGGAATTATTAATTGCCATGCTTTCCTTTTCATGACAGCTCAATAGCTAGTTCATATCTATCTATCTATCTATCTATCTATCTATCTATCTATCTATCTATCTATCTATCTATCTATCTATCTATCTATCTATCTATCTATCTATCTATCTATCTATCTATCTATCTATCTATGGGCTTAAAATACAACCCTGCTTCACTCCCTTGAGGCATTCAGAGAAATCGAAATATTCATTTCCTGCACACACACACACGCTAAAACTGAATTATAAATTGCTCTAAGGGCCATATATAGTTTACCATTTACACCGTTTATTGGTAGTACATTCCACAATATATTTCTATTCACACAATCGAAGGCCTTTCTAAAGTCTACAAAAGCAGCATGAGAGAGAGAGAGAGAGAGAGAGAGAGAGAGAGAGAGAGAGAGAGGAGAGAGAGAGAGAGATGTGTGTGTGTATGTGTGTTTTATTACAACTATGAATACTATTATCTGGATGTTGCTCTAACGTTTATTCAGCAAAATCCGAGCTTTCATTGCCCGGAGAACACGTTGCTCCTTGTGTTGTTGTTGTTTGTCCTTCACACGACTCCAGCAGTACAGCAGTGGGTACAGTGCAGAGCTGAGAGGTGTGATGAGAACAGCCAGGATGACTATGAGTGTGTCTGAAACACTGGCACCATGCAGGACCATCAGACTGGTGGTGGTGATGGAGAACCAACACACAGCTGTTGTGACACTGATGTTGGTTACCAGTGGCTGTGAAGACAGTGCTGCCTTTGTCTCTGTGTCTGCCATGATTCTGTATTTCGGCTTTGACCTGTAAATGAGCAGTTGGCCAACACTGACCATCAGACACAGCACTGTGTTGAACGTCAGAAAGAAATGCTTCAGGGCAGTGTTGTCTTTAGAGTACTGCTCGTCAAAGAAAACCAGATGGCACACACCATTCAGGCTGTAGTCTCTGCTCTGTGAGAGCTCAGGAAGTAAAGGTACCGATGATAAAAACAATCCCAGTAACCAAACCACTCCTATAGATACTGATATTGACTTTGTAGAAAACTGCAGTCTGCTATTGGGAAAACAAAAAACAGTGCCATGATCCAATGTCATGAACCAGATGATGAGAAGGGACATCTCTCCAGAGAAAAGAGAAAGAAAGCCAGCTATCTTGCAAGCCAGGCTGTTAGTCCAGGCCTGTTCATACAGAAGATAGTCACCTCTCAGCTGCTCATCAGCTACAGCAATGATGATGGTGCTGATTCCCATGCATGTATAAGTGCACTGCACATTTAGCACGCACAGGAAAATGTGTCCTGGAGATGATGGTTTACTGACCCTCTGTCTGACAAAAATGGAAGTTATTCCAAGTATTGCAAAAAGGCCAAACAGCCAAAACATATACGTGTACAGTTCCGGTGACAAAAGACGATGGCAAGAAGAAAGCACAGGCTGTGGTGCATTACAGAATATCTTTCGGGGCGACGTGGCCACAAATTGTTCACAACATATCCTAAAGTTTGAAGAAATTATGGTGGACAGATATTTGAGTCCTGAGAATATATCTGGTGAAAAATGTATCACTTTGTTTTTCCGAAGATCTAACTCTTTCAGTTGAGGCAGGCATTGAAAACCCTTTGCTCCTATAACTTGTATATATGAATAAGAAATGTTGAGAGATTCAATATGTGTAAAGTATTGTAAACTGCAACTGTCAAACACAGGAAGAAATGTTCCAGATAAATCAAATTTCTGTAAGGAATGTTGGGTCAAATTAGAGGGCTGTTTTATAAGTGTGGTCAAGGGATTGTTGGCTAGTGAGAGAACACAGAGATTGGCTAATGTGAGAAAAATGTTTATAGTAATATTCGTAAGATTGTTGCCACTCAAATCCATGAACTTCATGTTGGGAAAGGACATGACAGGCACAGAAACAAGAGAGCAGTGTGAGAGAGTCAGCCGAACAAGGTAAGTGTTGTTCCTCAGGTCAGACAGCGTCATCCCTGAGCCCTGAGCATCCAGGTAGCGAAGCTGGGGGAAGAGGTGAGGAGAGAAAGGCTGAGGACAGATAAAAGACAGCCCCTGACACAGACAGCCCACAGGACAGGTCATGTCACACAGCCATTCATCATCACGTTGTGGACACTGTCCCCAGCCATCACACACATGATCTATGTGCACACACACTGGAGAAGCACGACAGCGGAAAAATCCTGGACACTTTGCACTCTCACAGCCTTGTTCATCCTCCCTGCTGATGCAGTCATAATATCCATTGCAGCGAGTGTAGGCAGGTAGACAGGTGAGCTGCTCAGTTGGGCACAGGTAATGACTGTCAGGACAGGACTCGTTTACTTTCATTTTCTCGTGAGTGAATAAACCTTGGCCATCTAGGTTAATGAGATACTGTTGATGTGTTTTCAGGGAAATGAAGTATATTTCTCTAGCTGAACAGAAAAGTATTTCTTTTTTCACACAATCTTCAGCCATAACCTCATCAGAGTCATCCAAACAGTCAGAAAATCCATTGCAACGTTTATCAGATGACACACACTGACCATTCTCACACTGAAAACCCTCACATGGAGGATGTTCACAGAATGACTCGTCACTACCACCTGGACAGTCCTGTATGAAATTACAAACAAGAGTGTATGGCAGCGTGGTAAAATCATCACCACATGCAAACATAATCACTGTAGGTATAACATCATGTTGACAAGACTGGCAAACTGTGGATTTGGCTGTGTGTATAGTTTGTCCACAGTTACTTCCCATATCAGACACCAAAGCCTGGAGTGTGAAATGACCACCTGGACAAGGATGTAACAGTGCTGATGGCTTTTGACCTGATGATTCATCTTGGGTTAAAGGCAACGCAGCAGTTTCAAATTCGTGATTAACTGCTGAGTCATGTTCGCACAGAAATTCATGAACATGATAAGCCTCCACGCTACGTACATAACCAGCGGGTTTAGATCAATCACCCCACTCATTGATTTTCCCTTTTCAGAACTTTGGCTTAGCAAAGGAAGTGGAAGTGAGCCATAAACTACTGTGTCATCAGACCACATAAACAGCTGCCCATACATAAACAGCGACACGAACATTCCAGAATGGATGCCAATTCTCAAAGTATTTTTAGAAACAGAGCTGGTGATGAGTGGTTCTGCAACCGCAAGATAATCTGCCTTAGTCTTCAGTGCTGCAAGACGTCCGCCATGAATTTTGCACTGCTCTTGAATGTCATGGTAGTGCAGTTCCATTCTTATTCTCATTAAGAATACACATTTATTGGCAGATGGAATCCACACCCTAAACCTGCCTGAATATAGAGGGCAGTATTTTGTTTCATTTTTTCCGTCTTCACCGTGTGAACCATCAATACATTCTGAATGAATCATACTGTCATAAATTAAACTGCAGTTAAGGATTGCGTTCGTGTCTGCTTTTGAAGAAGAGTATGAAACCTCAGCAAAGAAGAACACGTTTTCAACTATGTCTTTCATATAGCCTTGAGGCACACTAAACTCTATGCCTAAAAATGAGGAATTTAAAAACTTATTTATCAAATTACCATGTATATGACACAAACTTATCATCAGAGCTGGTTTTCTCTCACGTTTCCCATAGAATGCTTTGATGTAAGCCTGGCATCTAATTTGCTGGCGAGGAAATGTTAATCTAACAAATATTCCATGTCCAGCAGACACTGATATATTAATCCAGTGATGCATTGTGTTCAGATAAACAACGTCTAGTGCAAACAGAACAGCATGGCCAGCAGACATGGAGTGGTATGCAAACAACACACCCCTTTTGCTGTGCAGGTCCCTTTTTAACATGATGTTAGCTTGTGGGTTGTTGTACAATGAAAGATAAGCATGATTTGTACTCCACACAAATCTGTATGAATTAAAATCATTGTAAGCCACACAGCTAAGAACATAGTCAGCAGATTGTGGACTGGGCATCAGGACTTCAGGAAGACTGTCGTAGAAATGCATAGCCCAATAGTGATGAGGACACACAGTAAAAACATCTGTAAGAACGTATACAGAAGCTGTGACAGTATATTCAGATGGGAACACTGTTTTATGCACATGACAAAATGTTTGGGAATTTTCACATCTGCCATAAAGTAATCCTGGATTTGAAGGAAACATCAGGGATATATTTTTGCAGTCAGTCAAATTACCGCGATATGTGACTTTCATATTGGACTGTATTGCTAAACGTTCCATACCAGGACAGATCATGTTAAAGTCGAGGGTCAGGTGGTGTCCGTAATGATCCACAGTGCTGGACTGTTGGTTGTGTGTGAGGGTGATCTCGTGTCTGGTGTTTGTGCTGTCAAGGCTTGTGACAGCTGTGCTGCTGACAGTGGAGACAGAGTTGGCACCGAGAGTTGTGTAGTTCTGAAGAAATCTGTGTTGGTGTTTGCCATCGTTTCTCTGCTCACTGAACTCAGTCCCGCTGGTGTTGTGATGCACTGTTGTAGATGTAAACAATGATGTGCCTGTATCAGAGGGTAGAATAGCTTTGATTTCTGGAGATATAAAACTGGGAATGAGCAGTAAGAGTTTGTATTAGTAGAAGTAGCAGCAGCAACAGTAGTAGCAGCAGCAGCAGCAGCCACAGCAGCAGCAGCAGCAGCAGCAGCAGCAGCAGTAGTAGTAGTAGTAGCAGCAGCAGCAGCAGTAGCAGCAACAACAACATTAGCAGCAGCAGAAGCAGCAGCAGCAGCAGTAGTAGTAGTAGTAGCAGCAGCAGCAGCAGCAGCAGCAGCAGCAGCAGCAGCAGCAGCAGCAGCAGCAACAACAACAACATTAGCAGCAGCAGAAGCAGCAGAAGCAGCAGCAGCAGCAGCAGCAGCAGCAGCAGCAGCAGCAGCAGCAGCAGCAGTAGTAGTAGTAGTAGTAGTACTGGTAGTAGTAGTAGTAGTAGTAGTAGTACTAGTAGTAGTAGTAGTAGTAGTAGTAGTAGCAGCAGCAGCAGAAGCAGTAGTAGTAGTAGTAGCAGCAGCAGCAGCAGCAGCAAAAACAACATTAGCAGCAGCAGCAGCAAAAACAACATTAGCAGCAGCAGCAGCAGCAGCAGCAGCAGCAGCAGCAGCAGCAGCAGCAGCAGCAGCAGCAGTAGTAGTAGTAGTAGTAGTAGTAGTGGTAATAGAAACGTGTGTGTGCGCGTGCGCGCGCGGGTGTGTGGTTTGTGTGTGTGTGTGTGTGCGTGTGTGTGTGTGTGTGTGTTGTGTGTGTGTGTGAAAGCCTCTAACAGCTAAAACCAAAAGACCCGACACCATCTTTTCCCTGCCAAAGCTGTAGAAAGGTGGCAAAGTCGGTCTGTGGTGTGTTTAGGGCAGACATTGTGAGAAAGGGATGTTCATCAGCCATGCATGGCATGCAGCTCACCTAGCACCGGCTGGGGAAAACCCAGACTTCCAAACCTCTGTCTTGCAAAAGAATTGCCCAATTCCAGGAAAGGCTTAGGGAACAGATCCACAGTATACCTCCAGAGCTGACATTCCACACCATTGTACGCTGGCAACACGTGTGACAGCAACAGCGGCATACTTCATGACCACTGCCCTTTCCAGTTTTCAGCCAAGACACTCTCTGCTATCCCCAAACAGTCTTTTGGACAAGACTATAAACAGGTTGTATGTGCATCAGCACAAAACACATTCTGCGCACACGTTAAAACCTGCTCCGCCTTTTGGTAGAGAAGGTCATTGTCTGCCAGAGGGAACAGATGAAAAAATAGATAAAACTGCATGCACACGGGAATTGAAAGTAAACTAATAGCACATGAGTGTTTATTCACTGTGCTCAAAATGGAGTAAATGAAATGAAAATGAAAATGACATTAAACCCAAACATATGTTAAGAAAGGATTAAAAAGAAAAAATAAAGGAAAGTGAAGGAACTGGCCTGTATTGAAAATAGGGCACCTAAACACAAACAAGATTATCAAAGTTTTTTCCCAGCAGACATTTAGGCTAAACAAGATGCCAGAACAAAAATTAGCGGTGATTGACAAAGATCTCCTAAGTTCACAAGCAGAAATGACAATGTTACACAAGGCCTGGCTGAAACTTGCTTACTACAGAAACACAACCCGCATGATTCAATGTGGTGTATCCTTTGTGAATGAATCACGTACATCCATCCATTCCCAGGCCACATAGCAGGAGCATAGGATAATGGGTTGCTTGCGGCAGCCACTGGGCAGCTGGGGAACCAAGACTGACACAAAGAGGGCTTGATGAGGAGCTGATGATTAAAAAAAAAGATCAGGCAGAGGACAGTCCAAAGAGAAAAGGTGGGTGAGAATGGAGATGGGAAAATGACCATAACAAAAATGTAACTAGAAAATTAAACTCAGAGCTTCCAGAATGAAAGGCAGGAGAATAGACAAAAAGGCAGAAAAATAGAGAGAGAGAGAGAGAGAGAGAAGAGAGAGAGAGAGAGAGAGAGAGAGAGAGAGAGAGAGAGAGAGAGAAGAGAGAGAGAGAGAGAAGGACAATACAGGAAGAACAGAAATAAGACAGGTAGAAAGAGGACAGAAAAGAGGAAATTCCTGGCAACAAATTTCCAGGATATGGGGAAACTATTCATACTGAAAGGCCCCAACATCTCCCCCTGATGGTAAGATCAAACTGATGCGTTCCCTAATAATGTCCATATTTTTGTATATTTTATGTGGAAAATGAACCACAGCAACAGACATTGAAAGAAAGATATGGTACATGAGATGAGATGCTTCCAGAAACTTCTTGGTTTCTCATACAGAGATCACATGACCAATGAAGAAGTTAAAACCAGAAATGAAAATGCCATTTGGGTTACATGAAGACCTCACGACTTCAGTGAAAAGACGCAAACTGAAGTGTTAGGGGCACATCACATCAACACCTTAACTGGCAAAGACTGGCCTACAGGCCTGAACAACAGTAGAAGGAGGGGAGACGACAAGACAAACATAGAAAGCAATGGGAAGACAGCATCGGAGAGTGGACTGGCCCTGAGTGGAATGATATGCTGCAGAAAGCTGAGGTCTGGGAAGAGTGGAGGAAACTGCCTGCAGAATCCGCAGTTGTGCCCCAACAGTGAACCAGACCACAGAATAATAGATAGGTGCTTGGAAAAGCACAGTAAGGCTTCATTATTCATTTAAATTGATAATCAGCTGAATATATTATGTGCAAGCAATAGCTGTTGTTGGATTAATAAACCAAACTTGCTTATTCTGTTTGTTACTCGTTGCTCTTGTTGCTGTTTTAAGTGTTCTTCTTGTTCTCATTGGGGTTGAGCATCTCCAGCGTTTGCTTCTAGCCACTTCAAGAGTTTCACTTCATTCAGTTTCCTCCTTTTTTCAGCCAGAGCATTGAAGGTGTACACAAAGGGGTTTAGAGCAGAGTTTAGGGGCAGCAGGAAGATAGCAAAGGCCACGTTGACTTCACCAGGAACAGCAACACCTGCCATGGCCAACAGTCCACACACCCCGATGGGAAACCAGCACAGGAAGTCTGTGACAGCCACAGTGATCAGTCTGCGAGCTATGGTCATGTCCTGGGACTGTTTGGTAGTGTCAGATGCCAGTGTGCTCTTCTTTATGGACCAGTAGATAAAGGCTTGACAAGCTGAGATTACCAGGAAGAGGACAAAGTTAAACACAATCATTATAGAAAAGGAATAAAGGTGCCCCTTGAATTTAAGTCTTGTAACTGGCAGTGGAATGCAGATTCCTGTTTGGCTGTAAAACTCCCAGTGGGATGTGAATGGAAGAAGTGGCAATGATGCCAGACATAAACCCACTGACCAGGCCACAGCACAAGCAGTTATTGCTGATTTCCTCTCAAATCGAACAGTGCTGAATGGGAAATGAATGACCAGAAAACGATCCAATGAAATGAGCCAGATGATCATGGCTGACACTTCACTGGACAAGAGAGACAAGAAACCAGCTACTTTACAAAACACATGGTTTTTCCATACATCATCGTAAAATACATAGCTTCCACGATACACTTCATCAGCCACTCCAATGATGGAGAGGTAGATGCCCATCAGCAAGTCAGATACACAGAGACTGCTGACGAACAAGCCGTAAGTACTGACTGAAGTTTTGTGAGCACATTGGTGTATCATTAAACTGCACACATTGCCTGTCACAGATAACCAGCTGATCAGCCAGAGAAAGGCACGGTATGTGGATGTCTGTAGTAAGTCTTCACATGAGGAAATTTCATCAGAAGGTGAATAACAAAATGATGTATGAAAATGGCTCGGAAGAACATGCTTACAGCATAGTTTATAATTTTCAGCCCAAAGAACACTCAGACGAGAAAGATCTCTGAATACATCAGACGGAAATGTTTCCACAGGAGTACCTTCTAATGACAGTGAAGTTAGATAAGACATATTCTGAAATCGTTTCAGTTTAATTGATTGAATGGAGCTGTGTGACAAATCAAGATTTCTCACTGTCAAAAATTGTGAAGTAACTTGACTGTCAAATATAGGTACTTTTATTCGGGAAAGATTTAAGGCTTTCAGAGCAGTCTGATGCAGGTTGTCTCCTGAATCATAGCTGAGCAGACTCAGAGGATTGCTAGCCAGGGACAAAGTCTGTAGGTTTTTCCAGCCAGCAAACAAGGACATGTTGACATGTTCCAGTTTGTTTTCAGAGACATCCAAAAAGTGCAAATTTATTAACTTGATATTTTCTAACAGAAGCAAAGAGCACCTCGCCAGAGATAGAAAAACCAGATAGGTGTTCTCTTTCAAATCAGCCAACGTCATTCCTGAACCTGTCCCATCCAGGTAGCGGAGCTGAGGGAAGAGATGAGCAGAAAATGGCTGAGGACACAGAAAGGAGTGGCCATGACACAGACACGTTTCAGGACATGTCATGCCACACAACAGTTCATCGTCATGCAGTGGACAGTGAGGCCAGCCATCACACAGATGGTCACTGTGAACACACACAGCAGAGGACCGACATCGGAAGAATCCTGGACATGTCACATCCTCACAGGCCTCTTCATCCTCCTGACCAACACAGTCAAACAGCCCGTTGCAACGGGTGTAGACAGGCAGACAGTTGTTGACATCACCAGGGCAACGGTAATGGGTATCAGGACACAGGTCTCTAGGTTTTAGTTTGGTCAAAATGAATTCTTGCATTCCATCAAAATTGACCAGCACAGGTGCAGGTAAATATGCATTGATAGCCGGTTCTGGATATCTATGCTGTTGACAGTCTTTTTCATCTGAGTCATCCAAACAGTCAGATACCACATTACAACGCCTTTTGTAGGGAACACACTGACCATTCAGGCAGGTAAACTCATCACAAGGAGGGTGTACACAGAAATATTCATCAGAGTTATCTTGGCAGTCAGGTCTGAAATCGCACACAAAGGAATACGAGCACTGTGTTTGTGGCTGGTTACAAGTAAACACATCAACTTGTACTGCAGGCTCCTTTACGACTTTGTGATGGCTGCTTGAGGACCTTAGTCCTTTGAAAAAGCAGGAAGTAAGGTGTCCTCCCTCACACACATTGTGCGGACCACAAGAAAGGAATGTATGTGTCAGATGACCGCTTTGACACTGGACAAGGTTTTGTCTAGAAAAGTGTGAGACAGATAAGTTCTTGAAAATAATTGATGCTAGTTCTGGTCGTTTAAATTGATGGTTGGATTTTTTCATTTCGCACAATATATTTATTCCATACTTATTACTTGTGTATGCTGAGTTCTGGCCGTCACCAAAATGTATCATGTGTTTTTCAAAATAACGCTTTCTCTGAAAAACTCTGACTGACTGATACAGTACAGTGCCATCATCAGCTATAGGGCTGTTTCTGTACATGTTGGGCTTAGACTTGTCACTCCACCCTACCCCAACTGGTGTCTGCTGAAATTCAGAATTTGATTGATAGAATATGTGCATTGCCTCATCCCATTCCTGATCACGTTTTGGAGCTGCAAGATTACCACCCATGGATTGACATACCTCTCTTGCCATGTCGTGTTCCTGTATTTTCAAGGTTATCAGGTCTACCGGTTGTTTCAGTCTCATCCATCTGTACCTTGTGTGTTCGGATTCCACGCACATTTGAGAAACAAAATCAGCATGTGGAGAAAAGTCTTCAATTTTTCTACATTGTTTGACTCCACTGAATGCAACTGAAAAGGATAAAACAATGCCACAGATGTAGAATGAAGATGATAGAAAAGATTGTCATGCAAGAAAAGACAAACAAGCACTGTAACAACATTTAAGCTGCTGTAACTTCATATAAAACACTGGTCAAATGCTTGTCGATTCTGATGAAATCCAAGAAGTCATCCTTGACTAAACTATAATTTGGAGATAAAATGTGATGCAACAGTTCCAACACAAAGGGGCACATTTGTCATTTGCCTTAAAATCAGTATTGATAAGGTTTCAGTTGTTAACGTCATCCCTTAAGATGGAACTTAACAAGTGTCAGCGTTCAACTCTTGTACAGTCATAGGAAGTCAACAAAGGCAAACATCAGGGAAGTCTTAGTTGGCAGCCATCAGTCCCGGAAGACTATGGAGTTGCACTCAGATGTTCATTCTGGTACAGCGTCGGTTGTGGCTGGCCAGTCAGACACGGGAATGACAGTCCCTATGGCAGAGGGGACAGATGATGTTTGACACTGGTCTCACTGCCTGGGCTGCAGCCTTTCTTCTCCTTCTCCTTGCTTCCTGTCACTGAGCAAGTGTCTTGTTGAACTTGGAGAGACCTCTCTGCACAGTCTGTCTCCAGGCTGACCGTTTGACGGCTGCTTCTTCCAGTTGTTCTGGTCAATGTTCAGTGCTTTAAAGTCCCTCTTGCACACATCTTTGAATTGCAGCTGTTGTCTGCCCGTGGAACATTTTCCATACACAAGTTCTCCATAGAGGAGGTCTTTAGGGATCCGTCCGTCGTCCATGCGCACGACATGGCTGAGCCAACGTATACGTCTCTGTTTCAGCAGCGTGTACATGCTGGTGCATCCAGCTCTTTCCAGGACAGTGTTGTTTGGGACCTTGTCCTGCCAGGTGATGTTCAGGATGTGTCAGAGGCAATGCATGTGAAAAGCTTTGAGCTTTCATTTTTGTCAGGCACACAAAGTTCAGGACTTGCTGCCATACAGGAGGGTGTTCATGACACAGGCTCTGTAGATCTGGATCTTTGTGTGCTCAGTCAGCATGCTGTTGTTCCATGCTTTCTTTGTCAATCTGGTCAAAATGGTAGTTGCTGCTTTGCTGTTGTGCTTGTTGAGCTCTGTGTCAAGTGAGAGGGTGTCTGAGATAGTTGAGCCCAAGTACACTAAGTCATGGACGACATCCAGTTCATGGTCATTGATGCTGATGACTGGGGGAGGAGTCAGCATCCTGTCCCAGGACTACAAGTGAATGGTAAGCCCAAAGTCCTGGCTGGCATTGTTGAAGCAAGTCATGGGCTGCTGTAGGTCCTGGGCTGAGTGAGCCTTTACTGCTGCATCATCTGCAAAGAGGAAGTCACGCAGGCATCTCCGCTGGACTCAAGTCTTGGCTCTCAGTCTGGAGAGGTTGAAGAGGTTTCCATCTGACCTGGTTTGGAGGTAGATACCTTCAGCTGCAGGACCAAATGCGTGTTTCAGCATCACAGCAAAGACGATTCCGAACAAAGTGGGAGCCAGGACACAACCCTGCTTCACTCTGCTCCGTATGTTGAAGGCAGCTGATGTTGAGCTGTCAAAGACGACAGTGCCTTTCATGTCTTCGTGGAAGGATCTGGTGATGCTGAGAAGTTTGGGAGGACATTTGATCTTGGGAAGGATCTTAAAGAAGCCATCCTCACTGACCAGATTAAAAGCTTTCGTGATGTGTATGAAGGCCTTTGCTCCCTACATTTCTCCTGAAAAGGTTTGAGGGCGAAAATCATGTATATAGTGGATCTGTTGGCATGGAAACTGTACTGCGATTCAGGGCAGACTTGTTCTGCAAGTACCTGGATCCTCTTTAGTACAACTCATGCAAAGACTTCCCAATTATGCTGAGGAAGGATGTGCAACAATGTATGTCTTGGGGTACTTCCCCTTAACTCCAGCAGAGGTAGAGAATTTCATGCAACTCGGTGATGAGGGTCTCTTTGCAGCAGTTCAGTACTTTGGTGGGAATACTGTCTTTCCCACATGCCTTACTAGAGGCAAGAGAGTCCAGGGATTTTCTGAGTTCATCTATGGTTGGTTCCTCTGACAAGCTCTTCCAGTTCTGGTAGGCACTCTAGGGAATATGGGGTATCTTCTGTGACTATATTTTCCTTTGCATACAGCTCAGTGTAGTGTTTCTACCCAGTGCTCCATCTGTTGTTCTCGGTCTTGAATCACCTCCCTAGCAGCTGATTTGACAGTGGAGGTTTTCTGTTGATGCCATCATACAGCACTTTGAGAGAACAGACGTAAAATCGAATTGCATTGATGTTGCCTGTGCCAGCTGCAATCTGAATCTGGGAGCACAGCTGAAGCCAAAAATGATTGGCACATTTCCTGGCACACTGCTGGACCTTGCTGTGAGCAGTACGGAGAACCTGGAGGTTCTGCTTGCTGGGATTGGTTCTGTAAGCTGTCAAGGCGTTTCTCTTGGCCTCAATGACTGGTGACATTTTTTCTGAGTGGGCTTTGAACCACTCAGCTGCCTTGCTTGTCATTTTGCCAAAGGTGGACATGGCGGCATCGTGTGGTACACTCTCTGTGCATGGAGCTTCATACTGCTGCACATCAAAGAATGATCAGTGTCACAATCTGAACTCTGGTAGCTGCGAGTGATCTTGATGCTGGAAAAGGCTGACACGTCTGGTCAGGATCAGGTCGAGCTGATGCCAGTGTCTGGATCACGGGTGTCTCCAGGAGACTCGCTGCTGAGGCTTCGTGTTGAAGAAGAAGATGTTACTGATGCACAACCCATGATGACAGCAAAGCTCCAGCAGGTGCTGGCCATCCTTGTTCATTTTCCCAATGCTGAACTGACCCAAGCAGGTGGGCCAGGTGTTATAGTCAACACCTATTCGGGCGTTGAAATCCCCAGCGATGAACAGTAGTAGTTCTTTGTCAGGAATTCTCCTTATAGCAGCACTCAGGTCGTCATAAAACTTATCTTTTGCTTCTGCTGTGGATGCTTAAGTTGGTGCATAGGCTCTGATTAGACTGACTGGTCCTGAGGATGTTTGGAGTCAGAGAGACAGGATACACTCTGTCCTTTCTGCTGGTGGGGTTATGGATCCCAGCAGGCTGTTTCTAACTGCGAATCCCACACCGTGTTCTCTAACGTGGTCTGATGGTTTTCCCTGCCAGAACAGGGGGAAGTCTCTCTCTCCATCACAGATCCTGTTTCTGGGAGCCTGGTTTCTTGAAAGACGACGATATCCATCTGCAGTCTGCTCACTTCCCTGACTATGACAGCTGTCTTGTTAATATCATCATTTAGTTCCTGCAGGTCATCAGAACAGCCTGGTCTCATTGTTCTTACATTCCATGTGCCCAGTTTTCAGGGCAGGAAATGTCTTTTTTCTGTTCCTGGTACGCTTGTCGGTGTTCACTCTAAACCCCACATACCCAGTGAGGCTCACAGACCGTGGCGGGCGGGGCAGCCAGCACCTTACTGGCTGGGGTCTGCCCAGCTTAAGGCGGGAGGTAGCTGCACAATGAGATGCAATAACCTCTCCCACTGTGGGAAGCAGCCCCTGGCGTCCGACTTATAAATGGTAGACTGCTGCTTCCCGTGTTGTGTGGACGCTGCAAAGTGAAGCTGGAGTGGTGACCTCTCCAGAGCGCAAAGCCTGGGTAAGTAAGTATGGAGGGCAAGCTGTTACCCATGCAGCAGAGCCCCCCTCTCTACACGTTGCTGGAATCGTCCATTGGAAATAATAATAATAATAATAATAATAATAATAATAATAATAATAATAATAATAATGATGATGATGATGATGATAATAATAATAATAATAAAAATAATAATAATAAAAATAATAATAATAAATGGAATGAATATAGCGCTGAATCTTGCAAAACAAACAAACCGAAGCGCTTGCATTCATACCATTACACGCACGCAACTTTCCTCAAATAACATAAGATCTTTCAAATTTATGTACGCACACACATACACACACACACACTCACACACACACACACACTCACACACACACACAAACACACACACACACACACACAAACACACACACACACACACACTCACACACAGACACATAAGGCTACAAGAGGGCTACCACTTAATAGAACAAACATCATGGAAAAAGGTCACAGAAACGTATCACCTAAAAGAGAGATTTCTAAATAGATCTGTCATCAAAACTGATAAAGCAAGAGTCGTGAGCCATTTTAAGGCTTGTTCAAATATCTCCACAGCAAGAAGAGTGAATAGTTAATGTATTCGTAACCAAATTCAGTAGAAACAGTAAATGTCTATGTGGTGAGAATATTTCTAATACTCATATAATATTTGAATGTAAGAATACGAAAGCTTTTTTACCTCAATTTTCTGAAAACTCCCTTAGAAGCATATTCAATAATTTGAATTTGGCATTTGATATTGCAAAAGGTCTCTGGCATAATCCTATAGGACATTTGTTATAGTTTCATTAACGTTTATCATTTTTTGTGTTTTGTTTCTGTGGTGTGTTTTTAAAAATATTTTTTATTGTACCTTTTGCTTTGCACGGTTTTTTTTCATGATTAGACTACTTTTCCTCCCTCGCATTTTTCAGTAGGGCCTCTACAACCACCTCAATTATCATACACCTCTTGTATATATATATATATTTCTTTCTCGTCTAATATCACTGAGAGTGAACAGACGTAAAATCGAAGACAACAACAACAACAACACACACATACACACACACACACACACACACACACACACACACACACACACACACACACACACACACACACACACATACACACACACACACACACACACACACACACACACACACACACACACACACACACACACACACACACACACAAAATGAGGTGGTGATGACGGAGAAGAAGGATGTTGTTGAAAAGTAGGAACAGATATGAGGGGCAAGTGTCAGGGAGGAAATGAGTGTGTTTTGAGGCTGCATTTGAATGTATCAAATACAGGCTTTTGGCGAAGTGAAAGAGGGAGATTATTCCAGGTGGATGGACCAGACACAGAAAGAGCGACGGCCAACAGTGGTTTGTTTGAATCTGGGTGTTCGAAAACACAAAGTATCTGCAGCTGAGTGAAGGGAACGGGATGGAGCATAAAGGTGAAGACAGTTACAGAGATAAGAGGGTGCAGATTTGTGAAGATATTTGAAACAGAGGGTATTGGTCTTATACTTCAGTCTCTGTGAGACAGACATCCAGTGAAGAGATCGCAGAGGAGGAGTGATGTGTTCAGATTTATTCTTTCTTAGGACCAGTCGAGCTGCGGAGTTTCGTATGCGTTGAAGAGAGTGGATGGATGATGCTGGAAGGCCAACCAAAAGAGAATTACAATAGTCTAAACGTGAAAGAATGAGAGATGTGACAAGCTTGGAAGTTGCATCAGTGGACAGATACTTGCGAATTGCGCGCTTATGCGCCGTAATTGATAGTAGCAAGACTGGCAGGTCTGGGTGATGCATATTTTCATAGAGAGTGTGTTGTTGAGAACTAAACCTAAATACTTCACAGAGTTGGCCAAAGGAACTGACCTATTGCCGAATTCTATTGAAGTTGTTGTGATGGAGGAAAGTTTCTGTTCGGTCCCTCTTCGGTTTTATCAGCATTAATTTGTAACTTGTTCTGAGTCATCCAGTTTTGAATGTTTTGAAGGAAGTTGGACATATTTGTCAGGAAGGAAGGCAAGTTTTCAACAGTATCACTGTATTGAAGCTGAGTATCATCGGCGTAGAAATGATGATCAATATGATGGCGGTTTATTATATGTGAGAGTGGAGCAGTATAGAGATTGAAGAGAACAGGGCCCAGAACTGATCCTTGTGGGACTCTAGATCCAATTACAGGTTCTGATTGAATTCTGTTTACAATAACCTTCTGGAATCGGTCTGTAAGGTATGAAGTAAAGCAGGTGAGGGCTGTGCCATTAATACCAAACGTATTTTGAGGCGAGAAAGAACTGAGTAATCTATAGTGTTGAAGGCTGCAGATAAGTCGAGAAAAGTGAGGAGGGAATTTTTTCCTGCGTCAGAAGCGAGTAGAATCGTATCTAAAGTGTGAACTAGGATGGTTTCAGTGCTGTGGTTGGGGCGATAGGCAGATTGAATAGGGGGGGGGGGGGGGGGGGGGAGGAAGATCATAGGAATGAAAGTGTTTGAGCTGTTTGAGAACAACTTTTTCTAGTTTTGACACAAACTGCTAAAGTCAAGAGGCTGAAGAACCACCCAATGCACAAGAAAATATCAGAGCCCACGAAGCGTAGGCTTAAATACAGCAACTTTGGGCTCGGTGTTCAAAGACTTGAGAGGCTGGAACCTGAACCGATACAACAAGGGATCGAAGAAATACGAAATACGAACCCGCTTCACAGTACCAGCTTGGAAGACAGAGCAGTTCCAGAAATCAGAGACAGAGTTCCTTGCATCGTAGCAAAAGCCACACGTTTAGACCCTGCCAGAAAAGTTTGTCTGCACTTTCTACTGTATATCACTGACCTACCATTGCCTCACACAAGCCTTGTTTGACTGGACCCTAGCAGCCTGTTCCCAGAGCATTCCAGGATGACCTTGCAAAGCCCAATGGCCTATCCCAGAATACTCCAGGATAACTTAGGAATTGACAGCTGGAAGTTCTCTGTGGTACCGTGTCCCTTTTCTATCCCTCTCTTTGTTTCTGTCGTATTTCTTTTTTTTTTTTCTCTGTCGCCTCCTTGTATGCTGTCTCTTCCCCTCTCCCTTCCTGTCCTGTCTGTCTATCTATCTCTCGTCTCTGTCTCTCCCCCTCTCCCTTCCTGTTCTGTATGTCTCTGTCTTTCCCCTCTCCCTTTCCCTCTCTCTTCCTGTCCTGTCTATCTCTCTGTCTCTCTCTTTCTCTCCCCTCCACTCTCTCTCTCTCTACCCCTCCCCCATCTCTCCCCCATCTCCCCCCCTCTCTCTGTCTGTCTCTCTCTCTCCCTCTCTCTCTCCCTCCTCTCCCCTTACTTTCTCTCTCTCTCTCTCTCTCTCTCTTATATATTTTATTATCATGATGTATCCCTAAGGGCGGGGATTGGATGTAAAAAAGCACATGGGTGCTTATTCCATTATCCTCAAAAAATAGAATAACATAACAATAACAGCTCACTTCCCCTTTCAAAGGTCACCCAATGAATGTGATGGCCATTTTAGGACCACCGAAAAGGTTGAATAAAAAAAAAAAAAAAAAGGGTGAAAGGGTGGCGCAGCGCTAAGTGGCGACGCGTTCTCCCGCTCTCCCCGGGGAGAGCAGCCCGAATTTCACGGAGAGAAATCTGCCATGACTTAAAGTGGTATGAAATAAAATCTGAGCGCTTTGATTTGTTGCTTTACAAGATTCAGCGCTATATAAATTCCATACATTATTATTATTATTATTAATATAATTCAGCACATACAAGCAGTGTGAATTGAATATATATATATATATATATAATAATAATAATAATAATAATGTATGGAATTTATATAGCGCTGAATCTTGTAAAGCAACAAATCAAAGCGCTCAGATTTTATTTCATACCACTTTAAGTCACGGCAGATTTCTCTCCGTGAAATACGGGCTGCTCTCCCCGGGGAGAGCGGGAGAACGCGTCGCCACTTAGCGCTTATCCTTTCTTTTTTTGAGGGACGGACCAGTTGCTATGGTCCATCTCTAGAACTCAAGCAAAATACTGAGGGCTTTGCAACATATATTTTGGTGAGCTTTTTGACAACATTGACAACGAGGAGGAGTTTGAGAGGCTCAATTTGGTTGAAGTAAACATTGACAGATACCACAAGGGAAGGATCGTTTAATATATTTTTAATTTTCAATAATCTTGGTAGGAGTTGATTTCAACCCCACCAAACCAACCAACAGTTCTAGTTTTCCTGGATTCACGTCTTTCCTACTCTATCCACAATGGGGACATCAGGGACTGTTTTACGTTGTTATTGAGGCAATAAGACTTTAAAATACTTATTGTTTGGACAAATCAGAATGTTGAGGACTACCTGGTTTCACGTGCAATCAAGCCACTATCCCGTTTTCATCACAGAAAGCCACCACTCGGCAGGAAATGAGTGTTCACTGCCATGACGATCACGATGTAGTGGATCAATGGACTTTTTCCAGTATTTGAGGACTGATGAAGCGACACAAACTTTTTATTCCTTTAAAATTAACGTCAACAGATAGGATTTATCTACTCGTGACATGTTTGCATCTCAACAGCAAGGCTTGTGTTGAAAGTAACCTGGGGCCCTGACAGTGCCACAGTAGTTGGTAGTGCACAGGCTGTATATGTGTAGGCATAGTCCTTACTCAATTATTCCCCAAATGCTGCCTTCAAAGTGTTATCTTGTAGTGAACATTTTCTTATTTTGGTTTCGATTCTTGGACTAAATCATTTTTATGATGGGAATGAAGTTGTAACTGGTTACATGCACTTGTTTTACCTCACTATATTTTCTCTCTCTCTCTCTCTCTCTCTCTCTCTCTCTCTCTCTCTCTCTCTCTCTATCTATCTATATATATATATATATATATATTACATACCCACATATATATTTATAAATACAGATGTAGATATAGGTATAATTTTTACAAATCATAAACAATGGATGTATTATAGAGTTACATTCGTGTAACAGCTTGTTATCTAAGCTTTCCAGTGATGTCTTACGTGACATACTTAGTTCAGTTTTACGACATCAATATTAAGTTTTGTTTGATCCAACTCTGCTTCAAAACAACACTGGCCAATGCTTAGTCATCCAGCAGCACAGAACCCTCTGCCCTAAATTCAGCAGCACTAAACAAACAGTATTTGCAATGTATCTTTTCAACCAAAAACCAAAAACACTCATACCTATGTTATGTAATATATTTTTAATACTTTTCGGAGAAATCTAATAAGATAATGGTGTGATATACAGTTTTGCAACACCCTACATTCTAAATAGAAAAAATGCTCTTTAACGTTTTCTGTACCTAACCTGCAGCAAAGGCATGATGTCACCCTTGCTTCAATTGTAACATTAACGGAGGCATTTCCGACCTCACCATAAACCATGGCAGCTGACGTAGACTGTCTCATTTTAAAAAAAAGTTATGATAAATCTAAATGTCAAACGTGAACCTCAGCTGTCTCATAAGTCACATTGCGCTTGAACCACTTTTACTCCATGAGCCATTTTAGGAAGGTGGGGCCAAGTTGTCTATTTTGAGATTCTAATTGAGTATAACACTGTAAGCTTTATTCTTCCTTTTACTGAAGTATCAAAGCCTAATGTTGCTCCCTTTGGCTTTAAAAGCGCGTTTAAAAACACCACCTATTATGACGCACAATTTGTCAAGTTCTCATTTTGTGACTTCCAGGGGTCTAGTGTTTTAATTCGTGATAACATTCTGTTATTGACTACCTGATTTTCAATCTGTTTTTTGTTTTGAGCAGACTTTTTATTGCAAATCAATCACATGTCAACAACTAAACGTTGACCTCCAGTGCATTGTAACTCATTATGTGGAGGTGGTGGTTGGTGTGTGTGTGTGGGGGGAGGTCACATATTCATTAGATCATGGCTCTAAATCTCCCAGTTACATGTTGAAGTTGGTATCACAGTATCATCAAGCAACCCAATCATGACTTCACACGCCCAAACTAGCGTATTGCTCATCTTTCACAGGACAATCTTTTGTCATTAACGCATGTAAAGTTCTTTTTTTAAAAGCATGTAAAGTTGATAACAGCAAAACTTTTAAGTATCGATTAATTAGAACTGTGCTTTTCTCCAAAGTCAGTGTTTCCTTTTATGTAGAAAAATATGACTAGCATGGAAACAGAGCTGTTGCATTGTTATGTGAATGCTTTGTATTAAAAAAGAAGACAGAACTAGCTATGTTGTTTGTTGACCAAAACTTTGACCCAACAATCTCAGAATCAAACTATTTGTACAAAAAACATTTTTCTCATCTGGTATCCCTTTACGTAAAAGCGTGTAGAAGTGAAAACAATACTACACCATATATGCAGGATACACTCCTGCTTCTCGGTAAATCATATTAATTTGTCAAAGTACTTTCTTCTCCAGTGAAAAAATATGATTCAAACGGTTAAACAAAGAATACAACAACTAGTTTAAAATCATCAAGCTCTCAAATTTCACAGCCAGGTATTGGATACTGGAGCACATGTCTTTTTCAAATAGATATGAGACTTCATGGTAAGTCCTTGTTCTTGCCTTAAATATCAATCTAAGCATGGATAGTGATGGTTTCTCAAATGAAGTGCAAAGAGAACAAGCTGCTCAGAGAGAGAGAGAGAGAGAGAGAGAGAGAGAGAGAGAGAGAGAGAGAGAGAGGAAGAGGAAGAGAGTAGAGAGAAGAGAGGAGAGAGAGAAGAGAAGAGGGGAGAGAAGAGAGAGAGGCATATGATCTTCAACTAAAATTACAACATTAACAATAGCAAATGGCAGAAAGAAAAGAAAGAAAAAAGACAAAAAGACAACATAAAACCATTTTTGGGGAAGAGTGGAAGGAGGAGAGAGACACGCAAAGCACTCCAACTCCAACCTTCACCCCCTCCTCCCAAAAAAACCAAAGGATGGTGCATGGTCAGTAAGCACCTGAGGTGCATGAAACAGGTAAGCAGTCATGGCAGCATGATGCTTCTGTGTAGTGCCCTGCAGGGAAAACAGCAGGTGAGAGAAGGTTTCCTCAGCTCTTCCCCTGTCTCACTTTCATTATCTGTCCAAACATTAGCAGGTAGACACTCCTACCTCACAAAGGTTAGCAAATCTCTGACAATTCAGCCTTTTACTGATCTCTACAAGTCTGTTCTGTTGCCGTGATGAGGACGAGAACCAATGCTCTGGGTCAGTGAGAGTCAACGTTCAGTGTGACATACAGACACTACACTTCTCTGCTGTCTAGTTCTCGGTGCGTGCACAACATGGCTGGCAAAGATCACTGCACAGCAGCTGCATCCCCATACCAAAAACCCTCTCAACATATGGACCTGTAATCAAGCAAGTGGTATCCACAAGACCGTGAGACAGGGACAAGCTTCAAACCCTGACACTAGAACAGACCACTGGCTCACGCTGCTTGGGATCCCTTGTCCAATCCAAATACAGTTGTGTCTATTGAGAATTCTTGCTGATAATTGGTGACAGGGGAAGCCTGGCAATAGTTACCAATAACGCACATGCTAAGTTCAATAAACATATTTGAGAAGTAACCTCAAAGACATTACCAATATGGTATAGAAAAAGTAAACATTTGTCAAAAAATTCACATTATTCACATCGATTATATAGGAAACAAGGGTTAAGAGATGTGCATTCATAGATAAACAGCAAATCGTAGAAGAGAGAGAGAGAGAGAGAGAGAGAGAGAGAGAGGAGAGAGAAGAGAGAGAGAGAAGAGAGAGAGAGAGAGAGAGAGCAATGACATGTATCTTGACTGTTTAAAGCAAATCAATGATATAGAACAAGACCTTACTATTGCAGTCATCTTCTACAGGAAATTTGTGCTAGTACACGTGTAACAGTCGCCGAGAGACAATACAACCTGTGCTGACAGTATGTGGGGGACACACACACTCTGTACCCCAGGTGCTAGGTTATGTTGTGGTGCCCGGTTTACTCCACTGACAGTGACTGTACACACTATCATAGATACAGTACAGCTTGCATTGTCAGTACGTAGTGGACACAAACTGTATTCTAGGGGCTTGTGTTGTGTTGTGGTGCCTGGTGTGCTCTTCTGACAGTGACTGTACAAATTATCATGGTCTTTTCCAAGTTTTGTGACAGCTTCAAAACACAAAGTAAGGAGGGGGACGGGATAGCTCAGTGGTCGGAGCACTTGCTTTCCCCCAGCCAAGTTAAGCAGCGTCGAGCGTGGTTACCATTTGGATGGGTGACCGTTTGCAAGCCTTGGCTTCAGTACAGTTCCCCCAGTTCACCCAGCTGTAAATGGGTACCTGCCCTCTTTAGGGTCAGGGAAGGTAAAGCAGCGAGGAAGAGGAGATGGGTGCCGCCCTCAATATGCTGGCCCGAGAGAAGTGAGGTCTCTGACGCCTTGCTCCCCTACGACCTTATAGGTTATGGGACTCCTTTACCTTTCCTTTTTATTGGTTTAAGTAAGAAATAATATACAGTCCCACATTTGTATTTTTGTAATAACTATTTAGGATCATAGTGGTGAAATGGTATACTGTGTAATGAGTTATTACTCCTCCAGGTAACAGCAAAACGAATAGAAATTTACTAATCTGAAAAATGAGTTCATTGTATATGTTGTACAGGTTTACTACTCCAAACCTAATTTGAAATGGCAACCAGGCCTTGGAGCCTCTATTATCCAGCATTTTGGTGTGAACATGGCATGCTACGGCATAGCCTCTCCATCTCAAGACTGTCCTGTGCAAGCCATTTGGCCACATCCTTTACAAGGTGACCTCTGTGATCCGGTAGCATGGACCCCTTTGACAGAACACAACATATCTAGAGGATTCTAACCTAGATAAGAAATCATAGACATGAAAAGTCTGGTATAAAACCCTTGAGGGAGGAGACTTGGCCCCCTTACCGTGAGGCTTGCAGACCCACCGGTGTGTGGACACGCCCTGGTGCCCATGAACCAGCCCCCAGGTATGGGTCAAATACCAAGAGGACATCCCAATGACGGAACAGGCAGAAGAGGAGAACCTGTCTCTCAATGGCTGTACAGGCAGAGGAGGAGGATCACCTTGAGGGTAGAGTGGGCTCTTCAGCTCAGTGAAAGCAACCAGTGTAGGAGGACGACCAAAATGAAGTAAAAATATGCTGAAGTCGGATTTGCTGGGCCTGACTTGTCAGGGGCTTAACATCAGTACAACAAATTTTTAGCTTATATGACAGACAATGATGGAGACTATCAGTGTAGTGCTGGTCTGCTGGAGACCTGGCAGGATGGAGGAGTTCCGGGTTCTGTGTCTCAAAAGGGCCCAGCTCATGCTACTGGTGGTCTCTGTCCCCTGTTCCGTGGTGAGGCCAGAGGCAGTGGGTGCAGCAGGTAAATGCAACTGGCTGTGACGGGAAGGACAGGACAAAAACCACTGAGAGCGCTGCTGCAGTGGAATGCTGAAAAAATTGCCAAGAAGATCTTTGCTGAAAGACTTCACAAGGTGGATATTGACGTTGCTTGTATCCAGGAGACACATCTCACTGAGAACCTCTGTTTCACTCTCAGAGATTTCCAAACCTACCGTGTTGACAGAGAGGAGAGACATAAAGGAAGGGTGGTCATCCTGGTCAAGAATCACATACCAGCAAAGCATATTACAGTGGACACTGGTGAATGGGTGGAAATTACTTGTGTGGACGTCACAGTTCTGAGGAGACACAGTTCTTGGCATCTTACCAAAAGGAACACAGCCAGTGCATGTGAGAAAAGTACTTAGGCACATGAAAGAGACCAGTCCAAGAGAACTCTGGACACGTCCTTTCAAAGCTGGATCAGCAGAAGACGCTTCTAGAAATGGAGGTGGCAGAGAAGTCTTCATTATATTGAAAGATGGCACAAAAATTCACCAATCAGTACCAACTGGAAAGATCTCAACAAATTTCAGGGCAGAGGCAGATGTGCTGTCACAACAACAGCCGATACACTGTGCACCAACAGGGAGGCAATTCATCTCAGAGTTGTCAACTTCTCAGATAGCTGTCTGTACTTCAGGCTTTTCAAAACTCAAAGAAGAAGAAACTTAACGCACCTACCTACGCTCTATTTGCCCTGCAGAAATCCACTGAGCATAGAGTCATCCAGCGGGTTCCTTAACACTGCAACATCTATGGCAACAAAGAAGCTGACCTACAACAAAGTTACAAAGTCTGGCGCGTCAAGAGGAGCATGAAGTGACGCATGAAGAAGCAAAGGGAATAGTAAAGGAAAAGCAAAAGAGAAGACAGCTTGAGCAGCACCCTAATTTCAACAGTAAGGCTGACTACTACCTCCTGTCCATAGAAGACCAAGTAAGCATTGTGAGACTGAGGACTGGACACTGCAGACTCAGACATCACATGTTTACAAGTTCCACATTGGTGATTTTGAGGTGCGCTCCTGTGGCACTTCTTCCATAACAGTGGAATATTTCTTCCAGACCTGTCCAACACACCAAAACCTGAGAGCCAATATCTGGCCTACTGACCTGTCGATGAGGCACAAACTCTTTGGACCTTTGGGAACCTTCAGCGCATGACATTTGTTGTCAGAGCCTTTGGGGTTGCTGTATGAGCATTCAATGAAGGAGAAGAAGAATTTAAAATGCCATATAGGCAACATGTATGCATGCAATATTGGAGGTACTTTTGATCTTGGTAATGATGTCTCAATAATAACGCCAGAACTGTAGGCTATATCAAATATTTTATAGTATACATTGTTCATGTGGTGCATAACTTGTAAACACATGTTGATCTTATATACGTTTTATACACAAATAAACAAACTAACAGTGGGATTATGAATGACTTTGTCTTTGAAATGCAATCAATAACTCATTGCATCCAATCAAAAGATGCTGTCGTGGTTTTTGCTGGGCCTCCTCTCTGTGTGGATTATATTGGAGTGAAGGTGTGCTACAGTTGCAAAGCAGGGTGTACTGAATTCTTCTTGATTTACTTTCATGCCATTCAAAATTATCAGCTCATGAAATGCGTTCATTATCAGAAAAAACCTCTCTCACATATTCAGGAACTACAGGTAAAGGAAACATAGCATATCTTGCTTATCAACTGAGATCTTTTAAACTGAGACCTTATTCATGGAACAACAAAATATTTGCAAAAGCAATGTCTGTACTCCAACGTAATTTCTAGTCAACACTTGTTTTCAGAATGCCCTGCATTACTCACTACAGACAGAATAGCTCAGTGGTCAGAGCACTCTCTCTTCCAAGCTAAGGTTACGTAGCAGCATGGTTGCCTCTCAGATGAGTGACCATTTGAACGTCTTGGTTTCAGTGAAATCTGCATATGCGCCTAGTTGCAAATGGGTACCTGCCCTCTTTTAGGGACTGGGAAGGTAAAGAAGAGGTTGAAAGAAGATGGGGACCACCCTCAACATGCTGGCATATAGAGAAGGTGATGCCTCTGGCACCTCCACTCCCCAACAACTTAAAAGGTTATGGGAAGACATGTACCATTTATTTTCATCTTAAGTACTAAGTAGGGAGAAACTGAACTTTTTTCAAAACATTCAACGGTGCTAAAGATATTTAGATTGGAAAACATACTTATCTCATTGGTAGCACACACAAACTTTGGATAACTGCATTACCATTAGGTACAGTTTCGATTATATTGTTAGTACTTTCCCTGTCTATTATCACCTTTGTAAAAAGCCATTAAAGACAATATGTTAGGCATGCGTTTGCACATGGAACCTTTGCTTTATAGTCTCTTCCACACAACTTGCCGAGGAATACATTCAGCACTTGTGTTTGCTCCAGAGCAAAAGGGTTCTCAAATGTACCACTCAGTATTTATCCAAACCCCATCTTTACATTATATATAATATTACAGCTTGGTCAGAAGCACAACACTCTCATCACTTGCTTTTTATGCCCCACAATTTCTTACAACACAGTAATGAAAAGACAAACAAAGGGTAAAGTGGAGATGTTTCAGTACTAATTCTAAGTACGCAAGTCTTAAGTTTGAAGGTGTTATTTCTTTCAGTGTCATAGATTGTTTTCCCTTTTCCTTCCCTTTTCTTTCTCCTTCCTCTTTTTGCCAGGGGACGGGGTAGCTCAGTGGTCGGAGCACTCGCTTTCCCCCAGCCAAGTTAAGCAGCGTCGAGCGTGGTTACCAGTTGGATGGGTGACCGTATGCGCGCCTTGGCTTCAGTACAGTTCCCCCAGTTCCCCCAGCTGTAAATGGTACCTGTCCTCTTTAGGGTCAGGGAAGGTAAAGCAGCGAGGGAGATGAGATGGGCGCCGCCCTCAATATGCTGGGCCTAGAGAAGTGAGGTCTCTGACGCCTCGCTCCCCTACGACCTTATAGGTTATGGGACACCTTTACCTTTTACCTTCTTTTGCCATGGTTTTGTTTTACCTTTTAACACTTAAGAGTGCGAGTATCGTGGTGGTAAGAACAATAATGATAATAATAACTTGACAACAACAACAATAGTAATAATAATAATAACAACAACAGCAATAATAATAATAATAATAATAATAATGATGATGATGATAAGAATAATAATGATAATAAATGGAACTTATATAGCACTATATCTTGCAAAGACAAATAAAAGCGATGCATTTAATCTAATCTTACACAGTCATGCAACCAATAACGAAAAACCAATAGTTTAAACTAACAGATATTACAAATATGGTACGCTGCAGACCAAATCTATGAAATAAAATTTCAATAGTCAAATATTCTTTAAAAGCACACACACACACATACACTTACACACACACACACACACACACACACACACACACACACACACACACACACACACACACACACACACACACACACACACACACACACACACACACACACACACACACACACACACACACACAGGTCATTCTCTATGACTAATCTTGTCAAACACAAGGTTCAAGATTTAATTCCTTTCACCCCTTTTAGGGTATGGAGGATTGCAAATAAACTGAACAGGAGAATAAACCTAACAGCAAGAAACAAAAAATGATATGGATACTAACAGGAACTGAAAAGCAAGAGTTAATCGCAGAGTGATAAGCAAACATTATTAAACACTCAATACTATTTTTTTAAAGTATCTACACTGAAAAATATTAAAAATTTCTATAAACACTTGCAAGTCTTATGAGTTTTGAGAGCGACAGGAGAATTTTCGAGATTTGCATTTCATTAGCCTTCAAATATCATAACTGGACATGGGTTGAAAGAAAATGTCGGGAAAGAAATCTTGTCACACACCAACACACACACACACACACACACACACACACACACACACACACACACACACACACACACACACACACACACACACACACACACACACACAACACACACACACACACATACACACACACACACACACACACACACACACACACACACACACACACACACACACACACACACACACACACACACACACACACACACACACGCTCTCTCTCTCAGTATGAGGTTACACCAACATTTATTAAACAGTTTTTGATACTGGATTTAACGCTTTTCCTTTATGTCTTATTGCACGTGCTATTTGCACAGCTTTGTGTATGACTGCACAGTCCCCTAGAATAAATCAGAAACATTTTCTGTTTCCTAAAAGAGATTGCATAGCCTGCTTTTTTCTGACTGTGGTGTGGTACCGGTGTTACATAGTGTTGTGTAGCATGGCACAGTGCCACAGGAAAAAGTACTGTATGGTATGGCATGGCATAACACAGCATGGAATGGCACAGTGAAGTATGGTACATGACATGGCATACAATATAACGTCATTGAGGGAGTAGTTATTCCTGTGGTACTAATAATACTATAATTATCATACCATAGCAACAGTAATATTTGAAATCGTTAATACCAGCAGCAGCAGCAGCAGCAGCAGCAGCAGTGGAAGCAGAGGTGATGGTAGTGGTAGCAGTGTTGGTAGTGGAGTAGGTAACAGTAGTTGTGTAGTAGTGGCAGCAGCTACAGCAGCAATAATAGCTGCAGAATGCCACACAGTGCTATGCACATGACAGCGCTGGCGTCTGTGTCACAGACCATTTCCACTCTGACATGTTCCTTCAGTTCTGTTGACAGATCTCTATCAGACAGACAAGCCTGAACTGGAAGCATCCTCCTGCTGAGCTGCCTCCTTGAGTGTGGGTTAGTTATCGCTGTGACAACAGAAAGCCCGCTGAGTGTGGATTAGTTATCACTGTGGCAAAAGAAAGCCCACTGAGTGTGGATTAGTTATCACTGTGGCAAAAAAAGCCCACAAAAAGGTTAGAAAATCTACCCAGAAATACATATGTTGTGACAGGAGGGTGGTCATGAGATATTATAGCAGATAGGAAGGTCAGACCATTTGACCAGTGGCAGAAGATGACCACCACTGTCGTTGGTCAGCTGATAGGACATCCTCACACTGGGGAACAGGGCAGTGAAAGGTAAGGGGGTAGGATAGTGCAGGACAGACCACCTGGCACTTTGTGTTTGGGCTTCCTCATCCGTTTTAGTGCACAGGGCATGAGGTGAGGACAAGCAACAATGGTGCCAGTGCTGTAATTTCCACAGTGCTGTTTCTTCCTGTCTGTGGTGCTGTCTGTGGTGCTGTCTGTCTGTCTGTCTGTGTCTGTCTGTCCTTTTATTGCCACTAGTGTCCCTTTCTATTGGACGTTGGATCTTGTTTTCAAAGAAAAAGAATATGGAAAGACGAAAGGTTGAAAGAAAGGTGAGCAAAAAAAGAAACAGTATCTTGATAGTGTTGCATAACCAGAGTTGATGATGTTGTAATACTGTTTTTTGTGTAGCTTTGTTAAAACAACTTATTTTGAAAATGGTCTGTATTTTTCTCTTTAAAGCACTTCTCTTCTCCCCTATGTAAGTTGTAAGCTTACCCCCCTTCCCCATCCCTCTCTTCCCACATCCCCTTTGTACTAATTCTTTTTTTAAACCAAAAAATTCAACTTTGCGCATGTAATTTTTCAAGTTTAGTTTTTCCCATTTCTTGGATATTTTTCACGCCTATCTGTAAATTCACGAATAATTTGGTGTGAAATTTTCATGCGCATGATTAGGATGAGTTATGCGTGCTGTTTTCATAGGATTAAGCCAAAAACCTTTCTCAGATTTTCCCTTTTTCTTCTGTCATGTAGTGTTTAGTATGGTCGAACTGTAAATAAGAAACAGCTGGGTTTTTCTCTTGAAAGTGACATCAGCTGCGTGGGCAATGTGCCCTTTATGCTTTCAGGCTGTTCTGCAGCCATGGGCTAGTTTCTTGTGGATTGGGGTTTCATCTTCCGTTTCCGTGTTGTCACCATGAAAATGAAGAATGAAAAATAAAAGGAAAAAAAAATAATAAAAAGACAAACGTTTTTCTTGATTTGGTGAAAGGTGGTTAGTAACGCTTACCTAACTTTTACATGGCGGACATTGACTTCTTTTATACGCAGAAATATTATCTTTGTGACGCCCCTCTCTCTGTGTCTCTCTGTTTTTTTGTCTGTCTCTGTCTCTCAGTCTCACTGTCTCAGTCTCTCTGTCTCTGTCTGTCTGTCTGTCTCTCTCGCTCCCCCTCTCTCTCTTATTTGCTTTTTCCAAGGCTCTCGTATATCAAGGAACCTGTTTGGCGCCTTGTGTGTTTGCAATGATCATAAATCACAACAGCAATAAATTACTTTCTCTCTCTCTGCCTACACACACATACCTACATACATAAATACATACATACATATGTGTGTGTTGTGTGTATATATATATATATATATATATATATATAGATAGATATATGTGTGTGTGTGTGTGTGTGACTCTGTCTCTCTCTCTATAAGTGTGTGTGTATATATATGTATATATATTATATATACATTATATATGTATATATATATAAATATAAATATATATATATATATATATATACACTGTATCACTGCCTCTTTCTCTGGGTGTCTCTCTGACTCTCCCTCTCTCTCTCACATGCACACACGTACGCAACCACACACACACACACAACTCACGCACGCACGCACACACACACACACACAAACACACACACACGCGCGCATACACGATTATATAAAATACTTATATAGAAAGATAGATAGATATATGAATAGACAGATAGATAAATAGATAGATATGTATGTATATATGTATTTATATATATATATGTATATATATATCGACAGCCGCATACTTACATACATGCATATACAGGCAGACAGATAGACATGCATGCGCACACGTAGTACGCACGAACATACATACACACCTACATGTATACATACATACATACATACGTACAACATACACACACACATACATACATACATACCTACATACATACACCATACATACATACATACATACATACATACATACACTACATACATACATACATACAAGCTGTTACCCCTGCAGCAGAACCCCCTCCCCCCCCCCCCCCCCCCACACCCCTCTCACTCTCCACATTGCTGGAATGGTCCATTGGAAAGGCAATCGCCGATACACATGGTTCCAGTGCCGTCGCAGGAGTTGCTGCCAGAACGATGCTGTATACAGCTCTTCAGATCCGACCAACCTCCGGGATGGTGTCTAAACACGACACCTGTGTGCATGCTGGTTTTTGTTGTTGTTGTTGTTTTAAAAAAACTTTGTCATCCGCACCTACCGGCACACCATGGTCTGGGGGACGGGATAGCCTAGTGGTTAGAACATTGCGCTCGCAATCTGACGACCAGGGTTCGATTCCCGTTCAAGGCGATATTTTCCCCTGGAGTTAACATCAGTGCCGACTCCACTCTCCCCAAAAGTCCTTCGCATGAGACTATAAAGCGAGGCCCCGTGTGCGAACGCACGCAGGACATCTTGCGCACACGTTAAATCCTGTTCCGCTTTTCGTAAGAGTAGGCCATTGTGTGCCGGTGGGAACAGATGACAGAATTTACAAAACGCATACACACAGGGACTGGATGTAAAAAGCAATAGGTGCTTATTCCATTATTCTCGATATAAAAGAATTAAAAAAAAAACCCCTTTTCTGAAAGGTAGAACGGGTTTTTAACATGTGCGCAAGATGTTCTGTTTGCGTTCGCACACGGGGCCTCGGTTTTTGTCTCATCCATCGGGTACATACATACATACAAACATACAAAACATACATAGTACCTTCAGCTCCTGGGTTTTATCTCAGTACTTGATTAAACCATTGATGCTGGGGGCAACAACAGCAAAGTGAGAGGCTGTATGACCAGTGGCTTTCTTTCCCACTCATGGAATTCCACTTTACAGCTTAGTCTTTAGTGATCGACTCTGACTCTGACTAGGAGTGCAATGGGTGTTGGTTAATGGGTGTGGGTTAATGGGTGTGGGTTAATGGGTGTGGGTTAGTAGGTCTGGGTCAACAGGTCTGGGTAAATGGGTCTAAACTAATGGGTCGGGGTTAATGGGTCGGGGTTAATGGGTCTGGATTAATGGGTCTGGGTTAATGGGTGTAGGTTAATAGGTGTTGGCTAATAGGTGTGTGGGTTAATGGGTGTGGGTTAATGGGTGTGGATTAATGGGTCTGGGTTAATGGGTGTGGGTTAATGGGTGTTGGCTAATAGGTGTGGGCTAATGGGTCTGGGTTAATAGGTCTGGGTTAATAGGTCTGGGAAATAGGTTTGGGTTAACGGGTCTCTGGGTTAATAAAAGAAAAAAAAAGTATGTTCTTTCGAGCCAGAAGGCCCATAGAGCCGGAGCTTATCCCGGTTTCTGTAGCGTTAAGCGAACTGATGGTTTTTCACCACCCTTGTGACAGGACGCTAGTCTGTCGCCAGATACTTCCCCAGCAGAGCTGGTACCCACTTGTACACCTGGGTGGAGTGAGGAAAATAGGAGTAAAGTCTTTCCCAAGGACACAACACCGAGCCGAGCGGGGATCGAACCCGCGACCTCTGGATCACGAGTTGACCGCCTAAACCACTCGACCACGGTGCCTCCACTGGGTTAATAGGTCTGGGGAAATAGGTCTGGGTTAATGGGTCTGGGTTAATGGGTCTGGGCTAATAGGTCTGAGGAAATAGGTCTAGGTTAACGGGTCTGGGTCAATGGGTGTGGGTTAACGGGTCTGGGTTAATGGGTCTGGTTAATGGGTCTGGAATAATGGGTCTGGGTTAATAGGTGTGTGGGTTAATGGGTGTGGGTTAATGACAGCGGGTTTTTGTTCTTGGTGTTCCTCTTTCAAGCATGGTGGTGTCTGACTGCATCTTGTAGCAAAAAACATCCCCATAATCAGTGTCAGTCTCCCCCTCCCCAAATAACTGACAACCCCCCCCCCCCCCCCCCCCCCCCACTATTACTACCAGAACATCTTACGCACACGTTAAAACCCGTTCCGCCCTCTGGATGACTAAGCCATTTATGCTGGTGGGAAAGGATCAAACAATTTACAAAAACCGCACGCACACAGGGACTGGATGTAAAAATTTAATGAGTGGTTTTGTTTTTCAAGTATTTTCGAAATAAAAGGAAAAATATTTATCATTCCGAGAAGAAAAAAAGTCGAAGCAAACTTTCTACTATCAATGCCAGTTTGAGAGAGAGAGAGAGAGAGAGAGAGAGAGAGAGAGAGAGAGAGAGAGAGAGAGAGAGAGAGAGAGAGAGAGAGAGAGAGAGAGAGATTTTATTTTTAATTTATTAATTTATTCTTTTATATCGAGGATAATGGAATAAGCACTTATGTGCTATTTTACATCTAGTCCCCGTGTGAATGCGGTTTTGTAAATTCTGTCATCCGTTCCCACCAGCACACACTGACCTACTCTTCCGAAAAGCGGAACGAGTTTTGATGTGTGCGCAAGATGTTCTGCGTGCTTTCGTACGCGGGACCTCGGTTTTCAGTCTCATCCAAAGGACTTTTAGGGGAAGGAATGTCGGCAGTGATGTTAACTCCAGAGGAAAAATCCTCTTGAAAGAGATTCGAACCCGGGTCAGCAGATCACGAGCGCATAACTCTAACCACCAGGCTATCCCGTCCCGGTAGCTTTAAGACAGTTTTGCAGATGTTGTTGGTTAACATTTTAATATGATGTATGTAGCTAGCAAGACAATAAGAACTGACAGAAAAAAGAAAATGGGAGAAAGCAGCGGATGAACAAGGGAAAAAATCGAAAAAAGTTTAAGAGTCCTCACAATGGTTTACGTTTTATGCAATAGTAAAATTTAAAGAAACGTGTCAGGTGATTTTTAAGTGACTTGACAAAAAAAAAGTCATTGTAGTATTTGATACATGCTTTAAGGTGATAAACAAGAGCTCCATAGGTTAGTGACTTGATAAGTGTAGCTTGGGTCACTTTATAGGTAAACCTTTTGGGTGACTTAATATGGACAGTCGGTACGGTATAGCTCAGTGGTCAGAGCACTCGCTTTTCCCCAGCTAAGGTTGAGCAGCATCAAGCATGGTTACCACTTGGATGGGTGACCATTTACATACCTTCGCTTCAGTACAGTTCCCCCAGTTCACCCAACTGTAAATGGGTACCTGCCTCTTTAGGGTCAGGGAAGGTAAACCAGCGAAGGAGAGGAGATGGGCGCCGCCCTCAATATGCTGGCCCCTTGAGAAGTTGAGGTCTCTGACGCCTCACTTCCCTAAGACCACGTATGTTATGGGACACCGTTACCTTTGATATGGACAGAAAACTTAATTTCAACACAAAAAAGAAGTAAAATAAAAGAGAACGCTCAACTTTCATAATGTCAATAACCAGTTGATGCTGTCTGTAGTCGCTATGGCAACATGAACCAGCAGTTGGCGCTGTGGTAAACTGATCAGGATGCACGTGCATGCTGTGATACTGTTCTGTACATATTGATCCCAATACAGCTAAGTCCTGTCTGCAGATGCGCCTGTTTAAGGCAGACACGTTAGTCGGTAGTCAAAGCAAGGCAAGGCAAGGCAAGGCAAGGCAAGGCAAGGCAAGGCAAGGAAAAGGCAAGGCAAGGCAAGGCAAAGCAAGGCAAGGCAAGGCAAGGCAAAGCAAGACAAGGCAAGGCAAGGCAAAGCAAAGCA
>CM054163.1:19516354-19528854 GCA_028751875.1 Rapana venosa | reverse complement strand
GTTATTGGACACCTTTACTTTTACTTTTTTTTTTAAACATCTTGTCCTCAAGCAGTAAAAAAACGTATGTTTGTCCGTCGTGCTCGACGATGACCTCCAAAACAGCAGAGGAGGCAGCTGCTGTTTCGGAAATTGGGCAGAAATTTGATTATAGTGGAGATGCCTTGACCACAGTACATCCCTACTCTCTCGATCAAGTGGGCATAAGGACAGTCAGCGTTGGAGATGTTCTCCAAAGGCCAACTAGCCCCCAAGGCTGCTGCACATAAGGACTGTGCGAGTCAAGCCTCCTTGTCAGAGAGTCATAGTCGATCACTAAAGACTAAGCTGTAAAGTGGAATTCCATGAGTGGGAAAGCCACTGGTCATACAGCCTCTTACTTTGCTGTTGCCCGCAGCGTCAATGGTTTAATTGACGCTGGGGGCAACAGCAAAGTGAGTAAAAGAATAAGAAAACAGAATATATAACCAAAAAAATAAAACATATGATTTTCCTCATCTCCCATCACACAGCTGCAGACTATTTTCAACAAGGCCCCCACCCTCCCTCCACCTCTTTCTAAATACCTTCAAAATAAGAGGGAAGTGGCATTTATTAGCAGTACAATTAAACTTGACACTGTTTTGAGTACAACAGTACTTACAAAAACCATACCAGGAATAATGTAAACACTTATATCAGCAAAGACCTTGCGTTGAATAATTAGATGTATATATCAAATGTCAAAGGATACGTTTTATTAGTTTTTGATTACACAGAGAACACCAAACACTTAAAAATAGTATTGTACTTCGGCCTTGGGCCACAATACAAAGCATGTTTTGGGGCAGGGGGCAGATAGGCGTCATAGCAGAAAACGTGTTTTATTCATTTATGATTTCCAGTCCTGCAAGTATAAAGAATCACACGCAATGTCTTCTAGTTATCATCATCCGCGCCGTCAGCGCCTGGGCTTTATCACAGCTCTTGATTAAACTGTATAACCAGTGGCTTTCCCACTCATGGATTTCCACTTTACAGCTTAGTCTTTAGTGATGGACTATGACTCTCTGACTAGGAGGCTTGACTCGCTCAGTCCTTATGTGCTGCAGCCCTGGGGGCTGGTTGGCCTTTGGAGAACATCTCCAACGCTGACTGTCCTTATGCCCACTTGGCCGAGAGAATGGGGATGTACTGTGGGCAAGGCATCTCCACTATAATCAAATTTCTGCCCAGTTTCCAAAACAGCAGCTGCCTCCTCTGCTGTTTTGGAGGTCATCGTCGGACACGACGGACAAACATACATACACATACAAACATCATCCCCATCATCGTCTTCATCATTACATCATAATCGCCATCAGCATCTCATAAATCGACAACCAAACACATCAAATCATCACTGAGAGAGTAGATGAGAGAGATGATAGATGAGAGATGAGAGAGAGATAGAGAGGAGAGAGAGTAAGAGAGAGAGAGAGAGAGAGAGAGAGAGAGGAGAGCGAGAGAGGAGGGGGGGGAGGAGAGAGAGGAGAGAGAGAGAGAGAGAGAGAGAGAGAGAGAGAGAGAGAGAGAGAGAGAGAGAGAGAGAGAGAGAAGAGGGAAGAGGAGAGAGAGGGGGAGAGAGACAGGGGAGAGAGGAGAGAGAGGTGAGAGAGAGAGGGGGGGGAGAGGAGAGAGAGAGGGGAGAGAGACAGAGGAGAGAGGAGAGAGAGGTGAGAGAGAGAGAGAGAGGGGGGGGGAAGTGTGGAGAGAGAGAGAGAGAGAGAGAGAGAGAGAGAGAGAGAGAGAGAGGAGAGAGAGAGAGAGAGAGAGAGAGAGAGAGGGGGGGGGGGGGAGACTTCAGACTATTACTGTACATCAGCCTTAGGCCACAATACAAAGGAATGATGGGCGTACGGAGTGGGCATATGACATGAGTGTTATAAACACATTACTATCAATGTATATAATAATAATGTATGGAATTTATATAGCGCTGAATCTTGTAAAGCAACAAATCAAAGCGCTCAAAATATAAATATGAAATGATATATCAAGAGAGAGAGAGAGAGAGAGAGAGAGAGAGAGAGAGAGAGAGAGAGAGAGAGAGAGAGAGAGAGAGAGAAGAGAGAGAGAGAGAGAGAGAGAGAGAGAGAGAGAGAGAGAGAGACAATGACAAATTCTTTTATTTCGAGGATAATGAATAAGCACATGTGTGCTTTTTTACATCCAGTCCCCGCCCGTTAGGGATACATCTTAATAATAATAACCCAATACTTATACAGTCTCACAATAAAAACAAGGGGAGAGAGGCAGAGAGAGAGAGGAGAGAGAGGGAGAGAAAGAGAGAGAGAGAGAGAGAGAGAGAGAGGGAGAGAGAGAGAGAGAGAGAGAGAGAGAGAGAGAGAGAGAGAGAGAGAGAGGAGAGAGAGAGAGAGAGAGAGAGAGAGAGAGAGGGGGGGGGGTGAGAGAGAGAGAGAGAGAGGTTCATCGATTGTGCGAGTTTTGCGTATGCGACCATTTTCTCCCACCCCACCCATGAAGGTAGGCGCATTCCGACATGGGGCGCATTTTCTATACAATGATTACATAATTATCTGTTGTGCTAAACTCTGCAATATCTTTGTGTCATTCTGAAAGGAACGTTTTTTTTTACACGCATCACGTGTGTGAGCATTATTCTGCTCTCTTTAATGGTTGAGGTTTTGCTGCATTTGTTGTTGCTGCTGCTGCAGCTGTTGTTGTTGTTGCTGCTGCTGCTGTTGTTGTTGTTGTTGCTGCTGCTACTGCTGTTATTGTTGTTGTTGCTGCTACTGTTGTTGTTGCTGCTGCTGTTGTTGTTGCTACTGTCGTTTCGCTGTTGATGGTTATTTAACGCTAAAAAGTGTATAAACTGTAAAAATTAATGCGCGTGCATGCGTGCGTGCGTTCGTGCGTGCGTGTGTGTGTGTGTGTGTGTGTAAGAGAGAGAGAGAGAGAGAGAGAGAGAGAGAGAGAGAGAGAGAGAGAGAGAGAGAGAGAGAGAGAGGAGAGAGAGAGAGAGACATAGAGAGACAGAGACAGACAAACAGACAGACAGACGTAATTTTTTATAGGTATATACACACGAAGATGTGTGTGTCTGTAAGGGAGGTGTCTGTAGGTGTGTGTGTAAATATGTGTATAGGTCTGCGTATTCCCACATGCACTAGACTTCATGTTCAGACGTGTATGCGTGCGTGTATGCATGTGAACGGACGTTCGAGCAAACACACCTGGGGACCATGTGCGGACTTTCCGCCGATGGACGTTTCGTCGCCGGACGTTTCGGAGTCGGACGTTTTGCCGACCGGATGTTTAGCCAACGGATGTTTCGCCGACGGATGTTTCGTCGACCGGACGTTTCGCAGACAGACTTTTCGACGCATTATGCATAGGCAACATATAAAAGTATAAAGCATATAAGAATATAAAACATTCTCATCATCTTGTGACATGACATACTCCAAGTATAATAGAAACACGAGTAATTAAAATCCACACAGAGAACATGCTGTCTTCCCACCCCCCCGCAGACAGACTTTTCGACGCATTATGCATGGGCAACATATAAAAGTATAAAACATATAACAATATAAAAGTATATACCACACTTACAACACTTCTGTTCACTTTGATTGTGTCACAGATTATGTGCAACAGCTTTGAGAAATACTAAAACATCATCCTGTGCGTACCTTGCAACAAGCGCTTGCAGTCGTGTGTTGACTACTTCGTACTGCTGCTTGTTTTTTCGCATCTTGACACCCCTGGCACGCTGTTCTATCATAAGCTGGGTGCTTGCCTGCTCCTTGCCTAACTTGCTGACAAGCCTGCCAAGTGTTGGGTGCCTGACAGACATTCGCTGATCAAAGGCACGGTGCCAGCCTTCGACCGAGTTATTAGTCCTGGGCAGGTTGTCTCCCACACGATTGTAGACGTTCCACATGGCGACGTCGAATTTCGGGCGTCGTCCTCGTTGCACACTGCCCAGCCATGTACTTTCAAAGTAGGCGAGGAAGTCTGAAAGCGTCTCGTCAGTGTCGGCATCCAGCCAATCCATGAGCTGTTGAAACGCCTCGATGACGTCGTCAGGAGGCACAAAGCCAAGGCCTGAATGGTCTTGAGGAGAAGAGAGTTCTCTGGCTCCAAGTACCAATCTTGTACTCCAAGCGACTGGAGGTTTCTCCAAAGACATTGGCCAAAGTGAAAAAAGCACCCGTGCACGGCTGTGGTTGGGAAGTGTTCACTGATGCTGTTTAATGCGGCTCGTTCAAAATCTATTGTGATGGTCTCTGGGTTGAGATCTCTCTGGCCCTTCAGGTAAGTAAAGATCGCGTCATAAGTGGCCCTGTTTTTGTTTTGTGTCACACAGTAAACAAGAGGCAGAGTGTGAGTATCCTCAACAAGAACATGGATGGTGTAAAGTTGTGTTCCTAACGGAGCGCTGTCAAATGTTCCATCACAAAACCAGTGGGCGTTACGTGCTAAAACGTCAAGATTGAATGGAGTGGTTAGAATAACGATATCGTTGGTCTGAAACGCTAAAAATTGTTCTCCTCTCGTTGTAAGCCGAAATGTTCGTCGACGAAACGTCCGTCGGCTGAAGGTCCGGTCGGCAAAACGTCCGGCTCCGAACCGACTGTCGGCGAAACGTCCGCCGTCGAAAAGTCCGTTTACCCTTGGGGACTAAGACATAGCCAATCCACCTCACCCTTACCCCAGGGCCATTATCAGACAAGGGTAACAGTTCAATTGAGATTAAGATGAAAGGTATTAACACAGTTCTTTCCCTTTGACCAGATCTTGGCGTTGGCTCATTTATGGTGTATGCGTGCGTGCGTGCGTGCGTGCGTGTGTGTGTGTGTGTGTGTGTGTGTGAATCTGTATGTGTGTCTAGGCGTCTGTGCGTGCGTTGTTGTTGTGTATGTGTGTGTGTGAACGTGCACAAGCACATGGTCGCAGGTCTCTGTCTCTCTTTGTGTTTCTATATGTGTGTTTGTCTGTCTGTCTCTCGTTTCATAATTGTGTGTGTGCGTCTCTCTCTCTCTCTCTCTCTCTCTCTCTCTCTCTCTCTCTCTCTCTCTCTCTCTCTCTCTCTTCTCAGAGGCACGCGCATACGTATGTATGTGTATACACACACAGACAGAGACACAAACACACACACACATACACACACACACACAGAGGCACGCGCATACGTACGTATGTACAATCGCACAGAAACACAGAGAAACTGAGACACAGACACAAACACACACACACACACAGAATTTACAAATCCGCATACACACGGGGACTAGATATAAAAAAAAGCACAGGAGTGCTTGTTCCATTATCCTCGATATAAAATAATAAGATCAAAATAAATAAAACAAAATAAAACACACACATACTCGTCAAAGGTGAGTACTGATGGAAGAAATACTGTATAAAACGTCAGAGGTCAGTACTGATGGAAGAAATACTGTATAAAACGTCAGAGGTCAGTACTGATGGAAGAAATACTGTATAAAACGTCAGAGGTCAGTACTGATGGAAGAAATACTGTATAAAACGTCAGAGGTCAGTACTGATGGAAGAAATACTGTATAAAACGTCAGAGGTCAGTACTGATGGGAAGAAATACTGTATAAAACGTCAGAGGTCAGTACTGATGGAAGAAATACTGTATAAAACGTCAAAGGTCAGTACTGATGGAAGAAATATCGTATAAAACGTCATATATCAGTACTGATGGAAGAAATATCGTATAAAACATCAGAGGTCAGATCTGATGGAAGAGATACTGTATAAAACATCAGAGGTCAGATCTGATGGAAGAGATACCGTATAAAACGTCAGAGGTCAGTCAGGATGGAAGAAATACTGTATAAAACATCAGAAATCAATACTCATGGAAGACACACTGTATAAAACATCAGAAATCAATACTCATGGAAGACACACTGTATAAAACATCAGAAATCAGTAC
The DNA here is from genome assembly GCA_028751875.1 of Rapana venosa. NCBI lineage: Eukaryota > Metazoa > Mollusca > Gastropoda > Neogastropoda > Muricidae > Rapana > Rapana venosa. Next base: position 19,522,901 of record CM054163.1, on the reverse strand, counting down.
TCATGGAAGACACACTGTATAAAACGTCAGAAATCAGTACTCATGGAAGAAATACCGAATAAAACGTCATAGGTCAGTACTTGTAAAGAAACACAACATGAGGCAGTGGCAGAACGACATGCTCATAAATATCTGTCTTCTCAGCCATCCAAGCAAGGTGATGTTCAGAGTCATGCTGAATAGACAGACACACAGAAGCACGGCAAAGTAGTTCTAGCAGAGGGCTTAGGTCTGGAGAGATCATAGTTGAGCAGGTCTGTAACTGTAGGCTAAGAATTTAGAAGCGTCTACAATAGCAGAAAGATTTGTTTTACTAACTCACTGACTGTTAAAAAACAAGTGTTGACAGAGTGTAAGGTTACCTCTAAACCACATCTACATGTATGTATGTATGTATGTATGTATGTATGTATGTATGTATGTATGTATGTATGTATTCATACATGCATGCATGCATGTATGTATGTTTGCATGCCTGCACGTATGTATGTATGTATGTATGCATGTATGAATGTATGTATGTATGTATTTATGTATGTTTGCATGCATGCATGTATGTATGTATGTATGTATGTATGTATGTATGTATGTATGTATGTATGTATGTATGTATGTATGTATGTATGCATGTATGTATGTATGTATGTTTGCATGTATGCATGTATGTATGTTTGTATGTATGTAAATGTTCTGTATGATTCAAACACCAAAAGTCCCTCCTTGTCCTAAAAATTAAAAACAATGTAGGTTAAAAAAAAACCACAGCATTTTTTTGAAGTTACTAAAGGTGACTTTTTAACTACACATCACCGACATTGCCTCACTGGGACTATTGGACCCCAACTGTGCCTTTGTATTTTTTGTATTTGTATTTTATTCTTTTATGTCGAAGATAATGGAATAAGCAATTATGTGCTTTTTTTACATCCAGTCTCCGTGTGTTTTCAGTTTTGTAAATTCTGTCGTCTGTTCCCACCGGCACACAATGGCCTACTCAAACGAAAAGCGGAACAGGATTTAACGCGTGTGCAAGATGTTCTGCGTGTGTTCGCACACGGGGCCTCGGTTTATAGTCTCATCCGAAGGACTTTTGGGGAGGGTGGAGTCTGCACTGATGTTAACTCCAGGGGAAAATATCCCCTTGAACGGGAATCGAACCCGGGTCGTCAGATTGCGAGCGCAATGTTCTGACCACTAGGCTATCCCCTATCCCGTCTCCCTTGCTAGCACCTGTGTGTTAGTCCTTCTTTTTTAGTGCCTTGTGCCCATGGTCAGGACCACAAAGAAATGGTCCGCCAATAGCGTAGCTAGTTTGCATGTTTGCTTTGATTGCACTGACTTTATAGTATGTTTGTCCGTCGTGTCCGACGATGACCTCCAAAACAGCAGAGGAGGCAGCTGCTGTTTTGGAAACTGGGCAGAAACTTGATTATAGTGGAGATGCCTTGCCCACAGTACATCCCCACTCTCTCGGCCAAGTGGGCATAAGGACAGTCAGCGTTGGAGATGTTCTCCAAAGGCCAACTAGCCCCTAGGGCTGCAGCACATAAGGACTGAGCGAGTCAAGCCTCCTAGTCAGAGAGTCATAGTCGATCACTAAAGACTAAGCTGTAAAGTGGAATTCCATGAGTGGGAAAGAAAGCCACTGGTCATACAGTCTCTCACTTTGCTGTTGCCCCCAGCGTCAATGGTTTTATCAAGAACTGTGATAAAGCCCAGGCGCTGACGGCAAGATTGCACTGACTAGGACATGTTTTACAACGTGTGTTCTGATTTACATGAGCTCACTGATATTGTTTTCCCTAAAAAAATATTGTGTTAGTTGTACCATTCCAACAAAACGAGATACTATTTCAACCCATTAGCAAGCCTTGGTTTAGGACTGATCTAAAACATGTATTAAACAAAAAAGAAACATTTTTCACAGGCACAGAACACCAAAAGAAGTGAGTAGATAAAACAGAACAAATTGTACAGAACAAATCCAATTAGTATTTTCTTCATGAGGGCTCTTTGGCAAGTGAACAGAAACAACATTAACGATTTGTTCATTCTAAAATTTTAATCAAACAACACAGGAATGCAAGTTTGGTATATTATCTGGTGTTAGGGATTTACACAGATTATAGTTCAAACTTTTAGTAATAGAAATAGCTGTTTTGATGTTTCCAAGGGGTAAGTAAAAGGTAAAGGTAAAGGAGTCCCATAACCTATAAGGTCGTAGGAGAGCGAGGCGTCAGAGACCTCACTTCTCTAGGGCCAGCATATTGAGGGCGGCGCCCATCTCCTCTCCCTCGCTGCTTTACCTTCCCTGATTCTAAAGAGGGAAGGTACCCATTTACAGCTGGGTGAACTGGGGGAACTGTACTGAAGCCAAGGCGCGCAAACGGTCACCCATCCAAGTGGTAACCACGCTCGACGCTGCTTAACTTGGCTGGGGGAAAGCGAGTGCTCCGACCACTGAGCTATCGTCCCCTTATGGGTAAGTATGTCCTCCCTAATAGGGGGATAGAAACACTTGAAAAATCTGGGCAAATCATTCCTTGTCACGTTTAAAGACTGTAAAACGAGTAACTGTTGACAATCTGAAAACAGATGATGTACTAGGTAGAAGAAATTTGTTTTGATAGATCTACAATTCCATTAAAGAGTTCTGACAGGGTGTGTCTTACACATGGTTGCTGCTTGGAGGAGATTGTGTAATCACAATATTCAAAGACAACCCTTACTGCTCTTTCAAATAAAGTGGATATGAGGAAAAGGAAATGGGTGAAGAAATAAGTGATTCAATGAATAAATCAATGGCTAGGCAGATAAGCAAATAACATCAAAGCAAAACTTGTTATGGCAAATTCAAAGTCAAACTCTTAGAAAAAAGTAATAAGGATATTAATAATAATAATACAGAAAAAATATACAAATTAAAAGAAAAAAAAACAAAGAAAAGGTGAGATCACTAGAGATTACCAAGATATAAGTAAAAAGTGACAATGATACAACTAACCTGTATCTGATAGAGATAGTAGGCAAAGTCATCACAGAATATATAAATTTGCTGGTCTGCTAATTTCAATCATATGAATGTTTTCCCAAGGTCCTGGACCTTCTCCAAACTTATGCACATATGCTTGGATATGCTGAATGGCTCTGGGTGGGTGAGGCAAGAATCTTCTGGAGGTTTTCTCAAAAGAGTCCCCTTACATGTCTTCCAATGTTTCTTGCTAATGCTCTGGCTCCTTTCATATTTGGGTGAAGATCATCTCTCAGAGTTCAGAGGTTGGTATGCACATTATCAAGGTTAGCCAGGGACACATTTTTAATGCCCTACAATTCTGACAATTTTACAAGGCACTGTTCAAGGAGGAAGAAGAAGAGGCAGACCAAGGAAGAGCTGGAAGAATAACATCAGCGATTGGACAGGCCTAGAACTCAACAAAACCCTGAGAAAGGCAGAACAGAGAGAAGAATGGAGGGAACTGGTTGTTGAGTCTTTGAGGGTGCCCCCACGGTCGTCAGATTACGGGATAGATAGATAAGATAGATAGACAATTCTGATGTTGCCAGGGCATTGAACACCCCCATTTTCGGGTTATGCTGCAGATCACAAGTTTCAACATGAGGTTTTCATTGCAATATCCTTGATCGATTCAGTGAACTGTTTGCTGCAAACTTTAGGGTCCATGTTTCTCACACCATTTACCCCACAGTAAATCACTTGAGCATCTAGAAGCTTCTGGGAAGTCATGTGTGCTTTTTTAAAAGTTGAACAAATATTTTCCACATCATAGCATTTTTGTGCCACAGTGTCAAGACCATAAAATGGGCCTAATCTTTTTGCATTGACTTTATAATCACATAGTCATGAAGAATAGCAGCAGGAGGAAAGTCCTGTTCCTTTTTTTTTCTTTCTAAAGATGAGCCCTCTTTTGGTAGACTAATGTTTGACGTCACTTGTAACGTAATTAGACTTTGAGTCTGTCTTTCTTTCAGGTTGTTTAGATCTAGACAGTTTTTGCATTGAGTTGCTTGGTGACATTTTAGCTGCACTTAGCCTATCATAGGCGTTTTGTGTACCTAGCTGGCTTGGTCTATAAAACACAGATCTGGCGTCCTCTGCTAAACTAAAAGGGAAGAAACATCTGCTTGCTTCCAATATGGCTGGTCAAGACCATGGCTGCCTGATCTCCCAAAGAAGCAAGCATTTCCTTTTGCTGGGATACAGTGTCTTCAAAGTAGGAGACACTATAGCATAATAAAATAATAACTTCTTTCAGTTCAGAGAAATAGATGTGGAAGTAACAGTATCACCAGGAGTTGTTGTTGTTTTGGTTACAACATTCTGGGATAGATCCAGATCTTTCTTGACTGACACAGGTTTAGTAGCCATAGTCTTTTGGGGATCATATGGCTTCAAAAGTTATTTCGGTAGACTCTCAGTCTTGCTGATGTTCTAGCTGGTCTGCACATTCTTTGTAGGTGCCGGGAGGTGTGGAGGGGCATCCCGGGATTCTAGATCTGGTGAACTTAGTCATGATCATAGTAAAACTGCAATAACTTGGCCTGCTAGAGATCTATAGGCAGAACATTTCGGCCATCTTGTCTCTGACCGGTGAGTGTGTGTGTGTGTGTGTAGATACATACACACACTTCCTCCCATCTTCTCCACTAAACCATGCTCCCTCATCCCACCCAACCCCCACTCCCAAAACTCAGAACTGTCTCTGTCTGACCCAGAGGTCAAAGATCAATACAAGGTCAAAAGGTGAGGATGGGGAAAGAGGTTAGATTGATGAGACAGTTTCCCGGATTTTGGCTTGTCTCTTGACTGTCTGGATGAGATGTCAGATTAGTAGCTGTGTGTTACAGGCTGTATTGACTGAGAACCAGAGAGAGAGAGAGAGAGAGAGAGATGAGAGAGAGAGAGAGAGAGAGAGAGAGAGAGAGAGAGAGAGAGAGAGACAGAGAGAGACGAGAGAGAGAGAGAGAGGAGAGAGAAGAGAGAAGAGAGAGAGAGAGAGACATACACATTTAATGTATATCAGGCTAGGCCCACACAATACATGCATGAGGTATAAGGACAAATCAGAGCACAGTGAATTTGTTTTCAAAAATAGCTAGAACAAAAGTTATGAGTGACATGTGAAGCTGACCAGTCTATATATATATAACAAAACAACAAGAACAACAACCCCTGCTGTTATGCTTGATTAGGTCCATAATTAATATAAGTAACGAACATACCATATCAAGACAAACATTACCTGTTTGCACTTTTTTCAACTGATTCTGTTGTATTCCCTAAACACACTTACGCCAACATTTGTCTTCTTCTATTGAAGGAGTGAAACATGAACCTAGAGATTTTGTGTATGGGGGGTCACTGTAAGCTACTCTACCCAAATCTGGAAATGAAAAAAATTGTTGAGTTTGATTAGAAGCTTATTCCTTAAATCTGTGTTCATTATTAAACAAACACTTTAACGAGATAGTGTTGAGCTTGCACTCTGATGGCCAGAGTTCGAGCCATAGCCGAGGTATCTTTAAAATGAGACTATACACTGAGGGATAGGGGACGGGATAGCTCAGTGGTCGGAGCACTCGCTTTCCCCCAGCCAATGTTAAGCAGCGTCGAGCGTGGTTACCAGTTGGATGGGTGACCGTTTGCGCGCCTTGGCGTCAGTACAGTTCCCCCAGTTCACCCAGCTGTAAATGGGTACCTGCCCTCTTTAGGGTCAGGGAAGGTAAAGCAGCGAGGGAGAGGAGATGGCCGCCACCCTCAATATGCTGGCCCTAGAGAAGTGAGGTCTCTGACGCCTCGCTCCCCTACGACCACATAGGTTATGGGACACCTTTACCTTACCTTTTATACACTGAGGTCCCATTGGCGAATGCGCGCAGAACATTTTGTCGCACACGTGAAACCTGTTCTGCCTTTCTGTAGAGTATACCACTGCATGCCAGTAGGAGTGGGTGATACCGTTTTTTTAAAATTATTTTTTAAAAAAAAGTATGCACACAGGGTTTGTGTTTAAATAGCATCCCTGAAGTTGGAATACAGCTACTTTTTGTTTTTATTTATTAAAAAAAATTCTTTTATTTCAAGAATAATGGAATAAACACTTACGTGCTTTTTTTTTTTACATCAGTCCCCGTATGTATGCAGTTGTATAAATTTTGTCATCCGTTCCCACCTGCACAAAACGACCTACTCTTCCGAAAAGCGGAACGGGTTTTAACGCTTGCGCAAGATGTTCTGCGTGCGGTCGCACACGGGACCTTGGTTTATAGTCTCACCCGAAAGACTTTTGGGGAAAGTAGATTTAGCACCGATGTTAACTCTAGAGGAAAAATCCTCTTGAACGGGAATCAAACTCGGGTCGGCAGATCACGAGCGCATCACCCTATCCACTAATCTACCCCGTCCCCCTTCCTTAATGACGTCAGTTACTAAAAAGGGGTTGGACAGGCAAAATCTCACCATTGTTAAACCTGGGGTCCCTTGCCAAGGATAAAACAGGAAAGAGAGAAAAAAACATGGAGAAAGAAG
>CM054163.1:19498854-19511354 GCA_028751875.1 Rapana venosa | reverse complement strand
AACAGATGACAGAATTTACAAAACCGCAAACACACGGGGACTGGATGTAAAAAAGCACATGAGTGCTTATTCCTTTATCCTCGATATAAAAGAATAAACAAATTTTAAAAAAATAAATAAAATACCCACACAACAGCAGGTTATCAATTTCTCCCTAAGTTGATGTATGCACTGTGAAGGTCTGTGTCACTCACTGACTTGTCTATCTTCTGTTCACAGGGCTGCATGCAGGTTACTTGAAGACAATGGAAGAGACCAAGCGCGGGAGGAAAAGGGGAAAAGGTTTTTCTTTGCTGCCTCAACTTCTGTGACGTATCCCGGTCTGCTGCTCCCATGCCGCTCATCTCAATCTCCCCCGCCACAATGATACCCAGATATTTTTATGTCTCATCCCCAGGGTCGGAAGTCCACAGGGAACCCATCAATATCACGCTGCCGTCATGCCACCAGCCAGAGGGGCCCTGCACTACTGCTGGGTTACTTTGGTGGTGGTCAGTGGTGCCTGTGGTGAGCTAACATATGCAAGACATCACCTACTAAGCCCCCTACTAATAACAGTATTAGCTCAGTCGCGGAGCCAGACTGAGTGAGTTGCCCACCTGAGGTGGCAACCACCACAACGTCCCCCCAATGACCATTCCCCGCGAACCTCCAGCCCCAAAGGCTTCGACACAAACTCACCACAGGCACAGAGGTGTATGGAGAAATCTAATCTGAGGTCACCATGAGACCAGAGCAACTAGGGCCACCAAATCAGAGGCAATTTTTTTTATTGCATGATGATCAGTGACAATGAGGATGACGTAATGCTGCTTCTGTGGAAGTGCATATGCTTTGAGACTACTTGACAGGGTTGTACTCTATGCTTACTATCATAATATATCCTGGTGTCAACAGGGCCCAAGAGATACAGACACCTGCAGTGTTGGTCAGGTAATTTTAGAAACACTCTCAAACTCACATCTGTAAGGTGGATGAAACTCGACTGTGAGGTCCCAATCTTCCCACTGAGCCCACAGCACACTCACTCTGGGTAGGAGCCGACTGTAGTATAAAAAAAATCCCTACGACTCTTATGGGACTGGAACCCGTGACCTTCCAGTCCAAAATCCAAGGTGCTAACCACTGCGCCATGGTGGCTGGTGGAAAAAGGAAAAGTTATTAGCAATAACAAAATGCTGTCTTCTTGTGGGCCCGACCTAGAGCACAGTGGGGTGGGGGGGGGGGGGGGGGGAGAGGGTCTAGAGGTAATGCACCTGCCTAGAAAGTGAACAGTCCAGGTTTGAAGTGTGGGGTGGTTCAATCCCCATTTGCGCCCCAAACTTTGCCCCATCCATTAAACCGTGGGTGGTGGTCTGGATACTAGTCTTTTGCATGAGACAGTAAACCGAGGTCCTGTGTGCAACACATATTTTGCGCGCCTTAAAGAACCCACACATCGACAAGAGAGATGTCTCTCTGTTGTTTTGTGTCTGTCTCTGTCTGTCTGTCTGTCTGTCTCTCTCTCTCGATCTATGTATGTATGTATGTATGTATGTATGTATGTATGTATGTAAGTATGAATGCATGTATGCATGCATGCATATATCTATCTATCTATAAATAGATTCATCTATTCATTTCTCTCTTTCTCTTTCTCTATCTATGTATCTATGTATCTATCTATCTATCTATCTATACATATATACATATATATATGAATATATATACACAGCAGAGTAGCCTACATGATTAACCAAGTCATCTGAGCTACTACAGCAGGAGAATGGGCCCATTCAATCACAGGGGGTATTATTATCAGTTTTATCACTCGTTGATCAACAGGATGCCTTCTGACGATGTGTCCAAGACCTGACAAAGACATTGTGTTACACCAAGAGAAGAGGAGAGAGAGAGAGAGAGAGAGAGAGAGAGAGAGAGAGAGAGAGAGAGAGAGAGAGGAGAGAGAGAGAGAGAGAGAGAGAGGAGAGAGAGAGAGAGAAGAGAAGAGAAGAGAGAAAGAGAAGAGAGAGGGAGAAGAGAAGAGAAGAGAAGAGGAGAGAGAGAGAGAGAGAAGAGAGAGAGAGAGAGAGAGAGAGATAGATAGATAGAGAGAAGAGAAGAGAAGAGGAGAGAGAGAGAGAGAGAGAGAGAGAGAGAGAGAGAGAGAGAGAGAGAGAGAGAGAGTGGGCGAGAGAGAGCAAGAAAGCAAAAAAGAGAGTGAGAAAGAGAGGGTAAATACTGAGAAAGAAACCAAGAAAGACATAGGAAACCAGAGAGACAGCGACAGACAAGAAGATAGGGCAACTAACAAAGAAACTATACACAACGTCTCTCCCTCTACCCTCACACACACACACACACACACACACCCCCACACACAAAAAAACACACAAAAAAAAACAACACAAAATTACATACACACAAAACACACACAAAAAATACACACACACACTAACATACACACACACACACAAAACATCACACCCCAGTCGTCAAGCTGTCAAGACTTTGCCCCCAAGGGAAAGCTTACAATGAACCGGGTTTTTTTTCCCCGAAGATTTGGGATTTCAAGGATTTTTGATACAAAAAAGGTGCAGTTTGTTTGTCGGAAATTCGTGAACAGAAAAGTGCAAAAGGTTAATACAACATTGTTTTGAAAAAATGAGATATTAACCTTTTCGAAAAGCCCTTTTTTAAATTTTCTTTATTTCAAGTGAAACTTTAGGCCAAAAAAGTTCAGCCAACGCCAAGAACGTTTGTAACCGTTCAAGGACCTGCCTAAACCGGGCCCGCCCCCGGGGTTTTTAAAAGAGGAATGTTTATGTCGGGAAAGGGGGGGACCGGGATGGCTAAACTATTTCCCGTGTTAAAAGCTAAAGTCCCCCTTGTGTGAGTTTTGTTTTCGGGTGTTGTCTACCTCCCCAAAAACCCCGGGTTTCAGTAAAGTAACCATTTCCCTTTAAATTTAATAACACTGAAAAAATTTGGGGCTCGCTACGGGGAATGTTTGGAAAATAAAAGGGGCCACGGGAGATGACATTGACTTAAATCCTTTTAAAGTTTTTGTGACTTTGTTTTTTTCATTTTTTTGTTTCGGGGGTTTATTTTTGTTTTGTTTTTTTATTTTTAAATTTTTTTTTTCTTATCCCCCTTCTTCTCCTAAGTTAACTATAACAAAAAAAAAAAAAAGGATCCCCAATTGAGGGGACCCCCCAACTCGTTTTTATAAACCCCCAACCCCCTGTGCAAGGAGAAAAACATTTCAAAAAAAGACCCCTGCCAGAAAAACTTTTGAGGCATAAAGGTAATTTCCCTTTAAAGGGCGATTTGATTATAGGGAAAGGGTTTACGGGTGGGCAATACCAGCCAAAAAAAAATTCCCGCAACAATAAAAAAAAAATTAAAAAAAACAACAAAAAAGAGAAAGTGTCCCAACATTTTTAAAACCCAAAATTTGCCAAGTGAACTGTGGAGAAATTATTCGGGTCAAATTCTAGTAAAGGGAAAAACTCCTGCAATTCATGTGTACCACCCCACGGGCACAAAAACTTTGCAAGGAAACGTGTGAGGAGTGGGTGGGGGAAGGGGGTTCAAAACCCTTTTAAAAACAAATTAGAAACCCGGGGCGGGCAGCAAAAATTTGTCCCCCGAGAAATTTGCGACTGACGCTCTTTTTTCCCCGCAACGTCATGGGACCGCACCTTTAAAGGCCCAACTTTGGGACAGCCCGCGAAAAAAACGGGCCCAAAGGGGAGTGAAACCCGGGACGACCCCCCGTGCCCAGCCAGCCCGGGACAACGGGCTGATAAACCCCTTTCCCCTCCCTCTCTTCACTTGCCACCCCCCTTTTCCCCATTACCCCCCCCCATCCCCCCTGCACCCCCCAAGTTTTCACCCCCTGTTCCCGATGCAACACCTCCCCCCCCTACCAGCGATGTGACCATCCCCCCCACCCTCCCTTGCCCTCTCACTATTCCCCAACCACCCCTTCAAGCAGTGCCTTTCCACAAGAGGAAGAAAAAGAACCCCCCACCCCCCCTCCCCACCCCTTTCTTCTTAGCAGCCCAAGGTCTACTCACCTCTCCCCCCCCTCCCCCTTTTTCCCCCCCATTGCACAATTCACCCCCCCCCACCCCCCATTCCAAAACCCCACCTCCACTCCCAACCCCCAACAACCAAGACACCACAATCCCATGCAAAAAACCCCACAATCTTCTTCAACTAAAAAAACGTACAACGAAAACGATATTCAAAAAAATCCTTGCACCACTTCACTATCTCCACATGCATAAAGAAATAAACACACTAAAAACTCAAATATCACAAATTCCCAACGACAAAACTCAACAGCCAAACCATCTTGACTCAAAATAAAACAAAAAACCCCCTAAAGTAATGGAAAGGACGCACCAAAAAAACAACCAAACTCCAAAACAGCCAAAAAAACCCGTCACACAATTGAAAGAAATCTGTCAAAATACGTCATTCAAACGTCAACCAAATCAACAAAAAACCAAAAAAAGATCAAACACTCAGCAAACCCCGAAAACAACCACTCCAGCTCAGACTACACCGCATGAACCACTCAAGAACAACACACAAAGGGAATCCCCTATCAAACACCCAAACAATACGCCTTTTTGCCCGCAGAACCATGCGACACTTCCTCAACCCTTGTACCACACATAAACAAAAAAACGAAAAATTCCCCAACTTAAAACCAAACCAAAGCAAACACCTCCCTCAAAAAACAATTGCTCAAACACATCCACACTCCTTTCCGCCCTCCCAAAAAAAACACACTCCTTTTCCCCATTCCAAATCCCCCAAAAGCCCCCCCCCTTTTCCGTCCCCTAAATGTCCCCCAACAAAAATCGCCCCAGACCAGTTGCCCCCTTTTGATAGGTGACTCAGGTGAAGGGTGTGGAGAGAAAGATGTCAGTTGGCGGCCGGGCTGTCTAAACCCTGTCTGTACCAGGTGCGTACAAACCTGTGTCAGTGGGGGCAACAAGCTGCCCTCTCCACCATCAGCGCGTCCCCCTTCACGTGGGCATCAACAGCTTAAAGCAGGGCTGTCACTGCAGGTGGACCAAATGATCCCCCTCTAACAAAGTCTTCCCCTTTCCCACTCAAAGGGCCCTCCCCCATCCTCCCCCCCTTGGCGACATCCCTTTCAGGGTTTCAAATCGCGGTTCTCTTGGGGAAACCCCTGCCCAAGGGGGGGGGGTTGTGTTTTTGAAAACACCCCCCCCTTCTCCCGGGGTGGAGCACCTAAAAAGTCCTGTACCTAGAGCTCTAATCCCAGCCCCGGGGTAAAGAACGTTTGCCCTCAAATTCGTTTCCCCGGGAAAACCCATCAAACCATGCGGAGTCATGAAGCCCCGAAAACCCAGACTAAACCCCCTAAAAACACAGTCATACGCCCGGGCAGCAAAAGTGTGAGACTACAAAACCTGCTGCTACAACAAAAAGCGACACCCCCCCCCCACCTTGTCCCAACGACAACACAACCTATTTCCATGAAAAACCACTTTCCCCCCTCCCACCCCCAGGAAACCCCCCAATTTCAGAAGTCCCCATGTTTTGGGGGAGAATCAGCACTCCCTCCCCCAACACACCCCACAGTCTGGCTTTCTGAGCTACTTAGTTTTTGACAAAAAATGTAGGGTGCATGTGTCGTGAGGCTGTGCGTGTACAGTGTGTGATGAAAGTGTGTGCATGAAAGGGGTGTGTTTTATTTATCTTTATTTTATTTTTTTGTTCTTTTTTTATGGGTTAAGGGGTAAGCACCATGGGGATTGTTGTTTTTTTTCACATCCAGTTCCGTGTGTGGGGGTTTTTGGGGATTTCCATCTGTTCCCACCGGCACACGGCCCTCTCTTTCGGGGGCGAGACGGGAAAATTAAATGTGCACAAGATTTCTGCGTGTGTTGGCACACGGGTCCTTGTTTTATAGTATCATCGAAGGACTTTGGGGTATATGAGAAAATGAAAGAGGGTTGTATGGTGCGCGCGTGCGATGCGTGCGTGCAAGGGGTACGTTCGAAGTGTGGTGTTGTGTGTGTGTGTGTGGGTGTTTTGTGTGTGAAAGGTGTGTGTGTGGTGTGTGTTGTGGTTGTGTGTGTTTTTGCCTTTCTGCCTGACCCAAACAGAAGGCATTGATCACAAGAGTTATAAATGTTTGTTATTTCCTCCCAACTTTTTTCCCCTCCCCCTCTCATACTTTTTCTTCCCCTCCCCTTTTCTTCCTTTTTTATTTTTTTCTTCTTTTTTTTTTCCCATAATTAATTGATGTTGTTTAAATGTCGTGCTGCTGTGTGGATTAAAAAAGTTTGCCTGACGGAAGCAATTGACTTTTGTGTTAACAGCTATTTTGGGTTTTATAATGCGTCGCTTGACTGACAGAAGTGACTTTTTGGTGACTAGAGCTTATTGCTGGTTTATACAACCCAGTCTGCTTGATTGAAAAATTGCTTTTTGTGTTTACAGTATATTGTCACCAAGACTTGCATAAACATTTTTTTTAGAGAAAAAATTTTTGTTTTGTTTTTCCAAAAAATTTCTAAACTTATTATGTACTATGCTTTGACGTATTTCCTTTTTTTTAAGTTTTATAAAATGGTATTTGTATAAAGTTTGATTTAGAAAAAAAAAAAGAAAAGTTGTGGGATTTCTCTATCAAAAATTTTTCCCACTTTAATGCCGGTGGTTTACTTTGTCTCCATTTAGTGTATGAAAAAAAAAAGGGGAGGGTTTTAATACTGTGTTGTATAACAGATCGATTTTTTTTGCGTCCAGACAGCTTTTGAAATTGACTTTTAGTTTTTTTTTCGTTTTTATTGGGTGTTCCTTATATAATTATTTTCCCCTGTTTGATTATTGAATAAAAAACCTACAAAACGAGTTTTCTTTTTTGAAAGTTTACTTAAACTTTAGAAAAAGAAATTTAAAATAAATTAGCCAATCAATCCGAATTTTTATGCTCAAACTTCGAAAGTGGCCAAAAAACAGGGCCTCCGAGTAGCTACCGAAAAACACGTGCAACAAAAAAAAAAGATGCTTGAACCATACTTCAACAGGGGAAAAAATCATTTTCATTTTTTGTCTAGTGAATCCCGACTTTTCCCCAAAATGAAACAGATCAACATAATATTCCAGGGGTATAAAAATTTCCCGGGGAAAGATCCTCACAAACCAAGTCCACCGGGTTACACATATTAGCCTCCTCGCTCAGTTGTAAAAAGAATAAAAACCCTTGGGGTTTATGCTTTAAAACCTGTGGATTGAAAAAAAATTAAAACACAATGACCAATATTAATAGATTTATTACAGAACCCTTAGAAACCATAGACGGGCTAAAAAAAATTCAACCCCCTTAGGACGAGGTAATACTTCTAAACAATGAAACTTTATTCTTGGGGAATTTTAACAAAAAGACTTAAAAAACCTAAACCAAATGGGAGCCAAAACATTATATGTTTGGCCTAGATCAACTAATGTAGACCAACTCGGGAAAAAAATAAATCTAGAAATTAATAGTATATCTAACTATACAAAAAAAACAAAACAGAATATGTGTCCCTCTGTGGATGCATTTATATATCGTGTGCTTTACTTGGTTTAAAAAATCGATCAAAATACCTAAAGAGGGCATAAAATATTTTTTACAGGAAATTTAAAAAAATTAAAGAGCAAGATTTCCTTTTAACTTGACAAATCGCCTTACATGACATAACCCAAAACAGAGCCCCGATGAAAGGGAAATTTTGGTTTGGACATTTACTTTATAAAACAAACACGCCCCTTTCACAAAAAAAAAAACAAAAAAAAATCAAAACCCCCTGGATAACAAAAGAGTGAATCGAAAAACCCTAAAAGACTATTTTAAAAAAAAATGGTTCAAAGAGCAGTTCAGGGACAAAAAACAAAATAAATTCACTAAAACGCAAATCAAAATGATTACATTCAAAAGTTTTATTAAAAAACGACTCTCGACAAGTATGGAAAGCGATCAATACATTATTAATAAACCTATATCAAAAAGTCAACAGACATTAAAGATATATCAGTGATGAATTGAAAAAAACCACTTCTCAAATTGCCGACAAAGTAATATCAAATGACAAGCAAATAAAAAGATCTCCATTTTTAGAACATTATCAAAACAAAAAAAAAATAAAATTCCCCCTTCAAATTGCCAAAACAACACGCGTCTTGGAAAACCCGTCTCTTAAAAAAAATTCCAGACACGTGGTTTAGACAATTAGTGGAAAATAAAAACAAGCTTTTTGGGGCAAGTGTATGGAAAAAAATGAAAAATTGTATAAATTGTGCTAAGAAAAAAACTTTCCTGTATTTTTAAAAAGGGAAAAAATCATACCCGTCCAAAAATAGGTGATACGCTTTTCCTTCAAAATTTCAGACCCCTTTCAAATTTGCTTCTTATTAACCCTTTAAAAATACCAAAAAAACCGTAATTCCCACTTTGTAAACAAAAATCTATTAAATGAAGATCATCGGGTTTTTGTAAAAATTTCCTGTCACACAATCTTACACAAATTACAGACAGTTCCCACAAAAATTTAATGGAAAAAATATAAGGCCCTTTTTTTTGTTGACTTTAAAAAGCATTTGATGTAATCAAACATTCCTTATTTTTGCGTAAAATTCACTTTATAAACTAACACCGAAACGATAAAACTTTTGAAAAGCTTTTTGTCGAATAGGGACGTTTCTCCAATAATCAAACACGAACTAGAAATTAAAAATGGAGTACCACAAAGGGCAATATTTGGGGCCATTCTATTTTCAATCTATGTAAAATGACTTACCCCCAATTTTTGAAATTTTTGGAAATGTTTGTGATAACATCCCTCAAATTTTGGGGCTTGACCCCCACAGACTTACAAACAAACTTCAACACAAAATTACGATTGGTTTCTTGGACTCAGCGAAACCATAGCCCTAAATACGCGAAAAAACTAAGTGTTGATGTCGGGAAACAAAAGAGACAAAAAATGAAAGATAAAATTCCAACCTCGTTATAGGTAAAAGAGTAAAATTTAAAAGTTGACTCCCCCAAATTCGGGTGTAATTATTTTCAAAATTTACTTGGGGCGACCATGATGGCGCAGGGAAAAAGTCTTTCTACAAGCACTTCGTTATCAAAAATAAAACATTTTTAAAAAACCACTCTCGCAAACTCTTTTTTTTTCGGCAATTTTTGCCTATTTGCTTGCTTCTTTTCTTTGGGCAGCTGCAGTGCTACAAATTTAAAATTGATTTATAGAATTTATAAAAGAGCACTGAAACTTGTTTACTAAAATCAAGCTCCCTAACCACAACGATTATAAGGAAAAAATATCTAACCTTCAAAAACCTTTTTTTCTAAATTTAAAACTCTATTTGTCCAGAAAGTTTTCAATGGAAATGCCCCCCACAAAGATCACCACAAGCTTCAAAATCAATGAACACAGAAAAAATCATCTACAACATTTCCGAGACCCAAAAAATAACTTTTAAAAAAAAACTTCTTGTACCAGGAGTGATTATGGGAAAAGCTCCCCAAAAGCTTAAAAATGTATCAAAAACAAAAACCCGTTCAAGACACAGCTAAAAAAACCTCTAATCATGAATACCCAGAATTGACTAATAAAGGGAAATCAACCATGATTAATCGGGAAAAAAACCCTACTTAATTTCCAGCACTAAGGTATTCCCACAACAAAAATTAAATATGTCTTACTGAGACCGAAAATTTTTACAGTACACCTGTTTTTGTGTGGAGGGGGGGGGGAGGCGGAAAGGGCCACAATTTTGCAAAAAAGTAAGAGTAACCCATGCAAGCTAGTAAATAATCTGCAATGTTTAAACAAGTGGAAAGGGGAAATTTTAAAAAACTTTTTATGAAGCCTATAGCTTGATTATTCCTTTTCTCTCTCTCTTCTCTTCTCTCTCTCTTCTCTCTCTCTCCCCCCCCTCTCTCTTCCTCTCCCTTTCCCTTTTCCTTTCCCCTCCACCCTCATGCCCTTTTTGTCTAATTCAAAAAATTTTATTGGATGTTGTTTTTTTGCAGTTAGAGATGAGTTATTAGCTATTATAAAGCGATACTGTTTTTGTATGAATTTTTTTTATTGATACCAGGGGTTTTGGGCTTTTAATTATGTATCTTGGGGTCCTCTTGTTGAAATGTGTCTTTTTTTTTTTTTTTAAAAAATATTAATTTGATTGAAAGGGGTATTCCCCTTCCCGATATCCTCCCCCCCCCCATCCTTTTTAATGCTTTTCTGTTTTTATGGTTAGTTGTTTTCTCATGGTGTTTTGGGGCATTTGTTATATTGTTGTCTCTGGTGGGACTTGTTGTTTTAATTGTATCTCATTATGATAATTAAAATTATAAACTTATTTGCTTATTCTTTGATAGCCCTTTGTTTGGAATATGTTTTTTTTTTATTTTTAACGCTATTGAAAAAATATGAAAGCAAAAAAAACAACGTTTGCTGGGGGAGGGGGAGGAGGGGGTCATTTAAGGAATTTGTCGTAATGAGAATGCCTGTATTTTCTAACGTTTTTTCTTGTACCTTTTTTTTTATTAAAAATAAAAACGTGAAAAAATGGATGTAACAGTAGGGGGAAATAATTTTTTTGCCTGAGTTTTATGATTTTCTTTTTTAAATTTTTAAAAAATTTTTTTTTAAATGTGTGGGGACGTGGCGCGCACGCGCTCAGGCATGCATGAGTTGGTGTGAGTATAGTATATGGGTAATTTGTTTTCAATGTATCTCCTTATCGATTTTTTCCTCTTTTTTTACGGGTTTTAAAATTTAAACGGTAAATATGCAATAACGTAATGTCTTAGTATAATCATTACGAAATTTGTTCTTAGATAGATGGCTTGATGAAAAAAAGCAAATGCATTGCTTATTCAATTGTACCATCTGGAAATAAAATTTTGACTTGACTTGGACTTGACTTGACTTGACACACACACACACACACACACACACACACACACACACACACACCACACACACCACACACACACCCCACACACACACACACACACAAAAGAGATGTGACTGCAATCCAAGACCTTAGAGCATTGGGAGGCTGGAACAGACAGGTCAAGCCCTCTAGCTGCTCTTTGTCCTTGCACAGTCCATTTGCCCATAAACATCTACCGCTCCTCTCACTCCCCCACCACCCCCCACTTCTCTCTCACTTTCTCCTCTCTCTTCTCTCCTTCCCCCTCCCAGTTCGTAGCCACAACCCTAACTTTTGACCCCCAAACATATATTCCACTAAAGATGGTTGCATTGATCGTTGAGACGTTTGTTGTCAAACGGATAGTGGCTGAGGTTTTTTGTGCATTTTCTGACAGACAATAATTATAGAATTGGTATAAACCGACATACACAACTGATCTGTCTTTTTAACTGGATGAGTGTGTGTGTGAGGTTTCAAAAAGCCAAAAAGAGAAAGAGAAATCAGGAAAGAAAGAAAGAAAGAACGAAACAAACAAACAAACAGACAAATAAATAAGCAAACAAAAAAAAGGAAAGAAAGACAGACAGAACGAAAAAAGAATGACAAGAGAGAAGGAAGGAAAAGAAGAAAGACAGACAGACAGACAGAAAAAATATAAAGAAAAAAAAAAATAAAGAACAAAAAACTAAGAAAGAAAGAAAGAAAGAAACAAACAAAAACAAAAGAAAAAAAAACCAGCCAGACAAAAAAAAACTATCCCCCAAAAGACAAATAAAAAATGACCTTCACCCCAAGCTGACAACCCCTTCATCTTATCTAAACATTTCATGCTGACAAAAGAAACGTGAAACTTGTACACCATCATAACTCATAGGGATACACAGACCGACATCAAGTTTAGAGCATGATACATCGTGCTCTGCCACAGACTTCTGTATAGACTGTGTTGCTGCCACGCTGCTACAAATATAGAAAAAAGAAAGAAAGAAAGAAAGAGAGAGAAAGAAAAAAAAGAGACAAAAAGAGAGAGAGAGAGAGAAGAGAGAGAGAGAGAGAGAGAATTGGACACACAGATCAATTAAAAACAAAGAAAAAAAAAAGGGTTTTTAAAATGGGGGTAAAAAGGGAAAAGACAGACAGACAGTAAAGAAGTAAACAAAGAAAAATGACAGAATTAAAGAAAGAAAGCAAAAAAACCCCAAGAAACAATTTCAGAAAGAAAGAAACAAATAGACAACAAACAAACAAAAAAACAACACAACAGACAGACAATACTGACTAAACCCCAAGTTGACAACTGATTATCTTATTTTAAACCCTTTCATTCTAGCCCCCCCGCTCCCCCAAAAAACAAATCCCTGTACTCATCATAAACTCATAAATACACACATAACAACATTAGGTTTGGAGCATAATATATCTGCTCTGTCCAGACTTCTGTGTAGTTGCTATGCTGCCACCTGCCCCATGGGGAGAAGAGAGGAGGAGAGAGAGGAGAGGAGAGAAGAGAGGTACAGAAAGTAAGCCAAAAA
>CM054163.1:19497282-19498354 GCA_028751875.1 Rapana venosa | reverse complement strand
TGCATGTGTAGGAGTGGAATGGATGCAAGCGCTTTGATTTGTTGTTTTTTACAAGATATAGCGCTATATAAATTCCATTTTATTATTATTATTATTATTATTATTATTATTATTATTATTATTATTATTATTATTATTATTACTCCTTTTGATACAGCCAGTACCAATATTCTAAAACCTCTGAATAGCACTTACGAACGAGCAGTTCTCTTAAAATCTTCTACTTTAACCGCTAACACTCCAATCTAAATTCCAATTGACTTCCCTATATCATACCAAAATTCAGTTACCAATACCTAGAATTGACCTCTATAAATCAAGCCTCACATACTCAGGTAGCCTACTCGGGAACATACTACCAAAATACGTGAAAACATCCCAAAGTAAAGAAGCTTTCAAGAAAGCTATGTATACACACCTCAAAAGTACTAAGTGATATGCTAACACAACAGTTCTCTTGCCACATGTATGCCAGTAAATTTCTGTTCAAGGAATGGTCAAAGCATGCCACCTTGATCATATAATCAATGAATTACCCATTGTGTTATGGCTTTGAAATGTATACTATTGGTTAATAACACACACACAAATTATCAGTAAGAATTATTTAGTAACTCTATTAAGTTGTGTAATTTTGTGTTTATTATGTACTATTTTGACGCTATCGTTTTTCTTTGTCATAAATAAAGAGCCTACTACGTAAGACTGTTTTGATATAAGTTTTTTCTTTGTCATAAATAAAGAGCCTACTACGTTACACTGTTTTGATATAATTTTTTATATACTTTATATATGTCCCTTGTATGTTATATTTTGTTTTATTGATATCATTTTTACTATATTCTATGGTAGCAATATTTTATGATGAGATTGCTTGTGTATGTGTTGTCAAAGATAACATATAATCCCCCCCCTCTCTCTCTCTCTCTCTCTCTCTCTCTCTCTCTCTCTCTCTCTCTCTCTCTCTCTCTCTCTCTCTCTCCCTCCCCTCCATTCTTCTTAAGTAATTTTGTTATGAAATTTGGAAAATTCCTTGACTGTTATTGTTCTAAATCATGCAAATTTTATTTTC
>CM054163.1:19464782-19487282 GCA_028751875.1 Rapana venosa | reverse complement strand
AGTGGCGTCATTGTTCATACACGGTTCTTTCATTAGAAGTTCTTCTTCTTTCTTCTTCGTCGAACGCTCAGACAGCAACTGCTGTTGTCTGTCATATGAGCGAAAATGGGTCACGCTGCCGTTAAGCGCCTGACAAGTCAGGCCCAGCGCATCCGACTTCGGCACAAGAGAGAATAGTTACCTTTTAAATTCTTTCTGGAAAAAAAAGGCAGGAGAATGGACCAAGAAGGCAGAAAATAGACAAGAAGGAGGTGACAGGAAGAAAAGGAACAAGGCAGAAACAAAGAGAAGGATAGAAAAGAGGAAATTTCTAGCACAGAATTTCCAGAATATGGGGATGCTATTTATACTGATAGGCCCTCGGCATCCCCTCGGCGGGCTTCATTAGAAGTCATCCCGGGGATTCAGCTGACGTTAAATCCTGTTCCGCTTTTCGTAAGAATAGGGGCATTGTGTGTCGGTGGGAACAGATGACAGAATTTACAAAACCGCATACACACGGGTATTGAATGTTTAAAAAAAAGCACATAAGTGCTTATTCCATTATCCTCGATAAAAAACAAATATATTTTAAAAAAAATATATATATATATATATATATATATATATATATATATATATATATAATATACACAGGTGTTGAGCAATAACAACTATTCATTTGCGCGTGTACTGTGAGCTATATTGGGCATGAAGACCTGTGCATGCCACTCGTCCACCCGGGGGTATCAAGGTCCACACGTATACACACATCACTGTGTAACAAAGTGCCTCTGTCACACAGGCATAATTACTCCGACTTCAGATTTGTTTCTTTAAAAATATGCGCGGGCTGTTGGTGTAAAAGTTCATCATGATAGAAGACAGTCTCTTAACGTTTTACAATATAATCAGCCTTCAACATGTGCCTCACAAATTAGCTTACTTCAATAGCTGACGAAAGTTTGTATATGTTGTATTATGTATACAAAATATTGTGAGTTATTGATACAGCCTGAGCAAAGCCTGTGGTCGTCAGCACTGCCTCATCCTTGGCTGGCATGGTGATGCAGGAGATGTCAGACACTGTCGGCACCAAGCAGTCCATTTTGAACCACTTGAATGCTCTGCAAGCCAGCAGCTCAACTCTAGAGGTTGATTGCATTCAGGAAGATGACTCTAACGAAAGCACGCATTGATTGTAGCTTCCAGACTGATGTTTCTGCCATTGTAGAAACCGATTTGCACCTTGGTATGATAATAATGTATGTAAAACTCGGAAAATGCATATTTTTTTACTCCACAGAAACTATGAAGATTATCTAAATTGCTTGCTGCCCAAAGGTTTGATAGTTTCTCCTCTGATAGTTAATGGTGAGGGATAGCTCAGTGTTCAAAGCACTCGCTTTCCCTAAGTTTACGTTAAGCAGCATTGAGCGTGGTTACCAAGTGGATGGGTGCAAGGTTGCGTGCCTTGGCTTCAGTACAGTTCCTCAGTTCTCCCAGTTGTAAACGAGTACCTGCCGCTTTATGATCAGGGAAGCTAAAGAGATAAGGAAGAGGAGATAGACGCTGACCTCAGTATGCTGGCCTCTGAAGAAGCTGTGGTCTCTTGACACCTCACTCCCCAGCTACTTCATAGGTTCAAGGAACACCTTCACTTTTCACCTACTACCTCCGGTAGGTACTGACCCTTCATTGTCTCCAAAGGCGTGAGTCATGCTGTGGGTTTACGGCATGTTGAAGAACGTGGGTGACTAAAGGCAACCCTGGTATACACCAACCACAAATAGAAACAACGGACTGCTAGATTTTAGGTAAAAATTATAGCTTCTAGTTTAAGTGTGGAGTGTGTGGAAGATGTAAATCAATTCTACCTTATTATGATCTCTTTCATATTTGTCTATAGCACACCATACTGCGCTTTATCGAATGCCTCTTTAAAATCAACAAGCCCAACGTAATGGTTACGCTGTGTATACTTTTTGCACACACTTTTTAAAACGGTGTTTTGGTTCCTGGTACTTCCCTTCGTAGTGAATAATCTAGCAAGCCCTTCTCCAGTGACAACTTATGGCAATGGAGTTGGGTTCTTCCTGATGTTATTCAAAACCTTGCATGTTCCGTAAATCATACAAAATGGAAGATTCTTCTTTTGCGGGAGTGTGTCAGTGAATAAATCAGTTCTGATGTTGGCCTGTCCTTTGTCTGCCTGATGTTATTTCAAATGGATGGCAGTAATATCATTTATTTTCTTTCTTTCTTTCTTTCTTTCTTTCTTTCTTTCTTTCTTTCTTTCTTTCCTTCTTTATTAATCTTTTATATCGAAGATAATCAAATAAACACCAAATGCTTTTTTACATCCAGTACCCATGTGTATGCAGTTTTGTAAATTTTGTCATCCGTACCCACCAGCATACAACGGCCTTCTCTTCCGAAAAGCGGTATAGGTTTTAACGTGCGCGCAAGATGTTCTGCGTACATTCGCACACCAGTTCAACCAGCAAGTCATCTTTGCTTTTAACCATTTCTGCAGGGAAGTTGAGAACAGCAGCAGCAATCCTCTTTTTCTGGCAATACCAGTATCCACGCCAGTTCCTTAATTCCCTTTGTGTTTAACCACAGCTTCACCTTCACCCATCCCGTAGTCTTGTAAACCCTTGAGGTACCTCTGAAGATTTTGCAATTACCTTCTTCCACTCATTTAAACTGGGGGGGGGGGGGGGGGGTGGGGGTAGCACTGGTGCATAATTTATAGGCAAAATGGGGAACAAAAATGTGATTACCAGCCACACATATTGCACATCTTGCATTAATTTTGCTAATTAGAAGATTCTACTTTTGATATAAAATATATAGTCGTTAATGTTTAAGTATATGTACACACCATAAGCTACAAGCTTGTTGTTGCTATGATTCCAAAAATCCTGTTTGTTTTCAATGCTTATCCTCATTTCTGAATAAAATCTATTTAAACCAAGTATATATATATACCACAAGAAACGTGTAAAAACTGTCGTTTATTCTTTATCCCTCCAAAACCGAAACATTCTTTGAAAAGTAACGCACATGCACATCTATGTCTCAACCCACAGCAAGGTCTGTCAGACAGGATCAACCTGCTCCTCTTCTGGCTGGCTGTCATCGACTTCCTCAACCTGGCCTGCCAGTTCCCTATCACGGTCATCTGCTACACGTCTGACAGCGTCCTGCTGAACAATGTCCGGGTAGTCATCAACGCGGTGGTCAGCCGGCTGTTTGTGGCCTGTGGCTACATCTCTGGGGCTCTGGTCGTGGTGATGAGCATCGAGCGATGTCTGTGTGTCGTCGTTCCCTTTAAAGCCAGGAGGCTGTTGACTTATAGGTGAGGGGTTTAACTCGGCAATGGTGCGTTGTTGTAGATATTCATGTTTCCGTGGCTCAGCGCTGACATGATTTACAGGATCTTTGACGTGCATTTTTGATCTCTTGCATGTGAATATAGACGAAGGAAATTAAGGTCCTAGCTGGCCTGGACATGAAACTGAGCTTGGAGATCGTGATATTCCCGGCCCTTCTCCCTTTATATATATATATATATATATATATATATATATATAAGAGAGAGAGAGAGAGAGAGAGAGAGAGAGAGAGAGAGAGAGAGAGAGAGAGAGAGAAGAGAGAGAGAGAGAGAGAGGAGAGAGGAGAGAGAGAGAAAGAGAGAGAGGAGAGAGAGAGAGAGAGAGAGAGAGAGAGAGAGGACAGAGAGAGAGAGGAGAGAGAGAGAGAGAGATGTGTATGAGTGAGTGTGTGTACACAATTTATGCCTTCTTTTTCTCCTGCTCCTCCTCCTCCTCCTCCTCCTCCTTTTTAATCTATTCAACTTACTTTAAAACTCTTCCACACGTGTCCATAGTCTCAGCATCACTTCTTCTTCTTCTTCTTCTTCTTCTTCTTCTTCTTCTTCTTCTTCTTCTTCTTCTTCTTCTTCTTCTTCTTCTTCTTCTTCGCAATTCTTCTTCTTCGCAATTCTTCTTCTTCGCAATTCTTCTTCGCAATTCTTCTTCTTCGCAATTCTTCTTCTTCGCAATTCTTCTTCTTCGCAATTCTTCTTCTTCTTACTTCGTTTCCCTTCTTCACAAGATTCTGTTTCATTCCACGTTCATTTCTTGTACACGCACAGGTCCATGGTGACGGCAATAGTCCTCTCCTACCTCATTCCCTTCCTCGCTTGTGTGCCCCTGATCCTGGGCGACACAGTCCAGTGGAGACTGGACCCTTCAACCAACCGTAGCCTGGCTTACATGGCCCCCTCCAGCTGGTTTCCTGCCGGCAGACTCCAAACACTGGTGCCTACCTATTTCAACCTCATCAGCCAACCGCTTTCTTTCATCCTTGTGGCCGTCTGCAGCAGCGTCACGGTCATCCATTTACGTCTGTCTTCCCGTAAACGATCGGAGATGACGGGGAAATCGGGAGAGAAGGAGAAGAAGGGTGCCGGGGATAGCAGGCTGACGGTGATGTTGCTGTTCCTCTGTGTGGTGTACGCCATCTTGTGTCTTTGTCAGATGTGCAGCAACGTCATGATCAACGTCATCCCAGAGTTCTTCCTGTACCGGAAGTATCACAACTCCTTTCTGGCGATCTACCACGTGTTCGTGTTGACGTCGTCCTGCATCAACTCCACAGTCAACTTCTGCGCCTATGTCGTGCTCAGCTCCAGGTTCCGGGCCACTCTCAGAGAGATCTGTCCTTGCCTGTGTTGGAGGTGAGGAGAGATAGGAGACTGGGGACTTGCGCGTAAAATAAACCTGGACACGGGATTTGTCACCAAAGTTAAGGCTTTTGTTTTTGTTGGTGAAAGCTAACTTACCTTTTTCTTTAGGTTCTTGTGCTTGCTAATTGATGGCATTTGTTTCCTAAATTAAAGGTAAAGGTGTCCCATAACCTATGTGGTCTTAGAGGAGTAAGGCATAAGAGACCTCAGCTTCTCAAGGGGCCAGCATATTGAGGGCGGTGCCCATCTCTTCTCCCTCGCTGCTTTACCTTCCCTGACCCTCAAGAGGTAGGTACCCATTTACAGTTGGGTGAACTGGGGGACTGTAATGAAGCCAAGGCGCGCAAACGGTCACTCACCCAACTGGTAACCATGATCGATGCTGCTTAGCATTGGCTTGGGGAAAGCGAGAGCTCTGACCACTGAACGATCCCAACATTACGCGTATGCAGTGTTGTAGTGAATAACAGCTTATATAAGTGTCAGTCAGAAAGAGAAACGCGTTTAAGAGTTAGAACTACTTGCGATTTAGATTTGTATTTCTTTTTAACACAAAACACTACAACATAGAGTAATATTCGGACTTCTTGAATAAAACAAAGGTCCAAGCCACATTGTTATTGAAATATGTTAGACTATTTGTAAACAGCGATTACGGTAACATAAAAGACAATGTTTGGCAAAATGCTTGGTTCAGCATCGAAAAACTCGTTCATAGACCCAGACTACACTATACTACACTACTCTGCTAGACCTTAGGTTTAACCCAGAGTCATGCAAGGCGTGTTGTACTGAGGATGATGCCAGCTCTGTTTCTGTTCAAATATTATAATTATAATAATAATAATAATAATAATATAATAATAATAATAATGATAATAAATGGAATAATAATGATAATAAATGGAATTTGTACAGCGCTATATCTTGCAAAAAGCAAATCAAAGCGCTTTCATTCATCCTACTCATTCACATGCAGCCAGTTACAGTTAATAGTTGTTGTTTTTGTTGTTGTTGTTTTTAGTCAATCATCGTCTGACAAAGCCCAGAACTCAGAAAAAAAATCTGTGATAGTCTATGTGGTCTGTCTTGGTGGTCGCCTACCTTTTTTTTCTTTTTCTGTGTATTATTCTTTAAAGTTTTATGTCTGTCTTCAATAGAACATGAAATTAGTGCACAAATATGTACATACACCCTATTCATTTATTAAAAGTAAAAACTAAAACAAAAAGGTACAGATGCGCTGACATATATGCATATGCCGGTGGGAACAGATGACAAAATTTACAAAACCGCATACACACGGGGACTGGATGTAAAGACGCACATGAGTGCTTAATCCATTATCCTCGATTAAAGAAAATTTTATTTAAAAAAAGAAACAAACATATTAAACCATGGATGCACCATGAATATCCACAAACCAGTATATCCATCCATTTACCACAGTGATTTCAGACACACGACTACATAAGTACATACATACACACATGTAAATAAATATACAGCCCCATGAATACACATCTGCATACGTAAGTAGTAATAATGATAATAATAATAATAATAATAATAATAATAATACTAATAATAGTAATAATAATAATAATAATAATAAAAATAATAATAATAATGTATGGAATTTATATAGCGCTGAATCTTGTAAAGCAACAAATCAAAGCGCTCAATATACACTTATATACACATACATGCCTTCTTCTTCTTCTTCTTCTTCTTCTTCTTCTTCTTCTTCTTCTTCTTCCTCTACCCCTTCTCCTCCTCGTTGATTTTCTTTCTTTCTTTCTTTCTTTCTTCTTCGTAACTCTTCTTCTTCTGCCTCTTCTGCTTCTCCTCTCTCTCTATCTCTCTTTCTCTCTCACTCACGCACACACAGACAAACAGGCAGACGGATAATTATACAAGTATGCACACATACGTTGCCCGATGTCCCAGCATAGCCAATCATAACAGGTAATAACTCAAACTCTCTGACTCTGAAACATTGTCAACACTCCAGACTATCCCGTTATATAAGTCACACTCTCTGACTCTAACACGCCACCAACGCTCCAGAATGAATTAAAGGTAACGGTGTCTCATAACCTATGTGGTCGTAGTAGAGCGAGGCGTCAGAGACCTCACTTCTGTAGGGACCAGCATATTGAGGGCGGCGCCCATCTCCTCTCCCTCGCTGCTTTACCTTCCCTGACCCTAAAGAGGGCAGGTACCCAATTACAGCTGGGTGAACTGGGGAAAACTGTACTGAAGCCAAGGCGCGCACACCCATCCAAGCGGTAACCACGCTCGATGCTGCTTAACCTTAGCAGGGGGGAAAGTGAGTGCAGTGACCACTGAGCTATCCAGTCCCCCTCAGTTTATATAACTCAAACTCTTTGACTTTAACACATCACCAATGCTCCAGAAAGTAGTCTGTTATTTCCGCCGTCAGCGCCTGGGC
Organism: Rapana venosa; assembly: GCA_028751875.1. Taxonomy (NCBI): domain Eukaryota; kingdom Metazoa; phylum Mollusca; class Gastropoda; order Neogastropoda; family Muricidae; genus Rapana; species Rapana venosa. The sequence continues at coordinate 19,480,092 of CM054163.1, read as the reverse complement.
TTTATCACAGTTCTTGATTAAACCATTGACGCTGGGGGCAACAGCAAAGTGAGAGGCTGTATGACCAGTGGCTTTCTTTCCCACTCATGGAATTCCACTTTACAGCTTAGTCTTTAGTGATCGACTATGACTCTCTGACTAGGAGGCTTGACTCGTACAGTCCTTATGTGCTGCAGCCCTGGGGGCTAGTTGGCCTTTGGAGAACATCTCCAACGCTGGCTGTCCTTATGCCCACTTGGCCGAGAGAGTGGGGATGTCCTGTGGGCAAAGCATCTCCACTATAATCAAATTTCTGCCCAGTTTCCAAAACAGCAGCTGCATCCTCTGCTGTTTTGGAGGTCATCGTCGAACACGACGGACAAACATATATACATACATACATACATCTTACACTCTCTGGTTAGACTTTGACACATCGCCCACCTCCAGTAATTACATGCCGTGCCAGACACATATGGCGAGATGATCTGTGGTATGACGGTTGTTGTCACGGGTTACTCTCCTCATGTGCCTGGTCTGAAGGGTGGCTGCACACACTGCCTGACATGACTGACGTATCTCTGCCGAGTTCCATCCTCTTCTACAGCCTTCCCACACCCACTGAACTGGGGTACAGGTTACAGGTGACAGGTAAAGGTAAAGGTGTTTCCATAGCAAAATTTACAAAACTGCATACACACGGGGACTGATGTAAAAAAAAAAAAAGCACATGAGTGCTTATTCCATTATCCTCGATATAAAAGAATGAGTAAATAAATAAATAAATAAATAAATAAATAAAATAGCCTATGCCGTCGTTGGGGAGCGAGGTGTCAGAGACCTCACTTTTCTAGGAGCCAGTATATTAAGGGTGGCTAGCGCCCATCTCCTCTTCTTCGCTGCTTTTACCTTTTCCTGACCCTGAAGAGGGCAGGTACCCATTTACAGCTGGGTGAACTGGGGGATTTTTCGTTAGCCAGGGCGTACAAATGATCAACCAGCCAATCATATATGTCTGTGTGTCTGTGTGTCTGTCTCTGTCTCTCTATCTAGCTAGCTGTCTAGCTATTTCTCTGTCTGTCTGTCTATATATCTATCTATTCATCCTTCCATCATCCATCCATCCATTCATCTATCTATCTATCTATCTATCTATCTATCTATCTATCTATCTATCTATCTATCTATCTATCTATCTATCTATCTATCTATCTATCTATCTTTCTGTCTGTCTGTCTATCTATCTGTCTGTTTATCTGTGTGTGTGTGTGTCTGTCTACCTGCCTGTCTATCTGTCTGCCTGTCTATCTATCTATCTATCTATCTATCTATCTATCTATCTATCTATCTATCTATCTCTCTGTCTATCTATCTATCTATCTATCTATCTATCTATCTATCTACCTGTCTGTCTGTATGTCTGTCTGTCTGTCTATTTATATATATATATATATATATATTTATTTATTTATTTATGTACATGTGTTCTTCATGCTCCCAGAATTCAGGTAGACTCAAACTGGTCCTGAAGTCTGCGTGGTCCTGAACGTCATTTCGTCCTTAGAATCATTCTTGTGCAGTAAAATCTTTTGTTACTAAAGCAAGATTTTGCGCTGTACAAGAATGATTTACACAGGAATGCCCCGATGTGTGTGAGCTCGAGCGCGCTCGTGTGTGAGTTCGTGCGTGCGTGCGTGCGTTTATGTATGTATGCATGTATGTATGTATGTATGTATGTATGTATGTATGTATGTATGTATGTATGTATGTATGTATGTATGTATGTATGTATGTGTGCATACGTACGTGTGTTTGTGTATGTGTGTGTGTGTGCTCCAGTGTTTTATGTGCGTTTTTGCGCATTTTCGAGTCCACATTACATTTCCTTTTTACCATAGTCTACCATTTGTTTCAGTCCGTAAGTATAATTATGGTGACTAAAGTGTATGTTGTTGTTGTTGCTGCTGCGGCTGCTTCTGCTGCAGCTGTTGTTGTTTTTGTTGTTGCTGCTGCTGCTGCTGCTGCTGTTGCTGTTGTTGTTGTTGTTGTTGTTGCTGTTGTTGAGTGTTCCCTATATTATTTTAAACTACCCAGGGATGTCACTCTGCTTATACACTCCTATTCACGCTTTCCACTATAAAAAAAACAAACTTTTTAAAACTGAAAACCGAAACTGCGTAAGAAGTTTGCGCCTATGACTCTTTTTCCCCAAGAACCTGACCTCGCAATGCAGATAGGCAGCCATACACTAGCTTCAGACGATTTTTTCCTCTTTTTCTTTTTTTAAAGGAGACTGTAGGCTGTTATACTGAGAGTTTATCATGGCAGAAGAGAATTCCAGCATAGTATTGTATTGTACTGTATTGTGTTGTATTGTATACCACTTTAAGTCACGGCAGATTTCTCACTACATCAAGCCTCCCGCCTTGCTGCAGACAGACGTCTGTGTCTCTCCGCGACGCCGAAAGGCACCAGCGGCAGATGAAAGAAGAAAAAAGAAGATTTCTCTGCAGAAATAGCCAGCTGCTCTCCCCGGGAAGAGTGTGTAGCAGCAGGAACAGCGCCACCCGTTGTTTTTCTTTTCTTTCCCCGTTTGAATGTGTATCTGTTTCCCTATTAGAGTGGCCTTTTTCTACAGACGTTTTCCCCCCAGGGACAACTCTGTTATTACCATGGGTTCTTTTACCTGCGCTAACCGCGTGCTAAACACGAGACCTCGGTTTATCGCCTCATCCATAAGACTAGCACCCAGCCACCGCCTTAAAGTCTAGTGGTTGGGGGAGGGGGGGGAGGGTTGAAGGGGGAAGTTTCGGGCCCAAACGGGGATCAAACCACCCCCACACTTCGAACCCAGACTTTTCGCTTTGTGGGAAGATGTGTTATTTCTCGATCACCCATCCACCATGCCATGTTGTGTCATAAGAACATGGTAATGCAGGAATTGACACTTTCGTCCACAGCTTACATCCTTAGATGTTATAAAAATGTGGCCTGTGACAAGACCGTGACAAGTGCATGACACAGTAGGGAGCGTGGGGATGCCGGTCGTGGTGGGATTCGGGGGAGGGTGCCCTTTTATCATGCTTTTAGTTCCAATCGTTGCAAGTGTTGTTTTTTGCACATTTACACAAAATTCAGGATCAGATAAGTCGTGTTTAAGAGTAGAATCAGGCAGACTTGTTTTCAATACATTCATTATATCTATAACGTGTTTTGAAAAAGAGTTCCAATACGAAACAGATCTTTTTAAAATGTTTTTAAAACAATTTCATCGACTTCAAGAAAGCGTTTGATTGAGTGTGCCATGCTGATATATAGCAAACCTTCAGAACTTTTAATAATGAGGTAAAATTGATACAGATAATTCAGGCAATCTATAACACTGGCAGGGGTGTGGTCTTTAAAAAACAGCCATATCGGAGGATTCTGTTATACAACAGTAGGAGTCGGACAAGGCTGTACACTTTTACCTACCTTGTTTAACCTCTTTTGTGCATGTTGGACAAAAAAAGAGTTAGTGCTTATGGTATAGGAACGAGTGCAGGGATGAGCAGGGTCATGATAAACCCTGTGTGTGTGTGTTTGTGTGTATATGTTTGTGTGTTTGTGTGTTTGTTTGTGTGTGTGTGTGTGTGTGTGTGTGTGTGTGTGTGTGTGTATGTGTGGGTGTATGTGTATGTGTGTGGGTGTGCATGGTGTGTGTATGTGTGTGTGTATGGTGTGTGTGTGTGTGTTGTGTGTGTGTGTGTTGTGTGTGTGTGTGTGTGTGTGTGTGTGTGTGTGTGTGTGTGTGTGTGTGTGTATCCACTGACGTCCTACAGCCAGTTGGGAAAGGCTTGCAAAACAATTGTAGTTGGCAGAGCAGCGCAGTGTTCGAAAGAATTTCACAGGGAAGAAGTGAAGAAGAGAATCCAGCTAATGGAGAACAGACCAAGCCGCAAAAGGACAGACGGCAAAAAGCTCAGGCCATCAATCCAGCTTCCAGCTTTGTCTGCAACAGCATGTCACAGAATGCCACACACACAGCGGTCTGCTGAGCCACTGCAGACACTGTGCTCTCCACAGGACTGCAGTAACTAAGAATGTGCAACCGCGCGCGCGCACACACACACACACGCGCGCGCGCGCGCGCGCGTGCGCGCACACACACAGAGAACAGAACATCTTGCAGAACATCTTGCGCACACGTTAATCTTGTTCCACTTTTCGTAAGAGTAAGCCACAAAACCGCATATATGTGTGTGTGTGTGTGTGTGTGTGTCTGTCTGTCTGTCTGTCTGTGTCTGTGTGTGTCTGTATTTATTTATTTATTTATTTATTATTTTATATAGAATATATATATATATATATATATATGCTGCAAACTACTGCTACTACTACTACTACTACTACTACTACTACTACTACTACTACTACTACTACTACTACTACTACTGCTGCTGCTGCTACTGCTGCTACTCTTATTCTTTTGTGTATGTGTGTGTGTGTGTGTGCATGCGTGCGTACGTGTGTGTGTGTGTGTGTGTGTGTGTGTATGTGTGTGTATGTGTGCCTGCGTGTTTCTTTTTCAGTCTGTCAAGATTCAACAGTCACACACACACACACACACATACAACCAGTATCATACAATAAATGACGAAAGCTCGAAACCACTCCAGGTTTTGTGTAGAATCTAATTTTCTTTGCATTTTTCCCCAACATCCTGCTCATCTTTGGCTTGGCTGAGCTAACAGACAAAGGGCTGGTGGGGGTCATGACTTCAGCTGCAGGACAAAGGGCTGGGGGGGGTCATAACTTCAGCTGCAGGACAAAGGGCTGGTAGGGGTCATGACTTCAGCTGCAGGACAAAGGGCTGGTGGGGGTCATGACTTCAGCTGCAGGACAAAGGGCTGGTGGGGGTCATGACTTCAGCTGCAGGACAAAGGGCTGGTGGGGGTCATGACTTCAGCTGCAGGACAAAGGGCTGGTGGGGGTCTTGACTTCAGCTGCAGAACAAGCATGTGGAAGAGCATATGCTTTGAGACTACTTGACAGGGTTGTACTCTACGCTTACTAACATAATATATCCCGGCATCAACCAGGCCCGAGAGATATAGACACCTGCAGTGTTGGTCAGGTAATTTGAGCAACACTCTTAAATTCGCATCCGTAAAGTGGATGAAGCTCGACTGTGTGGTCCCAGTCTTCCCACTGATCCCACAATAGGAGTCGGCCAGAGTCCAAAAAATCCTAATGACTGTTACAAGGCTCGAACTCGCGAACTTCTAGTCCGAGGGGCGGGATAGCCTAGTGGTTAGAACATTGCGCTCGCAGTATGACAACCCCGGTTCGATTCCCGTTCAAGGGGATATTTTCCCCTGGAGTTAACATCAGTGCAGACTCCACTCTCCCCAAAAGTCCTTCAGGTGAGATTATAAACCGAGGCCTCGTGTGCGAACGCATGCAGAACATCTTCCGCTTACGTTAAAATCCTGTTCCGCTTTTCGTAAGAGTAGGTCATTGAGTGCCGGTGGGAACAGATGACAATTTACAAAACCGCATACACACGAGGACCGGATGAAAAAAGCACATAAGCGCTTATTCCATTATCCTAGATATAAAAGAATAAAATAAAAAATCAAAATTAAATCAAAGGCCTTAACCACTGCGCCATGATGGCTGGTTCTTCTCCAGTAAATTTTTCTTCTGCAAATTCTTCTACCTCTTTGTCTTTAAACTCGTCTACTTCTTCTTAAAATCCATCTCAAATTCTTTTCTCTTTTGTCTTCAAATTCTTCTTGTGATTGTGGTTGTTATTTCTGATCTACACGTCCATGGTCGCGGCAATCTTTCTCTCCTACCTGATTCCCTTTCTTGCTTCCATGCCTGCGATACTTGCAGACCAGGTGGAGTGGAGACTGGACCCTTCCACCAATCGCAGCGTGGCTTACATGACCCACAGCAACTGGCTTCCCGCCACACGATTCCTTCGTCTGCTTCCCACCTACTTTAACTTGATCAGTCAGCCGCTGTCTTTAGTTCTGGTCACTGTCTGTATCAGCGTCACAATCATCCATTTACATCATTCGTCCTTTAAAAGGTCTCAGATTACGAAAGTTACAGGCGAAGACGGATGAAGCAGCGCGGCAGATGGTAGACTCAACACGATGTTGTTATTTATCTGTATCGTTTACGCCGTCCTGTGCCTGTTCCAGATCTGTAGCAACCTCATGATCAATCTTGTGCCTGGGTTTTTCTTGTACAGAAAATACCACAACTCCTTTTCTGGTCGTCAGCCATGTGTGTGTATTGACGGCCTCGTGCATCAATTCTACTGTGAACTTTTGCGCTTATGTCGTTCTCAGTTCCAGATTTCGCTCTACTCTTAAAACACTGTTCCCATGCTTTTAGTAAGGTAATGAACGCAGATAGATAGATCTAGTGATTAGATCTGATCTTTACATTGTTGGGGGGAAAAAATAATAAAGGCGAATGACATAGACAAGTCAAAACATGTCTGACTTTGTTTTTTGGTTTGTTGGGGTAGATTTTTTATTTTGCTTGTGTCTCTTTCAATGATAAACTGTTGATTAATGTATGTGGGTTGAAACTCTTCAATTCATGGTATCCTCTAAAACTATCAAGTGTATTCAAAGGTATCAAGATTTTCTCTGTGCATTTGCACACGGCACCTGGGCTTAGTCTCACCCAATCGACGCATGTTAGGTTTGCTGCCTCCAAGCTAGTTTTCTTCTTAAAAAAAACACAGTTCCTTATAAATATTCCTTTTTGTTAAAGAGAATGTGGGATAACAAGCAAAAGATTTTAAAATAAATCTATATGTGCAGGCAATATTTTAAAAAGTATTTCGGATAAGACTTTGAACCAAGGCCAGATGTGCGAACACACAGCAGAACATCTTGCGCACACGTTAAACCCGATCGGCTTTTCGGAAGAGTAGGCCATTGTGTGCTGGTGGGAACGGATGACAGAAATGACAACACTGCATAATCACGGGGACTTGATGTAAAAATTTTAAAAAGCATGCGAGTGCTCATTCCATTATCCTCGAAACAAAAGAGAGATATATATATATATATATATATATATAAAACACATAAGAATATTGTGTAAACATGCCCTTCTATAACAAAAAAAAGAAAAAGAAGAAGAAAAAGCAAAAATGTAACACACTGCACTAACCCTCCTCTAAAAATGTTTAGAAGGTTTTAATCGAATTTAGCACGTCAGTGGACCTTATTTTCAGAATAGCATCGTCAACATGTACTCAATAAGCGCCAAGTTTTTAACAAACTCTAAATTGCAGTTTTCAATTTAGGGCTACAGCGCCTACATTAATTTTATAAAGAACATTCAAGAAGGAGGGTAGCAGGACGGTTAAGACGTTCGCCTGCCAATAAGCAAACCGTGAGGTTCAGGGTTCGATTCCCCAACCTCGCCCTTTCTTCCCAGCTTGACGCTAACCCCCCACCCACCCCTCATCACAAAACACAAACACACACACACACACACACCCGCAAAGAAAAATGAAATGAATGTCAAAATCCTTTTTTTAAGACGAGACTATAAACCGAAGCCCCGTGTGTAAACCGCACCCAGAACATCTCGCGCACACGTCAAAAACCCGTTCCGCCTTTTAAAAGAGTAGACCATTGTGTGCCGTAGAAACGGATGACAGAAAGAAAAAAAATGCACACAGGTGTGTTAAGATACCATCCCTAGAGACGGTATGCGGCTACCTAGATGGCTGGGTGAAGGGACGGTTTGCATAATAATAATAATAATAATAATAATAATAATAATAATAATAAATAATGTATGGAATTTATATAGCACTGAATCTTGTAAAGCAACAAATCAAAGCGCTCAAAACGCATACGCATAATGAATGGACGCATGATTCGCTGGCTGTAGTTATTTATTTTTCAGCTACTTTGCCTTCTTGGGTCTGAAAGCAGGGAATGCTTAAGGGTTGGCAAGTAATGAAACATGTCTGATATGTTCCTTTTGCCTCTGCTCCACGTTCCATTTTATGTTCTGCCTTTTTAAAAAAACAAGTCGTATGGTTTTAATGTATTTAAAGAAACAAACGATTTTATAATACATGGAATTTATAATAGCGCTGAATCTTTTAAAGCAACAAATCAAAGCGCTCAGATGACTTTTTTTTCTCTCGAGGATCATGGAATAAGCACTCATGTGCTTTTTTACATCCAGTCCCCATGTGTATGCGGTTTCGTAAATTTTGTCATCTGTTCCCACCGGCACACAATGGCCTACTCTTTCGAAGAGCGGAACAGGATTTAACGTGTGCGCAAGATGTTCTGCATGCGTTCGCACACGGGGCCTCGGTTTATAGTCTCATCCGAAGGACTTTTTTTTTCTATTTTACATAGAAAACTACTTATCCATCTGAGATACCCGCAACATTTCCACTTCTTGATTTTCTGGAGTAGTGGTTATGTCTTTATGTTTTAAAGCAGTAAACATTAACATAGAAACTGAGATAATAATAAATAAATAATAATAAATGGAACTTATATAGCGCTATATCTTGCAAAGACAAATCAAAGCGCATGCATTCGACCTAATCTTACACAGTCATACAACCAATGACAAATAATCAATAGTTCAAACAGATATTAAAGGGCTGTTGTTTTTTCGTTTATTTTTTGGTGTAAAATGAGCAAAATCTCTTTTGAAATGTGTGAAACAGAGACTACTTGACAGGGCTGTACTCTATGCTTACTATCATAATGATTATACCCCCAGAGTAAACGAAGCAGAGAGATACAGACACCTGCAGTGTTGGTAAGGTATTTTGAGCAACACTCTTAAACTCGCGTCCCCTTTTATTATGTTTGACAAAAATGTAGTTACTTCAAACCTTTCTCCTTTGCACTTGTTGTCACAATCTTTTCATTCTGTTATTTTTATCTTTGTTGTGCGGGATACAGCTTAGGAAATGTACTTCTGCTGCTCTGCAATGGTTAAAAGAAATCAGTTAAAAAAGAATGTTTTGAAAAAGGTGAGGGAGCAGTGATAAAATGTTAAAGTAACACACACACACACACACACACACACACACACACACACACACACACACACACACACACACACACACACACAACACACACACATCAGACAGAGACAACCAGGACAATAATGATGACAAATCATGTCTTTCAGGAGCAACCTGTTTAAAAGCTTTTTTTTTTTAATCTTACATCTTCACACTTTTTTTTTTAATTTAGAACCAGAGACTGATAGGTTATATTTAATTTTTAAAAACCAACAAAAACCCAAACTTAGAAATAGAGACTGTTACCCTTATATAAAAAAAAAATTTAAAAACAAAAAACCCTGTGGGTTTGGCCAGTAGAGCATTGTTTGTCATTTAGCCTGGGGTGCTTAAACACTGCTTAAACATTATGTGCCGATGGAAACAGATGACAAAATTTACAAAACCGCATACACACGGGGACTGATGTAAAAAAGCACATGAGTGCTTATTCCATTATCCTTGATATAAAAAAAATGTTTCCCAAAGAAATACAAAATTTTCTGTGTCGCTTCTGTCCTGCTGTTCCCACACCGCTCATATCAATCTCCCTGCCACCCAGATTTCTTATGGCTCATCCCTAGGGTGGGAAGTCCACAGGGAGCCCCTAGATATCAGGCCACCATGAGGCCACCAGCCAGAGGGGCCCTGCACCGCTGCTGGGTCACTTTGGTGGTGTTCAGTGGTGCCTGTTCTGAGCTAACATACTCAAGATGACACCAACTAAGCCCCCTACTAACGACAGTATTAGCTCAGTGGAGGAGCCAGACTGAGTGAGTTGTCCACCTGAGGTGGCGGTGACTACCACAACGTCCCTCAAACAACATTCCCTGTGAACCTCCAGCCCCAAAGGCTTTGGCACAAACTCACCAAAGGCAAATCAGTATGTGGGGAAACCAAATCTGAAGTTACCATGAGACCAAAGTAACTAGGGCCACAAATCAGAGTTGTTGTTTTTTTTATTGCATAACATTAATGATAATGAGGATGAGGTAATGCTGCTGCTGCTGCTATTGAAGTGCATATGCTTTGAGACTACTTGACAGGGTTGTACTCTGCACTTACTATCATAATATATCCTGGCTTCAATTTGTTGGGAGAGATACAGACAGCTGCAATGTTGGTCAGGTAATTTCAGCAACGCTCTCGCATCCCTAAATTGGATGAAGCTCAGCTGTGTGGTCCCAGTCTTCCCACTGAGCCCACAGCACAATCACTCTGGGTAGGAACTGGTTTGAGTCCGAAAAAATCCCTATGACTCTTATGGGATTTGAAACTGCAACCTTCCAGTTCGTAACCCAACCCACGGGGCTAACAACTGTGCCATGAGGGTTAGCTTTCTTCTGATTATGTTTGACAAAAATGTAGAGCTACTTCAAAACCTTTCTCCTTTGCGCCTGTTTGAACATTTTTTTCATTCTATCAATATCATTTTTGTTATACTGGATACAGTGTAGTAAATGTACTTCTTCTTGTCTGCATTTGTTAAAGATCGGTTAAAAAAATATTTTGAACAAGGGTGAGGGAGCAGTGATAAAATGTAGGAGTGCACACACACACACACACACACACAAACACACACACACACACACACACACCACAGAGAGACACACAGACAGATAAACAGATAGACAGAGAAAGGGAGGATGGAAACAAAGTCCAGAAATCATTTATTTCCAGAAAAACGAGTTCAAAATCTAGAAACATCCAACATCTTCATATCAAACTTTTCTTTTTTAACTTAGAAAGGACCCTGTCACTGTTAACTTAAAAATTAAAAAAATAACAAAAGGAACCCTCTGGGTATGGCGAGCTGAAGCATTGTCTGTCATTTAGCCTGGGGTGCTTAAACACTGGAAGGAGGCCCGAGTGCTGTTGACACAGGATAAAGCGTGTGACAGATATTGCATTTTCACCCAACTGGGGATTTAGCTATCTCTTTTTTTTTTGGGGGGGGGGGGTCTTCACAAATATTCTCTCATTTAAAACAGAAAAAAGCTGTCATGGAAAAGGAGCCTCCTGGCTGTATTCCTTTAAGTATTTTTTTCATTTTTCTTCTTCAGTTAATTTTGCATGTGTTTCTGTTGGATAACATTTATTAAACAGTGTGTGTGGAGGTGGGGGTAGCTTAATAGTAAGAGTTTTGCCTTCACCATTAGACAGCTCACAGCCAGGGATCAAGTCCATGCTCAAACTGCCTGTTCTAGGGGATTTTTCTTCCAGATTTAACATAAGTACAGGATCCATTCCAACCAAAGTCTTTGTGGGTGGTGGCTATTAACTCCCATTCCCTGTGCAAATGGAGGAAGTACATCGTTTGCGCTAAAGCTTTTTGCTGCTTTTTGGAAGAGTAGCTCATTTATGCTAGAAAAGAACCATGTCAGAAAATATATTTTCTTCTTCTTCTTCTTCTTCTTCTTCTTCTTCTTCTTCTTCTTCTTCTTCTTCTTCTTCTTCTTCTTCTTCGCAATTCTTCTTCGCAATTCTTCTTCGCAATTCTTCTTCTATGTTGAACGCTCAGACAGCAAAAAATGTCTGTCATATGAGCGAAAATGTGTTGCGCTGCCATTAAACGCCTGACAAGTCAGGCCCAGCTTCTCCAACATTGGTAAGGGATAAAAAAATTATTGTTTAAGGCTTTCTGGTGAAAAAAAGGCGGGAGAATGGACCAAGAAGACAGAAAATAGACAAAACTGTAGTGATAAGAAGAAACGGTACATAGCAGAAACAATGAGAGGGATAGAAAAAAGGGAATTCCTAGCACAGAATTTCCAGAAAGTGGGGATGCTCTTTATACTGACAGGTTCCCAGAATCCCCACTGGGAAAGAACATAGATTTTTTTTTAAAAATGCATTCACAGTAATGTTGTATTTTGACATCGTCACAAAACTGGGAAAGTGAATGCCCTAATGGTGGGCAACAACGAAGGCTTGGGCAAAATCTTGCCATCTGCAAATTAGGAAACTTAAACCCAGGAACAGGAAAAAAATCCTCAAGAAGGAAACAAAATAGCTAGTATCAACCATGTTTGCCATGTTACAGAAATATAGATAACAATTTTAACAAGTAGCTATGAAAGGGAAGATTGTGTAAGTGAAGAAGAAGCAGAAGAAGAACAACAACAACAACAAGGACGAGAAGAGGAAGAAGAAGAGCTACAGGAAGAACAAGAAGGTCAAGAATTTGAAGAAGAACAAGAACGAGAATAAGAGGGACTTTGTAATATTCAAACCATGAAGAAGAAGAAGAAGAAGAAGAAAAAGAAGGAGAAGAAGATTCAAACCATGATGAAGAAGAAGAAGAAGAAGAAGAAGAAGAAAAAGAAAAATGAGAAGAAGAACAACAACAACAGCAACAGCAGAAACAAGAAGAACAACAACAACAAGGACCTGATCCATTACACTGTAACATTCAAGAAGATAAGGAAGGGAAAGAAGGGAAGCAACCATTATCGGCTCAAACCTTTTTTTTTGTCTCCGAACCTGCAAGAACTAGACGTCAAGAGAAAAACAATGAGGCTGGAGTGTGTGCACCTCTTGATGCATGTGCCAGATATTAGATTTTACTCCACTTGAGATTTATATTTGTTCTTATCTGTTCTCCTTTATTTAATAACTGCATGTTCGTTACTTAACCAAAGCAGTCCACACTAAAAGCAACCCCTTTGCAAATGTCCTCAAGATTTTTTTGAGTTCGTGTGTGTGTGTGCGTGTGTGTGTGTGTGTGTGTGTGTGTGTGTGTGAGTGTGCGTGTGTGTGTGTGTGTGTGTGTGTGTGTGTGTGCTTGGTTTCAGGGGGTTAGTGTGTTTGGTGACGTGTATTGCACAGCTATGGTGATGTCCATTAATTTTTTGTGTGAAAAAATTGGGACAAAAGAATAAAGAGATATAAAACATAAGCGTTTAATTAGAAGCTTTGTATTTTTTTTATAAACTTTGTGTTTGAAATAACTTGATTGGCTTTTTTTTAGCAAACAATCAAGATAAGGCAAATCTCAGCTTTTTCTATGTGTGTCTATCCAATTTAGGTTGTTTTAATTACTATTGTTTGGGTTTTTTTGTTTGTTTATTTGGGGGCTTTTGGGGGGAGGGGTGGGGGTAGCAAATCTACCTGGTTTGTTAGCTTGCTGGTCTGCCTGTGTCTGATGTGTTTGTCTTGCTGGTCTGTCTGCATGGATCACTTTCTCTGTCATTCTGCTGTGTCTGTGTGTCTGTCTGCCTGCCTGCCTGGGTACGTCTCTCTCTCTCTCTGTTTGAATAGTTTAGTTTAAATTGTCACTTATTTGCTTAAAAAAAACAAGCAAACACTAAATATTGTTTGTGTATGGAGAAATATACACGATGCACTTTAAGTCTGCTTTTAGATGTAACCTTTACAGGTTAAAAATAGTGTTAAAGATGAGTTATGACTGTCGATGGAAGTTTTTTTGATATGATATACGATCATGTGGATGCTATTGGCCCTTCTAAATTAGAGAAAGTGTCTGCTGTAAGGTACCACAGAGGATGAAGCTTCAATCACTGCCGGGACAAAGGCTCATCCAGGAGCGGAAACTCGAGTCAGGTCAGCCCAAAAGCATGGTCCTACTCAAACATATTAAAAATGTTGTCATTGAAAGATACTACTTTCTACGGTTTTTTCAATCGAATCTTTGATAAATCACTTTCAAAATGATGGAGAAGTTGTAATTGTACAACTGCACTGTTTTCCTTCATTACTGTTTTCTGAAAGCTGTATGATCAAGAAATTAGGGGCAAGACAACTTTTCACTGGTAATCAAAGGTGAGGAAGAGGTTAGTTTATTCAAGAGTTTGGGAGTGTTTGATTTCATCATGGTGAGGAGGATAATTATGTTAATGTATTGTACGCACCTTTCCAACGAGATTACATGATTGTAAGAATAGTCTAGTCGAGTCATATTAATGATGGTCAGCAGTTAATCTCTAAAGACAATTTCACCAAATTCACCTTATCCAAACGTATGATATTAAGAGAATGAAGTGGATGGGCATTTGAAATCTCTAACGGAAAGGACGATGCTTGGCGTTTCTGATCTATCTCCTCATTGCCATTGTTATATATAAAAAAGCACAGTTGCAGTCTTCGCTTTCTCTGAGTCTTTTCTTTACAAGAAGAGTAGGCCATTGTGTGCCGGTGGAAGGGATGACAAAATTTACAAAACCATACACACGGGGACTGGTTGTAAAAAAGCACATTAATGCTTATTCCATTATCCTCCAAATGAAAGAATAACATAAAATAAGTAAACAAACAAAAAACCAAATCAGAGACAGGAAAAAACCCAGCCTGTACCTTTTTTTGGCAATTCTCCTTAACAGCGTTATCAACTGAAAAGTATCCAGTTCATTCCAGAACAAAACTTCTGAAAATCATTGAAAAATAACAGATGTCCAATATCTGTAGGGTTACTAATTGTAACAATATGCTAAATACACCTACTATTATTAACGTTTCTAGATGTTAACAGATTCAACTGTGCCTAATATTTTGTACTGTTACTAGATGCTAAAAGATGTCAAATATAACTTACATTTTGTAGCATTTCTAGTTGCTAGTTGCATTAGTTGCTAACAGATGTCAAATATACCTAAGATTTTGTTGTATTTTTAGTTGCTAACATATGTCAAATATATCTAGTACCATAAGTGTTAACAGCTGCTAACAGATGTCAAATGTATCTAGTACCATAAGTGTTAACAGTTTCTTACAGATGTCAAATACACCTAATATTTTTAGTGTTCCTAGCTGCTAATAGATATGAAATATATATAATATTTTCTAGGGGTCCTAGTTGCTAGCAGATGTTGAATATACCCAATGTTCTGTAGTTTCCTTACTTGCTAACAGATGTGAAATATACGTAATATTTTAATGTCTCTAGTTGCTAACAGATGTGAAATATACTTAATAATTTGTAATGTTACTAAACGCTGAAATATTTCAAATATACCTAACATTCTGGTGTGTTACTAATTGCTAACATGTGTCAAAATTACTTTATATTGCTAGCGTATCTAGTTGCTAACAGATGTCAGATATACTCAACTATGTGTAGTGTTTCCACTTGCTAACAGATTTGAAAGGTACCTAAACCTTTTGTAGTGTGACTCGTTGCTAACATATTTCAGGGAGAACACGCAAACACTGTTTACAATTTTCAACTTTAAAAAAATTATTTCATGTTCGTTTTCATTTTTTAACAAACGAATACAGTATCAACACAATATTAAAATCATTCAGAATGTACTA
>CM054163.1:19452282-19459782 GCA_028751875.1 Rapana venosa | reverse complement strand
AAATGGTTGTGATATGTCTCCACTGTAGTGCTTTCTTGGCACTGTCAACTCATGAAGTGAAGAAGAAAAGGAAATAAAAGACCGGGACGTTTTTTGAATGCTTGTTATTGATCCTACAGGGATTACACTTGGAAATGTCTGGAGAGGTTGCGCGTGATAAAGTGTGTACCAGATATTACATTTTATTTGGAATATTTTTTCAGCTGTTTTCTCTCTTGTTGTTGTTTTTAAAGACAACTGTACTCCACTTGAAAACTTTATTTAGCAAAACGTACGTGCAAATTTTGCATTTTCAAGTGTCTCCAAGGTTTAATTTATCTGGACTAGCTCCAGTGGCTTTATTATGGATAAAACATATCACACGTTTGTGGGAAAGACTGCAGGAAATGTTTTCATCTTAAAGATAAGGGGGGGGGAAATGTTGGTTCTAAAAAAGTATTTGGTCAAGGGAAGCCAAGACAGTAAAGCCAAAAGAAAATTTCGCGCAGGCCTTTGTCGGTTTATCTGTTCATCTGTTTCCCTGCCTGCTCGTAGGCCCTATGTCTATTTGAGTGTGTATGCTTTTTTGCTGTCCTTCCATCTTTCTATATAGATATATGTTTCTTGTATTGCACTGCATCTCTCTTACCCACTAAATTTGAGGTCCGTCTCAGTGACCAGCACGTACACACACACGCACACACGCGTGCGCGCGCACACACACACACACACACACACACACACACACACACACACACACACACACACACACACACACACACACACACACACACACACACACACACACACACACACACACACACACACACACACACAGCAGTCCCAGTACCTATTCTTTCTTCAAGCCTCCTTCATACTCCTGCGATATCTGAATTGCTGGGTTAATCACGGACAGTGGGGATGCAGACAGTGGATTTCTCAGGCCACTTTAGTTTCCTGGGTACCATTAGATGGTCACATGTGGTCATTATCAGCACATAGCACTCTGTCGGCCAGATAATAAGCAGCTCCTTAGAGAAAATTGCATTGGGGAAGAAGAAGACGAAGAAGAAGAATTGCGAAGAAGAAGAAGAACAAGAAGAATTGCGAGGAAGAAGAAGAAGAAGAACTGCGAAGAAGAAGAAGAAGAAGAATTGCGAAGAAGGAGAAGAAGAATTGCGAAGAAGAAGAATTGCGAAGAAGAAGAGAAGAAGAAGAAGAAGAAGAAGAAGAAGAAGAAGAAGAAGAAGAAGAAGAAGAAGAAGAAGAATTGCGAAGAAGAAGAAGAAGAAGAAGAAGAAGAAGAATTGCGAAGAAGAAGAAGAAGAAGAAGAAGAAGAAGAAGAAGAAGAAGAAGAAGAAGAATGAGGAGGAGGAGGAGGAAGAAAAGGAGGAAGAGGAGGAGGAGGAGAAGAAGAAGATAATGATAATGATGATAAAGATGATGATGATTATCATTAGGAGGCAGAGGATGACTTAGATGGTGGTGATGATGAAGGAGAAAAATTGCGAAGAATTGCAAAGAAGAAGAAGAAGAAGAAGAAGAAGAAGAAGAAGAAGAAGAAGAATGAGAAGAAGAAGAAAAAGAAGAATGAGAAGAAGAAGAACAACAACAACAGTAACAACAACAACAACAACAACAATAAGAAAAGCACAGAAAAAGAGTTTCAAGAAGACCTCGAGTAGGGATAGAAATATAACATCAGCTTCAGCACATGTAGCTTTTTTTTACCCCCACTACCACCACCACCACCACCACCACCTTCACCACCTTCACCACCACCACCACCACCACTACCATCACCCCTTCCATTCCCTCTGCTACCACCACTCAACAAGATTTGAGAATATATCTCCTACAATACATTGTAACAAGCTCCTATAGCTATGCAATATTTTATGGGCATTGCAGCAGTTCCACATTCCCAGTCAGTACAACTGGAGTCACACCCAGATTCTTCCTTTCTAACGCATAGTATAGATGCACAGAGGCAAGCCATGGGAGGTAATTGAAGTAGAGCAAAGCCAGGGGAAGTAATTGCTCATGCTGTGTGGTCAGGTCCATAAAACTGGCGGGCTTTTTGACAAAACAGGAAGCAAAAGAAGGGGGATGAACTCTGGACTGTCAATACATCACTACCGGACAGGAAGCCAACTAGACTTTCACGTCACTATGACTTCTGATACAGACAGTAATTGGGGGACTATCTTGTTGCTTGTGTGGGGGTTAAAAACAAAAAAAGAAACCAGAGGGAGAAATCTGTGTAAGAGAGAGAGGGAGGGAGAGAAATAGAGAGAGGGAGGGAGAGAGACAAAGAGAGAGAGTAAAAGAGAGAGACAGATAGAAAGAAAGATAGTGAGATGGAGGGAAAGAGAAAGTGGGTGAGAGAGACAGAGAGAGAGAGAGAGTGAGAGAGAAAGAGACAGATAGAGAGACAGAGAGTGAGAGAGAGAGAGGCTGGAGCCCAATGTTTCATTGGGTGTACTTGGGTGATCCAGTGCCTTTCTTTACACCAGGCCCTTAACAAAAAGAGGAGAAAATGAACAATTAAATGAACAGAGAGAGAGAGAGAGACAGAGACAGAGACAGACAGACAGACATACAGACAGACAGACAGACAGACAGACAGACAGACAGACAGAGAACTCCACGGTTTTTTAGGGTACTTGGATAAATCAGTGGCTTCTTTAATTCAAGTCCTCCTCAAAAAGATGGATAAACAAGCACTGTGTGTGTGTGTGAGAGAGAGAGAGAGAGAGAGAGAGAGAGAGAGAGAGAGAGAGAGAGAGAGAGAGAGAGAGAGAGAGATTCCCAACACTTTGGACTTGCAACAAGAAGAAGACAAGGGGAGACAAACATCATGAACTGAAAACTGGTATGTCTAGAAACTGCAGGAGATGAACGCAAAAGGAAGCTGGGGTGTTTGCAACCGATGAGAGGTGTAACAGATACAAGCTTTTACCCTATCCAAATAAGGATTTACTCTTTACTTTTATTTCACTATTTGCTAGCCAAAAAGAATAATATTACCCCACCTTTGTCTGTTTATCTGTTAATCTGTTTCCCTGCCCCTTCGCACGTCTGTTTGAGTGTATATGGTATAGGGGTGTGTGAGCGAGCGAGCGAGCGAGCGAGCGAGCGAGTGAGCGAGAGAGAGAGAGAGAGAGAGAGAGAGAGAGAGAGAGAGAGAGAGAGAGAGAGAGAGACATACAGACACAGACACAGACAGACAGAAAGAGAAAAAAAAGAGAGAAAGCCAGAGAGCAGCACAGGTGAGTGAGCATGCTCCAGAGAGAAAGTAAAGGTGTTTTACTAGTGTTGTTTTTCCATCTTTATATATAGATATAGATATATATATATTTCTTGTATTGCACTACATCTCTCTTATCTACTAAATTTGATGTCTGTTTCCTGATAGCACCACACACACACACACACACACACACACACACACACACACACACACACACACACACACACACACACACACACACACACACACACACACACACACACACACACACACACACACACACACACACACACACACACACGCACGCACACACACACACACACATGCACGCACGCACACACATACACACACATACAACACACACACACACACACACACACACACACACACCCAGCAGTCCCAGTACCCATTCTTTCTTCAAGCGTCCTTCATACTCCTGCAATATCTGAATTGCTGTGTTAATCACGGACAGTGGTGATGCAGACATTGGATTTCTCAGGCCACTTTAGTTTCCTGGGTACCATTAGATGGTCATATGTGGTCATTATCAGCACATAGCACTCTGCACGGCCAGATAATAAGCTGCTCCTTAGAGAAAATTGCATTGAAGGAGAAAAAGAAGAAGGAGGAGGATGAGGAGAAGAAGAAGAAGAAGGTGATGATGATGATGATGATGATGATGATGATGATGATGATGATTAGGAGGTAAGGGAGGTCTTAGATGGTGATGATGATGAAGGAGGAGGAGAAGAAGAGTTGCGAAGAATTGCAAAGAATTGCAAAGATGAAGAAGATTTGCAAAGAGGATGAAGAAGAAGAATTGTGAAGAAGAAGAGAAAGAAGAAGAGGAAGAAGAACAAGACTAACAGCAACAACAACAACATCAACAACAACAGCAACAACAACAACAACGTGAAAAGTAAAGAAACAGAGTTGAAAAAAGAATGTAGGTAGGGATAGAAATATAACATCAGCTTCAGTAAATGCAGCTTTTTTATCCACCCCACCTCCACCACCACCACCGCTACTGCCACCACCACCAGCCCTTCCACCACCTCTGCTACCACCACTCAACAAGATCTGAGAATGTCTCCTACAATAGTGTAATAAGCTCCTATAGCTTTGCGATATTTTATCATTGTTGCAGCAGTTCCACATTCCCAGTCAGTACAACTAGAGTCACACCCAGATCCTTCCTTTCTGACGAATAGTATAGATGCACAGAGGCAAGCCATGGGAGGTAAGGGGAGTAGGGAAAAGCCAGGGGAAGTAATTGCTCATGCTGTGTGGTCAGGTCCATAAAAATGGCGGGCTCTTTGACGAAACAGGAAGCAAAAGAAGGGGGATGAACTCTAGACTGTCAATACGTCACTAGGGGGCAGGAAGCCAACTAGACTGTCACGTCACTAGAACTCCTGATACAGCAGACAGTAATTGGGGGACTATCTTGTCACTTCTATGGTGTTTTTGTGAAAGCTTTTTTTTTTATACAGAAATCCAGTATAAAAATGAGCAAGAGAGAGAGACAGATACAGAAAGACAGAGAGAGAGAGAGAATGAGACAGATAGAGAGACAGTGAGAGAGAGAGAGAGGCTGGAACTCAATGTTTCATTGGGAGTACTTAGATAAGCCAGTGCCTTTCTTTACACCAAACCCTCATCAAAAAGAGCAGAAAACGAACAATTAAATAAACACAGAGAGATGGAGAGAGAGAGAACTGAATGTTTTATTGATGGTACTTGGATAAATCAGAGGCCTCTGTATTTCAGGACCTCCTGAAAGAAGGAAAAACAAGCATTGTGTGTGTGTGTGTGTGTTTAAGAGAGAAAAGGAGAGATTCCTAACACCTTGGACTTGCAAAAAGAAGAAGACAAGGGGAGATAAGCATGATGAGATAAAACTTGTTATGTCTAGAAACTGCAGGAAATGAACATAAAAAGGAATCTGGGGTGTTTGCAACTGATAAGATGTGTAACAGATACAAGTTTTTACCCTATCCAAATAGGAATTTACTCTTTACTTTTATTTCAAACTGTGTTATGGCAAAAAGAAAAATATTATCCCCACATTTGTCTGTTTATCTCTTAATCTGGTTTTTTTTTTATATCACTTTAAGTTACGAGATTTCTCTGCGTGAAATTCGGGCTGCTCTCCCCGGGGAGAGCGCGTTGCCACAAGAGCAGCGCCACCCTTTTTTTTTTTTTTGGTCTGCAACTGTATTTATTTTCCTATCAGAGTAGCTTTTTTCTAAGAATTTTGCCAGGGACAACTCCCTTGTTGCCGTGGGTTCTTTTACGTGCGCTGAAAATTTTGTCTAACACACGCGACCTCAGTTTATCGTCTCATCCGAAAGAGTAGCGCCCAGACCACCACTCATGGTCTAATGGATGGGGAAAAATTTCGGGCCCAAACGGGGTACGAACCACGCACACACCCGACCCGGACTTTTCGCATTCTAGACAGGCGCGTTACCTCTAGACCACCGATCCACCTGCTTGCCTGTCCCTTTGCATGTCTGTTTGAGTGTATATGGTCTAGGTGTGTGTGAGCGAGAGAGAGAGAGGGAGAAAGAGAGAGACTGAGATAGAGAAAGAGGTATACAGACACAGACACAAACAGACAGAAAGAGAACAAACAGAAAGAAAGACAGAGAGCAACAGAGGTGAGTCAGCATGCCCAAGAGAGAAAGTGAAAGTGTTTTACTAGTGTTGTTTTTCCATCCTTATATATAATTATGACCATCTAATGGTACCCAGGAAACTAAAGAGGCCTGAGAAATCGACTGTCTGCATCACCACTGTCCGTGATTACCCAGCAATTCAGATATGGCATGAGTATGAAGGAGGCTTGAAGAAAGAATGGGTACTGGTACTGCCAGATGAGAGAGTGTATGTGTGCGTGTGTGTGTGTGTATGTGTGTGTGTGTGTGTGTGTGTGTGTGTGTGTGTGTGTGTGTGTTATTTTGTGTGTATATGTATGTATATGTGTGTGGGGGGAGGCGTGTTTGTGTGTGTGTGTGTGTGTGTGTGTGTGTGTGTGTGTGTTTGTGTGTATATGATGTATATGTTTGTGGGGGGAGGCGTGTTTGTTTGTGTGTGTGTGTGTGTGTGTGTGTGCGCGCGCGTAGTGCTATCACGGAGATAGAAATCAAATTTAGTAGATAAGAGAGATGTAGTGCAATACAAGAAATTTATACATTTATTTCTTGTATTGCACTACATCTCTGTTATCTACTAAATTTGATGTCTGTTTCGTGATATTACCACACACACACACACACACACACACACACACACACACACACAACACACACAACACACACACACACACACACACACACACACACACACACACACACACACACACACACACACACACACACACACACACACACAAAACATGCCACCTCTAGACACACACATATACACAAAATAACACACACACTAAACCGAACACACACACACACACACACACACACACACACACACACACACACACACACACACACACACACACACACACACACACACACACACACACACCACACACACACACACACACACACACACACTCACCCAGCAGTCCCAGTACCTATTCTTTCTTCAAGCCTCCTTCATACTCCTGCAATATCTGAATTGCTGGGTTAATCACAGACAGTGGTGATGTGGATTTCTCAGGCCACTTTAGTTTCCTGGGTACCATTAGATGGTCATGTGTGGTCATTATCAGCACATAGCACTCTGCCGGCCAGATAATAAGCAGCTCCTTAGAGAAAATTGCATTGGAGGAGAAGGAGAAGAAGAAGGAGGAGGAAGAGGAAGAGAAGGAGAGGATGATGATAATAATGATGATGAGTAGGTGGAGGAAGAGGAGGAGGAGGAGAAGAAGAGAAGGAGGAGGAGAAGAAGAAGAAGATGGTGATGATGATGACGATGATTAGGAGGCAGAGGAGGACTTAGATGGTGATGATGATGAAGAAGGAGGAGAAGAATTGCGAAAACTTGCAAAGAAGAAGAAGAACACAACAACAACAAGATGAAGAACAGGAAGAAGGAGGAGAAGGAGAAGAAAAAGAAGAAGAAGAAGAAGAAGAAGAAGAAGAAGAAGAAGAAGAACAACAACAACAACGAGAACAATGTGAAGAAGAAGAAGTGCAAAGAAAAAGAGTTGCAAGAAGAGCAAGAGTAGGAATAGAAATATAACATCAGCTTAAGCATATGTAGCCTTTTTACCACAACCACCACCACCCCCACCACACCTTCCAAC
>CM054163.1:19437282-19444782 GCA_028751875.1 Rapana venosa | reverse complement strand
TCTACAAGTCTAGGTGAAGGTGAAGGAAGACCTTCACATACTTTTTTGCCCAGGTCCACACTTTGGAGACGTCACTCCAGTTTCTCCACCTGATGGACGTGTAACACAGGTGGCAGCAGTTACAGGGGATGACTCCATGTTTGATCCGTGGAGAGGGACGTCCTACGGGTTGTCATCCACGGTGGGAGAGAAGAAAGCATCCTATTCTACTGGTGAACTACCACCCACCTAAAGCTAGCAAGCCCTTGACCAATAATGTCTTGGCTCACCGCAGTCTGCCTGCTCCAGTGGAGTCTGGACTGATGTTAACTCCAAGAGAAAAATCCCCTTGGGCGGGATTCGAACCCTGTACGCACAGTATGTGTGTGTGTGTGTGTGTGTGGTGTGTGTGCGTGTGTGTGTGTGTGTGTGTGTGTGGGTGTGGTGTGTGTGTGGTGTGTGTGTGTGTGTGTGTGTGTGTGTGTGTGTGTGTGTGTGTATGTGTGTGTGTGTGTGTGTGTGTGTGTGTGTGTGTGTGTGTGTGTGTGTTCTAGCTTGCACTTCGAAGAGCTGGAGTCTCCCTGACCTTTCATTTTTTGTTTCCTGATGCATGGTCGACTCTCAGCTTGTGGAACAAAGTGCCCTAATCTCCAGGTACCAACTGGAGCAGGGACACCTTCCCCTGAACAAAGATAATATATGGCTACAAAATACTAATACTACTAATAATAATATATGGAATTTATATATAGCGCTGAATCTTGAAAAACAAACAATATGAAGGGAAAGAAAAGCCAGAAGGGGTTGCATGGGAGCTTTTACTATCAGTCTCACACAGCAACACTGTTGCTTTTCTACAATGTTGATGTTGAATAACGAAATCCCATCATTCTAAAACACAGCATTGTGTATTCATCTCAGAATGTTTGGTAGTCTTTGAACAGACATGCTGAATACCTATACACTCACAAATCTATCATAAATGTTGTCCACTGCTTGTCAGTAACTCATCTCAATGGCTGCCACCAGAGAGACAGAGATAGAGAGGGAGAGAGAGAGAGAGAGAGAGAGAGAGAGAGAGAGAGAGAGAGAGAGAGAGAGAGAGAGAGGAGAGAGAGAGAGAACTCGAACTGGAATGATCTATTCGTAAAAAGGCCATTGGCCCATATTTGAAGGGGGTTGCCGAACTGCTTAGTATTTTGGTGCAGTGGGGGGGGGGGCAGAGGGGGTGGCGGGGAAGGCAACAACAGCAACAACAAGAAAATATTATTGTATAACAAAAATGTCAGTTACAAAAAAGTATGACTGAAGATAACAACGTACCTCTTATGTGAGAGAGAGAGAGAGAGAGATTAAAAAGGCAGGAGAGTGAGTGATTAAGCAAAAAGCAAACAACAACAACAAATACACACACACATACACACTTACACACACACACACACACACACACACACACACACACACACACACACACACACACACACACACACACACACACACACACACACACACACACACACACGCACACACACACACACAAACCCAAGGCAGGAAACCCAGACAAAAATGACTGAGGAAGAAAGCTAGATACGGGATAGGACCAATCAATCACACAAACAAGTAAACAGACAGACACAGACAGACAGACAGACAGGCAGGCATACAGAGAGATAGAAGAAAATGTCACATGAACGGACAGACCGACATACATGCAGACAGACATACAGAGAAACAGATATACAGAGGAACAGACAAACTGTCACACGAACACGAAGAGGAAGACAGACAGACAGACAGACAGACAGAGAGACAGACATGCAGACAGCCATACAGACAGACATATATACAAAGACAGACAAACTGTCACACGAGCACGAACTCGTCTAATATCACTTTAAGTGAACAGACGTAAAATTGAAGACACACACACGAACACGAAGAGAGAGATAGAAGGACAGACAGACAGACAGGCAGACATACTTACAGACAGACCAAAAAAATAGGCAGACGGAGACAAGTCATGAACAGACAGACAGACATAGAGACAAAAAAGACACACGAACATACAGATGGACAGACAGACAGACAGACAGACAGACAGACAGATAAGTGGAGACATCACCGCAGAAGAAAGAGACTTTTCTTGTCAATGGCGTCAATCCTGCTCTTTGATACAGACTGGGGTGGGGAAGAGCGGGGTGTAGGAGGGAGAGGGGGGGTGGGGGGTGGAAGGGGGATGAGGGTGAACCTCATTAATTGGTCGTGTCTTTGATTGTACACGAAGCTCTATTGAGCTTCTTTACCACCATCCCAATTATCACTACTGATTTTTACAGAGAGAGCAAGAGAGAGAGAGAGAGAGAGAGAGAGAGAGAGAGACGAAGAGAGAGAGAGAGAGAGAGAGAGAGAGACAGACAGACAGACAGACAGACAGACAGACAGACAGACAGACTAAGAGAAAGACAGACTGTGAGAAAGTCAGAGAGAGAAGAGGGGCAGACAGACAAGGGGGAGGAGGGAGAGAGAGACGGAGAGAGAGAGAGGGAGGGGGAGGGAGGGGAAGAGAGAGAGAGACACAAAGGCATAGAGAGAGGGAGGGGGGGGAGAAAGAAATAGATAGGGTGAGAGAGAGGGGGAGAGACAGACAGACAGATAGTCAGACAGGCAGACAGACAGGTGCGGGTAGACAGAATGAGAGAGAGGGGATAGAGGAGGAGAGATGGAGAAGGGAAGAGACAAACAGACAGACAGACAGACAAAGAGACTGACAGGCATAATGAGAGAGAGACAGACAGACAGAGAGACAGAAAGACAGAGAGGTGGGTTAAAGAGAAGGAGAGAGGGGGGAAGAAAGAGAGAGAGGGGGGGGGAGAACATTGTGTGGTCATTCATCAGCACTATCTTATGGTTTCTTTAGGGCAATGATTACAAGAAAGACACAGTTGAGAGAGAGAGAGAGAAGAGTATGGGTAGATAGAAGGAGAGAGAAAGAGAGAGAGAGGGAGACAGACAAAGACAGGCAAGCAGGCAGGCAGACTGACAGGCAGAGAAGAGAGAGACAGAGACAGAGACAGAAAGACAGAAAGACAGACAAACAGGCGGGCAAACAGACAGACAGACAGAAAACTACAGACAGACAGAGACACAGAGACAAGGAATGAAAATTAGTGATAGAGATTAGAGCACTCTTGGTGCGGGTATATGGATCTCCCGGGCCTGATTGATGCCAAGATATAGTTATTATGGTTTGAAACGCACAGCACAGCTCTGTCAAGAAGTATCCAGAAGTCGGTGCAATCCCATAGCAGCAGCATCACAACAACATCATCCTCATGATCAATAGTCTTCCTCGCCCACATCTGCAAGTTGTGGGTTTGTTAAATGTCATGTACCCCTTGGGTTCTTGAAATAAAATCTTGAATCTTGAGTTATCGTACAATAAGAGAATAGTGTTTCTGATTCAGTGGCCCGGTTGTTTTCGGCTCAGTGTGGCCTCAGTTTTGTTGCCATCAGTGTTTGTGTGTGAGGTGACAAAGTCTTCAGGCATAGAAGTGTACAGAAAAGGACATTGGATGGACACTGTGGCAGACACCACCCAGGGTGGGTATCTCACTCAGTCTTGCTCGGTAATTAAGCCGTTATTTATAACTATGTAGATTTATTTTCAGATTATTACAATATTGAGTTGATTTCAACACTCTTTTTCTTGCATAAATCTTTGAATACATTTCCCAGACTAAGCTTTTCTGGCATTTTACTGCAGGAAATCAAATATATCATGGTAGTGACGCCTAGCTTTTGCATACCCTTTTTCTTAACAAGATTTTCTTTTTTGAAAGAATAGTATAGGTGTAGAAAAGTAAACACGGTTTTGGGCTGGGGAGGGGAGGGGGGCAGGGCAGTAATTGCCGAGGACATCTATCACATCCATAAAGATGGCTCCTCTTTGGCAAGACAGGAAGTAAAGAAGGGAATGAACTCCTGGCTGTCAATACGTCACTTCCCAGACCAAGTAGGCTGTCACTGAAAGTCCTGGAAGGGCTGGTCATTAGGACTATCGTATGGCCTCCTCCTCCTCTGTGCAAAGAATTAGCAGTCAGACAGGTAGGGAGAGAGAGAGAGAGAGCGAGAGACAGAGAGAGAGAGAGAAAGAGAGAGAGAAAGAGAGAGGGAGAGAGAGAGAAAGAGAGAGGGAGAGAGAGCAAGAGAGATTGCTTGCTTGCTTGCTTTATTGATTTATTGATAACTTTTATTTACAAGGGTTACAGATAGGTATTGACAGACTTTTTTCATCAGGCTCTTGGCCTGCGAAAGGACTATCCTTAATAATAAGATCTACTCATTTCAAGTAAATGTTGTGAGAGAGATAGAGGCAAAGACAGAGGAAGACAGACAGACAAACACACAGACAGGCAGACAAACAATGAGAGACAAACAGATAGACAGACAGACAGACAGACACAGAGAGAGACAGACAGAGAGAGAGACAGAGAGAGACAGAGAGAGACACACAGAGAGAGACAGAGAGAGGCATAGCCAAAGGTTAAGTGACATGGTCAGTAAACAAGTGAAAACAAGGAGAGTAATATAAAGACATAAAAAATATAAGAAAAAACCTGAACGTAAAATAAAACAAACACAGACAGATAGACAGATAGATAGGCAGGCAAAGGCAAAGGCATAGGCAAAGACACAGACACACAAACCTTTCTATCCAATGGGATCAATCCTGTTCTTTGTGAGAGGCGTGGCCAAACCTCACTAACTGGTGTGGAGCATCTTTGATAGTACAAGGGGCTGCTTTTATCTTGGCTGTGCACCCCCATCCCAGTTATCATTATTATTGATTATCAAGAGAGAGGGAAAGAGAGAATAAATGAGAGATGACAGGAGTAAGACAGACAGACAGACCCACAGACAGAGACAGAGAAAGACATAGTCAGACAGACAGACAGAGACAGAGAGATAAGACAGATACAGTCAGACAGAGTGGGAGAGGGGAGATATCAGATCGACATACAGACACACAGATAGAAATATGGATAGACAACTAGATAGATAGATAGATAGATAGATAGATAGATAGATAGATAGATAGATAGATAGACAGACAGACAAATACATACATACATACATACATACATACATACATACATACATACATACATACATACATGGGACAGGATAGTTCAGTAGTCAGAGAACTGGCTCCCCTCTCCTTCCCCCCCCCTTCCGCCCTCAATTTCAAGCAGCATCCAGTGTGGCTATCAACTGGATGGGTGACCGTTTTGGTACCTGGCTTCAGTACAGTCCCCCAGTTCAGCTATCTCTAATTGGGTAGTTGTCCTCTTTAGGTTCAGGGAAGATAAACCAGCGAGGGAGATGAGATGGGCACCGCTTTAAATTGCTGGGTCCAGCGAAGCTGGGGCCTCTGATTCTTGCCCCTTCCCAAAAATAGGTTATGGGAACACAGCAAAAAACATACCA
Organism: Rapana venosa; assembly: GCA_028751875.1. Taxonomy (NCBI): domain Eukaryota; kingdom Metazoa; phylum Mollusca; class Gastropoda; order Neogastropoda; family Muricidae; genus Rapana; species Rapana venosa. The sequence continues at coordinate 19,439,316 of CM054163.1, read as the reverse complement.
TTTATAATGTATTATATTATATATATAATTTAAATAAATAAAAAAATATATATATATATAGATATAGATATGATATAATATATTATATATTTTTATATATATATAAAATTATATATAGATATAGATATATTTTTTAATAAAGGAAGAACATTCTGTCTTTTTTCAAACCAATCCCCTGTGCTTAGTCTTCCAAAAAGGGGAACTGTTTCAATTGTTTGCAAGATGTTTTGCACGTTCTCACATGAACCTCATTTTTAAAATCCCCTCACAGCCCTTTTTGGGGGAGAAATTTGGAGCTGGCACTGATGTTAACTCCCATGGGAAAAATTTCCCTTGAAGTGATTTAAACTCATGATAAATTTTGTGTTCATGTCTTTAAGACCCGTGGTTCTTCTTCATTACTTTGTTCTTTTTCTTTTGTCATTTACTTGTTTATTTTTTCTAAAAAGGCTATAACCCTTCCCAAAAGGGTCTAGCAGTTCAGTATATTGAATCCAGTTTTATATACTGTTAACAAGTATATCTTTTTTTAAAGAAAACGAAGATCCTTCTTTTAAGAAGAGTCCTAGAGCCATACAGAGGTGATTTCGGTAGTGGATGGAGAGGAGGAGGGGGGTGAGCGTAATTGCCCATGCCATCTACCACATCCATAAAGATGGCTCAACTTTGGCAAGCGGGAATAAAAAAGGGGAATGAACTCCTGAGTCAATAGCACTTCCTAGCCAAGTAGCTGTCATGAAAGCCGGTATGTTGGTCATTGGGGACTAGGGTAGGGCCCTCCTCCTCCTCTGTGCAAAAGTAGCAGTCGACGGGGGGGGGAAAGAGAGAAGAGAGAGAGAGAGAGAGAGAGAAGAGAGAGAGAGAGGAAGAGACAGACAGACAGCAACAGACAGCAAACGACAGAGACAGAGAGAAAGAGAGAGGGGGGATAGGTAAGGATAGATAGAAGACAGAAAGAAATACAATGGTACTAGATAATAAAATAACTACTACTAGAAATGCATAGGTATTTGATACGTAAAACAGATACTACGGATAGATAGATTGATGATTGATAGATAGATGGATAAAGATAGATAGAAGAAAAATAAACAAAAAGAAATAATTGGTACTAGATACATCGTAAATAGCATCTATTAGAATGCAAGGTTTGTAGTAGATACTAGCTACAGGAGGATAGATAATTGAAAGATAGATAATAGTTTGATAGATGATGTTTTTTAAAAAACTTCTTTTATACGAGGAAATGAATAAGCACAGTGTGTTTTTTTAATGCATTCCCCTGAGTGTATGCAGTTTTGTAAATTCTGTCATCTTTTCCCCCCGGGCACACAATGGCCCTCTTACGAAAAGCGGAACGGGATTAATTTTTAACGTGTGCGCAAAAAATTTTCTCGTGCGTTCGACCGGGACCTGGGTTTTATTTTCCATCCGAAGGCTGTTTGGGGGGAGTGGGGTCTGCACTATGTTAAACCCCGAGAAAAATTCCCCTTAAAAGGGGGTCGAACCTGGGGCTCAGATTTCGAGCGTAATGTTCCGACCCCAGGCATCCCGCCCCCCCCCCCCCCCCCCCCAAAAAAAAGATAATGAAGATAGTAGCAAAGCAATAGAAACAGAAGACAGACAGAAGAAGATAAAGATAATAAAGATACATACTAATTCATACATACAATACATACATAATACAAAAGAGAGACAGAGACAAGACAACCCAAAAAAAAAGCACCGGGGAGGAAAAATTCTTTCTTTGTGGATCACATTGACCCTGAACAGGGCAAACCCACTATTTCAGTAATTGCTCGCATGTTTTATTGTTCCAGGGGGTGCTTTTTGCTTCCTGACCACCGTCATAAATCATCTTTCAGAGGAGAGAGAAAAGAGAGAGAAAGAGAGGCAGAGGATAGACATACAGAGAGAGAGATACAGACAGACAAACAGACAAATAGACAGAGAGTCAGACATACAGACAAACAGACTGGCAGAGAGTCAGACAGACAAACAGACAGACAAATAGACAGAGAGTCAGAAAGACAG
>CM054163.1:19427282-19429782 GCA_028751875.1 Rapana venosa | reverse complement strand
TCTCTCTCTCTCTCTCTCTCTCTCTCTCTCTCTCTCTCTCTCTCTCTCTCTCTCTCTCTCCTCTTTCTCGCTCACTTCGCTCGCTCGCTCCTCACTCTCCTCTCTCTCTCTCTCTCTCTCTCTCTCATCTCTCTCTCTCTCTCCCCTCCTCTCTCTCTCTCTCTCTCTCTCCTCTCTCTCTCTCTCTCTCTCTCTCTCACTCTCTCTGCGGCAGCTTGGAAGCAATCCAGAGTACACAGAAGTCAGTGACAGAGCAGGGTGTATCATGTTCAGCTTGATGATGTTGTTCTTTGAACTCTTAAGAGTTATGATGATGTACAGAGGTAGTTTTTTCTTGTCAGAATGAAATGTTTAGATAAGATGAAGTAGGTGTCAGCTTGGGGTGTAGGTCAGTATTTTCTGTCTGTCTTTTGGAAAAGGGTTTTTTGTGTGTTTGGTTTTTGTTTTATGTTTTTGTTTTTGCTTGTTTGATTGTTTCTTTCTTGATTCTTTTGTTCTTGATTTCTTTTATTTCCTTCGCTTTTTTTTTTCTTTCTGTCTGTCTGTCTTTCTTTCTTTCTTTTTGACTGTCCTCTGTCCGTCTGTCTCTCTCTCATACTCTCTTTCTTTCTTACTTTGTTTACTTGTTTGTTTGTTTCTTTTTTTCCTTTCGTTCTTTTGTTGACACTAAAGAAGCACAACAACAACAACAACAAACAAGAAAATACCAGAAGAGTTCAGTTGCTGATGAAACCATCACTCACTGATGTCAGATCTGCCACTGGAGTGCAGTGTTGAGATATTGCAATCCTGGAATTGCATCTATAGGAACCAGTCAGCTTTCTTATTCAGTTCAGTATCATCTCTCCTCTCTCTCTCTCTCTCTCTCTCACTCTCTCTCTCCTCTCTCTCTCTCTCTCTCTCTCGCTCTCTCTCTCTCACTCTCTTTCTCGCTCACTCGCTGGCTCACTCGCTCGCTCGCTCTCTCTCTCTCTCTCTCTCTCTCTCTCTCTCTCTCTCTCTCTCTCTCTCTCTCTCTCTCTCTCTCTCTCTCTCTCTCTCTCTCTCTCTCTCTCTCCCGCTTCTTCTCTGTCTCTGCAGCAGCTTGGAAGCAATCCAGACTACACAGAAAAGTCAGTGACAGAGCAGGATGTATCATGTTTCAAGCTTGATGATGTTGTTCTTTGTATTCTCATGAGTTATGATGATGTACAAGGGGATTTATATTGTCAGAATGAAATGTTTAGATAAGATGAAGCAGTTGTCAGCTTGGGTTGTAGATCAGTATTGTCTGTTTGTCTTTTGGGAATGGGTTTTTTGTGTGTTTTTTGTTTGTTGCTTGCTTGTTTATTTCTTTCTTTTTTGGTTTATTGTGTTCTTTATTTCTTTTTTTCCTTTTTTCTTTCTTAACTTCTTTCTTTCTTTCTATTTTCTTTCTTTCTTTCTTTCTTTCCTCTTTCTTTCTTTATTTATTTTGTCTGTCATTCGTCTGTCTGTCTGTCCGTCTCTCATTCTGTCTTTCTTTCTTTCTTACTTTGTTTGTTTCCTTCTTTCTTTCCTCCTTTTTTTCTCTTTCGTCCTTTTGTTTTACACTAAAGAAGCTAAACAATAATAACAACAAGAAAATACAAGAAGAGTTCAGTTGCTGATGAAACCATCACTCACTGATGTCAGCTCTGCCACAGGAGTGCAGTGTTGAGATATTGCAATCCTGGAATTATCTCTGTATAGGAACCAGTCACCTTTGTTTTTTCACTCCACTGTCTCTCTCTCTCTCTCTCTCTCTCCTCTCTCTCCTCTCTCTCTCTCTCTCTCTCCTCTCTCTCTCTCTCTCTCTCTCTCCCTCTCTCCATAGAGCAGCGTGGCAGCAACGCAGACTACACAGAACTCTGTGACAGAGCACGATGTATCATGCTCTAAACTTGATATCGTTCTGTGTATCCTTATGAGTTATGATGATGTACAAAGGTTGGGTTTTTTTGCTAGGATGAAATGTTTTGATAAGATAAATCAGTTGTCAACTTGGGTATGGGTCGTTATTATCTCTCTGTCATTTGTGTTGAGTTTTGTTTGTTTGTTTGTGTCTTTCTTTCTTTTTTTTTCATCTTGCTTTCTTTCTTTCGTTCTGTCCTTTTTTTTCTTTTTCTTTTCTTTTATTTTGGCTGACTTTCCCTTCTCTTTGTTCTTTTTTTTTATTACTTCTTTTCTTTCTGTTTTTTAAAAAATCATTTGTGTGTGAATCTCTTTCTTTCTGTCTGTCTGTCTATCTGTCTTTCTTTCTTTCTTTTCTTTCTTTCTTTCTTTCTTTCTTTCTTTCTTTCTCTTTCTCCTTTTGGCTTACTTTCTTGTATTCTCTCTCTCTCTCTCTCTCTCTCTCTCTCTCTCTCTCTCTCTCTCTCTCTCTCTCTCTCTCTCTCTCTCTCTCTCCATGTGGCAGAGTGGCAGCATAGCAGACTACACAGAAGTCTGTGACAGAGCAGATATATTATGCTCCAAACCTAATGTTGTTATGTGTGTATTT
>CM054163.1:19422282-19424782 GCA_028751875.1 Rapana venosa | reverse complement strand
TATGTGGGTGGGCTGAGAAACAGATCCCTGCAGAGAAATCTCAGGGACGTTTCTAGAAACAAGGACTTTCTTAAGGTGTATACCTCTGGTGACGTACCTGACACTATCATTTGTGAAAGTCAAGATATGATTTTTCAGTTTATCTGGACAGATGACACTTACAATCCTGCAGATTACTTTTGGTTTGCAAAAAAAAAGACATCAGGCAACTGACTCAGGAGGAAAAAGACATTTATTCCAAGCTGCAGCTGTGGACACCTGCCGATCGTGAAAGAATCAAAGACAAAATTAATGCCGGACTGGATGTTTTACATGTTATGATGGATGTGATCAGATTTTTTCTGGGTTAGATGTGACTCTGGTTGCCTGTTTATGTGCATGTGTGTGTGTGTGTTTGTTGTGTGTGTGTGTGTGTGTGTGGTGTGTGTGTGCGTCAGCACGCGCACACCTTCTATGTGCGCGCGTGTTGGATGTGTGTGTGCGTGCGTGTGTTTGTGTGTGTATGTGTGTGTGTGCGCGGCGTGTGTGTGTGTTTGCAAGGCGTGTGTGTTGTGCTGCTTGTGTGTGTGCGTGCGTGAGTGTGCCGCGCGTGTGTGGGCGTGCCGCTGTGTGAGCGAGTGTGCAATGCATAATGTGTGTGCATATATGTGAGAGAGGAGAGAGAGAGAGAGGAGAGAGAGAGGCGAGAAGAGAGAGAGAGAGGAGAGAGAGAGAGAGAGAGAGAAGAGAGAGAGGGAGAGAGAGCAAACGGACGGTAGGCATATGTGAGTTCGGTTTTTCACGTGTAGGAAAGAGCAGTTACCAGATCAAACGGAAACATAAGGGACAACGAAAGCCCGTAACAGACTCGGTGTTTATAAAATGTTTGTGTTGTTTTACCCTCTTCCCCTTTCCCCATTTGCAAATGGGCGAAAGTTGTTCGGCACCAGCTTAATCTGAATCGTAATGAAAAACACTTCCACCATGTCGTGGAATCCATCCAAGTCGACCATTTTGGCTGTAAAAATTATACATCTGTATTTCTGAAATTATGTGTTTTGTGCCCAGTCCCTTTCCCACTGTCCCCTTGTAAATGGGCTTTAACAGCTTATTACAATAAAATATTGTCAAAAAAATTGTCAAAAAAATTGTCACTGTCTTTCTCTCTCCTCCACTCTCTCTCTCTCTCACTCTCTCTCTTCTCTACCCTCTCTTTCTCTCTCCACTCTCTCTCTCTCTTCCACTCTCTCTCTCCTCCACTCTCTCTCTCCTCCACTCTCTCTCTTCTCCACTCTATCTCTCTCTCTCTTCTCCATCCTCTCTCTCTCCTGCACTCTCTCTCTCCCTCTTCTCCACCCTCTCTCTCTCTCCTCCACCCTCTCTCTCTCTCTCTCTTCTCCACCCTCTCTCTCTCTTCTCCACCCTCTCTCCCTATCTCTCTCTCATCACCACTCTCTCTCTCTCTTCTCCACCCCCTCTCTCTTTCTCTGTTCTCCATCCCTCTCTCTCTCTCTATCTTCTCCACCCTCTCTCTCTCTATCTCTCTCACCTCCCCCCTCTCTCTCTTCTCCACCCTCTCTCTCCTCCACTCTCTCCCTCTCCCTCTCTCTTCTCTACCCTCTCTCTCTCCTCCACCCTCTCTCTCTCTCTCTCTTCCCACCCTCTCTCTCTCTTCTCCACCCTCTCTTTCCCCATCTCTCTCTCATCCACTCTCTCTCTCTCTCTTCTCCACCCCCTCTCTCTTTCTCTGTTCTCCATCCTCTCTCTCCTCTATCTTCTCCACCCTCTCTCTCTCTATCTCTCTCACCTCCACTCACTCTCTCTTCTCCACCCTCTCTCTCCTCCACTCTCTCCCTCTCTCTCTCTCTTCTCTACCTCTCTCTCTCCTCCACTCTCTCTCTCTCCCTTCTCCACACTCTCTCTCTCTCATCCACTCTCTCTCTCTCTCCTTTCCACCCTCTCTCCTCTCTCTATCTCTCTCACCTCCACTCACTCTCTCTTCTCCACCCTCTCTCTCCTCCCACTCCTCCCCTCTCTCTCTCTCTTCTCTACCCTCTCTCTCTCCTCCACTCTCTCTCTCTCCCTTCTCCACACTCTCTCTCTCTCATCCACTCTCTCTCTCTCTCCTTTCCACCCTCTCTCCTCTCTCTCCACTCTCTCTCTCTCTCTCTTCTCCACCCTCTCTCTCATCTCACCCTCTCTCTCTCTCTCCTCCACTCTCTCTCTCTCTTCTCCACCCTCTCTCTCTTTCCTCCCTCTCTCTCTCTCTCATCTACTCTCTCTCTCTCCTCTCCTCTCTCTCCTCTCTCTCTCTTCTCCACTCCTCTGTCTCCTCCCTCCACTTTGCTTCTCCCCTCCCTCTGTCTCCCTCCCTCTCTCCTCTCATCCCCTCTTCTCTCTCTCCTCTCTCTCTCTCTCTCTCCTCCACCACCCTCTCTCCTCCACCTCTCTGTCTCCCTCCTTCACTCTCTCTCCCTCTCTCTCTCTCCACCCTCTCACCTCCACTCCTTTTTTCCTCTTC
>CM054163.1:19402453-19421782 GCA_028751875.1 Rapana venosa | reverse complement strand
CCCCCCCCCCCTCTCCCCTCCTCCCCCTCTCCCCTCCCTCCCCCTCCCCCCCCCCCCCCCACTCCCTCTCCCCCCCCTCCCCCCCCTCCTCCCCCCCCCTTCTCTTCTCCCCCCCTCTCTCCCCTCTCTTCTCTCTCCCTCTCTCTTCTTCCTCTTCCTCTCCCTCTCTTTCTCCCCTCTCTCTCCCTCCTCCCTCCCCCTTTTTTCCCCTTTCTCTCCTCCTTTTCTTTCCCCTTCCTCTCTCTCTCCTCTCCCCCCTCTCTCCTCTCCTCCTCCCTTCCTCCTCCTCTCCCCTTTTTTCCTCCCTCTTCTCTCTCCCTCACTTCTTTCTTTTTTTTCTCTCCTCCCCTTCTCCCTTTTCTCCCTCTCCCTCCTCTCCCCCTCTCCCCCTCCCTCCCTCCCTCTCTCTCTCTCTCTCACCTCCACTCTCTCTCTCTCTCTCTCCCCCCCTCTCTCTCTTCCTCCTCCCTCCCTCTCTCTCTCTCTCACCCTCTCTCTCCCCTCTCTCTTCCCCTCTCTCCTCTCTCTCTTTTTCTTTTCTTCCCTCCTTCTCCTCTCCTCTCTCTCTCCCTCTTTTCTCCCTCCTCTCCTAACCGAATTCACTCAATTACCATTGGCACCCCAACCCTAAATGCCTTTTAAATTTAACACCAACACACACACAACTGGGGAGTGGACAGTGGTTGAAGGGGTGACACAGCAGTACACTTTGATAAAGGTTTAGGGCAGTATTTTTATTAGTAGAAGTAGAAATTATCATCATATTAAAAGTGATGATTGTTGTTGATAAAGGCGAATGATGAGGAGGATGTTGTGTTATTACTTTGTTGTTTTTGTTATTGTTCTTGTCCTTTTTGTTATATTATTATTATTTTTAAAATTTTATTTTTTGTTTGTTGTTGTATTGTTTCACGTATTATCGTCATCATCATCACCTTTGTATGTAGCGCAGCACCAGTGAGTGTAGTAGTACATTGGGGGAAAAAAAAAAGGGTAGGGGGGGGTAGATTTTAGGGGGGGAGAAAAAAAAGGGGGGAAAGAGGTTGTAGAGAAAGTAGATAGAGTAAGTAGTTAAGTAGTAAGTAGTAGTATATAGGGGGAGGAGGAGGAGGAGGAGGAGGAGGAGGGGGAGGGGGGGATTTTTTTTTGTGTTTTTTTTTTCTTTTCTCCTCCCCCTCTTCTCTCTCTCTCCCCCTCCTTTTTTCTTTCTCTCTTCTTCCCCCTTTTTCCCCCTTTTCTCCCCCCTCTTTTCAAAACACTTTTTTTTTCCCCCTTCTTTTTTTGCCCTTTTCCCCCAAAACTTTGAAATTAATTTATAGAATCTCCTTTTTTTAAAACCACTAAAATAACTCTTTTCATTATTATAAAAACCTTCATTTGTTTTTTTTTTACTTTCACCATAAAAACCCCATATATTAATTTTTTTATTATTAAAAATAACAACAACCCCACCTTCACTAACCCACCTACCCCCCGAAAATAACACCTTTTTTTTTTTGTTTTTTTTTTTTTTTTTTAAAAACTTTTTAAACAACCCATTTTTTATAAATTTTCCACGTACCAAAAAATCTTTTTTTTAAAAACAATTATTTATCAATTCATAAAAATTTAATAATTTTAAAATAAATAAAAAATTACCTAAACTTTAAAAAAAAAAAAAATCAACCAAATTATTAATAAACCTTTTTTTTTTTTAAATAACCTAATAATTTCATTTTTAAAATCTATTAATTAAAAATTTTTTTTTTTTTTTTCAATTGTTTGCATCTTTTTTTTTTTGTTTTTTCCCCGATTTTAATTATGTTTTTAATAGTGTTGTTTTTTTTTTTTGTGTTGGGTTGTGTGTTTTTTGTTTGTGTGGTTGGTTGTTGGGGGTTGGGTTTGTGTTGGTGTGTATTATTTTTTTGGGGTTTTTTTTGTGGGGTTTGTGTTTTTGTTTTGGGGTTTTTTTGGGGGTTGGTGGTTGTGGTGTGGTTTGTGGTGGGGGTGTGGGCTGCGGGGATTTTGTGTGTATTGTTCTTGTTTGTGGGTTTTGGGGTGTGTGTGTGTGTTGTGGTGTTTGGTGGTGGTGTGTGGGGTTTGTGTGTTTTGGTGGGGTTTGTGTGTGTGTGTGGTGTGTGTGTGTGTGTTTGAGGTGGGGGGGGGGGTTTGGGTGTGTGTGTGTGTGTGGTGTGTGTGTGGTGTGTTTTGGTGCTGCGTAGTGTGTTGTGCGTGTGTGGTGTGTTTGTGGTTTGTGTGTGTGTTGTTGGGGGTGTGTGTGCTTGTGTGTGGTTGAGTGTGTGTGTGTGTGTGCTGCGCGTGTTTTGGTGTGTGTGTGTGCTGGGTGTGTGTGTGGTGTGGGTGTGTGTGGTGTGTGTGTGTGGTGTGTGTGTTGTGTGTGTGGTGCTGCGTGTGGGGTTGGTGGTGGGTGTGTGTGTGTGTGTGTGTGTGTGTGTGTGTGGGGTTCTGTGTGTAGTGTGGTGGGGGTGCTGCGTGTGTTGTGTGTGTTTTGGGGTGTTGTTGGTGTGTTGTGTGGCTGTTGTGTGGTGTGCTGCTGGTGTGTGTTGGTTGGGCTTGAGGAGACAATCAGACAACAGACGACAAAAAGGGCGAGGGGAAGAGGAGAAGACGAGAAAAAGGGAACAAAGAGGAAACAGTGAGACCAGAAAAAGACGACGGGCAAAAAGATCGACGGAGATAAAGAGAGAGTGATAAAGAGAGAGAGAGAGAGAGAGAGAGAGAGAGAGAGAGAGGGAGAGAGAGAGAGGAGAGAAGAGGAGAGAGAGAGAGGGGAGAGAGAGAAGGAGAGAGGAGAGAGGGGAGAGAGAGAGAGGAGATAGAGAAGAGAGAGGAGAGAGAGAGGAGGGGGAGAAGGAGAGGAAGAAGAGGACAGAGAGAGAGGGGGAAGAGAGAGAGAGAGAGAGAAAAAGGGGGAAGGAGAGAAGAGAGAGAAGAGAGAGAGGAAAGGGGAGAGAGAGAGGAGAAAAGAGAGAGGAGAGAAGGAGAGAGAGAAGGAAAAGAGAGAGGGGAGAGAGGAGAGAGAAGGGGGGGGAGAGAGGAGAGGGGAGAAGGGGAAGAGAGAGAGAGAGAGAGGAGAGGAGAGAGAAAGGGGGAGAGAGAGAGAAAGAGAGGAGAGAGGAAGGAGAAAAAAGGAAGAGAGAGGGGGAAAAGAGAGAGAGAGAGGAGTGGAGGAGAGGGAGAAGAGAGGGGGGAAAAGGGGAGAGGGGAGAGGAAGAGAGAGGGGAAGGGAGAGAGAGAGAGAGGGAGAGAGAGAGAGGAGGAGAGAGGAGAGAGGGGGGGAGCCAGCAGCCCCAGACAGACAGACAGAAAGACAGGCGACAGACAGACAGAAAGACAGGCAGACAGAAGACAGAAAGCGGGCAAAGACAGTAGAACACAAAAAAGAGACGGGAAAAAAATAGATGGGGGGAGATACAGAAGAGAAGGGGGGGGGGGGGGAGAGAGAAAAAGGGAGAGAAAAAGACAGAAGAAAAAGACGAGAACAGAGAGAAACAAAGACAGGGGGGGGGGGGGGGGGGGGGGAGAAAAACCAAACCCCAAGAAAGGGGCCGAAAAGAAATATGTTATAGCTGGGGCATGACAATGTCAGTTAAATTTACACCCCCCCAAGGGGTGCCCTTAACAATAAGCTAGTGCACACTCATGATACACTCATGCAACACTCATCTACACTCATCACACATCGCACACCCCACACAAAAAAGACACGACGAAAGCTCTCTCTACAAGAAGTGGGCAATGAAAATTGAAGTCAACACAACAAAAACAACAACAAAACAACACGACACAACACAAATTTTACATACACACCATTATACAAAAACACACAACCACACACTATACACACAGTCTCACCACAACCATATTCTAAAACCCTTTTTAAAATGGATGACCTTAAACGAAACACACCAACAAAACACAACACAACACAAAACAACAACACACACACCCCCAAAACAAAACCAAAAAAAAACAAAAACACAACCAACACACACCGCCCCACACAACAAACACCACCCACCCCCACAAAACAAAAACACACACACACAACCAAACACCACCACAAAACACACACACACACCCAAAAAAAACACACACCCCCAACAACTTACACAAAAACAAAACACACACACACACACACACACCCAAACACAAAACACACACACCACACAACAAACCCCAAACACACACACAACACACCTCAAACACACCACACCACACACAACACCACACCACACAACACAAAAAAACACACACACCCAAACACCCCCCACCACACTCCACACACCACCCCACCCCACACCCCACAACACACCTCACAAAAACAAACACACACACACAACACCAACCACACACAACACCAACCACACCCCACACCTGCTAAATAAACAAAAAACAAATGGACCAAACCCCCAACACAAAAACCCCAACCAAACAATACACAACACACCCCACACACCCCCACCACACCTCATACCACAACACACACACAACACAAACCACACACACACTTTTAAAAAAAAAAAAAAAAAACACATACCCACACCCCACACCACACAACCACCACACACACACACCCAACACAAAACACCTTATCACACCCAACACAAAACAACACAACCCCACAACACAACCCCACAGCTTTTCAACACACAACAACAACACAAACACCCCCCCAAACCCACACACACAAACACCCCACCAACCACCACCACACACAAAAAAACACACACAAACCCCCACCCCAACCCCAACACAAACAACACAACACAACCCCCACAAAACACACCCCACACCCACCCAACACACACACACAAAAAACCACACCAAAACCCCAACCCCCCAACCCAACCCCAAAAAACCCCCAAAAAAAAACCCCCACCCAAAAACCCCCCCCCCCCCCCCCCCCCCCCAAAAAAAAACTTGTTTTCATCCCCCAATTTTCTTTGGGGACCCGTTTAAAAAAAAAATTGACCGGTTGTTGGGCTGTGGGCCTCTTGTTGTCGTGCTTGGCGGCTTTGGGTTTTTTCGGGGTATTTTTTGCTCTTGTACGGGGTCGTGCTTTTGACCAACGGATTCATACCTTTACAAGGGTTTTAAAGGCAGGTTGAAATCGACAATTTACGTCTTTTGTAACAGGTTCTAAACCCATTGACGTACTTTTTTACGGGGTTAGATTCCAACTATGACGTACCTTTTTTTAACAGGGGTTGATTATTGAACCTTTTGTAACAGGGGTTAGTATTTATTGACGACCTTTGTAACAGGGGGAGTTTAGATATTGCGTTCTTTTAAAAGGGCTATACTCAGACTTTAGTTTTTTTGTAACAGTAGTTTTTATCTATTGACGTATCTTTTTAACAGGGTTTGTATTCCGACTATGAGTACTTTGTAACGTGGTTTTGTATTTATTGACGTATCTTTTTTAAAAGTGTAGTATTTATTCGTATCTTTTGTAACAGTTTTTATTTTTGACTATCTTTGTAAAAGTGGCTATATCTCAACTATTGAGTTTTTTGTAACAGTGTTAGATCTAATGAGTATTTTTTTAACGGGTATATTTTAAATTTTAATCTTTTTAACCCATTAGTATTTATTGAGTTCTTTTTTTTAAAAGTGGTAGTATTTATTGCGTACTTTTTTTTAAAATGTTTTGTATTATTGACGTATCTTTGAATGGGAATCTCGACTTTGACGTTCTTTGTAACAGGTAGTTCTGAACTAGAGTATCTTTTGTACCGATTTTGTATTTAATTTTACTATCTTTTTTAACAGTATTATATTTTTGACGGGGATCTTTTGTAACCGTGTTAGTATTTATTACGTACTTTGTAAAGGGTTGATTTATTGACGTATCTTTTTTAAAGTGTTAAATCTAAAATTTACGTATCTTTTTTTAACGGGTAGTATCTTTAGACTTTTTACGTAACTTTTTTTTTAACAAAGGCTAGTAACGAAAAACTATTGACGAAACTTTTGAAAAAGGAAAATCTAAGACCATCTTTTTTTAAAAGAGTAGATCTTTGACGTATCTTTTGTAAAGATTATAAACTAGACGTATCTTTGTAAATAGTTATATCTATTACGTAATTTTTTTAACAGTAGTTAGTATCATTGACTATCTTTTTGTAACAGTTTGTATCAAATTTAGTATTTTTGTAACAGTGTTAGATCTATTGACGACTTTTGTAAAAAGTATTTTTTATCTATTGACGTATCTTTTGAACATAGTTTTTAACTATTTACGTTCTTTTTTAAAAGTATTTGTATTATTGACGTTTTTTTGTAACAAGGTATACTAATTTTACGTATTTTTGTAACATATTAGTATCTTTGACGATCTTTTTTAAAAAGTAGTTGTATCATGCGTATCTTTTTTAACGTAGTTATATCTATTGCGTTCTTTTTTAACAGTGTTTTTATCTATTGACGATCTTTTGTAACGTATTAGTATTATTTACTATTTTGTAACAGTGTTAGTATCTTTGATTTTTTTGTAACAGTAGTTTGTATCATTGACGATTTTTGTAACATAAAATATTTTATTGATTCTTTTTTAACGTAGTTTTTCTATTGACTATCTTTTTAACAGTAGTTAGTATCTAGACGATCTTTTTTAACCGTTTAGTATTATTGACGTATCTTTGTAACATAGTTGACATTGACGTATCTTTTTTAACAGAGTTGTATCTATTGACGTATCTTTTGTAACCGTATTTTAAACTATTGCGTAACTTTGTAACGTAGTTTGACTATTGATATTTTTTGTAAAGTAGTTAGATCTATTTTAGATTTTTTTAACAGTGTTAGTATCATTGAATCTTTGTAACGTGTTTGTATCTATTGAGTAAACTTTTTAAAAGTATTATATTTTGCGATCTTTTAAAAATAAAATTTTTGTATTATTGCTACTTTTGAACGTGTTAGTTCTTTTGCGTACTTTTGTAAAAATTTTTTAGTTCTTTACGTTCTTTTGTAAAAGTTTTATTCTTTTGGTATCTTGTTTCAGTCTGTATCTCCGACTATTCTTTTTTTGTAAAATTGTTTTTCTTTGACGTTTCTTTTGTCATAGTTAGTTCTTTACGTTTCTTTACGGGCTAACTCAGTTTTTGTATCTTTGTAACGTTTTCTACGCGTTTCTGCTCCTAACTGCTCTTTAAAGTTTTGCTCGCTCTGCTTCTCTGTTTCTCTTTCTGTTTGCTACGCTGCTGCTCTACTGTTTCCTTATGTTCTGACTGCTCTGCTACTACTTTCTCTTACTGTTCTGTTACTGCTGCTGCTGTTACTGCTACTGTTTCTCTTACTGTTCTGCTACTGCTACTGTTACTGCTACTGTTTCTCTTACTGTTCTGCTACTGCTACTGCTACTACTGTTTCTCTTACTGTTCTGTTACTGCTGCTGCTGTTACTGCTACTGTTTCTCTTACTGTTCTATTACTGCTACTGTTACTGCTACTGTTTCTCTTACTGTTCTGCTACTGCTACTGCTACTACTGTTTCTCTTACTGTTCTGTTACTGCTGCTGCTACTACTGTTTCTCTTACTGTTCTGTTACTGCTGCTGCTACTACTGTTTCTCTTACTGTTCTGCTACTGCTGCTGCTGCTACTGTTTCTCTTACTGTTCTGCTACTGCTGCTGCTGCTACTGTTTCTCTTACTGTTCTGTTACTGCTGCTGCTACTACTGTTTCTCTTACTGTTCTGTTACTGCTGCTGCTACTACTGTTTCTCTTACTGTTCTGTTACTGCTGCTGCTACTACTGTTTCTCTTACTGTTCTGTTACTGCTGCTGCTACTACTGTTTCTCTTACTGTTCTGCTACTGCTACTGCTACTACTGTTTCTCTTACTGTTCTGCTACTGCTACTGCTACTACTGTTTCTCTTACTGTTCTGCTACTGCTGCTGCTACTACTGTTTCTCTTACTGTTCTGCTACTGCTGCTGCTGCTGCTACTACTACTGTTACTGCTACTGTTACTGCCACTGCAACTACTAATACTACGGTCTCTGTTACTACTGCTTCTGCTACTGTTACTGTTACTGCTTTTACTGTTGCTTCTGCTGCTACTAATACTGATACTGTAAGTGTTACTGGTGCTATTACTGCTGTTACTGTTACTGCCGCTACTGTTACTGTTGCTGTTACTACTGTTACTGATACTGCTGCTGCTGTTGCTACTACTACTACTACTACTACTTCTACTACTACTACTGTTACTACTGCTACTGCTAGTGTTACTGCTGCTGCTGTTCCTGCTACTACTGTTACTGCTGCTACTGTAACTGCTGCTGTTACTTCTGATACTTCTGTTACTGTTACTGCTGCTACTAGTACTAGCCTTTGTGTGTAAGGGGGTGCGTGCGCGCACGTGTGTGTATATGTGTAAGTGTGTTTGTGAGTGTGAGTGTGTGTGTATGTGTGTGTGTGTGTGTGAGAGAGAGAGAGAGAGAGAGTGTGTGTGTGTGTGTGTGTGTTGTGTGAGTGTGTGTGTGTGTGTGTGTGTGTGTGTGTGTGTGTGTGTGTGTGTGTGTGGTGTGTGTGTGTGTGTAAGTGTGTGTGGTGTGTGTGTGTGTGTGTGTGTGTGTGTGTGTGTGTGTGTGATGTGTGTGTGTGTGTTTGTGGTGTGTGTGTGGTGTGACTATGAATTAGATATTTGTTAATATTATTATTTGTGGACAGTTGCATGCGTTGTAAAGGATTAAAATTCAAGCACTTTTAATTGTTTGCTTTATATTATTCAGCGCCACATAAATTCCATATAGTAGTAGTAGTAGTAGTAGTAGTAGTAGTAGTAGTAGTAGTAGTAGTAGTAGTAGTAGTAGTAGTAGTAGTAGTAGTAGTATATAAGTCATTAGTAACTCAACTGGGTTTTCGTCAGACCCCACACACACTCACACACCTCTCTCTCTCTCTCTCCCCTCTCTCTCTCTCTCCCTCTCCTCTCCCCTCTCTCTCTCTCTCTCTCTTTTCCCCCTCACACACCCCACACACACACACAACCACACAACACACACTCTCTCACACACACACTCCCACTCTCTCTCTCTCTCACACACCACACACACACACACCATACACACACACATTCTCTCTCCTCTCTCTATTTCTCCTCCCCCCTTTCTCTCCTCCCCCACACACACACACACAAACACACTCTCTCTATCTCACACACACACACGAAACACACACACACACACACACACACTCAGACACCCCTCTCTCTCTCACACACACCTCACAACACACACACACTCAAAACACACACACGCACAACACACAAACCACTCTCTCTCTCACACACACACTCACACACACACACACACACACCTCTCTCTCTCTCTCCTCCCCTCTCTCTCTCTCTCCTCTCTCTCTCTCTCTCTCTCTTTCAGAAAGAAAGAACTGGATAGACAAATATGACTCCATGATGAATACAGTCCTATTAGAATCAAGGGAAATAATCTTACTGACTTTAATATCGATCTAGCGAAAGTAAATAATCAACAGACCCAATTAATAAATTCATACAACCTCCACCAACTAGTTAATTCAACCACGAGAGTCACACCAAACTCGAGCACAATAATTGACCATATCTATGTATCTAACCCTAAAAACATTGTTGAAACGTGTATCCCAGTCTATAACTGCAGCGATCACTACCCAGTCTGTATCAAGTGGTCAAAAAAACGAACAATAACCCCAAACCTGGCCACAAAACTATAACATATCGTTCCTTTGCTAAATTTGATGAGAATCTTTTCCTTTTAGATTTAAGTAACTCCATTCTTTCGGAAACATTCAGGATTACTGATCCAGACTTAGCCATAGAGTTTTGGATAAAAACTTTCCTGCTATTTACAACAAACATGCCCCACTAAAAATCATTAGGATCAAATATATCCCCAAACCACCTTGGCTCACTAAGGAACTAGAAGAAGCATGCTATCTTAGAGACCTTTTAAAAGAACATAAATATTATGAAGAGTCAACAAAATTAAGAAATGCCATAAACTCACAAAAACGGCGAGAAAAAAAATTACAAGATTTACTATCTACCAAACAAAACTCAAGGACTGTATGGCGAGCCATAAATCAAATAACTAACAAACAAGCATCTTCCAAAACAAATGTAATCAAAGACGTTACTGCTGAACAACTTAATCATTTCATTAATTCTCAACTTATTATTGATAAAAATTTGATAAATCAAAGTCCAAATAAACTCAATGAACTAAAACAATACTTGAGAGGAAAGTATACTCTTTCAAAACTTCACATTCCATTGATGTCTGTTTTCGAGGTCTAAGGTTATCTAACTCACCTCAAACAATCAAGAACGTCTTGATGGAATAGACAGCAGAATATTGAAGCTATCAGCTCCAGTTATCACAGACACACTAACATATATATTTAGCCTTTGTCTTAAAAAAAACCCATTTCCCCAATGCCTTCAAAACAGCTAAAGTAATCCCCGCCTACAAGTCTGGTGACACTTCAGACCCCTCAAACTATAGACCAATTTCCATCATATCTATCCTTTCCAAACCCTTGGAACAACATATAAATAAACACTTTGTCCGTCATTTAGATACTACCAACTTAATTCACCCTAATCAGTCTGGATTTAGACAAAATCACTCATGTCATACTGCACTAATTAGTCTCGTAGACAACTGGCTATCAAACATTAATGACAATAAATTTTGTGGAGTACTATTTGTAGATCTCAAAAAAGCTTTTGACACAATTGACCACACACTTCTCATAAAAAAACTAAACCTGTACCATTTTTCTACCAATACCTTAGAACTACTTGCTTTCTATCTAGAAAACAGGCAACAGTGTGTCTCAATAGGTACAACTACATCCAAACTACAAGCCATCAATTATGGAGTACCACAAGGATCCATACTAGGACCTATTCTCTTCTCATTATACATAAACGACCTCCCTCTCCACTTCAAATCCAAATGTGAACTATTTGCTGATGACACAACTATTTATACGAGCCACAATAACCTTAACTCTCTAGCAAATGCATTACAAAAAGCATTGATTAGCTTATTGAGTGGACCTAAATAAACCTTTTGTCTATACACCCCCAAAAAACAAAATGCATGCTTATTACCACAAGACAAAAGCGTCAAAACTTAACCCATAAACTTACTCCAATCAAAATTAAAAAGGAAGTAATTGAACAAACCTATCACCATAAAGTACTAGGGGTAACAATTGATGAAAATCTCAGTTGGTTTCTATCACATATCTCAACTATGCAAATACATGTCCCAAAGAGTATACCAACTTTCTAAAATCAAGCACTTTCTTGACTTTCACTCAAGAAAACTATTCTTCCAATCTTATATACAATCCTCAATAGACTATGCTTCTATCCTGTGTGATTCTGCTAGTGCAAACACTATGAAACCATTACGGAGTCTGTATAAACGTGCTCTCAAACTGGTCCTTTTAAAAAAGACAAGCTTATTAGAAGCCGACTATACTCGGTTAAATATTCTCCCCTTACACCAAAGATCAAAAATATAACAAAGGAGTCATGATGTTCAAGATTATGACAGGAACTGTTCCACCATACTTAAAAGACAAATTCCCCCTAAACCAATCCAGAAATACTATAAAGCCTAGTGTCCCAATTCCAAGAATAGACCTTTTCAAATCTAGTCTACTTTACTCAGGCCCTATGCTGTGGAACTTCCTTCCTGATTCAGTTAAACAATATCAACCAATAACAATCTACAAAACTCAATTATCAACTCACTTGATACATCAACAATAACGAACCACAGTCCATAGCCATAAAAACAAAGTTGTATATCCTCCCTTACCTATCTGCCCTTTCCCTTCACCTGTCTGTCTGTCTGTCCGTTGTCCTCTCTCTCTCTCTCGCTCCTTTTTAAATTTTCATTGTTGTTGTGTAAGTGAGTTTATCAAAGTGAAAGCTTTTTTTAAATAAAATTACACAATAGTTATAAGAAATAAATATATCATAACAATGATATGTGCTAATCTGTACGAGTATAATTGAAAAGAGTGTTGACGGTGATGGTGTGCTGTTTTGAGAATTATATTCAGTATTTTTTTCTTTATCGTTTTTGTTTTGTTTTGTTTGTTTACCAACAAAAAGCATTATCTTTAACACACACACACACACACACACACACGCACGCACACACACACCACTCCCCCCCCCCTCTCTCTCTCTCTCCCCCACTCCTCTCTCATTTCTCTCCCCCTCTCCCCCTCTCTCTCTTACTGACAATGTGTAGATGTTCATTTTATGACTATATTGATTTTTTTTTCTCTTTATTGTATGAGTGTATAGGTATTGGGCTTATTTTATCATCATGACGTTCAATTTGTAGAGTATATTCAAAAAGAATATTGATGATGATCCTGTGCTGTCTTGAGAATTATATATTTAGTATCATCCTTGAAACACACACACACACACACAACACACACACACCCTTCTCTCTCTCCTCTCTCTCTCTCTCTTCTCTCTCTCTCCTCTCTCCTCTCTCTCTCTTCTCCTCTCTCTCTCTCTCTCTCCTCTGACCTTATAGATGTGGCTTTTCCCCCCTTTTCTTTTCTTCCTTGTTTTTAATTTTTTTTTTAAATTGTGTGAGAGTATGGGAAATTGAGTTTATTTCATTATAATGACATATAATGTGTATGACTATAATCAAAAAAATTTGTTGACGGTGTCGTGTACTGTTTTGAGAATTATATATTTAGTTTAACCCCTGAAAACACACACACCACTCTCTCCCCCTCTCTATCTCTCACTCCTCTCCTCCTCTCTCTCTCTCTCTCGCTCTCTCTCTTCCCTCTATGAACTGATAGATTTGGCTGTTTTTTTCTTTCTTTTCTTCCTTGTTTTTATTCCCTGAGAGAATGGGTATTGAGTTTATTTCATTATCATGACATATAATTTGTATGAGTAAAATCAAAACAAGTGTTAAAGGTATCTTGTACTGTTTGAGAATTATATATTTAGTAAAAATCTCTGAAAACACAACAAAACACACACACACACACACCCTCTCTCTCTCTCTCTCTCCCCTCTCTCTCACCACCCCCCCTTTCCCCCACACACTCACTCACTCACTCTCTCTGTATTGTGGCCTAAGGCTGATGTGCAATTAAATCATTTTCTCTCTCTCTTTTATTGATTTACTCATAGCTATAGTTGTTGTGTATCCTAATGAAGAACATATTCATACTTTATATTTTCCATATTATTTTGGGCTTTTTGACTGTACTTGAGATCCAGTGAATGTCTTATTTTAATATCTTATAGTTACATGTATCAACTATGTGTACCATTTTACAATATGAAGGTGTTCAATTTTATGACTCTATAAGTTGGGCTTTTTATTTTTGGTTTTTGTCTCTCTCCCTTTGTGTTGTTGTTTTGGGGGTTTCTTTATTTGTTTGGGGTTTTTTTAATTGTTTTTTGGTGTGTGGTGTGGGGGGGGGGGGGGTTTGGGGATTTCTTTTGTTTTCTGTTTGTCTGGGGTTTTTTTGGTTTTTGTTTTTAAAGTTTTTCCCTTTGTTTCTACTGTTTGATAGTAATGAGTATTGGGTTCATTATAAAGATGTATCCCCTCGGGCGGGGACTGGATGTAAAAAAGCACATGAGTACTTATTCATTATCCTGGTAATAAAAGAATTTGTCTCTCTTACTTACAATGTGTAGATATTCTTTTTATGACTTTATTGGGCTTTCCCCCCTCTTTATTGTGAGTGTATGGGTATTGGGCTTACTTTATCATCATGACGTTCAATTTGTGAGTGTAATCAAAAAGTGTTGATGGTGATCGTGTGCTATGTGAGCATTATATATTTAGTATTATCCCTGAAACACACACACACACACACACACACACACACACACACACACACACACACATTCTCTCTCTCAATGATTGTATAGGTTTGGATTTCTTCTTTTCTTTTGTTTCTTGTTTTTATTGTGTGAATATATGGGTATTGAGTTTATTTCATTATCATGATATATAATTTGAACGAGTATAATAAAAAATGAGTCTTGATGGTGATCGTGTACTGTTTTGAGAATTATGTATTTGATATTATCTTCTGAAATACACACACAACACACACCACACACACACAGTCTCTCTGTCTCTCACCTTTTATCGTCTTGCTTATAGTTATAGTTGGTGTGAATCCTGATGAAGGATTCATACTTTATATTTTTCAATACTTTTTTGGGCTTCTGGGGTGTACTTAAGCTTTAATGAATGCCCTGTTTGAATATCTTATTATATGTAACAAGTATGTGTACCATTTACAATGTGTAGATGTTTATTTTTATGACTTTATAAGTTTGGTTGTTGTTATTTTTCTTGGTTTTGTTTTTTGTTTGCTTTTTCTTTTTTTCTTTTTGTTGGTTTGTTTTTTTTCTTTTTCTTTTGTTTTGTTTTTGTTTGTTTGTTTTGGTTTGGGTTTTTGTGGGGGTTGGGGGGGGTTTTTAGGGTTTTCTTTTGTTTGCTTGTTTTTTGTTGTTGTTTGGTTTTTTTAAGGTTATTTCCCTTTGTTTCTACTGTGTAAAAGTATAAGTATTGGGTTGTTATTATTAAGATGTATCCCCACTGGATATAAAAAGCACATGAGTGCTTATTCATATCCTCGAAATAAAAAGATTTGTCATTGTCATTGTCATTCTCTCTCTCTCCCTCTCTCTCCCACACACACACAAACACACACACCACCACACACACACACACACACCACAACCAAAAACACACACACACGTCTTTGTTTCTTTTTCTTCTATAAACCTTCTATCTATTTAATCTATCAAACTCTCTTCCTTTCTGTCTGTCTATCTACCTACCTATCTATCAATCCTCACCAATTTATCCAATCCATCCATCTATCTATCTATACTATCTATCTACTTATCATCTTTCTTTTTTCTTTCTTTTTTCCTGATTCCCTCTTCCTTCTTCCGTTCTATCTTTCTTTCCTTTTCATTCCTTTCCCTTTCCCCCCCTTCTTTCAAACTGTTTTCTTATATCTTTATGTTCAAACAGCAACCCTCCACTATTTCCACACACGCATCTCTTACCTCACACACCCTCCGAAAGTCTTCGTCGTCATCTTTGATGTATTCTTTCTTCTTATTATTATTCTTTTATTTCGATGATAATGAATTATCAATTAATTATAATACGATAATATAAAAATATAATAATAATAATATAAAATGAATAAAAAAAAAAAAAAAAAAAAAAAAAAAAAAAAAAATCTGGATTTAAAACAGCCTATATCTTGCAAAAAAAACAAATCAAAGCCTTTCATCAACCTAGTCCTTTTCATCAGCCAGTTCAATTATAGATTTTTACAAACTCAAAATGTAAACACACACTTATAAAACTCTATAAACATATGCACCTATTTTTACATAATCACGTTGTATACATTTCGTAAAAATTTTGCCCTCCCTTTTCTCACCAACCTAATTTTTCGAAAAACGAACGGTTCGCAAGATGTTTCTGCATGCGTTCGCACACACGGAAACTAGGTTTAGTCTCTCCGAAAAAATTTAAAGAGGGAGAGTGGAGTATTTGTATTTGATACTTTATCATTTTTATCACCAGAACGGGTTTGGGGTTTTTATTTGGGGCCATCCTCCGAGAGACCACGTCAATCAAAGGAACGCTTGCAAGCTGGACACCCAAAGGAAAGGAGAACAAGGAAGACCAAAAGAAGTGGATGAGGAGTAGAAAGTGGATGTAGCATTTCAACTTTTTTTCAGTGCTAGGTTGCCCCGAACAGGTGAAGGCTTTTTCGCCCCACACCCTGGGTTAACGTTGATTCTGTTGGGGTCATCATTTAGGTAATAGGTGGGGGTAAGGAGTTTCTACCTGGTCTGGGGGACCAGAACTACTTTCAGGCACATAAAGGCGGCGCCCTTTTCCTTCCCTCGCCCGTTTAACCCCCACCCAAAGAGGTGTCCATTTCCTGGGTTTTAATGGGGGGCTTTTTACTGGCCGGCGCCAACACGGTTTTTTCCCCATCCAAACCCGTAACCCACCTTTCCGCTGCTTAACTTGGCTGGGGGAAGGGTTTTCTCGGAGGGGGGGGAAGACGACTGAGCTATCCGGGGTTCCCTATTTAGTCAATAAAAAGGATAAATCTTTACGGTTTTATTCAGCGCGTGGCTTCTTCCCTTTTCTTTTTGCAACACAGCTTTTACCTCGTGACACAACCCAACACCAACCAACCAGCCATGGAGAGAGGATTTGGGTGCCGAGTAGAGGGTGGTTTTTGGGCCGTGTGAGGTGGCGGATGGGGTGGCGCTGGGCGTGGCTGCCTGAACAACGCCACGGCCTTCATGGTGTGATGGGCTCAACACGCGCTCACAGACTGGCGCCTGTCCTTCCGGCTGACGTGGGCACCACGGCTTCCGTGCAGGCTGTGGGCTGGGGCATCACGGGGGAGGTGGGGGGGGGGGGGGGGGGGGGGGGGGGGGGGGGGGGGGGGGGGGGGGGGGAGGGAGGGGAGGAAAAGGGGGGAGGGAGGAAAGGGAGGGGGGGGGGGAAGGGGGACGGGGGGGGTGTGTTTGGGGGGGGGGGGGTTTTCCGGGGGGGGGTGGGGAGGGGGGGAGGAGGAAAAGGGGGGGAGGGGGAAAGGGGGAGGGAGGGGTGTTGGGGGGAGGGTGGGGGGAAAGGGGGGGGGGGGGGGGGGGAAGGGGGGGGTAGTGGGGAGGGGGGGGGGGGGGGGGGGGAGGGGGGGGGGGGGGGGGAGGGGGAGAAAGGGGGGGGGGGGGGGGGGAGGAGGGGGCCCGGGGGGTTTGGGGGGGGGGGGGGGGGGATGGGGGGGGGGGGAGGGGGGGAAGGGGGGGGGGGGGGGGGAGGGGGGGGGGGTGGGGAGGGAGGGGGGGGAGGGGGAGGGGGGGGGGAAGGGGGGGGGGGGGGGGAAAAGGGAGGGGGGTTTGGGGAGGGGGGGGGGGGAGGGGGGGAGGGGGCGGGGGTTTTTGGTGGGGGGGGGTTGTGGGGGGTGGGGGTTGGGGGGGTTTTTGGGGGTGGTTTTTGGGGGGGGGGGGGGGGTTTTGGGGGGGGAAGGGGGGAGGGGGAAATTTGGTGTGAGCGGGGGGGGGGGGGCGGTGGGGGGGGGGGGGGGAGAGGGGGGGAAGGGGGGGGCGGGGGGGGGCGTTTGGGGAAAGGGGAGGGAGGGGGGGGGGTGGGGTTTGGGGGGGTGGGGTTTGGGGGGGGGGAGGGGGGGGTGGGGGGGGGGAAAGGGGGGGAAGGGGGGGGGGGGGAGGGGAGGGGGAGGGGGGGTTTTGGGGGGGGGGGTTAGGGGGGTGGGATTGGGGTGGGGTTGGGGGGAGGAGGAGGGGGGGGAGGGGTTTTATTAGGGGGGGTGGGGGGAGTTTTAAAGGGGGTTGTGTTTTGGGGGGGGGGTTGGGGGGGGGGGGGATGGGGTTGGTTGGTTTTTTTGGGGCCTGCTGGGCGAAAACATAAGGGAAAGGGAAAGGGGAAAAAAAATAAAAAAAAATAAAAAAGGGGGAAACCCCGCCTGCGTCTTTTTACCCCCTATTTGGGGGGAAACCTTTATTTGTATTCCTTTTTTCCCCTTTCCCTGTTTTTTTAAAAATTTTTTTAGGATTATATCCGGCCCTTAAAAGATTACTCTTACCTTTTCTTTTTCTGAATTTAAAGGGGCCTTTTTTCCCGCCTCCCCTCCCCCACAACCTCCCGCCTGTGACTTTTGTAGGGAAATTTTCCCGTCCCAGTAAAAAAATAAATTGAAATTTTTTTTTAAGGGAAAAGCGTAAGTACTAATAAAAAAATTTAAATATGGTTTTATTTGCCTTTTTAAATCAATTTTTAGGAATTTTTTGGATTTTGGTGGAATTTTTTGCGTGTCTTGAACGGTTTTTTTTTTTTGATACATTTTTTAAAAATTTTGGGGGCTTCTTTCCCTAAATTTACTAAGGTACAAAAAGTTGTTTTGTAAAATTATTTTTTGGTTCCCGGGAAAAAGTTAGTAGATGGGTTTTGCCTGGTTCATTGATTTTGAAGCTATTGGTGATCTTTTTGGGGGGGGCGTTTTTTTGACAAATTTTGGAAAAAAGACTTTTTTTAGTTAGGTTTTGCTTTTGAAAGGGTTTGAATAATTTTTTTTGTTTAAAACGTTGATGTTTTGGGGCTTGATTTTAATAGAAAAAGTTTCAAATGGTTTTTTTTAAAAATTTAAAAAATGAATCAATTTTTAAAATTTTTTATCACTTTCAAACTTCCCAAAGAGATGAAGGGATAGCAAAATATAGGAAAAAAAATGGCCCCAAAAAAGAGATCCGGAGTGGTTATTTAGAAAATGTTTTATTTTTGATAATGAAGTGCCTTTGTAAGCAGAAGTTTTCCCAGTGCCATACCGTGGGTCAGTCCAAGTAAGGGTTTTTTGTAAAATTTTTACACCCCGAATTTGAAGGAGTCCCCCCTCTTCCAAATTTCTCTTTTTTAAATCAAAGAGGTGGGAATTTTTCTTTCATTTTTTGTCCCCTTTTGTCTTGCTTTTTAAAGAAAAACTTTGTTTTTGTGTATTTTTGGATATATGGGTTTAAAGGGGGGGGTGAGCCAAGTAACCCCAAACTGTCCCAAAACTGGGTTTTTGAAAGTTTTTAGTGTAAGTTTTTTTGGGGGGGCAGAAAAACCCTACAGTAGAGGGAATTTTCCCTCAGCAAACATTTCCCAGAACATTCTAGAAAATTTGGGGTTTAAAATCATTTACTAGATTGAAAATAAAAAGGGACCCCAAAATTGACCCCCGTTGGGACTCCTGTTTAATAGGGGGACTAATTTCTGTTTTGGGCGGGGGTAGCCCAGTGGTTTTGAACATTGCGCTGCAAACTGACAACCCCGGGTTTTGATTCCCCTTTTAAAAGGGGGTATTTCCCCAGGAGTTAACATCATGCCAAATTAATCTCCCCAAAAAGTCTTTCGGATGGACTAAAAACCCAGGTCCCCCCCGTGCGAAGCACGCAGAACGTCTTGCGCAACTTTAAAAACCTGTTCCGCTTTTGTAAAGTAGGACATTGTGTGCCCCGGGGGGAACAGTTTACAAAATTTTCAAAAACGCATGCAGAAGGGGGGCTCGATGTAAAAAAAAACGCATAAAATGCTTTTCCATTATCCTCGATATAAAAGAATTAAAAAACAAAAATAAATTAAAAAAAAATTTGTTTTTTTTGCAGTTACCAGCTGCTTCTAACGACAAAAAGCTTTTAAAAGATTTATCATTTTTTTGGTGTATTTTTACAAGTGAAGTTTACCAATA
>CM054163.1:19397739-19401953 GCA_028751875.1 Rapana venosa | reverse complement strand
AACTATAACATATCGTTCCTTTGCTAATTTAAAGAAATTTTTTTCCTTTTAGAAAAAAAGTAACTCCATTTTTTCATAAACTTTTCAGCATTACTAACCCAGTTTTTTGGCCATAGTTTTTTGGGATACAAACGTTTACAGCTTTTTAAAAACAAACATGGCCCCAAAAAAAAACATTAGGATCAAAAACCCCCCCAAAAAAACCCCCCCTTGGGCTCACTAAGGAAAGGAAGAACCCAATCATCTTAGAGACCCTTTTTAAAAGAACAAAATAAATAAAAGAGGTCAAAAAATTAAGAAATGCCAAAAACTCAAAAAAAGGGCAAAAAAAAAAGAAAAATTTCCAAGACTTCCCTTATCCACCAAAAAAAACCCAAAGCCCGTAAATAGGCGGGGCCATAAAAAAAAAACAAAACAAACAAGAAAATTTTCCCAAAGCAAATGTAATCAAAGACTTTACTGCTAAAATAATTTAAACCCAACTTTTCCTTAATGTCCCCAACTAAAAATATTAAAAAAATGATAAAAAAAAAGCCCCAACAAACTCAATGAACTAAAACAATATTTAAAAAGGAAAAGGAAGCCCTTCCTACCCTCCAAAATTTAAACATCCCATTTAGGGCTGTTTTTGAGGGTCTTTAAATTAATCTAACTAAACCTCAAAAAAATCAAAATGCGGGGCCCTTGTTTGGAAAAGAGGGCAGAATTTTGAACCCAAAACAGCCCCCATTATCATTTTCTTCTTCTTTTTTCCCTTTCTTTTCACCTGCCGCGGTACCTTTCGCGTCCGGGGGGAAATACAGACGCCTGTCTGCAGAAGGCGGGAAAGGCTTGTGGAGTAAACAGGTCCTGGATCCCCTCCATGGGTCTCCTTGGTCTCCCCTCTGGTTTCCCCCACCATTGTTTTTGGGTTTGGTGTATGCCCGTAGGGCGGGTTTGGGTTTTGGGGGGAAATTCAAGTGAGTGCCCAAAACCCACCGATTCTTTTTTTGTTCAAAAAGGTGGAGAATTGGTTTTTAGTTCGACCATGTCTCTGATCACCCATTTTTTTGATCTTGTCGCGTCGGTCTTGTTTTACCCGCATTTTTCACAGTGCTTTCACATGTGACCAATTTTTTTCCCCCTAAGGCTTTTTTTTTTTTAGGGCCCATGTCCCGAAAACTGGTGTGGGGTGTTTTGGGAAAGAAAAATGGTGTTTGTGAGTTTTTTCCTTGGGCTCCCTTGGGATGCGGAAAAGTTTTTGAAGGGGGGGCCCAGTTGGTAACGACTTTCGTTTTTCTTTCTGGCATCTTTTTTTTATCTCTCTGTCCCCAAATTTTTTATCTTCATGAAGAGCTGCCGGGATTTGAATTTTTTTTTTGGGTTTGTTTCAGCTGGGAAACCGTTTTATGTTTATGTTTCCCGCTTTTTCCCGGATTTCTGCGACCCGACCTAACTTTTTGTTTTGGTGATACGAATTTTATGTCATCCTCTCACAGCTTGTGTTGAGGTTGGGCAGTGGGGTTCTTGAAGAGCCTTTCTTTGTTCTGATTCATCAAGGAAATGGTCAACAGCAAATAAAGTTCGTTCAAGGCCTAAAAAGATCTGGGCTGGGGTTCCTTTTGAAATTCTGGTCCCCTGTAAAATCACGAAAAAAGGGGAAGAGTAAAGCAGCCCTTGGGCCCGAACCACCTGATGAAACCGGGGGCCATCGGATGGGTTTACTGGGTGTTTGGGCTTGGGGCCCCCTCAACGTTTGGGATAGATTGCTCTGAATGTTATCAAGCAACTGCCCCTTTACGTCCCTAAATCCCCCCAGGAAACTTCCAGACTTTCTCTGTTTACTCGGCGAAAACTTTTTTTTTTATCAACGAATACTGTATTCAGGTCTTGGGTTTTATTCAATGGCTCTTTCCCCACAGCTGTCGGAGTGCCAAAAAAGGCATCTGTGCACCCTCTTCCTTTCCGAAAGCCAAACCCGGGGATTCTCAGTAGGGGTTTTTGCTTTGGGGCTTTGCGCCCGGGTTTTTCAATCTTTGCATACCTTTTCCCCTACATGGCTGAAAAGTGAAATGCCTCTGTAGGGGCTCCCGTCTCTCTTTCGGGCCCCTTTTTCCTCCAAAATTTGGGACCAAAAAAAGCATTTTTGCCAAAAACCATTGGTACTTTCCTTCCCTTCCCATGCTTTTTTGGAAAAATTTTTGGGACCCCTTAAAAGCCCCCAATTTTTTTTTCCCCCCCCGGGATGCAAGGATGGGTTCAGTTGTTATGCCGCATTTACCTTTCCCCTTTTCCCTTTGGGGGTGGTCCCTTTAAATTTCTTTTTTTTGTTTTAGCTTTCCCAAAGGAATTTTGGGGCTTTTAACTGGGCTTTTTAGCGTGGTGAGAATTTAGAGCTGGAAGCCTTGTACTCCAGATGGGTTTTTAAAAAAATCTTTAAAAGTAGTCCCTTTTTCCCTCCCTTTTCAGAAAATTTTCCCCCTTCTTTGGGGCAGGGGTCCTCCATTTGCAACATTCACTCGTTTTTTGGACTGAATGGGTTTATCTCTTTTCTCTCACGTCCCCTTTCCCCCCTTTTTTAAAAATTTTCTTTGGGGGTTCTTGCAAATTTTTACTTAACTTCTCTCCCATAAGTCGCCCCAAAATTTTTTTTTTGGGGGTTTTCACAACACATCCTAGTCTTTTTGCGATTCGTACAAAACGATCCTCTTCTGTCCCTTGGGCTTGACCCAAGCTTATATACTGCTTTTTTTTCTTGATGGTTTTCCTTTAACCCCTTGGTTCCCCAAGCTGTAGCTTTTCCCGTTTTTACCCCCCAAAATTTCCCTTTTTTTCCCCCCGCAAACTTCCTTAAGGTGGGTTTAAGAGAGCTGGCTTAAATGTCCCCGACTTGCTCCATGTTGAGAAAGGGGTTGTATCAATTGGGGTAAAGTTTTTTACCTTGATACACTATTAATCTGTTCTTGGGACTTCTTTTCCCCTTCCAGTTTGAGGAGGTTGACCCCCTTTAGGCTGGTTTTTTTCCTAGAGTTATTATTTTCTTCTTCTGATACGGGGGCTAGAATGACCCGGCCTGTGGGCATGTCAAGGTTGGCAATGCGGGGTGGCTTTTTTAGTCTTTTTATGGCGGGAAAAGGGTTTTAAAATCTTGGGAAATATAAAAATCCAAATTTAACCCAGAAAGTTTTAGATCGGGTTTCCCTTTGTACCAAAGGGGTAAATTTGGGGGGCTCGGGGTTGGAAAAAAGGGGTTGGGGATGAAACAATCATGCTCTTTTCCCCCTTTGTTCCAGCCCCGGTTTTCCCGTTGAAAATTTCAAGGGGTTTTGTGATCACTGTGGGGTCCAAGATGTTTTTGTCCAACGGGGTTTCTTTCTCTCACCAACTCTGGGGCCCTTTTAAATTTAAACCCCCGCATACAGGGGCCTCTTTGTCAGGGGGGTGTTGATAAAGGGCCCGGGGAGCTCTTTAAAGAATAGTCTTTCTCCTCTTCGAGTAAGTATCGTTTCAAAGGGGCATATGCCCTTTGGGTATAGTAGATGATTCTGTTTTGGGCTGTCTTAAAACCCGGGGTTTAAAATATTTTTTCTGATAATTTTTCTGTACTCATGGATTTTTTGCTATTTCCCGGGTGAAAAGGGTGAACCCCCCACCTCGTTGCTCCGGGGCTTTCCTACTCCACTCCCAAAGAGAACAAAGTTTTAATGGATTTTTTTCGTTTTCCCTTTTCCTTTCTTCCCAGTGTCTGAAAATGCCCATGAAAAGGAAAATCTTTCTTTTTGGGCATGAATTTTCCCCAATTTCGGTTTCCCCTTGGGTTTTTTAGACCGCAATGGTTTCCCTTTTTCCCAAAGTAGTACTGTTCCTAAACTCGAAAGTCCGGGGTTTTCCAAATTTCGGGTCGGTTTCCCCCTTGGGATCTTCCGTTTTTTGCCCCCTTTTCAGTTTTCTTTAGGGATTGAGAAATCCCCGTCGGCTTGCTAAGGGCCCGTCACAGCTTCACCAGAAACCCCCTTACCAGCTTGACCTGTTTCCGTTTCCCCCCGACCCTGGACGAGGGGGGAATTTTGGGAAACTCCAGTTATCACAGACACACTAAATATATATTTAACAATTTTTTTTTTAAAAAAACATTTTCCCCCCTTTCCTTTAAAAACGCTAAAGAAAACCCCATTTTTACAAGTCGGGGGACACTTCAGGGCCCCACAAAAATATAGACCAATTTCCCTCAATCT
>CM054163.1:19367739-19392739 GCA_028751875.1 Rapana venosa | reverse complement strand
AATTTGCTGGATTTGATCATGGTTGTTTTTATGTATATCAGACGCAGGTAAAAGTGTAATGATTATATTTTGTTATCTGCTGATTTGTATAAAGTTTATAGGTAGATGACACAACTGAAATGAACATAATCAAAGAAAGAAGATTTTCCTTTTCAGGTTTTTGAATCATTACTGTCAAAGATATCTTGTGCTTTATGTTGATCTACATATTGAAAATTTTTATGTTTACAGATTAAGTTTTTGGAACACCTGGCCACTGTTTGGCTTTGAAACTGGTGCATTGTACCCCCTTCAGTAAGGGCCATAGCCTATACTGAACAATCATTTTCGAGTTCGAGTTGAGTTCAAGTTATATCTTCTCCTTCTCTCTCTCTCACTCGTCGTCTCCTCTCTCACTCCCCATCCTCTCCTCTCTCTCTCTCTCTCTCCTCTCTCTCTCTCTCTCCAGGGAGTAATTCCACGCAATTGGAACACACCCATCCTCGTGCCAGTGCCAAAGCAGGGTAAATTATAAGTGATAAAAACAGCTACAGACCTATTTGCGTTAACCTCACACCAGGAAAGCTTATGGACAAAATCATTCTAAAAACCGATTAAATACATTAAATGTGATAAAAAACCAAATAATTCCTCTTAGTCACAGTCTTTCGAAAAGGGAGGGTCCACAGCAATCATCTATAAGCTCACACCAAATTAAACACAGTTTGTTGCAGAAAAAAATTTCTTGCCCCCTTTTTTATAAAAAAAGCATATGATCGGTCTGGCAAAAGAACATTACTTTTTAAGTTTAAAGCTATTGGCTTATCTGGCAAATCTATTTTTATTTAAAACCTTTTCCTCAGAAAGACCATACAGGGCCAAAAATTGGAAAATTCCAAATTCCCACTTTACGATTTCCCCAACAATGGGCATTCCACAGGGGATCAGTCCCTTTCTCCACATCTTTTTAATATTCTTTTTTTAGATCTTCCTAAAATGCCCCCCCAGAATCCACCCAGTCCAGTACGCCCGATGACATTTGTATGGAAATGCACAAAGAAAAAAACTCCCCAAAAAGACATCAAAATTATATAAAACGTGTAACAGATTAGCGGAAAAACTTAAAAACTATAATTTTTAAAATGGCCCCTCACTACTCGAAAAGACAAATCTCGTACTTTTCATAAAGTGCTAAAACCCACCCCTTCTACCCCGTTTTCCCAAAAGAGGTAATATTTTAAATTTTAAAAAAACCCTAGGAAGTTTTTAGGGGGATAACTCACGTCTAAATTTAAATTAAAAATTAAAAATATTTCAACATAAATTACTTGGGGTCTAAAAAACAAAACACCTTAATCCCCACCATTCCCCCCTTTTTCCCAAAATGGAGTATTCAGGGTTCCATTTTGGGTTGTCCCCCTTGACTTGTTTGTTTTTTTTCCCCTTTTTTCCCCAAAAATTTGGGAAACGGGAATTTTTTTGGGGGGTGCGGGGCCCAACCATGCTTTTTAAGGGGAAAGGGTTCCGGGGCCCTTCCACCTTTTATTTGCCCGAAAATTATGGTTTTCGTTTTGGGAATCCCTGTTTTTTTAAATTTTTTTAAAAAATAAATTTTTTTTTCCAAAACATTATTTTCAAACTACAATGTTTTGGGCTTTGAATTTTTTTGTTTGGGGGTTTCCTTTTTTCCCAAAATTTGGGGGGTTTGAGAAGATGTTCCCAGGGGCAGTCGACTTTGGTTTTCTGTCGCGATCCCCGCCTTTTGTGAATGTACCCAAGGTATTTAAAAGCGCTCCCTCCTCCATTTTTTTGGGCCGTTCGTGAAAAAAGTTAGCAGTGGGTTGCTCGGCGTTCACAATACTTTTACTTTTCTCCGAGCTCACCTCCACCCTATCTCCACTCTTTTTCTCAAGTCTTCTAAATTTTGCAGCTCTTTTTTTACTTCCCCCATGAGGTAATTAAACAGAAAACCGAAATTGTTGGGGTTTCTGCCGCCAATGGAAGGGAAGTGAAGTCATGGGGGGGCCCTCTCTCAAAATGTTTTCCAAGAACATTTTAAAACAGGACTGGAAAAAAAGGCATCCTTTTCGGACCCCAACTGGGTTTTGAAGTAGTCTCCGCCTGATTGTTCAGAAGGACTGCACTGCTTGCGGGTGTATAGCGCTTAAAGGGTTTGCACTAGTCCTTCAATGACTCTTTTTATGGTCGAAGTTTTTTTCAGTGTTCCAAATTTTTTCAAAAAAAAAAACTGTAACTTTTCGTTTGCTCTATTACCTTTTATCATCATCATGGTTACTTATAAAGGATAGGTATTTTTCCCATTAAAATAAATACGCAACGGGCTGGGCTTATACCCACATTTCAAACCAAGAAACCAATGTGGCACCGAGAATGTATAGATTTTAGTCAATTTTCCTAAAAACACGTTTTTTCTTTCCCTTAAAACTATTAAACCTATATTTTTGAATTGTTTGATAAGGCTTTTTACTTATGGTGATATAAAATGCCCTAATTCACAAAAACAAAGAAACGTTGCATCACTTACCTACAGTTTAAAACCCAAATGCTTTTTAATTTTAATTAAAATCAGCACTGTTCGTGGCAAAAACTCCCAATGTTTCCGTTCTTTTAAAATGTCCAATCAAAAAACCCTTTTTTTCCCGTTTTCCCACCCGTTGCTTAGAGCAATACTTAAATACACCCCATAATAAAATATCGCTTTTCTTAAGAAAAACCATTATCAATACCCTTTGTACATTGTTTTTTTTGCTTGGGGATGTAAAAAATTGCAAATTAATGTGCAAAGTTATGTTGAGTGCTATTTCTATCTTTTCAAATTCTTTTTACTGTACTTTTTTTATTTTTTTCATTCCCAAACACTTTTTTGCATCCCCCTACACACAACAACACACCATTTTTCTCGTCTGATATCATATTTAGGAAAGGAGTTAAACTGAAAACTACGCAACCCACACTACAACATAAACAGGGGTGGGGGAAAAAAGGGGTGCTAATACCAAGTGTTAAACAGGGCGCTCACGTTTGACGGCCCAGGATCAACCCCGGTTTCGAACTACGATCCAGACGCCTGTTCAAATGTTTTCCCCCATACAAACCAAGGTACTACCCCACCCCCCCGAAACTCCTTAGGGAACAAAAAACAAAGGCCAGTGTCAAAACGCCATAAAATTTTTTGCAGAGTTCAAACCCTTCCCCTTTTGGGAAGTTGGGCTGGGGGTTCCATTTGGAAGGGAAAGACTTTTTTTTTTTTAGAGAGCTGCAAGCACACGGCGTGGTGCTTAGACATCACCCCGAAGCCTGCATGCAGACCAAAGCGTGGGAAAAGGGTAATACATAAACCTTCCCGTGGTCAACTTTGGAGTTCTACTGGGGAACACCATTTCCCTTTGAAAAAGAAAAAAGAATTTTTCCCCCTGCTGGGTAAAAAAAAAATTGGATTCCACACCCCTATCTGCACTAAAAACAAAATCTAAGACATTTTTTTTCAAAAAACACTTCAGATACTCAACGAGCACGGAGGGGGGTCTAGGGGTAACGCGCCTCCTAAAGCGAAAAGCCCGGGGTCAGAAGCGTGCGGTGGTTTGATCCCCGTTTGGGGGAGAACTTTTTACCCCCCCCCCCCCCCCCCCATTCATTTGACCATGATGGTGGGGTGGGTGTTCTTTCGGGTAGACGAAAACCGAGGTCCCGGTGTTTTCACAAAATTATCTACGCACTAAAAGAACCCACGGGAGCAAGAGAGTTGCCCTAGCAAAATTATTTTAAAAAAAGTAACGAAAGGGAATGAAATACAGTTGCAGACAGGGAAAAAAGGTGGTGCTCCTTGTGCGACGCGCTCTCCCCGGGGGAAAACAGCCCGAGTTTCACTAAAAAAAAAAAACGCCGTGACTTTAAATGATTATTTTTTTTAAAGTACTTACTCCATTCCCCCCTTCTTTTTGAAGACTATATTAAACCAAGGCACCACACACACACACACCACACACACCAAAAACCCCAAACAAACACACACAACACACCAAAAACCAAAAAACACACAAAAAAAAAAAAAAAAAAAAAAAAAAAAAAAAAAAAACACACACACACACAAACAAAACCCCCACCCCAACCAAATTTTGTGTGTTTTTTTACATTATTTGCACTTTTATTTGTGGGGGTTTTTTTTTCATGTTTTTGTTTTCAACACTTTTTCTTCCTCTGTTGTTGAACGATCCCCAGGTCATTTTTAAGCGCGACCTGCCACCCTTTAATTCCCTTCATGATTAATACACAGCAAAAGACAAATATACACGTTTAATATTTGTACTTAAAGTCGGCGTTGTGGGTTACGAAAACACAGTATCCCCCAAAAATTATTCCCCCAATCGGTTTTTCGCTACCTTCATTAGGGACGGGATATTTCGGGGTCGGAGCACTCACTTTTCCCCCCACCAAGTTATCAGCATCGAGCGGGGGTTACCATTGGATGGTTTACCGTTTGCACCCTTTGGGCTTCATACAACCCCCCATTTTCACCCACTGTTTAATGGGTCCCTGTTTCTTTGGGGTGGGGGGAAAGGTAAAGCAAGGGGGAGGGAGAGGAATGGGCGCCGCCCTCAATATCGGCCCCCTAGAAAAGGGGGTTTCTGACCACCTCGCTCCCCTGACCTTATATTTTTGGATCCTTTTTACCTTTAAAAATTTTTACATA
This sequence comes from Rapana venosa, assembly GCA_028751875.1. Taxonomy (NCBI): domain Eukaryota; kingdom Metazoa; phylum Mollusca; class Gastropoda; order Neogastropoda; family Muricidae; genus Rapana; species Rapana venosa. The sequence goes on along the minus strand of CM054163.1, from coordinate 19,388,049 downwards.
AGGGGGCACAACAACCCGTTGCATAAAAAAGTGTCACTATTGGTGAACCTGGCCCCGGCCAAAGCGTGTCCAAAAGATGCACTATCCAAAAACCACCTAAAATGGGTTGTTATGTTGTAAAATTTTTTGTTGAGATTGCCTTGCCATACAAAATTTTTTAAAAAATAACAACCTCACTCTTCTTTTTTTAAAGGGAAAAAAAACCCGAATCGGGGTACTGCCTATTTTGGGGGTATTTAAAAATTCACCAAACTTTCCTCCCGGTTTTTCCTACTACAGTGATTCCCAGGTGGGATGATTTAATCAGAGTTCCGCTGGGTACCCCCAAAAATTAAAAATGGGAAAAACCCCCCAACAACAACAACAAATTGGGGGAACCCGAAGCTCTGCCAGGACGAGTAAAGTTTTTTTAATTAATTTAAAAGTAGCCGACACTGGAGAGAGAGAAGGGAAAAGAGAGAGAGAGAGAGAAGAGAAAAAAACAAGAAGGAAAGAAGGAAGCGAGAAGCTTAAAGGTCCCAAAAAGCCAAAAACCCCACCAAAATTTACCGGGGGTCATCAAGTGACCCTTAAAGGGTTTTTTTTTTTTTCCCTTAAAAGTCCCTTTACAAAAAATAAAAAAAATTTTTTTTTTTTAAAAAAATTTATTTTTTTTCCTTTTTTTTTAATTTTTTTGGGGAAATGGAATGGAAAAAAATTTTTTCCCCTTTTTACATCCACCCGTTTTCTTTTTAAATTTTCCCTTTCCCAGGGGAAAAAGGGGTTTTTAAAAAGGGGAAAGGAAAGGCCAAATGCGGGGGGTTTTTTTAAAGGGGTTTTTTTTTTTGGGGGTTTTAACTGATTTAAACTCCGGGGAAAAAACCCCTTAAAAATTCCCGGTTCCGACAGGCAGGCTAATGGTTTCCCCCCCCCCCCCCCCCCCCCCAAAAAAATTGAGTGGAATTTTAAAAGATTTGGAAAAAAAAAAAAATTTTAAAAAAAAGAAAAACAGTAAAAAAACTAAGGGGGCCTTTTTGTTTTGGGAAAAAAAACCAAAATTCAAAAAGTGGATAAGGGGGGTTTAAAAGGGGGCCCTTGCCCCCCCCCCCCCCCAAAAATTTTTTTTCATCCCAAAACCCCCTAAAAAAACCCCGGAAAACACACAAAAAAACAAAACCCCATTTATTCCCTTGGGCCCCCCTTTCCCTTAAAAAAAATTTTTTTTTTAAAAATAAAAATTTTTAATCAAAGGGGGGGGGGGGGGAAAAAAAACCCCTTTTTGGGGAACCCCTTTTAAAAAGGGGAAAAATTTTTTCCAAGAGGGTTTTTCCCCCCCCAAAAATTTTCCCAAAATTTTTAGTCTAAATTTTGTCACTTTCCCCCGGCGGGGGAAAAATTTTCCCAGGAAAACCCCGTCATCCACTTTTTCAATAAATTAAAATACCCCATCTATTCTTCTATTTTTCCTTGGCCCCCCCCCCCCCCCCCCCCCCCCCCCCCCCCCCCCCCCCCCCCCCCCCCCCCCCCCCCCCCCCCCCCCCCCCCCCCCCCCCCCCCCCCCCCCCCCCCCCCCCCCCCCCCCCCCCCCCCCCCCCCCCCCCCCCCCCCCCCCCCCCCCCCCCCCCCCCCCCCCCCCCCCCCCCCCCCCCCCCCCCCCCCCCCCCCCCCCCCCCCCCCCCCCCCCCCCGGGGGGGGGGGGGGGGGGGGGGGGGGGGGGGGGGGGGGGGGGGGGGGGGGGGGGGGGGGGGGGGGGGGGGGGGGGGGGGGGGGGGGGGGGGGGGGGGGGGGGGGGGGGGGGGGGGGGGGGGGGGGGGGGGGGGGGGGGGGGGGGTAACGTAAAAAAAAAAAAAAAAATAAAAAGGGAAATTTAAAAAAAAATTTTTATTTTTTTTTTTTGAATAAAAAAAAATTTTTTTTTGAAAAAAAAATTTTAAAATAAAAATTTTTAAAAAATTTATTAAAAAATATAAAAAAAATTCATTTTTTTTTAAAAAAAAAATTTTTAAAAAAAAACCCCAAAAATTAAAAGGGGTTTTTTTTTAAAAAAAAAATTTTTTTTATTTCCAAATTTCATTTTTAAATTTCCCCCAAAAATTTTTTGAAAACTAAGGGGAAAGTTAAAATGAAAAATGTACATCTTAATATATAATTTAGGGAAGGAATGAATGGTAATTCAATTGCGGCCAGGATTCAATCCTTCAATCACCCCCCCTTTATTGTCACTCGCGAAGCTCGAGTACCATCACCGATACCAGGGGAACAAATAACAAAGGCAGAAAAGAATTGCACGAGGTTAAACCGCCCTTTCAGATGATAGGCCAGTTAGGGGATACAATGTTTAATAGCAATAGGTTACGTTGCATATGGAGCTATGGACAAGGGTGCCGTACTAAACCTAATTACGAGTATAGCGAACATTACACCGAATAACCCCTGAAACCAGGAGAAACATAAACAACCGAACCTTTGTCTCTTTCTCGTCCCGTCTCGATTGCCTGCGTTTTTTATTTATTAATAAAATCGAAATGATAAACTAGTCTTTTTTACATCAATCCCTTCCTATAGCAGGTTTTGAAATTCTAAGGTCCCCCGGCCACATGCCCTTGCAAATACGAACGTTTTAACGTGTGCGCGTGTTCCGCGTCGTTCGCAAACGGTCCCACAGCCCCCCAACATTTAGAGAGATGGGTCTGCTGTGTTACATCGGGGAAAACCCTGAACGGGGGTCAACCTGGTTCAATATGCGGGGAAAAACGGCACAGGTATGCCCCCCTCGTTGTTTTTCCCTTTAAAAATTAAATTGTTCCCCAAAAAAGGGGTTTTGTTCTTTTGTGGGAAACCCCCCCCCAAACACCCGAGGGCCCCGTGAGAAACCCCGCGCAACAAACCACCCCCTAAATACTTTTTCCCTTCCCCTCCTTCTTTTGGGAACACAAAACAACACACACACCCAACCCCACCCTCCCCCCAAAACCACCCCCCACCACCCACACCACACACACACACAAACAAACACCACACACACAAACACACACACAAAAACACAACACAACACCCACACACACACACACACACAACACACACACACAAAAAAAAAATTTTTTTATTTTATTTTTATTGAGTTTATTTGTAGGGTTGGGTTTTTTTTTTTTTGGTTAACCCCCTTCTTTTTGAACATCTCCCTCATTTTTTGGGAACCCCCGGTCCTTTAACCCCTTTTTTTCTCCGGGGAAAAACCCAAAACAAAAAAACCCGGGGCCCGGGGGAAAAAAAGAAAACCCACCCCCCAAAATAAAACCCCCCTTTTTTTTAAAAAAAACCCAAAAAATTTATTTTTTTCCCCCCCTTTTAATACCCAAACCCCCCAAAAAACCCAAAAAAAAAAAACCCCAAAATAAAGAATTTTTTTAAATTTTAAAAAAAAAAAAATTTTTAAAAAAAATAAAAGAAAACCCACCCAAAATTTTTTTACAAAAAAAAAATTTTTAAGAAAAAAAAATTTTGGAAAAAAAAAAAAGGGGTTTTTGGGGGGGTTTTTTTGGGGGGTCAAGAAAACCCCCAAAAATTTTCCTTTTAAAAAATTTCTTTTTAAAAAACCCAAAAAAAGGGGGCCCCAAAAAAAAAAAAAAAAAAAAAAAAAAAAAAAACCCCCCCCCAAAAAAAAAAAACCAAAAAACCCAAAACAACCCACAACAAAAAAATCCCAAAAAACCCCAAAACCGGGGGCCCCCATTTTTTTTTAAAAACCCCTTAATTTTTTTTTTTAAAAAAAATTTTTGGGGAAAATTTTTTTTTTTTGGTTAGGTTTTTTTTGGAAAGGGTTTTAATTTTTTTAAATGTAGGGAAAAAGGGGTTAAAAAAGAAAGGGGGTTTTTTTAAAAAGGGAAAAAAAATTTAAAAGGGGGGTTGGATTTTTTTTGGGGGGGGGTTTTTTTTGGAAAAAAAAGTTAGGGTGGAAAGTAATGAAGGGGGTTTTAAAAATTTTTAAAGCAAAACCCCAAACGAATTTTTTTTGGGGGGGGGCCCACAAAAAGGGGGCCCGGGAAAAAGGAATTTATTTTTTTGCTGGGAAAAAAAGGTTTGGTTTTTTAATTTTTTAAGGGGGGGGAAAAATTTAAGGGGGGTTTTTAAAAAATTTCCCAAAAGTTTAAATTTTGGTGGGAAAAGGGGGGGTTAAAAAAGGGGAAAAAGGGGTTTTTCCAAAAATTTTTCCTTTCCCCTTTACCCAAGGGAAAAAAAAGGGGGGGGGGGTTTTTGGGGGGGAAAAAGGGGTGGGCAAATTTCCCCCTTTTTTTTTTTACATTAAATTTTTTTAAATTTTTTTTTTTTTTATGTTTTTGTGTTTTTCCCTTTTTTTTTGTTGTAATTTTAGGATTTTTAAGGCCAACGGGGTTTGTTTAATTTTCATAAAAGAAAGGCAAGAAAGTTAAATTGTAAAGGTGGTTGGGGTGAATTTAAAAAGTTCCCAAAAAAAAAGGTAATTGGAGGGTTTTGGGGGGAATTTGGTAAATTGATTTTTTCCAACTTTATCAGATCAGAGGGTTACGTATTGGGGGGAGGCTTTAGAATATTTAACCATTAGTTTGGGTTTCAGGAAGGAAAGGGGGAAGGAAGGGTGGGGGGTTTAAGGGGGTGGGGATTGAAGTGTTGGGGATTTTATGGTAAATTCTTTTTTAATTAATATTTGACAAAACCTTCAAAGGAATTATGATCCGGAAAATGGGGGATTGACAGAAGCAGCCAAAAAATGTTTTTTGAAAATTTTTTTGGGTGTAGATTGTTTTTAAAAAAACCTCATTTAAAGGAGAAAATTTAAGAATTTGGGCTTGATGGTAGGCTGGGAAAGTATAAAATTTCCTTTTTGTACTACCAAGTATTAGGGGAATATAAGTGGTTGTGAGGGTGACCCAGAGGAAAGTGGGAAAAAAAAAAAAATGGTGAACCGAGTTGGAGGGAAGGGGTGTATATAAAAGGGCTGGGGAAGGGGGTTTTGGAAGAGGGGGGGAAAAAAAGAAAAAAAAAGGAGGAAAGGTTAAAGGGTTTTTAAGGAAACTCCCGGAAGGTACGGCCCAAAAATCAAATTTACCAAAAAAAGGGGAAAATAGTATATTCCTTGGGTTTTTGGTTTTTGGTGTTCCAAAAATCTCTGTAAGTGGGGGAAAATTTTTGTTTTTTTTGGGGGAAAAAACCCGGTAATGGTACCCTTTATTTTTAATTTTTTTTTAAAAAATTTTAAGGAAAAAGATTTGTTTTCCATACCCTTTTGATTTTAAAAATTTAAATGCCACCGTCAACATGGCCCCCTTGAAAAGGGGAAAAGGATTTAAGTGTGAGTGTTTTCTGTGTAAAACTTAAATGAGAAGAATTTGGAATGTACTGAATCGATTTAAAAAAAAATAACGCCCCGGGTTCAGAATTGGCGGTTTCTCCTTTAAATTTTTTCCTCCCTTGAATCCACAGAATTTTTAAAATATCCCTTAAAAATTTATGAATAAAAATAAAAATTTTAAAAAAAAAATTTGTTTTAAAATAATGAAATTTCCTAATGGGGGTTTTAAAAAAACTTTTAAGTGATTTTTTTTCTTTATAAAATTGGGTTTCCCCCCCCCCTTTTTTCCCTTTTTTTTTTTTTTTTTTTTGGGGGGGGGGGGAATAAAAAAAAAAGGGGGAAAAAGATAATTGGATTTAATCGGTGTTCTTGGTTAAAGGTGCTTAAAAGGGAAGGGTAGGGGGGGCTTGCCCCACCCCCCCCACCTCCCTTTAAAACCGAATTTTTAAATACCGGGGGTAAAGAAGGGGATTTTGGGTTGGTAAATGGAAAATTTTTTTAAAATTTTTAAAATTTAAAGCTGCATTTGAACTTTTGGGAATTTTGGACGGGTTTGGACCAAGGAAATCGGAATGTTGATTAAAATTTGCGTTGAAATCATCAGGAATGTAAAGATTAGAATTGATTTTATTCGCTGTAAAAAATTTGAAAAAGGTTAAGGGCTTATAATCGGAAATAATTTGGCAATCATTCCCCTTTTACCCCAAACCTTCTTTTCTTTAAATTTAAAAATTTTTTTTTCTTTCCAATTTGGTTTTTTCTAAATTTTTTCAAAAAAATTTTGTTTTTTTTTTAAATTTATTTTGTTTTTTTATTCTATTTTATATTTTTATTTTTTTTTGAATTTTTTTTTGGTGATTTTTCTTAAAATTTGAAAAAAAAAAATGGGTTTTTTATATTCTTTGGCCTTTAAAATGATTTACAAACCAAAGCAAATTAAAAACCCCATTCTTGGTTAATTTTTTCTCAATTTTCCGGTTTTTTTTGAAATTTAATTTTATATATGATAAAGAATTTGTTTTCTAAATTTAAAGGGGATGTTTTGTATGGATTTCCCGGACCAATGTATAAAATGTTTAACTTTCCAAAGATGCGGGTGCCCACACGGGTCTTTCTATCCAAGATTTTGGGGGATTTGCTTTTATGTTACCCGGGTACCCTTGAAGGTCGCCTTTTTTAATTCGACGCAATTTCCCGGCCCTTAGCTTCCCCCCCTTTTCCCAACCCTAAAATCCAACATTTTCCCCTTTATTCTTTTTAGAACCCTTTTTTTTCCTTTTGGTCAAGACCCAACAAACAACACAGAGGGGGTTTAGCAGGGGAAAAACAACTCAACTATTTTCTTCTCACTCTTTTGTCAAACAACAACCCAAAATTCTTATCTCCCCTTTCCAAATTTTCCTCCCCCCCAACAAAAACACATAAACAAATCCCCCAAACAACCCAAACCCAACCAAAAAACCCAAATAATTATTATTAAGAAATTAATTAATTTATTAAAACAAAACCGCAATATACCTATTAAAAACGAAATTTCTTTTTTTAAAAACCATCATTCATAAATTTCATTTACATCAAAGCCCTTATTATGGTTTCTTTTCCTCCTGGGACCTCAGAAAGGGTTTCCCATTATTCCTTCTGTTGATCGATTGTGTAAAGCTTGGGGGGGGTTTCCAGAAACCCCAAGGGGTTATGTAAACATAATGGTTCTACCCAAAGTGGGTTTAACAAGGTTCCCCCTTACCAAGGGGGTTAAGTATTTGGGTTCCCCCTATGTTGCTAAAACAAACTGGAAAATTTTAATTGGAAGAGTAGCTCTGAGGGAGGCGGGGGGTGATTGGCCCGGGGAACAAAAGGGGAAAAGGGATAGGTGGTGTGTAGTGTGTGGGGGGTTGGGAATTTTTGTGGGTTGAAGGGGGGGGGGCCTTGGTTGTGGATGTTGTTAGTTGTTGGTTGTGTGTGTGTTGTTTTTAGATGTTTTGGGTGATATAGGGAGGGTAAAAAGAAGATAATGGATAAAAAAAAGGGGGGGTTTTAGATAAAAAATATTAGGAGTTTTTTTTTTAAATTGTTTTTTCCCAGTTTTTTAAGAATGGAATTTTTCCACAAGGGGGGAGATTCTCTGCTGAAATTTTATCAAAGGGTGGGAAAAAAAAATTCCCTTTTTTGTTTTCTTTCTGTCTGAAAAAAAGTTTCACAGAGAACTTCCAAAATTTTAAATTAATAAAAACATAGGGGAAATGATAGGCGGAAATTAAAGAAATTTTTTATTGTAGTTAAACCAGCGACTTTTTCCCATCAATGTTTAAAAAATTGGGGTAAAGTTCATCGAACACCTTTTGAAGAAAGAAAGGATTTAATTTTACACAATTACCTAGCAGAAAAAAGAAAACCCCCCCTTTTTTTAAGGTAATTTCAATGGTGACTATTTTAGCCGTTTTTTTTATTTTTTAGTTTTTCCCCTTTAAAGTCACAAATTCTCTAAAGGGCGAAGGGGGCCGGCGCCAAGAAAGATTTTTTTTAAAAAAAATTTTTTTTTTGGAATGGGGTTTTTTTTGCCCTATGGGGGTTTTTTTTTTGGGAAAAAGGAAAAATTTGGGTGGATTTTTGCGGGGAAAAGTTAAACACACCCTTTTCGCCAGAAAGCTATGCCCCCCCCTCAGGTTATACTTTTTTTTAAAAGGGGTTCCCTCCACACTTCCCCAATTTTCTTTCTCAGGGGGTTAAAAACCACCGATCCACCGGGAAAAGGAAGGGGTTAAAATTTGGTTTTGGGAGAAATTTGTAAGAATTTTTTGCACTGACGTTTGAGAAAACGAAAGTTAAAAGGGATTTACAGGAAAAAACCCCCCATTTTCAAAAAATTTCAAAAAAACCTTTTTTTTTTCCCCTATCTTGATAAAAAATATTTAATTTTATTTTTGGGGGTGATTATACCCGGGAAGGGGGGGGTGGGGAGATGTTTTTGTTTGTGAGAAAAAAGGGGGAAAAGGAAAGGTGTTTGTTTCAAAAAAAGGGGAAAATTTGTTTCTCCCCCCCCCCCCCCCTTTTTTTGGTTTTTTTTGTTTTGGTTTTTTTGTTTTGGTTTTTTTCTTTTTTAAATTAAAAAAAAATTTTTCCCCTGCAAAAAAAAAACCAAAAAAACCAACTCCCGAACGAAATATCGGGAGAAACCCCCCCCCCCATTTTTTTTTTCCCCCCCCATTTTTCTCAAATGGATTTTTCTGCACAAAGGGGTGACAGGTTCCATAAATTTTTTATAAAAAAAACGAAAAAAAATCAAAGGGAAAAAAAAGGGTGGGTGTCTTGTGGTGCATCTCCCCGGGGGAAAAACCCGTTTAACAAAAAATGCCGTATTGTATGAAAAAAATTAAAAAATAAATCAGTACGGTGATGAGTAGAAAGTACAGTAAAAATATCAACAATGAACATTATAAACATTTTAATAGTAAACACAGTCATGGGTGCAATCTAAATTTTTTAAAAATTGATGGATAAAAGTCATGTTTACACTTTTCTGTAAGATATTTTAAATCGAATCGTCAGTTTACTTTTTATTTCACTTAATTATACTTTTTACTATTATCATTTATATTACCTTTTCTTTTAATTTAAAGATGGAATAAGCAACGTGTGCTGTTATTTACTCCACCTTTTGGTGTAGACGCGGTTTGTTCTTTTTGGGTTATCTGTTCCACCGGAAACTAATAGCCTACTTTTCCAAAAGGCGGAATAGGTTTAACTGCCCAAGATTTATTGGGGTAAGGGTAGAGAAGAGAAGGCAAAAATCTTATTTGAAAAGAGAGAGAGAAAGAGAGAGAAGAAGAGAGAGAGAAGAGAGAGAGAGAGAAGAGAGAAGAGAGAGAGAGAGAGAGAAGAGAGAAGAGAGAAAAAACACACAACAGAAACGTATCAAAACAGCACACGAAAGTTCACCGCCAAAGTAAGCTCTTTTTTCGTCGTTTTTTGCTTTTTCACTCCATTCATTTTCTTTTTTTTGAGGTGGGGGTGGGGTTTTCAACGCTATCGAACTGTGAGAGTTTTTTTCCTCCTTGCACTTAAAAGTATTCACCTTGTCAGCTACCGGGCAAAAAAGCGAAGGCGCGTTTGCAGCGGGTCATCCAACGGAGCACAGCTGCAGTACGGACCAGTCTGCACCCCGCTGAGACAGACAGTACAGGGTGGGAAAAAACAAGTTGTCTGAAGACCTGAAGATTCACTTTTTGGGCTCCATGAAGACAAAGAAAAAGCGTAAAAGACAAAAGCCGAACGTGGGAAGCAAGGCCCAACAATTTCCCTCCCAAGCTGGTGACCTGGTTTTCAGCTTTGGCAGCAGCAACATAATTACACCGCCATGTCCAGCCACAATCACAACACAACCTACTGCCTTTCCTGAAACACTGACTGGAGGACGGATTTCCTGCCTGGAGAGTCTGACAGCTCCAATTCACCAAAAACTCTGCTTGTAAGTCACGAAAGCTTTGGTGATGAAAAATTTTGTCTGGAGTAAATGGTTTTTGGTGCTTTTGTTTGTTTGTGTTGTCGTTGTTGTTGAACGTTCCCCAGCTTGATCTCTGAAGAATCACTTAAACACCCATTGGGTTCACTTGGTAATCACCTGTACACTTAAAGTTTGTATGTAGAGATAAACCGTTAGGCACAATCTCCGACTTCAGAGATTTTGTCAGTGGGGGAAGACAATCCCCACTCATTCTAAAGCATAGCATTTTAATGTAGTCTTAACACTTTGCTTACAACCTAACTGGGCTAAGAGCTTCATTGGTCAGAGGACTGACTGTAATTTTTAGACTTTTTCACAGCATAGCTTCGGGCCTTGGCCAACCCGGGTCTAAGAGAAATTTTCCACCTGGGAGCTAAAAGTTTTGTGAATTTTTTTGGTTTCTCAACTAAATCTCCGAGTTCACCAAAGGTGACATGTTGAGTTACACCTTTCTGCTCACCGTTTTAAAGGTAGCGCATTCTGACTCGGGCTGATGCCCAAAGAAACGACACGTTTCTAAAGCGTAAGCGTCTGTTAGTAATTTTGACATCCTTCTTAACGCGCCCGATGCCCTACTTTTTCCGAAACACTACGGGTTTTAAGTGTGCGTAAATTTTCCCGCTTGCGTTCGCACACAGAACAGGGTTCCATAATCCACCCGGGAAACTTTTCGGAGTGGATTGAGTACTAACAACCCAGGGAAAATAATGTCGCCTGAACGAGTGCCTGAGTGGTGGCTAAAACCCGGAATCGTTACTTCGCGTGCGAAAATGCTCTAACCACTATTACCACCCCCCCCTCCCCCCCCCCCCCCCCTTGTGTGTTATAAATTCTGTAACTGAATAAAAGATGGATAAATGAACAGTTTCCGACAATCTTTTCACTGTGATCAAAGTACTTTATTTAAAACATGTGCTGGCTCACAGGCGTTCATTTCCACTTCTTCTGTCTAGTTCTTGTCACCCATTGCCTCCATGCCGAGTTCCTAAAAAGGGAACTTTCAGAGCACAGAGCACAGGGGGTAGAGCGACTGGCTTGTCATCTGGAGGGATTTCACAGCCAGGTTTTGGGAAGTGCATGCGTTTTTGCAATTTTTTCACCACCCCTACAAACCAAATTGGCCTCTCTTTCGAAATGCATAACAGTTTAATGAGTGCGCAAGAGTCTGCATGCTTCCGCAAGGGACTAAGGACTTTTGGGAGAGTGGAGAAAGGTTTTGATTTGAACTCCAGGAATCATCCCCCCTCAAATGGGTCTGGGTGGTGGCTCAAACCCAGGGTATCAGGATCAAAAAGCGCGCACTTAAACCATGGGTCATACCGCCCCCTTTTAGTCTTGTGTGTGGTGTGTGTGTTGTGTGTGTTGTGTGTTGTTGTGTGTGTGTGTGTGTTGGAAAATGTGAAATAGGCTGTGTAATGAAAATTTGTTCATGGTCTTTGTCAGCAGACTTCACCGGTGATGGTGACCTTCCACCAGAAAACAGGATAGCCATGGTCACGATGTTGGAGTACATGACCCGAACTGTCCAGATCCCCATGACTCATTTGACAGATGTTGGTGTATGGGCTTGAAGGGTTAGAATGGGAGAAGGAGGAAAGTGCTTCACCGAATCCTGAAGGGCAGCCCTAGTGCACTCCCTGCCTGGTTCCGATGCCCAGGATTAGAACGTCCACGCCGCTTCACCTTCTACTGAATTAAACAGCGAAGTAGGTAGGAGTTTGGGCTTAGTATCAAGAGGGGCGTCATTATGACCTCCATCCTGAAAAACTTCAGGGTAAATCATGAGAGCAGCAGTGGCTGGGTCTTTGTGGACTCCGCCCTCCGACATTTCACACACACTTTCGTCTTCTTCTTTCTTTTCTTCTTTTCTTCCTCCCCCTTTGAACACTCTACAGCAACACTTTGCTGTAAATGAACGAAAGTGCGCTGCACTGCCGCAAATGCCGACAATCCAGGCCAGCGCATCCGCTTGGGCGTGTAACACCGTATAAAGGAGAGTCGCTATTCCTCCCCTGCCCTTGCACGGGTCACGCTACGGCTGTCAACAGAGAAACCCTGTCAACGCGCGTGTGCACACTGTCCAAAATAGTGACCCAGTCTTTCACAATTTCTGTGCTCGAACCAAAAATTGTCCTGAAGTTCTCGAAAGGCTCAGACCACAGGGCTGAAAACTCCGTCATACGCAGTGGTCCACAAGGGAGCCCACAATTCGTGTCGTAGAACAAGGATTTAGGTGTCTGAAGGCACAGGCTGCCTCCCTCGCACTCGGGGGCTCATGGGGGGAAGGGGACACCTCGCGCCCCAAACATGGTCTTCAAGCACTTTCCCCGCCCTTCGGGGTCTCTTCCTTCTTGCTCCGTTTCCCTCAGAAGCTGGCATTGGTGCCCGACAATTGTCAGGGGATCGATCTCATTCGGGGTTTTGTCTCTCAAACGAAAGGAAGAGCTAGCGTCAATCGCGGAGCATATCAAGAGCAACATCGCGCCGGAGCATTTATCAAAAAGCAACATCGTCGCCGGAGAGAAACCCAAGAGGCACATCGTCGCCGGCAGATATCAAGAGCAACAGCGTGGGCTGAGCATATCAAGCGCAACATCGTCCTCCGGACACATCGTCGGAGAAAGTATCAAGCGCAACATCGTGGGAGCAGCATTATCAAGAGCAATATAGTCGCCGAACAGTATCAAAGCAACGTCGGAGCACATTATCAAGGCACATCGTCGCCGAGCATATTAAGAGCAAAAATCGTCGGAGCAGCCGATCAAGAGCAACATCGTCGCAAGAGCAGCAGTACAAGCGCAACACCCGTCGCCGGGCAAGCAGTACCCAAAAGCAACAGGTCCCCGGGAAAGCACCATCCCCGGGAGCAGTTTTTAAGAGCTACATCGTCGCCGCAGCAGAAATTAAGAGCAACAGGGTCGCCGGAGCATATTAAGAGCACATCGCGCCGCAGCAGTATCAGACAACATCGTCCGCGAAGCAGCATCCGTCGCAGCAAAAATCAGAGAAACATCGTCGTCGGAGAAATCAAGAGCAACATCGTCGCCGGAGCAAAATCAAGCGAACATCGTCGCCGGAGCAGATCAAGCGCAACATCGCCGCCGGAGCCATACAAGCGCAACATCGTCGCCGAGCAGCAGTATCAAGAGCAACATGGGTCGGAGCAGCAGTATCAAGAGCAACCATCGTCCCCGAGCAGTATCAAGAGCAACGCCCGTCGGAGCAGCAGTATCAAGAGCAACGCGTCGAGCAGCAGTATCAAGAAAAACACGTCGTCGGAGCAGTATCAAGAGCAGCGTCGTCGCCGGAGCAGTATCAAGAGCAACATCGTCGCCGGAGCAGTATCAAGAGCAACATTGTCGCAGGAGCAGCATCGACCCTGAGCATATCAAGAGAAACACGTCGCCGGAGCAGTATTAAGAGCAACATCGTGGGAGCAGCAGTATCAAGAGCAACATCGTCGCAGAGCAGCATATCAAGCGCAACAGTCGCCGGAGCAGCAGTATCAAGAGCAACATGGGTCGCCGGAGCACCATCGCCGAAGCAGTATTAAGAGCTACATCGTCCCCGGGCAGCAGTATTAAGAGCAACATGGTCGCCGGAGCAGATAAGAGCAACAACGTCGCCGCAGCAGATCAAGAGCAACATCGCGCCGAACAGCATCGGCATGCAATATCAAAGCAACATCGTCGTGGGAGCAGAACAAAGCAAATCGTCGCCGAGCAGAATCAAGCGCAACATCGTCGCGGAGCAGTATCAAGCGCAACATCGTCGCCGGAGCAGTATCAAGCGCAACATCGTCGCCGGAGCAGCAGTATCAAGAGCAACATCGTCGGAGCAGCAGTACAAGAGCAACATCGTCGCCGGAGCAGTATCAAGAGCAAACGCGTCGGAGCAGCAGTATAAAGAGCAACGTCGTCGGAGAAAGTATCAAGAGCAGCGTCATCGCCGGAGCATATCAAAGCAACATCGTCGCCGGAGCAGTATCAAGAGCAACATTGTCGCCGGAGCAGAAACGTCTGAGCAGTATCAAGAGAAAACCATCGTCGCCGGAGCAGTATCAAGAGCAACATCGTCGCCGGAGCAGTATCAAGAGCAATATCGTCGTCGGAGCAGTATCAAGCGCAACACGTCGGAGCAGCAGTACAAGGCAACATCGTCGGAGAAAGCAGAATCAAGAGCAGCATCGCGCAGGAGCAGTATCAACAGCAACATCGTCGCCGGAGCAGTATCAAAAGCAAAAACGTCGGAGCAGCAGAATCAAGCGCAACATCGTTGCTACAGCATATAAAGAACTCGCAAAGGTAAGTACACACACACACACTTTTTTTGTTTGTTCCTCGGCTAGAGAAATTTTTTTGTATGCGACCGCTTTTTGTCCACCGTTAAGGTAGCTGCATTCCGACTTCGGGAATGATGTCTAAACACACCAGTGCGTTTGCGGTTTTGTTGTTGTTGTTTTTTAAAAAAAATTGTCATCTACTCCTTTCCACAAAGCGAAAGACAAATCTTCCGAAAGGCAGAACTGTTTTGATGTGTGCGTAAGATGTTCAAGTGCGTTCGCACAAAGGACTTGGGTTTTTAGTCTCCTCGGAAGGGCTTGGGGGCGACTGGAGTCAGTGCTGATGTTAACTCCACAGGAAAGACGATTCCCTTGAACGGGGGCCGCGGTGGTGCTCGATCCCGGGAACGTCAGATCACAAGGGCAAAGTTTTAACCACTAGGCCGTCCTGCCCCCTCAACAGTTCTGAAACTTTAGTTTGGTAGGGCTACCCATTATTTTTCCATGTCTGCATCTGTATGTGTTTTATTAGAGTTGCCTTTTTTTTTAAATAGAGTTGCTTTTTTCTATGTAATTTTGCCAGGACAACTCTCGTTGCCGTGGGTTCTTTTTCGTGCGCTAAATAATTGGTAACACACGGGACCTCTGTTTATCGTCTCCACCAAAGACTAGCACCCTGACCACCACTCACGGTCATTGGAAGGGGAAAGTTTCTCGCCCAAACGGGGGTCAAACCACCACGCACTTTGAACCTGGACTTTTCTCTGTCTAGGCAGGTGCGTTTACCAGTTACCACCATTTTCCCCAGTTTTAGAGATCTGTGGACAGGTGGTAACGCACCTGCCTAGATAGCCAAAGGTTGGATGCGCTGGGCCTGACTTGTCAGGCGCCTACGGCAGCGTAAACGCCCTTTTCGCTCATATGACAGACAATATTTCTGTCTGAGCGTTCATTGAAGGAAAAGAATATTCGTAATTGACATGGAAACTTGACCACAAAGAACATGAAATAATGACGTTCAAAAAAGCGAAAAGTGTGGTGTTGAAATATCGTCCCTTGTATTGCATGTACCCCTTCAATTCATGTCAGATTTCTCTGCCTGAAATTCAGGCTGCTCTCCTCTGGGAGAGCGCGTCGCCACAAGAGCAGCGCCCACTCATCTTTCTTTTCATGCTGCAGTGTATTCGTTTCCCTATTACAGTTGGGGGTTTTCTACATAATTTTGCCCCCGGTCAACTCTTTAGTGCCGTGGGTTTTTTTTTACGTGCGCTAAATACATGATAATGATGCACACAGGACCTCGGTCTATCATGTTCATTGAAAAACTAGCACCCAGACTACCAGCACTCATGCCGATGCGGGTAAAAAGGGGATCGAACCATCTCAGCCAGACATTTCGTATTCAAGGGAGGTGCATTAAAACTAGGCTACCGATCCCCCAAATAATAAGAAAATATAGCCTCACCTGGATGTCATTGAAAAGTCATTGGCCTTTTTACCAACAGTGCTCTTCCTTGTGGTGCTGTTTTCATTTCGTTGTCATAGTTTCTGAACACGTCATAAATGACGTAGTCTTTTTTATTCTTTCTTTTTTTAATTACGTTTTTGGGGCTAGTTTTGAGGTTCACAAATGGTGAGATTTTGCCTTCCAACTCAGGAAAGATTTCTAAACACAATATGAGTGTGCGTGCGTTTTTTTTTTAATTTTGTCACCCGTTTCCTGCCGTCATGCAATGGCCTACTCTTTCGAAAGGTGGAACGGGTTTTTAACGAGTGCACAAGATGTTCTGCGTGGGTTGGGACACAAGACCTCGGTTTATAGTTTCACCTGAGGGACGGACCCTCCCGGCGAATAGTTTGGGTACTGATGCTAAACCCAGGAGGAAAGTGCCCTTGAAGGGTTTAGCCTTGGTAGGTTCCATCACAAGTGCAATGCACTAACCACCAGCAATCCCGCCCCACTAAACATAGTGTTTCGAATTATTTATTTTTTTAAAGTCTTGGTACAACTGAAAATCTGTAGATGTAGATCAAGAATTTTGTTTGTTTGTATAACCCAACAAGCAGACGAATATACCACATCTAAGGTGCTGCTTTTTTTATCTGTTTGACGGGACGTTTTGGTCATCAGTGTTGCCTACTAACCACTAAAGCCCCACCCACCCACCCACCACACTTTCTGGAAAATGTCAGTTTGAATAAGTTTTTTGAAAAATATTACATCCCTCCCCCCTTCTTAAAAACAAAAAAACCCTCAAAGAATCCCAGTTGAGCTGATCTGGCAAACAGAACTTGTTTTACTTCATAATTTATACCAACCCTTTGTGAGATCTACGAAAATGTAGCGGAAAATGACTAGGGGAAAATGTAAGTTATGCGTAGCATTTCCCGAGATCGAAGATCACTTTTTCAGGAATAGTTCACCTGTTCATATGTCAAGGTTTTTTTTTTTTCTAATAAACAGTATTGATGTATTTTAAAGTGAGACTGAAATTTTTTTGTTTGATCATGTAAACTGTGGGATGCTAAGGTTGGTTGTTGATGCTGTTTTCAGGGGTCCAGGTGCCAGACCAAAGTACCAAGCAGTGCAACGTGCCGAAGTGACCAATTCCAGACTACAGGTAACGGTCAACGAGGAAGAGGACAAGATTTGGGTTGGATTGGATTTTTTTTGAATGAATTCAATTAAACTTGGTTGTAAAAGAACTCTTTGTCCCTTTATATGTCTTTTTGACTAGCAAACATTTTTCCTTTCTCAGTGAATCGAATCAAAGAAAATACCTTTATGATAATCTGCCCCTTGAAATGCTTTGTAATTTTAACTTTTCTTCTTCGTCGTCAAAAGCTCAGACAGCAACTATTGTCTGTCAATTCATAGCAAAAATGCGTTGCACTGCCGCTAAGCGCCTGACAATCAGGCCCAGGTATCCATCTTTGTCATGGAGAGAATTATCTTTCAGTCTCTCTGCAACACAGGCAGGAGAATGGGCCAAGAAGGCAGAAAATAGACGAGAAGGTGACAAGAAAAAGAACAAGGCAGAAACAATGAGACGGTAGAAAAGAGAAATTCCTAGCATAGAATTTCCCGAAGGTGGGGATGCTATTTAAAACTGACTGCACCCTCACCTTCTCCTGGCCACCCCCCTGGGAGAATAAATTTTTTAGAATAGAAAAAAAATCAGTTTTGGAAAATAGGTAAATATGTTTTCCCTAAATTATGCAGCTGTTGGGACAGTGTCAGAGACCCAAATATCGAAATTGGAAAATAGCACTTTGGGTAGTCGAAAGATTTTTTCCCCGGGGTAGAAATATGTGCTAAAAATAAATCCTAAAAAACGACATTGCGAAAATACCTGATAATGAGAACTCTTGCAGAGCTATTTATTGCAAAATCCGGAAAAGAGTTCAACTCTGAAGATATAATTTTTTTGATGATTCATTGCGAAATCCGAGAGAGTAGTTCAGCTCTGAAGATATAATTTTCTATGATCATTGCGAAATCCAAGAAAATAGTTCACTCTGAAGATATAATTTTCATATGATTCATTGCAAAATCCAAGAGAGTAGTTTCAGCTCTGAAGATATAATTTCATATGATTCATTGCGAAATCCAAGAGAGTAGTTCAAGTCTAAAGGTAGAAATTTTCTGATGATAGCAGATTTTGGGAACAACATCACAGTATTGTGAACATATCGTGTGATTTGCCAGTGGTATACCATTACACACACACAAAACACACACACACACACTCTCCTCTCTCACTCTCCCTCCTCTCTCTCTCTCTCTCTCTCTCCTCTTCTCTCTCTCTCTGTCTCGTTTGGGGCGTGTGGGCATGTGTGTGCGTAGCAAGGAGTTTCATTTTACAAATCAGCAGTGTTATATTATGCGCGCCGTGTGTGTGTGTATGTGTGTGTGCGCTTGCGTTTGCGCGTGCACGTGTGTGTGTGTGGTTTTTGTGTGGGGGGTGTGTGTGTGGTGTGTGTTGTGTGTGTGTGTTTAAAGGGGGTAGTGGGGGGAGGGGGTACCCGGTTGGAAGGAGGGGGCCAGTAAGGGAAAGGGGGTTTAGGGGGGATAGGGATGCATGTTGAGACCGTGAGATAGAAAAAAGGGAACTCCTTTTTTTTTCTTACATGGGTTTATATCAGGGCTCTTTTTTAATGGATGCAACTGGGTTTAAAAAATGTTTCAAGGTTAAATCATTTGATTTTGAGCATAATGGAATAAACACACGAGTGCTATTTTTAAATCCATCCCCATGTGCATGGGTTTTTTGTAATGTTGTCATCCGTTTTTGACACACATTGGCGTACACTTTGAAAGGCGGAATAGGTTTTAAAAGTGTGCCCAAGATGTTCTGCGTGCGTTCACACACAAGGTACAGTCTATTCGAAAGTCTTTCATGGGATAAGGAAACGAAGTACATCTGGAAAATTGTAGACAATGAAGTCCACAGCCGTAGCTGTGAATGGACTGGCGATTCTGATGCAAGCTCCACCCCCTAATGGGAGCTATGTACCATTGTGTCAACAGCTACACACCATTTGTCTTAAGAGCTAAATTTGGTCCACATTTTTTCTAACTTTCAGACCAACCAGCTGACAAACAACCTTGATGCTGTTAATAATACAACATTAACAAACATTAACCACACTAACCTCAACTCAACCCTCCCCAGTGGACACAAAGGGGAAAGATAAAATGGGGTATGCGCAAAATGGCAAACTTTTTTACAAAAATTGGTGGGAGGAGGGGGGATGAATTTTCGGGAAAAAGGGATGTTAAAGGGGGAGGAAGGGGGGGGAAAGGGGTCAGGGGGGTTAATTTTTTGGTACAAAGAAAAGGTTTAACCCAGGCCAAAGGGCTGCCTGCGTATCCACCGGCCTTTTTTTATAGTAAACATTGAGAATTTTTGGGGGGGGAGTGATGGGCATGATGTCAACTCCAAAAAAATTTCCCCTTTTAACGACATTAGAACCCCGGCAGAGATCACGAGCCTAAAACGCAACTCCTAACCACAATCGAAGTCAAGCAAAAAACTTAAAAAACCCATGAAGGGGAATTACAAACTGCCCGGCAGATTGATACGCATAAAAAATCGACACAAAAGGCTATATTTCATATTGGTTAAAACAATCCAAAATGAAATTTCCAATAAAAAAATCACAAAACACAAACACCCCGCGCGCATGCCACACACACCACACACACACCACACAAAACACACACAAAAAACACACCCCCACCCCACACACACACACACCCCCACACACACACACACACACACACACCCCGCGCGCGCGCAGCAAAACACACATCCACGCACTCAATTTTGAAACAATGGGGGGTTTTTTTAAATGAAAAAACCCCCCCAAAAAAAAAGACAAGAAGGCAAAAAAAAATTATTTTCGCAACCACACACGCAGGCGTACGTGTGCGAACACACCCACCACACCACCCATACCCAAAAAATGAATTCAATTTTTAAAAACCATTGACTAAAAGACAGTTTTTTCACACACCCAAAACACACACACACAACACACCACACACAAAACACACACACACCACACACACACACACACATAATTATGTATTGGGGTACACTCGTAAAAATTATCAGGGAAATAATTCAGAGAATGTAAAAAAAGGTAGTCAACCAAATTGTAATTCAAATTTCGAATGCTTACGGGACAAAAGGGTACCCTTTTTCCCCCAAAAAGGAAGAGAGAGAAAAGTGAGTGGGGGAAAGAGAGAAGGGAGTGTGGCGCGGCGCGCGCGCACGTTGTGTGGTGTGTTGTGTGTGTATTGGTTTTACATCAAATCTACAAATGGTATACCTTAGGGATTGCATTACCAGCGTATAGCCCAGGGGTTGTTAAAAAAATCTTTAAAGACGTTTTATTGCCATTTTTAAAAATTGATTTTATTTTTTAAATTTGCTTAAATTGGGAAAAGGGTGGAGGGGAAGCGTAAACGTTGCATAAAATCGGTATTTTTTAAAGAACAAAAATGGCGGTACCTCTTGTTTACAAATTTTTGTCAGAAAAAAAAGGAAAACTCAGTGGTCAGAACATTCGCTCTTTTCGAGCTTGGGTTTAAACACTTGAGCACCCTCACCTCTTGGTAGGGCGCGTTCGTACACCATGGTTTCAGTACATCCCCCATTTTACCCAGCTTAAAAAGGGGTCCTTCCCCCTTTTAAGGTCAGGGAAATAAAG
>CM054163.1:19352751-19367239 GCA_028751875.1 Rapana venosa | reverse complement strand
TCATGGACGTGTATATTGGTTTGTGTGTGTGTGTGTGTGCGCGCGCACGCGAACACGTGCAGGCATGCGTGCGTGTATCATGATTGTTTTGTGTGTGTGTGTGTGTGTTTTCCCCAGGTAGTATGTTTTGGGCAAGTTCAACTGGCTGGCAGAGCATGTCTCTCTCTCTCAGTGGCAGAAAGTGCATTTTTAAGGCATTTTGTTCGTCGTCACTGCTGTGGGCCTTGGCGATCTGTTAGGAACTGTGCATTAAGGTGTATCAGTGGCCTAGAGGTAACGCGCCTGTCTAGAAAGCGAAAAGTCCGGGTCGGAAGTGTACGGAGGTTCGAATCCCGTTTGGACCCGAAACTTTTCCCCCCCATCCATTAGATCATGAGTGGTGGTCTTTACGCTAGTCTTTCGGATGAGACGATAAATCGAGGTCCCGTGTGTTGCACATAATTATTTAGCCGCGCGTAAAAGAACCCACGGCAGCAAGAGAGTTGTCCCTGGCAAAATTATGTAGAAAAAAGCCACTCTGATAGGGAAACAAATACAGTTGCGGACAGGAAAAAAAGAAAGAAAAAAATGGGTGGCGCTGCTCTTGCGGCGACGCGCTCTCCCCGGGGAGAGCAGCCCGAATTTCACGCAGAGAAATCTGCCGTGACTTAAAGTGGTATAGATAAATAAATAAATTTAAAAAAATATATATACATATATATATATCTTGTGTGTGTATGATAATCTCCTTTAATACCCTGAACAGCCGTTAGGGACGCTGCACTGACTTTTTCAGGCCATCTCTTTCGCAAGTTGAACCTGGTGGAGCCCGTCCCTTTCCAGGTACAGGGACCCCGCTGACGTGAAATAATGGGATCGTTAACGTGTATATTTGCTCTCCTGCATGAACGGAATGGCGGCACTGGCATGTCTGCGTTGTTGACCCAGGAGATCGTAAAAATCACCCACCCTTGATTCGCCAGATCCCCGCCGCAGTTGAGATTCAAACCTACGACCTTTATGGACCCATGGGATGGAAGTCAAACGTGCTTATCCGCTCGGCTGTGGTGTCTGTTCCTTCACCGTCACCAATCCTGTAGGGTTGTAGACCGTTGAGGCATCACTGAAGATTTTGCAACCAGCTTCCTGATGTCCTCAGCTTTCCGTGAGATGCTTTCACAAACTTCGTGATATACACTGCAGACGTTCATAAACATCGCGGCATCTCAGAGAAGTGTTATGCAGGAATGAGTTGAGAGAGATGATGATTGTGTAGGACTCACCATTGTGAGGTATTCACCACTGCACTGTCGCTATTGCCTCGTGGCTGGACAGAGCAGAAATCCAGAGTGTCACCAGACAGGTCAGCAAATGGCTGAGGCTTTTTTTTTTCAGAGGGCAGTTATGAGTTAAAACGGGAACCACAGCAGCATACATTGAAAGAAGGATAGGGGCAGTAGAGATGAGATGCCTTCGCAAACTTCGTGATATCTCATACAGAGATTACAGAACTAACGAGGAAGTGAAAACCAGGATTGAAAACGCCGTTGGGCCATATGAAGAGCTCCTGACTCCAGTGAAAAAACAAACAAGCAAGCTAAGTCGTACGGCCATGTCACGCGAACATCTGGACTGGCCAAGACTGTCCTACAGGGAACACTACAAGGAAGGAGACGAAGAGGCAGACAGAGAAAACGATGGGAAGACAACACCAGAGAGTGAGTGGCCTGCTCCTTGAGTGGAACGATTTGCTACGGAAAGCTGAGGATTGCAGGAAGCTGGTTGCAAAATCTTCAGTGATGCCTCAACGGTCTACAACCCTACGGGATATGTGACGGCGAAGGTAACACAAGGACTGCAACAAAAGTCTGTGACATCTTGGATTGCCGTATCTTGTGATACACACGTTCATGATCCCATATTTTCATGCCAGCGTGCATCCCAGTACCTGAAAAGGGATGGGATTATGCTAGATTGACATTGGGGAGAGAGAGAGAGAGAGAGAGAGAGAGAAGAGAGAGAGAGAGAGAGGAGAGGAGAGAGAGAGAGAGAGAGAGAGAGAAAAGAAAACATGGATGGTTTTTTGACCGTTGGTACGTCTGACCACGCTTCGCTGTATCTATCACCAGCCAGTCATGGCCCATGATTGATAAAGGCTTTGTCAGGCGCTGATATAAGCTAAGCACCAAGGCCTACATTGAAAATGTCGCTATGCTTTCAAACGTTCAGGTTGTCTTCAGTCATGACAAGCTCTTGGTATAACAGCCACAAGTGCTCTCCTTTAAAGGAAGGGAAGGAGGAGTAAATCCTCCGAAGTCAGAGTAGGGCTACCCAGGTATTTGAAAAGAAGTCGCACACCCACATTTTTTCAGCCTGTGTGTACTTTGCAGTTCAAAGTAATTCCTCGGGGTGTAAATAGTGAGACAGAATGCACACGCTGGGTTGACTCCCAGAATGTTAAGCTGGACAATGCACAGCAACAACAACAACAAACCAATCGAATCAAACAGGAAGGAAGGAGAGAGAGAGAGAGGGAGAGAGAGAGAGAGGAGAGATGAGAGAGAGAGAGAGAGAGAGAGAGGGGAGAAGAGACCAATCAAACTAAACAGGAAGGAGGAAGGAGAAGAGGAGAGGAGAGAGAGAGAGAGAGAGAGAGAGAGAGAGAGAGAGAGGGGAGAGAGAGAGAGAGATTCTTTTATATCGAGGATAATGGAATAAGCCACTCATGTGCTTTTTTACAATTAGTCCCCGTGTGTATGCGGTTTGTGAATTTTTTCATTCGTTTCCACCGGCACACAATGGCCTACTCTTCCGAAAAGCGGAACGGGTTTTAACGTGTGCGCAAGATGTTCTGCATGCGTTCGCACACGGGGCCTCGGTTGAGGAGAGAGAGAGAGAGAGAGGGGAGAGAGAGAGAGAGAGAGAGAGAGGAGAGAAGAGAGAGGAGAGAGAGAGAGAGAGAGAGAGGAGAAACATGTGCTGTGTAAAAAGTCGAGTCCCTCTCTGGGGAAAAGAAACGTGTGGCCCGAAATTGAAGCTTGACTCGTCACATTAGCAGGCGAAAGCAAGGGGGAGGTAAACAGGTCACAACAAAGCAGTAAAGGTCACGGGCCGGAAAGGTCACCCAGGACAGACATGATGTTGCATAGGATGCTGGGAGGTACAACTGACAACCCTCCCCATTTCCCTGTTACATCCCCCCCCCCCCCCCCCCCCCCCCCCCCCCCCCCCCACACCACACCACCACACACACACACCACCACCACCACCACCAATAAAATTTAAAAACACACACACACACACAAAAACCAACAGAAAAAGCACTTAGTCTTCGCGAGTTTAGTCCAAAGATCTAGATAGATATCTGTGTGTGGGTTTGGTGGGTTGGTTTTTTTCCCCACACACACACATACACACTGTTAGAATTTGTCACCGGGAGTTTGTGTGGAAGCGGGTGGGCCGTTTTATGATGGCCGTTGTGGCCAGGCCAGATAAGGGTGGCTGGTTGTGAGCCCTTCACACTGTCATGGTCGAGTTGAGGGGGTAGTTTATGGAGGGGTATGTTTGCTTGACGGGTGGGGGGTGGGGTGGGGGGTGGAAGGGGGCCTGGGGGGGGGTGGGGGGGGGGGGAGGGGGGAGTCACGCGCGCACACGCGTTATTTGCAGCTTTTGGGTTGGGCCTGATATTATTGTACCAGGACAGGGCTTGGTATCATGAAGTGAGTGCGCCTAGCTGTTCATAGTGTGTGTGAGTGTGTGTGTGTTGTGTGTGTGTGTGTGTGTGTGAGAGAGAGAGAGAGAGAGAGAGAGCGAGCGTGTATGTGGTGTGTGTGTGTGTGTGAGAGAGAGAGCGTGTATGTGTGTGTGAGAGAGAGTGTATGTGTGTGTGTTTCAATATGTGTTTGTACGAACGAATACTGTGAGAAAGCTGGCCTTTTTGTGCTCAGATAATCGCACATAATGAATATATATGTATTATCGTTAGTGTAATTCATTCATTTCCTTCTTTAGCTAATAATGTCCATTTATCAGAGATATCTCTGTTCAGAAAGGTAGTAAACAGCAATTCGGTTGACATACTTGCTAGGCTAGAAGATATCTGTGTGTGTTGTGTGTGTGTGTGTTGTGTGTGTGTGTGTGTGTGTGTGTGTGTGTTGTGTGTGTGTGTAAAAGCAAGCTTGCGACAATTGATGTATCCAGTTAATGTACTTATTAGAGATTCCTTTTTCTCTTTCAGTTATCACTCTTTCTTTGTTGCATATATATATATATATATATATTATATATATATAATATTATTATATGCTTAAATTGTGTTCATACTGTGGTCCTTGCCAAAAAGACTGTATATTTAATGGCAATAAATTACTTTCAGTGTTCAACTCTCTCTCTCTCTCTCTCTCCTCTCTCTCTCTCTCTCTCTCTTCTCTCTCTCTCTCTCTCTCTCTCTCTCCTCTCTCTCGCATACGTTAAAAAAAAAACCCGTTCCGCTTTTTGAAAGAGCAGACCATTGTGTGCCGGTGGGAACGGATGACAAATTTACAAAACTGCATACACACGGGGACTGTATGATAAAAAGCACTCGAGTGCTTATTCTATTTCGGGGGGGGGGGGGGGGGGGGGGGGAGAATAAAAATAACCTCACCCCCCCTCACTCTCTCTCACTCTCCCTCCCTCTCTCTCCCTCTCTCTCTCTCTCCCTCTCTCTCTCTCTCCCTCTCTCTCCCCCCTCTCTCTCCCCCCTCTCTCTCCTCCTCTCTCCCTCCCTCTCTCTCTCTCCCTCACTCTCTCCCTCCCTCTCTCTCTCTCTCCACCCCCCCTCTCTCTCTCCCTCTCTCGCGTGCGCGTGCATGTATGCATGCATGCTTGCTGGTGTGTATATATGTGTGTTGTTACGGGCAGGCAGGTTGTGGGGGTATTGTAGGTAGTAGGTCAGCTGTACCGGAGTGTATACAGCTAGGTCTAGCCCCACTGGTCCTAGCTGGAGCCAGGGCGATAAGATAAAAGGACTGACTCGCCTTAGCCTAGCCCTAGCCTTAGCCTAACCGCCCAGCCCACTAACTGCTGGCTGGTCCAACACACACACACACACAGGCGGTGCACCCCTCACTTTTGGGGGCCCCCTTTCACTTGTTTCTGCCCCTCCACCCAGGGGTGAGTTTCGCCTCCCCCCCACCCCTACCCCCATCCCCTCCCAGGGGGGGTATGGAGGATATTTTTTATAACTTAAACTGCAGGGTGGAATTTGTTTTGCATCAGGTTACATTTTTTTCTCTTCGGGTGGGTGGGTGGATGTTTGGTGGGGGAGGGGGAGGGGTGCTGTTTTTCTGTTGTTTGTTTTGGGATAAGTTTTGGGTTGGGGGTTTTTTTTTTGGAAGAAGGAAAAAAAGATTGTGGAGGTAGGGAGGGTTGTGGTGTGGTGGGGGTGGGGAGGGAGGGGGGGGGGGGGTTCTTGCAGCCTAATACTGTCGTAACTGGTTGTCAGCAGTTTTAATGTGTTGATCTGTGTAGAGGTGTATTTATTGTGTTCAGACTTCAGTTCTTAAATTTGGGGGTATTATTTTATCTCTGTGTGTGTGTGTGTGTGTGTGTGTGTGTGTGTGTTGTGTGTGTTTGTGTCGCGCGCGCGCGCGCGCGTGTGAGAGAGAGAGAGAGTGAGTGTGTGTGTCTTGTGTGTGCGTTTTGCCAGCAAGTCTGCTTCGAATGAAGGGATCTAATGCCCTGAAATATTGCATGGAGCTGTTTGTTAGCCTAGCGGTTAGAGTGTTGCGCTAATGATCTTGGAGTAACGTAACATGCAGGTTCGAGTCTACACTGAAGTGTCCGCTTAAGGAGATTTTTTTTCCCTCCTGGAGTTTTCATTGGTACTGACTCCACTCCCCAGAAAGTCCTTTGGATGAGACAATAAACTGAGGTCCTGTGTACTAACACGTGCAGACCATCTTGCGCACATGTTTAAGACACCAACCACCTATTTGTAGAAGAATAGGCCAGCTATGACCGGTGGTATGGGTGATACAGACATACCCAGCATGCACTCAGGCCTGGAGAGGAATGGGCTCCGCCACATTCAGTTTTCCTAAGATAGTAAATGAGAGTAAGGAGTGAAGGTCCGAGAACTGCTGAAGAAGTTGCGGGAGAAATCGGTCAGTGTTGTGTGGTGTACTGTGTGAAGTTAGAACTGTTCCCTTCAAGAAGAGTGTCTTACTTACTTACTTAGGCCCATCACTCCCCCTGGAGCATAGGCCACCAACAGTCTGCCAGAGTCCTCTGTCCTGGACTATTCTCTCCAGCTGTCTCCAGGTATATCCCATCTTCTTGGTTTCTGCCTCAAGGTCACATCGCCAGGTGTTTCTTGGCCTTCCTCTTTTTCGTTTTCCCTGGGGGTTCCATGATAGTGTCTGCCTTGTGATGTTGCTGGCTGGCTTTCTCATGGTGTGCCCGATCCATCCCCATCTCCTGCGCCGGATTTCATTCTTGGCTGGCAGCTGGTTGGTACGTTGCCACAGGTCTGCGTTGCTGATGGTGTCGGGCCAGTGGATCTGGAGGATTCGTCTCAGGCAGCTGTTGATGAAGGTCTGCACTTTCTTGATGGTGGTCTTTGTTGTCCTCCATGTCTCCGCTCCATATAGTAGGACTGACTTGACGTTGGAGTTGAACAGCCTGATCTTTGTGCGGGTCGACACCAACTGAAGTTCTAGATGTGAAAAGTGTCTTAGATGTTGTTAAAAACGCAGCATCATTCTTCTGGGTTTTGTTTTCTTCCGCCCTTTTTTCTTCTTTTTTCTCTCCATTCTTCTGTCTGCAGGTATCTTATTTGTTTGCTTTTGAGAGACTTAGCTTTTGGATAGGATAAAAGTTAAATGTGATGAAAACTTACAAAATAAATATGAAAAGGTTGTGATTGAAAAATTTCACGCCCCCCCACCCCCGCCCCCACCCCCTCTCCTTCCCCAAACAGTACTTGTGCTGAGTTACAAGATACAGTCTTTATCGTCCACTTACATTATATGGAAAAAATGTTTGTCAACTGCACTACATGACGTAAAACACACATTGCCATTTGAAATGTTAATTAATACAGCTCCTTAATTAAACATGTCGACATACATAATTATTTCCAAAATACCATCCTTCTTTCAACCCAGCACTCCTCTATCGCAGTTCATTGAAATCCATACGAAACACATACCCATCCACCTGCATAATATTCGAGCACGGGTGGATGTTGGTTGGTATTTGTTTGTTTGGTTTGTTTGTTGGTGGTTGTTGTTGGTTGGGTGTTTTTTTGTTTTGTTTTTGTTTGGGTTGGGTTTTTTTTTTTTTGGGGGGGGGGGGGGGGGGTGTTAGTTGATGTTGGTGGTTGTTTGCTTTTCTTTTTAGACAGGTGTGTTATAGCAAAGCGAATCCAGTCATTTGAAACAAAATGCCATAGAAAACTGCTGGGTATATCCTGGAGAGAACGAAAGACCAGTGAATTTGTCAAGAGTCAAATAACACGGCTGGCAGGTCCACAGGAACCCCTTCTCACCATCGTCAAGAAGAAAAAGCTGACATGGTTCGGCCACGTCACCCGCCACAACACTCTGCCAAAAACAGTACTGCAGGGAACACTGGAAGGTGGCAGAAAGAGGGGAAGACAGAACAAGTCATGGATGG
The DNA here is from genome assembly GCA_028751875.1 of Rapana venosa. NCBI lineage: Eukaryota > Metazoa > Mollusca > Gastropoda > Neogastropoda > Muricidae > Rapana > Rapana venosa. Next base: position 19,359,601 of record CM054163.1, on the reverse strand, counting down.
ACAACATCAGAGAATGGACCAGGATGAATGACTCGGCACTACTGCGCAGAGCCGAGGACTGAGATGGATGGAGGAGGCTTACCACGGCGTCGTCTTTCGTGTCTCCTCCACGACCGCCAAGGTCACGGGACATGATGATGATGATGATGTTACCTCTAGACCACCGATCCGCCAGTCAGCAGTCATTCAGAGACTCTGGACCTTGCTTGTCTTTCACATGTTGGAAATAACCAGCCAATGTTTTATTTATATATACTTTCAGTTACACTCTTGAGCTGCAGTCCAAAGTAGCTACATGCAAGGAGGTTAGCCAACAAGTAATGTTGTAGAGAAACCAAACTGTGTGTGAAAAGGGAACAAGTGCACAAACCTGCCAGTGTGTGTGTGTGTGGTGTGTGTGTGGAGAGAGGAGAGAGAGAGAAGAAGAGAGAGAGAGAGAAGTGAGAGACGAGAGAGATGAGAGAGGGGAGAGAGAGAGAGAGAAGAGCTGATAGATATTTTATGAGGCGGGCAGTACAAGCCAGACGGTAGAGACAAAGCCTTGTACTCTACTAACTACTACTACTATAGCATGTGGCCCAGCCAAGAGGGGCCTGCCTGATAAGAGGCCTGACACACATTGCTTTGCTACTGAGGGCAAGCCCCCCAGTCAATCTCACCCCATCAACGTCACCCACCCACCCATACCCCCTTCCCAACTTCTGGGGTGGGGTGGGGTAGGGGAAGCAGTCATTTCAAAAGGGGGGGGGGGGGGGTGGGGGGGGGGGGGGGGGGGGGGGGGGGTTACAGGTTTAGCAAAATCTTGACAGTCATGATTGGTGGGTAAACAGTGATGGGTACATTAAAGTAGGAGTGGAGCCTGAATTTGACACAGAAACAATGTTGGTTTAAAGGATGGTTTAAAAAAAAAAAAAAGGTTGATAGTTTTAAGAGTTTCTACTCCAGTGATGTGAAATCAAATACAGTTTTTGCGGCTTCTGTGTATATATAAGTGGCCCAGGCCATAAGATATCTCTAGTTATTGATGTAAGCAAAAAAGGACATGACCTACTTTCAAAATGTTGTTATGCATCGACACTGCTGTGTTGAGGCTGCCTTGAGCCATGACAAGCTCTTAGCATAACACACAGGCCTTTTACTGAAACAAAATATCCCTTAAAAGTAAAAGTATGGATGCCAATAATATCAGGAAAATATTTGAAAATGGTCATGAATATACATGTATACATTTCTTATCCATTGTGTCTTGACAGTCTCACAGCGATTCCCAGGTGGGATTTTTATTTATTTATTTTTTATTTTTTATTTTATTCTTTTATATCAAGGATAATGGAATTAGCACTTATGTGCTTTTTTTTTTACATCCAGTCCCCGTGTGTATGCGGTTTTGTAAATTCTGTCATCTGTTCCCACTGGCACACAATGGCCTACTCTTTTGAAAAGCGGAACAGGATTTAACGTGTGCGCAAGCTGTTCTGCGTGCATTCGCACACGGGGCCTCGGTTTATAGTCTCATCCGAAGGATGACACACTTGGATGAGGATCCAAGACCAGAGTGCATGTTCTGGGTGACCCCCAGGGTATTAAGCTGGGGGACTGTACAACAACAACTATATATATATATATATTTTTAAAATATATTTTTGGACTCAGTTATTGGACGTCAGTATACTGGTGGCGTTATAGAAGTACACTTTTTCTGGTCTGGTTTGGTTTTGTTTTGTTTATTTCTGCGAAGTGATAAAAGTCCATAATGGCGGTGTGAGATAACAGGTAACGGTGTCGGGGCAACCTAAATATGGGGCTGATCGGCAATTTTGTGTCTGTCTATACCAGGCCTGGCTGGCTGGCTGGCTGGCTGGCTGGCTGGCTGATAGGCTGGAAAATCCGTCTGGCCTAAAGATATCGATTTGCTCACATGATACCTTCCCCCTGCTAATTTTGCCCCTGGGGTTGTGTGTGTTGGATCAGGTCACTGTCTTACTACATCCTCATTCAAAGTTTTATTGATAAAAGCGTGGGTTTGGGATTGGTGTTTTTTTTGGGGGGGTTGTGGGTGTACCTAGGTAGGTTGGGTGTGTGTATGTGTGTGTATGTGTGACTCGGTGTGTCTGTGTGTGTGTGTGTGTCTGTGTGCCATGTGTTTAAGTTGTGGTTGTTGTTGCTTTTATAACTCATCTAATTAGTTTTATTTTCTTTCATTTGAGGTTAATGTTCTGTTTCAATCAAGGAACTTGAACCTTTCAGTCAGTTAGATTATGTATCACATTATTTTTGTTCTTGGTTAAATGTATTTTCTACTATTATTTACGTTGTCATTGTAGACTCTCCAGACATCTGATATGGATTTCACCATACACACATGTGTATTACAGGCTCGTTATGTCTCGTGCTTTTAATCAGTAAGAAAGCCAGCACCAAAACCCCCTGTCTCTGCCCTTTACTTTTATGTCCGTTCTCTCTAAGGTGATTTAGATAACAGTGACTTTTTCATGTTGTCAGTGTAAAACCAGGGTAGATAGTGTGTGTGTGCGTGTGTGTGTGCATGTGTATGTGTATAGGGGGGGGGGGGTAGACAAAATAAATTGCTAAAGGTTGATTTCACAGCAGCGGTCCTATACTGTCGACTGAAAGATTATTTCAGCAACTGATACAGTAACATGCTGTGGGAATCATACAGAACATGAGTGATACATTGATTGGATAATAATGGATTAATTTAAAACGTTGCTGTTGCCAGACACAAAAAGGCAATACAGTAAGATAAATACAGTAAGATAAGAAGAGAAACTCTGCGCTAGGTATTCCCTCTTTTCTATCCCTCTCTTTGTTTGTTTCTGCCTTGTTCTTTCCTTCTTCCTGTCACCTTCTTCTTGTCTATTTTCATCCATTCTCCTGCCTTTTTTTTTTCCTCCCCCAGAAAGGATTAAAAGATAACAATTCTCCCCCACACGGAAGTCCAACGCGCTGGGCCTGACTTGTCAGTAGTCATTGACAGTGCACCGCATTTTCGCTCATAACACAGACAACAGTAGTTGCTGTCTGAACAGTCCATGAAGAAGAACAAGAACAAGAAGAAGAAGAAGAAGAAGAACAAGAAGAACAAGAAGAAGAACAAGAACAAGAAGAAAAGAAGAAGAAGGAGGAGGAGGAGGAGAAGGAGAAAAAAAGAAGCAGCAGCAGAAGAAGAAGAACAAGAACAAGAAGAAGAAGGAGGAAGAAGAAGTAGAAGCAGAAGAAGAAGCAGAAGAAGAAGTAGAAGAAGAAGGAGAAGAAGAAGCAGAGGAAGAAGAAGAAGAAGAAGAAGAAATGCGAAGAAGAAGAAGTAGAAGAAGAAAGAAGAAGAAGAAGAAAATATCATTTGTGTACTTGAAACTCATCTATATATATTCAAGATTTGCGAAATTATCACTTGCTTATCTAGTTTATGTCCGTCTCTTCCATATTTCCACTCTTTAAATACATGTCATATATAGAGAGAACTGACAATAGCAGATAGAGAACTGACAATAGCAGATAGAGAACTGACCATAGCAGATAGAGAACTGACCATAGCAGATAGAGAACTGACCATAGCAGATAGAGAACTGACAATAGCAGATAGAGAACTGACCATAGCAGATAGAGAACTGACAATAGCAGATAGAGAACTGACAATAGCAGCCTATCTGTTTGCCTTAAGTTCTTGTCCAGTGGCAAAACACACACACACACACACACACACACACATACGCTCACTCACACACACACTCACAAACTCACTCACACACGCACACTCACTCATTCACACTCACACACTCACTCACTCACACACACTCTCACACACTCACTCACTTTCTCACACACACTCACTCTCTCTCACACACACACTCACTCACACTCACACGCACTCTTACTCACACACACTCACTCACACTCATACACACACACACTCTTACTCACACACACACACTCATTCACACTCATACACACACACACACTCACTCACATTCATGGTGGATCGGTGGTCTAGAGGTAACGCGCCTGTCTAGAAAGCGAAAAGTCCGGGTCTGAAGTGTGCGGCGGTTCGTACCCCGTTTGGACCAGAAATTTTTCCCCCATCCATTAGACCATGAGTGGTGGTCTGGGCGCTAGTCTTTCGGATGAGATGATAAACCGAGGTCCCGTGTGTTACACGTAATTATTTAGCGCACGTAAAAAAAACCCACGGCAACAAGAGAGTTGTCCCTGGCAAAATTCTTAGAAAAAAGCCACTCTGATAGGGAAACAAATACAGCTGCAGAAAAAAAAAAAAAAAAAGGGTGAAATGGTGGCGCAGCGCTAAGTGGCCACGCGTTCTCCCGCTCTCCCCGGGGAGAGCAGCCCGAATTTCATGGAGAGAAATCTGCCGTGACTTAAAGTGGTATGAAATAAAATCTGAGCGCTTTGATTTGTTGCTTTACAAGATTCAGCGCTATATAAATTCCATACATTATTATTATTATTATTATTATTATTCACACACACACACACATACACACTCACTCACACACACTCACTCACACACACATATACACACTCATTCACACACACACACACACACACACACTCACTCACTCACTCACACACACCTCACACACACACACACTCACACACACACACACACACACCACTTACACACACAACACTCATCACACACACACACTCACTCACTCACTCTCACACACACACACACACTCTCACTCACACTTACACACACTCAACACACACTCACTCACACACACACTCACTCACACACACACACACACACTCTCACACACACACACACACACACTTACTCACTCACACACACACACACACAGAGTTTGGGACATGTATAGGAGAGCGGAAATGTCTCAATGTGGTTTGTCATGGCTGAGGCCTTTGCATGTCACAGAGTCTTTTCCCTGTGAAATTCTGTCAACTGTGACTGGGCCCTGGCATGCACTCGTGCATGACTGATTCCTCTGTGTGTGTGCGGGATCGCACTTCTCTGTTCAAGAGGAACACTTAAAAAAAAAGAAAAAAGAAAAAAAAGTTCATAAAGTTTGGAGCGTTGGTAGAGGGATATGTGATTTTTTTTCTATGGGCGTGTAGTTCATGTTCCAGTTAATGGTTAGGGTTTTGGTGTGGTTTTTTTTGGGGGGAGGGGTGGTTGTAGTTTTTTTTCCTTTTGCAGTTTCTTTATTATGATATAAGATTAAATTTGTTTAAATGCAGTGACGCATATTGCAGTCTTAGTGTTGTGTAAGTCGTAGCGGGGCTGATTTCAAATCGGCGAAGTGAAAAGGAACACACACACACACACACACACACACATACACATACACACACATATATAAATATCTCTATCTATGTATATATATATATATACACATACATACATACTTACATACATACATACATACATACATACATATTTTATTTTATTTTGAGGATAATGGAATAAGCACTCATGTGCTTTTTTCATCCAGTCCCTGTGTGTCTGCAGTTTATGTAAATTTTGTCATCAGAGAGAGAGGAGAGAGAGAGAGAGGAGAGAGAAACTGAATAATTTGTGTAAGGAGTTGTCTTACAGTTTAGACATTTTCCCCTTTGTGGGAGTTTTTTTGTTTTTGTTTTTTAACGTGAAATTGTAACAAAGAACACAACTACTTCATCATGGTACTTTCCAGGCTAAATTCAACAACGATAATCAATCTCGTTAAGTGCAGAGAGGAACAAAGGCTCAGATATTTATTTTATTATTTTATTTCAAGGATAATGGAATAAGCACTCATGTGCTTTTTTTTTTACATTCAGTCCCCATGTGTATGCAGTTTTGTAAATTTTGACATCTGTTCCTACTGGCACACAATAGCCTACTCTTCCGAATAGCAGAACGGGATAGGTTGCGTTAGCGGCTTGAGATTGTGCGGTTGTATCTTGCTCTCCAGCCTACACACATGTGAGCATGCATGCATACACACGCATACAGACACATACACGTGCACATGCGTGCATGCACACTCACACACACACACACATTCCATTATCTTCAAAATAAAAGAATAAAATAAATAAATACCCACACGCACGCATGCACACACATACGCACGCATGGATGCGTGCACTCAAACACACTCACATAAAGACATATGTATTATGCTTACACTAACTCCTACACATAAATACAGAGGTATTTGCTAGCAGACAGTGGTGTACAACATAGTTCAACACAACACAATGCAATACACCACGATACAATAAATTTACAAGAACAATACAATACAATACATAGAGCCATTTTCTGTTCATCCTCAGAATATAATCATGAGAGGAAGCATCTGTCACAATATATATATATATATATATATATATATATATATATATATATATATATATATATATATATATATATATTATACGTGCATGTGCATGTGTGTGTGTCTATGCGTGTGTATGCATGCATGCTCACATGTGTGTAGGCTGGAGCGCAAGATATAACTGCACAATATTAAGCTGATATATATATATATATATTGACAGGACTATGATCAATTTATTTGTTGTCTTATCATCCTTCGGATGAGACTATAAACCGAGGCCCCGTGTGCGAACGCATGCAGAACATCTTGCGCACATGTTAAATCCTGTTCCGCTGTTTGAAAAAGTAGGCCATTGTGTGCCGGTGGGTACAGATGACAAAATGTAAAAAACTGCATACACACATTAATTTTTATAAAAATGAACAAAAATGTCATCTGAGCGCTTTGATTTGTTGCTTTACAAGATTCAGCGCTATATAAATTCCATACATTATTATTATTATTATCAAGATTTGTTTGTTTTT
>CM054163.1:19292751-19347751 GCA_028751875.1 Rapana venosa | reverse complement strand
AACAGTGCTTGTACACATGCACATGCTCCCAAACACACGCACACATATAATTTTTTTTATATATTGATGTCGATACATATGTTTCTCTCTCTCTCTCTCTCTCTCTCTCTCTCTCTATATATATATATATATATATATGATATATATATATGATATATATATGTGTGTATATATATATATATATATATCATATATGTGTGTGAGAGAGAGAGAGAGAGAAATGTTGTGACACTTGGGAATATTTCTAGTCATTAAAGATAAATTTTGGGAGTAACTTTTTACATAATCCTGTAACAAGTTTTTAGGTGGATTTCTTTTTTTTTCCTTTTCAAAAAAAAAAGTTCATTCAAAACCTGCTATTTACAACAGAATATAATCAGTACGGTAGTAATTTTCTAGTCAGATTGAGGATTAACTTGCTAGGAATAATCGGTGCAGTTGATGATCACCCAGCCAAGGCCGACGTCGTTGTTAGGAAACCGACTGGGGACAATAGACAAGGGCCCACGATGCACTAGTCAGGCTTTTGTGCGCAGGGAAGAGCTAAAACAGCCGTGATGACTGAAATTCACTCAGGTGTGATGGGACAGAGCGGTACATGGGGGGAAAACTGATATCCCTCTACTTTTTCCCCCCACCCCCTTTCTTGTTGTCAAAAGAAGGGGCTGCACCGTTTTTCTCATTGTGCATGCAGCCAGTGCGTCACGTCAGCGGGTGGGTTGAAAGCCTGGGTGGATTGGAAGGAGGGGTCAGGTTGAGGTAGAACGGCACTGAGGACCAGTGATTACTTTCTTTCAGAGGCACCGGTGCAGAACTGTTTCGAGGGTGATGGCAGAAAGAATCACTGATATGTGACGAGCACACGCAATCCCCCCCACCGTTCTTTTTTTTTTTTTTTTTTTTTTTTTTGCGTCTTCCTGTGCCGCGCGAGTTGGCCGTGATGTGCAAAGCTCTTGTCCTGCGCGGATGTGAGGACGTTTTCTTTCTGGCGAAACGCCTGCGCTGATATGATCGGGGAAATGTTTTGTGCCGTCTTGTGAAGTGTCAGGGGGGGGATAAAGCATTCCCAAAGTGGGATTATGACAGCAGCCCGGCTGATTGCTGTAAAGGGACAAAGGCAAGGGTTTGGTTCTGGTTGAACACATCGTGAAATTTGTCTCCCCTGGTGAAGTGGAACTTGATGAGAAAGAAGCCTGATGAAGGGTGAAGCGACTTTTAATGTGAGTTGTGTGTGTGTGTGTGCATGTGCGCGCCAGTTCTGCTGTGTTATGGTCAAGGTTTGAAGTGTGGTCTACTTTTCTTTGTGTGTATATCCGTATAGGTCTTGTTCATCGTTTTTCTTTATTTGTTTATATATCCGTTTGTGATGTGTAGATCTTTTTCATCCGTTTTTCTTTATTTGTTTATATCCGTTTGTGATGCTGATGTCACCCAGTGAGGTTGCTGCCTCAATGTTCATACCTTTGTGATGTTGGAGTGTTGTTGTGTGGGTTTTTGTTACCATTTCATTTCATTTTTCATGTATGCCACTTTTAAGTCACGAGATTTCTCTGCATGAAATTCGGGCAGCTCTCCCCAGGGGGAGAGCCCTTTGCCACAAGAGCAGCGCCACCCTTTTTTTGTGTGTCTGCAACTGTATTTGTTTCCCTATCAGAGTGGCTTTTTTTCTACAGAATGTTGCCAGGGACAACTCTCTTGTTGCCGTGGGTTCTTTTACGTGCGCTGAATAATTTAATGTAACACGCGAGACCTCAGTTTATCGTCTCATCCGAAAGACTAGCGCCCAGACCACCACTCATGGTCTAATGGATTTGGGGGGGGGGGGGGGGGGGGGGGGAGTTTCGGGCCCAAGCCATTGGATGAGGTTTAGTAAGTAGTCCTGTAGACTGGAAGGGAGGGGGGGTGGGGGGCACAACCACTGAAGATTTTGCAACCGGCTTTCTATTTGTGAGTAAAAATGGTTGCATGCATTATATGCGTAAATCTCACCATTGGTGGACCTCAGAGCTCTGGCTGAAAAACAGGGTGGGGGGGGGGGTCAGTAAAGGTGCTCTTCTGTTGTGCATTCATATCTTGAGACTTTGCAACAACTTTGACAGCATTGCGACTTATGTTCAGTTTTCATTTAAAGGCGACCAAGCATCATAGTCAGAATTCACTATTATCGGTGTGATAAACTTACATGGACATAAAGAGAATACATCATGTTTTTAAACGAAAGAGTTGGAGGGTTATTGGGTTTTTTTTTGGGGGGGGGTTCTTTTTTAAAGTGGTACTTTCATGAAAATGTGTGCATATTTTGCAATTCCTGTAGTTTTATTTTATTTTAGTTCAGATGAGACCATAAACCAAATGAAAATCGCATAATCACAAGTGACGGGGGGTTTTTTCTTTCTTTTTTTCTTTTCTTTTATATCGTGGATAATGGAATAAGCACTTATGTGCTTTTTTACATCCAGTCCCTGTGTGTATGCGGTTTTGTAAATTCTGTCATCTTTTCCCCCCGGCACACAATGGCCTACTCCCAGGAAAAGCGGAACAGGATATAACGTGTGCACAAGATGTTCTGCGCGAGTTCCTTACAGTAGCTAGCTTATGATTATAACAGATAGTATTTTGCTACCAGTGTATATCAACTTTGTAGTCAGCAAGACATGAATATGAAATTGATTGAAATTCAAGTTCTGTTCATCGAAATTCAGGATCATGCATGAAGAAAGCAGCAGTCATCACCATTATCATCATCACGATCATCATCATTATTGTCATCATCTGCTTGTTACTGAAGTGTTGTGGGTTTTTGTTGTTGTTGTTATTGTTGCTACAGGATGTTGACAATGGCTATACCTCAGTGGATAAGACTGACTTTGGTGCTGTGGGTCCATGAAGTCATGGGTTCGAATCTTAACAGTGGCGTATGGTGAATAAAGGATGGCAACTTTTAAGACGTCTTGAGCCAAAATCAGAAGTGCAGATCTGCCATTGCCTAAGTTCCCTCCATACGCATGCAGAAGATCAACAACAACAAAAAGGGTGGCGCTGTTCTTGTGGTGACGCGCTCTCCCCGTGGAGAGCAGCCCGAATTTTACGCAGAGAAATCTCGTGACTTAAAGTGGTAAAATGAAAACGAAATGAAAAATGTTCATGAAAAAAAAAATTTCCTGTAATTCGTGTCAGCATTCGGTAGGTTACAGAATCACAAACATGCCCAGCATGCACCCTGTATCTGGCGAGGGATGGGCTCCGCCAGGTTCAACTTGTCAGAAAGACATAGCTAGAAAAAAAAATTCAGTGCAGTGACCCCCCACACAACTCCTCAGGGAGTCTAAAGAGAAGAGATGTATGGCTTGAGATGTGCGTTAGGAGTCTTGAAGTCGTCTGCTCCCAGCTGTTGATCTGTTGATAGTTGAGAAGACAGGGCGGCTGTGACACTGTGTTGTGTTGTGTTGTGTTGTTGTGCAGAAAGTGCAGTTCTGGTATATGCTGCATTAATAGCCGCATGCAGGTACAAAAAAAAACAACAGAAAGCTGTATATGTGTGTTGGTTTTGTTTTTTTTATATATGCTGGAGATCAGTTTTCACAGGGTACTGGTTATAAGGATTGTGTGGTGTGTGTGTGTGCGTGTGTGTGTGTGTGTGTGTGTGTGTTGGTGTGTGTATGCGTGTGTGTCTATCTGTCTGTCTGTCTGTGTGCGTGTAAGCTTATGATGTGCGTGTGTGAATGCATGAATATACACTGTGTGTATGTGTGAGCGAGAGAGAGAGAGGGCATGCGCATCCGCATGATATGTTTGTGTGAATGTGTGTGTGTGTGTGTATGTGAATGAGTGTGTGTGTGTGTGCATGCATGTATGTTTGTGTATGTGTGTGTGTGCGTGCATGCGTGTGCGTGTGTGTGTGTTGCTCCATTTCTCGTCTTTCCTTTCCGCCCTGACTTTGTGGCTTCAGTGCAGACTTGCTCACTGGAGCGTGGCACTGTGGAATGGGCGTGTGCAGTAGAGTGTGCAGCGCTGGCTGGATTAGATGGCTTTCTGTGTGTGTGTGTGTGTGCGTGTGTGTGTGTTGCATGCGTGCGTGTGTGTGTGTGTGCGTGTGTGATGTGTGTGTATTGTGTTATATTGCTTGTGTGTGTATATGTGTGTGTGTGCATGCGTGCCTATGTGCGTGAGTGCTTGTGTGTATGTGTGCTTGCATGTGTGTGTGTATGCTTGTGTGTGTGGGCAGTGTGTGTTTTGTTTTTTTGTTGTTGTTTTTTTGGGGGATAGAGTGGGGAGGAGAGGTAGAAATGAGTGTGTTTGGGGGAAGGGTGTTGAAGATGGGGAGGGGTAGGATTGTTGGGGAGAAGTTGAAGTTTGTGTGTGTTTGAGGGAAAGAAAGAAAGAGGGTGTGTGTGTGAGTGAGTGCGAAAAAGAGGGTGTGTGTGTTGTGTGTGCGTGTGTGTATGTGTGATGATTCATTGATACAGGCAGACAGCAGTGTTGTTTCCGAGGTTAGTTTTTCAGACAGCATGATACAGAATACTGTTTTGACAAATCACCGACTAAGAATAAAGGAAACAGATCTTGTATCTTCATATGTATGTGAGACTTACACTTTAAGAAGAAGAAGAAGGAAAAAAGAAGGGAAAGGATGATAAAGAAAAGAAAGGAGCCAAGGGATTAGATTGTGGCGAGTCTGTTAGGAAACGGCTTTTCCCGCCTGCACAAACAGAATTGTAGACACGGTTTTTTAACTCGTAAAGTTAGACACGGGTCTAAAAGGGGCCAAAATGATGGTGTGTTTTTTTTTTAATAAAAAATTGCTAGATGCAAATATGGAGATTTCCCTGCGTGACTTTAAAGAATTTAGATTGTAAAACATGTCTGAAGAAACGGGTTTCTTGTATCTGTTATAGATTAAAAAAGGCTTAGGGGTTTGAAACATTTAGGTTTGGTGGCCATTTTGGATTGTTTCCTTGGCAACAGTGCATTAAAAATTTAGTAATTTATAGATTTTTAGCATTTACAAGTGATGCCCTTTCAATATATAGTACAACTTCTAACATGAGCTTGTAAACAAAATTTCATCAGTTTCGACCCCATGTCCCACCTAAAATTTCATCAGTTTCGACCCCCATGTCCCACCTAAAATTTCATCAGTTTCGACCCCCATGTCCCACCTAAAATTTCATCAGTTTCAACCCCCATGTCCCACCTAAAATTTCATCAGTTTCAACCCCCATGTCCCACCTAAAATTTCATCAGTTTCCACCCCCATGTCCCACCTAAAATTTCATCAGTTTCAACTCCCAGTTGTATTCTGAAGGGGGATAGCCCGGTGGTTAGAGCATTGCGCTCACAATCTGACAGCCTGGGTTCAAGCCACCACTTGAGCTCCCGTTCAAGGGATTTTTTCCCTGGAGCTAACATAAGTACCACCTCCGCTCATTATAAACTAAGCTCCCGTGTGCAAACAAATGAATACAGAACATCTTACACATGCATGTTAAAAACCCATTCCGCCTTTTTATTTATTTATTCTTTTATATCGAGGATAATGGAATAACCACTCATGTGCTTTTTTACATCCAGTCCCCGTGTGTATGCGGTTTTGTAAATTTTGTCATGTTTCCTTTTCGGAAGAGTAGGCTGTTGTGTGCTGGTAGGAACGGATGACGACAAAAGTTTAAAAAGATGCATGCACACCTAGTGTCGTGTTTAGACACCATCCCTGAAGTCGGACTGTGGCTACCTTAATGGTGGGCAAAAACAGTTGGTGTGTATGCAGAATCTCGCCATTGGTGAATCTCTGAGCTTTAACCAAGGAACAAAATATTCTTTTGAAAACTCTGACATTGGTGGATCGGTGGTCTAGAAGTAAAGCGCCTGTCTAGAAAGTGAAAAGTGCGGGTCGGAAGTGTGCGGTGGTTCAAATCCCGTTTGGGCCCGAAAATTTTTCCCCATCCATTAGACCATGAGTGGTGGTCTGGGCGCTGGTCTTTCGGATGAGATGATAAATCGAGGTCCCGTGTGTTGCACAAAATTATTCAGCGCACGTAAAAGAACCCATGGCAACAAGGGAGTTGTCCCTGGCAAAATTCTTAGAAAAAGCCACTCTGATAGGGAAACAAATACAGATCGAAAAAAAAGAAAGGGTGGCGCTGCTCTTGTGGCGACACGCTCTCCCCGGGGAGAGCAGCCCGAATTTCACGCAGAGAAATCTCGTGACTTAAAGAGGTATAAATGAATAAATTAAATAAATAAATGAAATGAATCAAAACAGTGGGTCCTTGTGACCAGCAGTGCAGCCTTCTGAAACAAACAAGAGTTTACAGTGTGGGTCATTTTACACTAAAGGGCCATCATTGGACAGAGTAGCTGGGATTTTGTGTTTGAATCAACCTTTGTTGTTTGTTGATATGGATTGTCTTTGTTTTTTTGGGGTTTTTTTTCTAAAAAGCTCTGTGGATGTATCTTGTGATCGATTCATGTGAGAGAGAGAAAGAGAGAGGGAGAGATTGATTTACTACTTGATTTATTGCTCATTTTAATATATAATATATATGTGTGTGGGTTTTTTGTTTGTTTTTGTTTTTAAGTCTTGTTTGGTGTTTGTTTTGTTAAAAGGGGGGGGGGGGGGTGATGGAGGGGGTATTGTTTATTTGTTGGGGATTTGGAGGTTCTTTTTGTATATTTGGAGGGGAGGGGGGGGCTAATAATTTTTAGAAAGCGAATATTTGCTTGATGGACTCCTTCCATCTAAGAAGTGAATATATCATTGCCGTTTTCATTTTGTTGTGCAATCTTCAGAGAATGAATTCATTGCTCTACTCGATTCCTCTGTTTTACGACACGAGTTAACATTTAAATTATTTTGTGTGTGGGCAGGACTGAAGACGAGCCAGACCTCTGATTGAGTGAGTGAGTGAGTGAGTGACTACTGCCGCATCCTGAGGATGATGACCAGAAAACTCCTCCACCCTTAATTAATCAACAGACCAGACCTCTACCCTCCACAAGCCCTGCCCTGCCCCGACAGTCTCCTGGACCGTAGGAGTGCAGGTGACCTCCCAAGTTAAATTCCCCATGTACTGAAGAACGAGTGCAGGAGTACCGGCAGTTTCAAAAGTCGCCTCGGTCCCCACGCACCAAAGAAGTGGAGGACTTTCAGTTCAATTCCCAGCGCCGCCTGTACTGAAGGACAGGAGTTGTTTTTTTTACTTCAGTCTCGTGCCTCGTGTATTGAAGCGCTCACAGAAGTACTGCAGGGAGGAGTACTGGCAGTTGAAGTCACCACCTCCCCCCCTCTCCACCTCTCCCTCTTCCTCCAATCTCTCTGCATGGCCAGGATCTTCCCAGTGCACCCTCCTCCCAACGGTGGTCATGCCTGACTCGTTCTCCACCTGCTGTGCCATACCTGTGCTCACCTGAGTGGCTGAGGTGTCATGCTGCTTATCTCCACGCCCTAGTGCCCACAACCCTTGATAGACAGACAAGACAAGACAAAACAGACAGACAGGCAGGCAAGCAAGCAGGCAGAGACCATATCAACAGCAGCAGCAACAGCAGCAGCAGCAGCAGCAGCGTGGAGAAAGCATCTCTAGTCCACACTGTCGTCTTTGGGGGTTGCTGTTTCTGTTGCTTCCTTCACTTTACAGGTTTGTGTCTTCTTTGTGAGTTGATGTCTGTGTCTGTCTTCTTTCTGTTTTATGGGTGTGTTGGTTTGGTTGTTTTTTTTGGCTGGGGTAGGTTTTGTATCTTGTGTCTTGTCTTCTTTGGGGTTTGAGTTATTTGATGGGGTCGGATTGTGTCGTGAGTTTATGCTGTTGTATGTGCTGTGTGATTTATTTGCTGGGGTAGGTTTGTATCTCTGTGTGTCTGTCTTCTTTCTGTTTTATGAGTTATTTGCTGGGGTAGGCTTGTATCTCTGTGTGTCTGTCTTTCTGTTTTGAGTTATTTGCTGGGGTAGGCTTGTATCTCTGTGTGTCTGTCTTCTTTCTGTTTTATGAGTTATTTGCTGGGGTAGGCTTGTATCTCTGTGTGTCTGTCTTCTTTCTGTTTTATGAGTTATTTGCTGGGGTAGGCTTGTATCTCTGTGTGTCTGTCTTTCTGTTTTATGAGTTATTTGCTGGGGTAGGCTTGTATCTCTGTGTGTCTGTCTTCTTTCTGTTTTATGAGTTATTTGCTGGGGTAGGCTTGTATCTCTGTGTGTCTGTCTTCTTTCTGTTTTATGAGTTATTTGCTGGGGTAGGCTTGTATCTCTGTGTGTCTGTCTTCTTTCTGTTTTATGAGTTATTTGCTGGGGTAGGCTTGTATCTCTGTGTGTCTGTCTTCTTTCTGTTTTATGAGTTATTTGCTGGGGTAGGCTTGTATCTCTGTGTGTCTGTCTTTCTGTTTTATGAGTTATTTGCTGGGGTAGGTTTGTGTCTGTAGTTTTTGTCGGTCTTTTTGCAAGTTATTTGCAGGGGTAGGTTTGTTTCTGAGTTTATGCTGTTTTATGTGCTGTATGATTTATTTGCTGGGGTAGGTTTGTGTCTGAGTCGACGTTTGTCTTTCTGCTTCATGAGTTATTTGCTGGGGAAGTTTATGTCAAAGTCTATGTCTGTCTACTTTCTGCTTTATGAGTTATTTGATGATGGGGTAGATTTGTGTCTGAGTTTATGTTTTTGTCTCTCTTTTTGCTGTATTCACGAGTTATTTGATGGGGTAAGTGTGTGTCTTGAGATTATGTCTGTCTTTGTTCTTTATGAGTTATTTGATGGGGTAGGTTTGTGTCTGAGTTTATGTCTGTCTTTGTGGTGTATGAGTTATTTGCTGGGGTAAGTGTGTGTCTTGAGATTATGTCTGTCTTTGTGGTATATGAGTTATTTGCAGGGGTAAGTGTGTGTCTTGAGATTATGTCTGTCTTTGTTCTTTATGAGTTATTTGATGGGGTAGGTTTGTGTCCAATTCTATGTCTGTCTTTGTGGTGTATGAGTTATTTGCTGAGGTAGGTTTGTGTGTTTTGGTAAGAGGGGGGGGGGATGTTCATTGTTGGAGTGTTTCACAACTAAGACACCTTGGGGAACACCCAGAATATGCACACTGACTCACTCATTGCTCTAACCTGCGAGTCGGTTCGAGACTGTAAGTACACACCGGATGGGAAGTTAAATAAGTGTATGACAGTTTTCAAGCGCCTCGCCACATAGGTAGCTGTACTCAACTTCAGAGGATTTTTTTTTCTTTTTTAATAGGAGAGTGAAGGTTGTTAATGTTGTGGTGAGAGCTTGGGATGGCTGTAGACAGTAACAGCATAGCATTGAAATGTGTAGGCGATAGTATTCAGTTTACATCTCAGCTTAACATTGAGATGTAGGCACTAGTATTTAGTTTACATCAATAACTGACAAAGCTTTTGGCCAGGCCTGGGCCAAGGAGGGTTTGTCTGTCTGTCTGTCTGTTTGGGTTTTATGTTTTAGTGTGAAGGGGTATGGGGTTGCCTTTACTGTGTTTCAAGATTCACACTTTGCTTCTAGTTACAGAGGAATGGGATAGCCTAACAGTTAGCGTAATGCGCTTGTGATCTGCTGACCCGAGTTCGATTTCCGTTCAAGAGGATTTTTCCTCTGGAGTTAACATCGGTGCCAATTCCACTTCCCCCAAAAGTCTTTCGGATGAGACTATAAATTGAGGTCCTGTATGCAAACACCTGCAGAACATCTTGCACAAACGTTAAAACATGTTCCGCTTTTCAGAAGCGTAGGCCATTGTGTGCCGGTGGGAACGGATGACAAAATTGACAAAAGTGCATACACACGGGGACTGGATGTAAACAAGTACATGAGTGCTTATTCCATTATCCTCGAAATAAATAAAAAATGTTTTAAAAAGATAAATAGAGAGGGAGGGAGAGAGAGAACTGCCGACAGAGAATTGATCTATCATGGCAAGTCATGTCATGTTAAAAGAAATTTTAGCCCATGCCAAAAGCTGTGACAGCTGTTGATGTCAGCTAAGTGCGAAGGCCACATCAAAAATGTTTAATATGCTTTGACATGTTCTATTGAGATTGATTGTCTGCAGCCGTCACAAGGTCTTAACATAACAACCTGCACTGTCCTTGTGAAGGTGGAAAAAAAAACATAATGAAGTCAGAGTACAACTTCCTATATGGTAAAATACCTAAAAACAGCCATACACACGAACTTGTCATCCAGGGTGTAGCTACAATCTCACAGCAATTTCCAGGTGGAACGAGTGAATCAGAAAGCAGACCACCACCACATAAAAAGAGCAATGAACTTCGTAGTGGATGGATAGAGACCAAAGGGAAGATCTAGCAAGACCTGGGCTACCTGTATTGCAGATGATCTTAGAGAAAGGGGCATAAATAAGGAGGAAGCTCAAAACAGAGAGAGATAGAGAAGGTTCATCAATGTCAAACCTCCCCTGGGAGAAACATGACAAAAAATGAAGAAGAGTGAATCAGAGTGCATATTCTGGATGACCCCCCCCCCCCAGGGTGTTAAGCTGGGGAACATCCAACAACATCCTCCTCATGGGTCCTGCACTTACTGAAATCACTGCAGCTCATGAGACTATAAACCATGGCACCACGTGCGAACGCATGCAGAACATCTTGTGCACACATTAAAACCCCGTTCCTCTTTCCAGAAGAGTAAGTAGGCCGTTGCGTACTGGTAGGGACAGATGATAACATTTTAAAATTTGATTTTGATTCTTCGATTTTAGGTCTGTTCACTCTCAGTGATATTAAATTTTAAAAACGCATGCACACAGGTGTCGTGTTTAGACACCATCCCTGAAGTCAGAATGCGGCTACCAGAATGGTGCGTAATAACGGTCGCATAATGCAAAATTCACCATTGGTAAACCTCGGGAGTTCTAGGGGAGGAATGGGGGGAAAAAAGAGAAGAAGAGTACAACATGTTGACCGTACAAAAGAATACACTTGTAGCTGCTGATTTGAACTGACAACTCTGTATTTTTATTTATTTATTTTATTTATTCTTTTATATCGAGGATAATGGAATAAGCACTCATGTACTTTTTTACATCCATTCCCCGTGTGTATGCAGTTTTGTAAATTTTGTCATCTGTTACCACCAGCACACAATGGCCTACTCTTATGAAAAGCAGAACAGGATTTAACCTGTGCGCAAGATGTTCTGCGTGTGTTCGCACACGGGGCCTTGGTTTATAGTCTCATTCGAAGGACTTTGACATTCAGTTTGATTTTTTTGTCAAACTGAGAAGAAAGGGCGAGGCTGGGAATCGAACCCAGAACCTCACGGTTTACTTGTTGGCAGGCGAACATCTTAACCATCCTGCCACCTTTGCCCAGCTCTTTGCAGCGCTCGGCTGAGGTACTTGATACAAATCAGTCGTTAACTGTCGAAAGCCAGTGAGTCACCTGGGTATTTATCCCCCCTGTGGGGATGCCCAGGGGGGGCGAGAGGGCTCTTTCACTGTTGCAGTATAAATCGGTATGGATTGGTGGTCTAGAGGTAACCTGCCTGGAAAGCGAACCGTTCTGGTTTAAAGTCCTTCGGATGGGACTTTAAACCGAGGCGCCGTGTTCGAACGCACGCAGAACATCTTGCGCACATGTTAAGTCCTGTTCTGCTTTTCGTAAGAGTAGGCACTTGTGTGCCGTTGGGAACAGGTGACAGAATATACAAAACCGCATACACACGGGGACTGGATGTTTAAAAAAAAGCACATAAGTGCTTATTCCATTATCCTCGATATAAAAGAATAAAATAAATTAAAAATTAAATAAAAATGGGTCCTTCTATGTGTGCTGACTACATGTTACAGATAGGACCTCAGTTTATGATATGTATATAATATGTGTGCATATGTAAGTGATATATCACAATGACAAGGAAAAACAATAACAATGAATCACACTGACACAAGAAAACAGCAACAATGATACATCACACTGACACAAGAAAAAACAACAATGATACATCACACTGACACATGGAACAACAATAACAATACATCACACTGCGCAAGGAAAAACAATAACTATACATCATAGCGACACAAAGGAAAACAATATTGGTACATCACATTGACACAAGAGAAAACAATTACAATACATCACACTGACACAAGAAAAAAAATTGACGACACATCACACTGACACATAGAAAAACAATAACGATATACCACTTGACACAAACAGAAAACAAATAATACTACAATATATATATATCGTTATTTAAGTAGATATATAATATATATATATAATATATTATCCATGTGGACAGGAGAAAACAATAATACATCACACTGACACTAGAAAAACAAGTAACGATATACCACTCTGACACAAACAGAAAACAAATAATGCTACAATATGATTATATATTATATTTTATATATATATATATATATAATATATTCCGTGTGTTGACAGGAGAAAACAACAATACATCACACTGACACACAACAACAAAAAGATACATCACACTGACATATAGAACAAGAATAATGATATACCACCCTGACTCAAACAGAAAGAAATAATGCTACAATATGATATGTGTATATATATATATATATATATATATATATATATATATATATATATATATATATATATACACATATATAATACATATATATATATATATATACATACATAAATACATATATATATATCCGTGTGTTGACAGAGTCCCCCACAGACATCAACCAAACAACAAAGCACTACAGACCATCCAAGGGGACCGAACTAAACAACCACCGACAAGAGGAACGAAGGGGCCGCCTCTCCGCGTAGGGAAGGGAGCCGACCGATGATGCATGGCCCAGCCGGCCAGCTGACTCTGCTGCCGCCATGGATCATCAGTCTCAACCTGCGCCGCCTTCCCCGGGAGTAGCCCAGGATGGCAGCGGTGGCCACATCATCGCCCCTGCCCAGTCCCCCCCAGAAGGCCAGCCATCGTCCTCCTCCCCAACACCTCCCCCGACAGAAGAACATCCCGCCGAGACTTCATCCACGGGAACCTCTCCGGCAGTTCCGTCCTCGCTGCAGCAGTCTTCAGGAGCTACTACTACCACCGCCACCACCCTCCTCCTCCCAGGGGGGGGGGTGGGGGACCCGGGATGTAGCGCAGGGGGGGAGGGGGGAGTGGGAGGCACGTCCCTGGTGATTCCGCAGCCGTACCTGCACTACATCCAGCTGCAGACTCAGCTGCTCCACCAGCAACAACAGCAGCAGCAGCAACAACAACAGCAGCAAGAGAGCCTGGTCAGCACTCTGGACCTGTCCTCCAAACTGGCGGTCGTGGCAGCGGCAATGGCCAACAACGCCGCCGAGCAGTCGGAGAACAGTGGGGACGGGGAAGGTGGGGGGGGTTCCGGGGGAGGGGGCAAGCCCTCCACCCCAGTGCCCAGCGGCAGCGTGGTGAGCGTGGACAGCAAAGGGGGGGACCTGGGCTCGGACGACAGCCTGGACTTCAACGACGGGCCCTACACCGACGAGGAGTACGAGGACGGCAAGGGAGGCAAGAACGATGGCAGGATTCGTCATTCTGGTAGTGCACAGAATGATTTCTTTCCCCTTTGCGTAACTTTTTGTCTTTGTCTTGTTTTGTTTGTTTTCTTCTGGTGGTGGTGGTGGTGTGGTTGTCTTGTTTTTTGTGTTTCTGGTGGTGTGGTTGTCTGTTTCTGCTGGTGGTGTGGTTGTCTGTTTGTGCTGGTGTGGTTGTCTTTTTCTGTTGGTGTGGTTGTCTGTTTTGTTTCTGCTGGTGTGGTTGTCTTGTTTTTTGTTTTTCTGGTGGTGGTGGTGTGGTTGTCTTGTTTTTGTTTCTGGTAGTGTGATTGTTTTTGTTTCTGGTGGTATGGTTGTCTTGTTTTTGTTTCTGGTAGTGTGGTTGTTTTTGTTTCTGGTGGTGTGGTTGTCTTGTTTTTGTTTCTGGTAGTGTGGTTGTCTTGTTTTTGTTTCTGGCTGGTGTGGTTGTCTTGTTTTTGTTCTGGTGTGGGTTGTCTTGTTTTTGTTTCTGGCTGGTGTGGTTGTCTTGTTTTTGTTTCTGGTGGGGTGGTTGTCTTGTTTTGCTGGTGTGGTTGTTGTTTTTGTTTCTGGTGGTGTGGTTGTTTGTTTCTGCTGGGTTGTGTTTTGTTTGGGGTGTGGTTTTTGTCTTGTGGTGTTGTCTGTGTTTGTTTGCTGGTGGTGTGGTTGTTTGTTTTTGTCTGTTGGTTGTCTTGTTTTTGTTTCGGGCTGGTGTGGTTGTTTGTTTCTGCTGGTGTGGTTGTCTGTTTCTGCGGTGTGGTGTGTTTGGTGGGTTCTGAGTGGTGTGGTTGTCTTTTCTGTGGTGTGTTGTCTTGTTTCTTGTTGCTGGTGGTGTGGTGTTGTTTTGTTTCTGCTGGTGTGGTTGTTTTTGTTTCTGCTGGTGTGGTTGTTTGTTTCTGCTGGTGTGGTTGTCTGTTTCTGCTGGTGTGGTGTGATGGGAGTGGAAGGATGGGGTGACTGAGGGAGTGAATGGATTCTTTCCCTTGCGTAACTTGTCTGTCTGTTTCTTCTGCTGGTGGTGTGGTTGTCTTGTTTTTGTTTCTGGTGGTGTGATTGTTTTTGTTTCTGCTGGTGTGATTGTCTGTTTCTGCTGGTGTGGTTGTCTGTTTCTGCTGGTGTGGTGTGAGTGGAAGGATGGGGTGACTGAGGGAGTGAATGGATTCTTTCCCTTGCGTAACTTGTCTGTCTGTTTCTTCTGCTGGTGGTGTGGTTGTCTTGTTTTTGTTTCTGCTGGTGTGATGTGATTTGTTCTGCTGGTGTGGTTGTCTGTTTCTGTGTGTGGTTGTCTGTTTCTGCTGGGTGGGGTGTGATGGATGGAAGGATGGGGTGACTGAGGGAGTGAATGGATTTTTCCCTTGCGTAACTTGTCTGTCTGTTTCTTCTGCTGGTGGTTGTTGGTTGTTTGTTTGTGTTTCTGCTGGTGTGAATTGTCTGTTTCTGCTGTGTTATTGTCTGTTTCTGCTTGCTGGTGTGTTGTCTGTTTCTGCTGTGTGGTTGTCTGTTTCTGCTGGTGTGATTGTTTCTGCTGGGAGTGAAAGGATGGGGTGACCGAGGGAGCAAATGGACATAGATAGATCTCTTTTGTTGTTGTTGTTGTTTTCAGTTTATTTTGAGTGAGCGAATGGACATATACATCTCTTTTGTTTGTTTTTGTCAGTTTATTTTGAGTAAGTGAGTGAACTTAGATCTCTTTTGTTTTTGTTCTTTTTTAGTTTAAGTGAATGGATGGCCATAGATAGATCTCTCTAGTTTTTTGGTTTTTTTCTCAGTTTATGATGAGTGAGTGAATGGATATAGACCTCTTTGGTTTGTTTTTAATCTCTGTTCTCTATCATTTTCTATACATTTTTGTGCAATTTATAGCAGTTTGTTTTTATTTCTGTCATATGTAACAGAGAGTTAAAGTTCAGAACCAGACAAAAATTATGGGAGTGGGTGGGGGGGAGTGAGACACAGAATACCTTTTTTTTTTCATGCTACAAAAGTACATTTTCTCAAATTCTGACCTGTTTGTCATATATATATAAATATCCTCAGTTATCGTATAATGTTAGGTAAATGATGAGTATTCCCACCCTCTTTGCTGCTTTTGAGGTCAGACACCTTTCATACCTGATGTGTATGTGTGTGTGTAAGCTCACAGTGTGTCAGGTGTGACAGTTGTACTAGGCATTACACAGTCATTCACCTGTAGTGTGCATGTCGAGACGCCTCACAGCAGCAGGTGTGGCAGTTTTCTGTCTGTCGTCACGTTTGTCATTCACCTGCTGTGTGTCATTCACCTGCTGTGTGTCTGTGTTCACAACACAGCTCAGAGTGTCGGGTGGGTGTGACAACTCGCCTGTCTCGTCCATCAGAGGCTGAATTTCAAAAGTCACATCCAACACCTGAGAACGTCCTGTCAGAAAACCCTGAACCTCCTGCAGGTGATCGCCCATACTGACTGGGGAGCAGACACTGCTGCATGTTTATAGGGCGCTGGTGCACTGCAAAGTGGATCATGGTTGTCAGGTCTATGGATTTGGCGAGGCCTTCCTACTTGAAATTTCTGGACATCGTTCGCCACCAGGGGCTCAGAATTTGTTTCGGTCCTTTCTGAACAACACCAGTGTAGAGCTTATACATGGAAGCGGGAGAAACCTCTTTGAAGAACTGCCATCTGAAACTGACTCAAAACTACGACATGAAACTGTATTCAGAGTACAACAACCTGGCTTACGATTGTGATCTCAACCCCCAGTTTCAGGCCAAGTTCGACAAATCTTCTTCTGCCACTCCTCCCCCTGGGGATTCGGATCCTTCCAGACCTCTGGGAGGTGGGTATCAATTTGGGTGCGATATGTGATTTTCTTAAGTTTCCCAAGACACCGATGTGGGCGATGAAAACCCCAGTGGTCTGCTTTGATCTGGCTGCTCATAGGAAGGACGTGACCAGCTCAACAGCTTACAAGGTCTTGTTCCAAGAGTTGTGTCAGTGTTACCCATCCTACATAAGCATTTTTACAGACAACTCCAAGTCTGAGGAAGGGGTGGCCTGAGCAGCCTACTGTCCCTCCATCTGCGCTTTCCGAGCACTTGCCTTCAGATGGCTTGGTGCACACTGCCGATTTTAGTGCTCTTGTTTTATCCCTGAGACTGATTCAGCATTCTGGAAGGAAAGGCTTCTTGGTATGTGCGGATTCGCTGTCAGCTCTGGAGGCAATCACTTGAAGGAGCATAAATCAACCTTAGCTTCAGGAGTTCTACAAATTGTATACTTCCTTGAGACGGGATGGATGTGATAATGTTTTGGTATGGATCCCGGGGCACATCGTCATTCAGGACAATTAAACGGTTGATCGACTGGCCAGGTGTGCCACGGAGAAGGACATTTCTAGGTCTATCGTGCCATACATGGATCTCAAACCTAACAGCAAACAGTATGCCCAGTCCCTCTGGCAAGAGGAATGGAATGCTCAGACTGACAATAAACTTTTACAGATTCGCCCTACTAACCTGACAGAAGTTCTCCCTCTGTGTGTCAAAAACCGAAGGGAAGCAACAGTGCTCACCAGGCTACACTCGGGTCATTCTCACATCACCTACGTTCATTTGCTTCAAGGAGAGGGAACCCCATGGTGTGTGACTTGTGATGTGTGGGTCACTGTCAAGCATCTGCTTCTGGAGTGTCCAGATGTCCAGGATATTAGGAACAAGCATTTTATTGCAGACTTACTAAAGATCCTTTTTCATGATGTTCCTCTGGACACCATTTTTAACTTTGTGAGAGAATCTGGACTAGTCCCTTCACCTGTAGAGTTCATAATTATCAAGACAGTTCAAAGACCCACGTGCTACAGTTGACCTGTCACAGAACACACCTGAAGTCCTTCACCTGTAGGGTCCATGTTCACAGGTCAGTAGGTCAGTGTATCAGGTGTGAATGAAGAGTTGACCTGTCTCACTGTACACACAGTCCTTCACCTGCAGTAGTCATGAACATCAACACAGTTCAGAGAGTCAGGTGTGAGAAGTGACCTGTCTAACCCTTCAGTTTTTCACCTGCCTGAAGTGTCCCATGTTCACAGGTCAGTGTATCAGGTGTTAGAGTTGTCCTGTCTCGATGTACACGACCCTTCACCTGTAGTGTCCATATCAAGACAGGTCAGAGTATCAGGTGTGAGACTTGGCCTGTCTCACCATACAGTTATTCTTCACCTGCCATGTTCATATCAACACAGGTCAGTGTATCAGGTGTTAAGAGTTGACCTGTCTCACTGGACACAGTCTTTCACCTGTAGTGTCCATATCAACAGAGAACTTTCATTGAGTCAGGTGTGACAACTGACCTGTTTCACCATACATAGTCCTTCTCACCTGCAGAGTCTATGTACACAGGTCTGTGTATCAGGTGTTAGAGCTGTCCTGTCTTGATGTACACAGCCCTTCACCTGTAGTGTCCATATCAAGACGGTGCAGAGTATCAGGTGTGAGACTTGGCCTGTCTCACTGGACACAGCCCTTCACCTGTAGTGTCCATATCAACACAGTTCATTGAGTCAGGTGTTAGAGTTGACCTGTCTCACTGGACACAACCCCTCACCTGTAGTGTCCATATCAACAGAGAACTTTCATTGAGTCAGGTGTTAGAGTTGACCTGTCTCACTGGACACAGTCTTTCACCTGTAGTGTCCATATCAACAGAGTTCATTGAGTCAGGTGTTAGAGTTGACCTGTCTCACTGGACACAGTCTTTCACCTGTAGTGTCCATATCAACACAGGTCAGTGTATCAGGTGTTAGAGTTGACCTGTCTCACTGGACACAGTCCTTTACCTGTAGTGTCCATATCAACACAGAACTTTCATTGAGTCAGGTGTGACAACTGACCTGTTTCATCATACATAGTCCTTCGCCTGCAGAGTTCTATGTGCACAGGTCTGTGTATCAGGTGTGGGTGTTGTCTTGCCTCATGGTAGATTGTTGTCATTCATCTTAATCAGTTCCTGCTTATAACATAACAGTGTTGATAGTTTGTATGTGTTTAAGACAGAATGAAGGAAAAGTGGATGAAAGTGGAGGATATATAGTCTTATATAAGTAGGGAAGGGTGAATGTATAGAAATTGAGGAGTGTGAATGATGTGTGTGCACACACATTCCTCTGTGAATGTTTGTCATGAACGAACCAAACAAACTCACTCACTGATAAGTTGATGACATTTTTATGACGTATGGGCCCACCACTATCACCATTTACAAAATTTCTGTTAGCAGCCTCTGACAACGTACCAAAGTGGCCTTGACTAGACTAGTAAAGATTGGAACAAATGCAAATTTTTTTTCAACTTGATATAGAATCACTCGTTGCCCTCAAACATACACTTGCAGTTAAGAGATCGCCTAAATCCATTCTTTTGCCGCAGTCAAGTTGATATCAGCAGTTACAAAGTTACCGGTATCTTTAGTAGACAGTTTTTGAGGTACCCGACCTTGATCCGCAGCCTGACTCATGTACCTGAGCTTCAGCTTTTCTATACAGTCTTACCCCACAAATCGATCAAGCTTGATCCTATAAAAACAAACAAAAACCTCAAACAAACAAGCACAACAACAAACAAAAACAAACAGATAACAAAGCGATATAAAAGACCTCCCCCCAAAAAATAAGTTTATACCCCCTCCCCCCACCTCTATTTTTAAGTTCTGTTGTGTAGCGTAAAGTTTCTACTATACATATGGATCCACACTCAGTAATTTCTCTCTCTCTCTCTCTCTCTCTCTCTCTCTCTCTCTCTCTCTCTCTCTCTCTCTCTCTCTCTCTCTCTCTCTTCTTTCTCTCTCTCTTTCTCTCTCTCTTTCACTCTCTCTGTGCTTCAACTTTAATCGCAAGCATTTTAGAACCCATTTTTCCTGACTTGGAAGTTCTGTGCTAGGAATTTCCCTCTTTCCTATCCCTTCCTTAGTTTCTGCCTTGTTCCCTTTCTCCCTGTCACCTCCTTGTCTGTGTTCACCCTGCATGGTCCTTTATCCTGCCTTTTTCCCCCCCCCCAGAAAAGACGAGTGTAGCATTTCTCTTCCATGTTGAAATCAGATGCACTGGGCTTGGCTTGTCAAGCGCTTAATGGCAGTGCAATGCGTTTCCGCTCATGTTAGACAACAATAGTTGCTGTCTGAGCGTTCAACGAAGAAGTAGTTTACCGTTAGAACTAAAAAATTACAAAATTTCCCTATTTGTGTGGAGATGCTTATGTCATTTTGGGGCAGTGAAAATATGATAATATTCTTCTTCATCTTCATAGAGCACTGTCCCCCTGACCTGGTCAGAACCCCTCTAAGGGCCTATACAGTCCCCAGACTTGCCAGATGTATGTGTGTGTGTGTTGTGTGTGTGTGTTAGTATATGTGTGTGTGTGTTATGTGTTATGTGTGTGTGTGTGTGTGTGTTAGTTTATGTGTGTGGTGTGTGTGTGTGTGTGTTATATGTGTGTGTGTTAGTATATGTGTGTGAATGTGTGTATGTTTTGAAGTCGAAGAGTATCTATGATCTGAAAATACTAAAGTTGATACTACGTCTGCTATGTACTAAAATCAAGAGCAGCTGAAAAGATTAGATAGATTATTTTGATCTTAGTTATTTTCTGAATCAGCAGCAATTTTGATCTGAAACGACCAAATTTCACAGAAGACAGAAAAGCTGTATGTAGGCATAGGCAGGGAGAGCATGGACAGCAGGTCTCCAGGGAAAAAGTCCCTGTCTGGGAAATGTCATAGTCCTTGATATTTTCTTACTTTTTAGGATAGGGTAGGACCTGAATTTATGTATTTATTTTTGCATCCTTGGCTAGTGAGGCTTGCTCTCACCAAGGGTGAGATTTGTTTACATTACATGTATGCAACCCTTTTTTTTGTTTTTTAGGTACCCACATTCCAACTTTGGTGGTGTCAAAACATGACACCAATGTGCATGCAGGATTTTTTTTTTTTATTATACTTTTTGTCAACCGTTCTTAACGTCATGAATGGCCTACTCTTTGAAAGGGCCGAATGGGTTTTAAGGTTCTGTGTGCTTTCACGTGTTATGTGGTCTCAGTTTATAGTCTTGTCTGAATGACTTTTGGGAGAATGGAGTCAGTACTGATGTAAACTCCAGGGGAAAATATCCCCTTAACGGGCATCTCGATGGTGGCTTGAACCTGTGCTCGATCCCAGGCCATCAAATCAAAAGCGCAACACTCTAACCACTGTGCTTTCCTTCCTTGGTAAGGTGTCCCATAACCTATAAAGTTGTAGGGGAGAGAGGTATCAGAGACCTCACTTCTCTAGGGGCCAGCATATTGAGGGCGGCGCCCATCTCTTCTCCCTTGCTGCTTTTCCTTCCCTGACCCTAAAGAGGCAGGTACCCATTTACAGCTGGGTGAACTGGGGGACTGTACTGAAGCCAAGGCACACAAACAGTCACACATCCAAGTGGTAACCCCGCTCGATGCTGCTTCACCTTAGCTGGGAGAAAGCGAGTGCTCTGACCTCTAAGCTATCCCATCTTGCCTTAGGACCTTATAATTTTGCTCAGAATACTTCAAAAAGTCAGCCACAGCAATAGTTGAACTTTTCCCTCTTGCAGGTGGGCGAAACATCAACCAGTACGGGAGGGAGTTCACCAATGGGCGGCCTCTCCCAGATCACCTGCGTTTCCAGATCCTGCAGCTGGCCCTGCAGGGAATCCGGCCATGCGAGGTCAGCCGGCAGCTGCAGGTCTCCCATGGCTGTGTCAGCAAGATCCTCAACAGGTCAGGCACCACAGCTTCTGGTTTCAGGTCTCTCAATGCTGCCTTGTGGAGATAGTGGTGATGATAATAATGATAACACAGCGCGCAAATCAGTCAAGGCTCCAGGGCCCAGAGCTAGAATTAGCCTCTTCCTTTCACCAAGTCCAAGTGGGGTCAGTTTCTGTTATGATTAGCACCAGCTGGGATGGAATGGACAGCAGCTGAGAGTAGCTGAAAGTACAGCTGTGATAATAATATATGGAGTTTTTAGAGTGCTGAATCTTGTAAAACAAACAAATCAAAGTACTTGGATTCGAACCGTCTACACACATGTGGCCATTCACAAATGATTAACGTATTTTAAATGAAGATGCTCACTCACATACACACACACTCACAGACACACACACGCTCTCTCTCACACACACACACACACACAAACACACAAAACGCTGTTAAGTAGGGTGATGGAGTGTCTCTTGAAAGTAGGAACAGAGAAGATGTGTAGCTATGATGGAAGATACCAGCTCGGAAATGTGTGTGTCTCGAGGCTGGATTTGAAAAGTATCAAATGCAGGCTTTTGGCGAAATGAGAGAGGGAGGTCATTCCAAATGGATGGACCAGAAATAGAGAGAGAGAGAGCAACGGCCAAGAGTGGATTGTTTGAATCTAGGTGTTTGGAAGCATAAGGTATCTGTCGCAGAACAGAGGGAGCAGGATGGAGTACACAGGTGAAAGGTGTAAACAGTTACAGACATATGAGGTTACAGCCTTGTTGAGACATTTGCATGTGTGTGTTGTGGGGGGAAGGGGGACTCTGAACTAGTTGTGATGCATTCTCCCAAGGAAGACTTGTATGAATTTCTCAGAAATATGTTGTCAGTAGCTTGCAAGACAAAAGAAAACCATACAAGACAATACTGTACCTTACAGTAAAGGTGTCCCATAAACTATGTGGTCGTAAGGGAGTGAGGCATCAGAGACCTCAGCTTCTCAAGGTGCCAGCATATTGAGGGCAGCACCCACATTCTCTCCCTCACTGCTTTACCTTCCTTGACCCTATAGAGGCAGGTACCCATTTATAGCTACATTACAATTTGACACAATAAAATGCAACACAACACAATCCCACTCAGTACAATAAAAAATGGGCTCAGACAAGGAGGTCTTGCCTGTCAGCATCACCAGAGTTCAATGTTAGCTAGCCGCCGCGCCCAACAATAGCGACATGATCCTCCTCCTCCATTTACTTCTGCAGTAAAGAGAAGGAAACGTGTGTGTGACGGTGTTGCAGGTATCGGAAGACAGGGAGCATTAACCCGGGGCAGATAGGGGGCAGCAAACCCAAGGTGACTACCCCTGACGTGGTGTCCATGGTGCGACAGTACAAGGCAGAGAACCCTCAGATGTTTGCCTGGGAAATCAGACAGAAGTGAGGACTACCCCCGTGCTTTGGCTGTGTTGTGCTGTCATCTTTTGTTCTTTTAATAATAATAAATATAAAGGGAACTTATATAGCGCTATATCTTGCAAAGACAAATCAAAGTGCATGTTCTATGTTTGTTCGTATTTTGAATGACTTTTCCACGCTGAAGTTGGATGTGCTGGGCCTGACTTGTCCAGGCGTCTAACGGCAACGCGGCATATTTTTGCTTATATGACTGACAATAGATGCTGTGTGAGTGTTTGATAAGAGAAGTGGAGTTACTTTTCTTGTTTTGTGACATTCACATATCTTTTATTTTATTTTTTAATTTATTCTTTTATATCGAGGATAATGGTATAAGCACTCATGTGCTTTTTTACATCCTGTCCCCGTGTTTTGCGGTTTTGTAAATTTCATTCTTTTTTCACTTTAACATGTGCCTACTCAGGAAAGGAACAGGATTATTTTGTGCGCAAGATGTCTGTGGTGTTCGCACCGGTTACCTCGGTTTTCAGTCCATCCAAGGGCTTTACGTTTAAGAGGAAAGGAGTTACTTTTCGTTGTTTGCGTGCGTCACAGCTTCGGTTTTATGATTCTTTTATCCAATGTTTTTGTTTTGTAAAGCGTTTTGCTTTTGTTATCGTGTATTGTTAGATTATATTTTTATCTTGTTTTCTAAATTGTAACGTTTTATTTTTTGTTTTTTTCTGTTTTTGTGGTTCTTGTCTCCCCTTCCCTTTGTTTTGCAACATTCACATATCTTTTGATTGGTGTGACTTTTCATTTTCATTTCTTTTTTATATGTGGTATCTTGTTCTCCCCTACCCCTAGTTTTGCAACATTCACATATCTTTTGATTGGTGTGACTTTTCATTTTCATTTCTTTCTTTTTTTTGATTATTACAGCTTTTCAAGTTGGTGCTTTATTTTTCATGTACAGCTGGCATTTTCAAATCAAATTAAAGAAAGTTGTAAACTTAAATAAGGTAGTGCTTTTTTTTAAAAACTATAAAAACCTACTTGTAAAATTCTCAGAGCTAAAGTCAAAGGCTTTTTCACCGTTACCTACCCCATTGTCTCGTAAACCATCAGGGCACCACTGAATATTCTGCAACCAGCTTCCTCCACTCCTCACGGTTTTCAGCTTTCCGCTACAAGTCATTCCACTTAAGTTAAAGTCTAGTCAACTTTTTATATCCAGATGGTACAAAGGCAGTGGTGTTTGTGATAATAGGAAATCTGCTCTGAATTTGTTGTATGTCTGTGTGAGTACCTGTCTGTGAATGAATGCATGCATGCGTTAACGCATATATGTGTGCAAGTTCATGAAGGGCAGAGAGAAAATATATGGATTTAAACATAATTTGTATTTTGTAGTAGGTTCACTATGTCCTGTACATAAAAATCCCTTTTAATGAGTTTTGTATTAAATTTATCTATTTATTCTTATTTTATTTTATTCTTTTATTTTGAAGATAATAGAATAAGCACTCATGCTTTTTTACATCCAGTCCCCTTGTGTGTGCAGTTTTATCAATTTTGTCATCTGTTCCCAACGGCACACAATGGCCTACTCCTCTGAAAAGAGGAATGGGTTTTAACATGTGCGCAAGATGTGTCATTTACTATGCATCAGAACGAACAAAAGTGCTGATCAGTTGTTATGTATTATGTTGACAACAGGCTGCTCCACGAGAATGTGTGTCACAGAGAAAAACATCCCCAGTATATCCTCCATCAACCGTATCATCCGCGATAAAGCCATGGCCCAGCGACGAGGCTACGACTTGAACCTGTCTGAGCCAGGCGATGTGAGTAGTTCACTTTTGTCTGTGTATATCTGTGTCTTCGATTTCACGTCTGTTCACTTAATGGGATGTGGGATGGGGGGCAGGGGATGAGACGAGGGCTTTTTGCTCTGTATTGGTAATGAAAATTAATTTGTGTGTATCAAATACTGACTTCAAACTATACAAACAATATCTTGCAAAAACTAGTGTGTGTTTGTGATTCAGGACTCTGTGTGTGTGTGTGATTTAAGAGTGTGTGTGTTTGTGAGAGATTCAGGATCGTGTGTGTGATGTTAAGGAATCACTGCAATTAATCTTAGAACCGCATTCTTGGCTTCTGTTTAATTAATTTTTTTTTTAAACACCCAGAATTCCTGAAAAAGCAAAAACAACAAAAGTTAGTAGTTTCCTTTAGACAGCTCGACAATTTGTCTCTCAAGTATATTCCACAATTCCTGATAGAGAGAAGTTCGCCTTCTCTTAGTCCTGTATAGAACGGGGACGGGATGGCCTAGTGGTCAGAACATTGTGTTCGCAATCTGATGACCAGGGTTCGATTCCCATTCAAGGGGATATTTTCTTCTGGAGTTTACATCAGTGCAGACTCCACTCTCCCCCAAAGTCCTTCAGATGAGACTATAAACCGAGGCCCCGTGTACGAACACACGCAGAACATCTTGCGCACACGTTAAACCCTGTTCCGCTTTTCATAAGAGTAGGGGGACGGGATAGCTCAGTGGTCGGAACACTCGCTTCCCCCCCAGCCAAGTTAAGCAGCGTCGAGCGTGGTTACCAGTTGGATGGGTGACCGTTTGCGTGCCTTGGCTTCAGTACAGTTCCCCCAGTTCACCCAGCTGTAAATGGGCACCTGCCCTCTTTAGGGTCAGGGAAGGTAAAGCAGCGAGGGAGAGGAGATGGGCGCCGCCCTCAATATGCTGGCCCCTAGAGAAGTGAGGTCTCTGACGCCTCGCTCCCCTACGACCTTATAGGTTATGGGCCTCCTTTACCTTTTACCGTTTCATAAGAGTAGGCTATTGTGTGCCGGTAGGAACAGACGACAGAATTCACAAATCCGCATACACTCGGGGACTGGATGTCAAAAAAAATCACATAAATACTTATTCCATTATCCTCGATAAAAAAGAAATAAGTATAGGATAAGCTTGGATTGAGTGGAGTAACAAACAGTGCGCGCCTGTTTTCCGCTCTGTGCAGGACGAAAATTAATTTGTATGTATGAAAATACTGACTTCAAATTATACAAACAATATCTTGCAAAAACTTGTGTGTGTTTGTGATTCAGGACTCTGTGTGTGTGTGTGTGATTTAAGAGTGTGTGTTTTTTCTCAGAGATTCAGGATTGTGTGTGTGATATTAAGGA
Organism: Rapana venosa; assembly: GCA_028751875.1. Lineage (NCBI taxonomy): Eukaryota > Metazoa > Mollusca > Gastropoda > Neogastropoda > Muricidae > Rapana > Rapana venosa. The sequence goes on along the minus strand of CM054163.1, from coordinate 19,321,897 downwards.
ATCACTGCAATTAATCTTAGAACCGTATTCTTGGCTTTGTTTAATATATAAATAAATAAAAAGAACACCCCAGAATTCCTGAAAAAGCAAAAAAAAACAACAACAAAACTGAGTAGTTTCCTTTAGACAGCTTGACAATTTTCCTGATAGAGAGAAGTTCGCCTTCCCTTTGTCCCCGTATAGGATAAGCTTGGATTGTATGGAATGACAAACGGCGCGCGCCTGTTTTCCGCTCTGTGCAGGACGACCTGCAGATCGACCGGGAAGCTGTGCAGCGCCTGATCGCCCAGATCCCCCACATGGCCGACACCAACAACGGCTTCTCCAACGACGCCTCCTTCATGGACAGCGTCAAGTCCGGCACCGACTCGCCCCACCCCCCGAGTGGCAGTAGCGGCAGTGGCAGCGGCAGCAGCAGTGGCACTGACGTCAAACCGACCCTGGAGACCCTGCTGTCTGCCCCCAGCCCCCCCTGCAGCAGCGGCAGCGGTGGTGGTGGTGGTGGGGACGGGGCTCCGGCAGGGTCAGACAACTCTCCCGTCTTCCTGGGCGTGTCCATGGTAGTGGAGGAGTCGCCGCCCGACAAAGCCACCGCCTCCAATGGCGGTGCGGCAGCAAGCGTGGACGGTAAAGACGGCAGAGTCGTCGCTGACAATGCCGCTCCTCCTCCTCCTCCTCATTCTAGTCAGAAGCAGAAGATTAAAGAAGAGGCGGAAAACGAACAGCCGCATTTTCTGGGCGTGGGGGCGGGCAAAGAAGCGGTGGACTCGTTATCTTCGTCGTCGTCGTCGTTGTTGTCGTCGTCAACGTCTTCTTCCCGCCCCTCCCAGCCGCCACCACCACCACCACCACCCATGAAAGTGCCATCGCGAGGGAAGTCGGAAAGCTCCCGGCCCAGCCTGCAGGATGTGATTACCCAGCTGGCCAACTCCGCTGGAGGCCAGTCCTCAGCCTCCACCACTGTGGCAGTGTTGAGTGGCCAGTCCACCTCCTCCTCCTCCTCCTCCTCGGTTGCCTCCCCTTCTGTCTCTGCCGCGCCGGCCAGCACCTCCTCTCCCGGGGCGAGCGCCTCTTCCCTGGCCACGGCCAAAACGGCCAAAGCCGCCGACAAGCCCGACGTGGTGAAGGTGGAGGAGGCTGCGGGCCTCGGCGCGCGCAACAAGGGAGAGAAGTCGCCCAGAGTCTTCTCCCCTCAAGACGCGTCGCTGGTGGTCGGCCAGCGAGCGTCGGTCTCGCCTAAGACGTCGCGGGGCAAAGGGAGGGAGCGCAAGTCGAAAGGAGACGGGTCCACCACCACCACCAACATCACGGCAGCGCACCAGAGTTCCCTCCCTTTCAGCCCCACGACGTCGCAGGCGTTGAGCGCGGCGGCGGGGCTGGCGGGCCTGTCGCCGCGCATGTCCCTCAACGGCGCCATTTTTCCCAGCATGCCCATCGGCTACGAGGGCGCCTTCGCCTACGACTACAACCTTCCTGACCGCGGGCTGGGCACCACCTCTCTGGCGGGCGTTTCCCCGCGGTTCCCGGCGCTGACCCCTGGGCTGGTCAGCTACTTTCCCGGCATCGGCGTGCCCGTGTCTGCCTGGAACCTGCCCAGCGCCTCGGCCCTCCCAGCCGTTGCCGTGGAAACCGCAGGGGCCGGAGTTCCCTTGGATCTGTCGTCCTCTCACAAAGAGGACAAGTCGAAATCTAAGGCGGCGTCTGCCTCCGCTTCTGCTTCTGCTGCTGTTTCTGCCGCTACCAAAGCCGCCCCAGCCAAACACAAGCTCCAGCAGCAGCAGGAGGACGAGAAGCCGAAAGAGAGGGAGGAGGGTGGTGGTAGGGGGGAGGAGGAGGAGGTCAAGGCGGACCCTCCTCCTCCGGCCAAGAGGCCCAAGTACGAGAAGCACATGCTGATCTTCGGGGACAAGGAGGTGGAGATCATCTGCGTGGAGAAGAACTGCTGGATCGTGCGCAACGAGCAGGAGCTGGTGGACATCGTGCGCAGCGCCTCGCCCCACGACCTCGCCCCGCGGCGCCCGGGCAAGGCCGCCCACGCCACGCCCTGCGACTCCGCCTCCGACTGCGAATGCCAGCGCGCCCTGTCCCGCGAGGACGGGGTCAACGGTCACCCCAAGTGTCCGGCCGACAAGGTCAAGGACGAGTGCGCCTGCGTGACCAGCTCCATCAAGCGCGGCAGCGCCGATCCCGCCAACGTGCCCACCAGCTCCACCTCCAAGAGCTTCCTCCCCCTTGGTAAGGACGGCGGAGGCTGCCGGCACGAGCGGGTAGACATGCTGAAGACCACGGCTACGTCTTCCACGGGTGGGCAAGCAGACTCTGGAGAGGAGGAGAGCAACGAAACCCTCGGCGTGTCTGCCAGCTGCCCGTCCCACAACGTTGGCTTCTCCAGTGACAAGAGCAAGGTGAAAGTGAGGTATTCCGTGGGGCAGGAAGGGGGTGGTGGTGGTAGTAGTAGTGAAGGTTGTGAAGAAATGGAGGGCCATCAGAAGTGCCCCGTGCTGCAGCAGATGCTGAAGACTGCTGCTCTCTAACGCCGCCAGGAACGGTCCCATCTTGGTTGTGATGCTTATTATACAGGAGGGTGTTGGGAGGGAGTTTCTTCTTCTGCTGACCGGGAAACGTTCCACGCGCGTGTGAAGGGAACTTTTGTGTGTGTGTGTGGAGAGGTGGGTATGGAAATCCAACAGGGAACTTGTGTGTGTTGTGGAGGGGTGGGTATGGAAATCCGACAGATCGAAAGCGACGCCAGGTTGTGAGAACAGCGACGGAAGAGTTCGGACATTTCAGACAGTACTGGAAAATGTCTGTGGGTCTGAAAGTTGGTGAGCAAAATCAACCGTTAGGTTGTGTCAAGTCTGCTTGCCGTTAGGTTGTATCGAGTCCTGCCTGGATGTTGAAAAGCGCGCTGAAAGACAGCGTGCTGATGTTAAAGGATGTCTTGTTTACTCCACATGTCTGAGAACAGACCGCATGCATTATAGCTACATCAGGCAAGGGGAAAACATCAAGAGATCATCGGTATGGTCAGATTCCTGTGTTAACCCCCCTGGCTACAGGGTGAGTAATGTTCAGTTGAAATGAATAAGCGAAGGTGTTAGGGGTGGATAACTGTCAAAGCTACCAGATATATATTTGGTTTTGATTTTTTAAAAACAAACAGAAGTAATGTATTTGATAAATAAGCCATGAAACACTTTAGAAGGTTTATGGAAATTGAATAATTGCCAGCTCTGCCTGATGTGTTTGATATAATAGGAATATTGTAAATGGTAATGGAATAGGAATATTGTAAAGGATAATGAAAACATAAAAAAACCACTTTGATAGTTCTGGTAACACTTGGTCACCAGTTTTGTTAGATACAGATGTGTTGAACATCTCAGTTGGATGAGGTGAGTGTGTTCTGTAAAGAATGCATGAAAAACCACCACACCACCCACACTGGTAGGTGTATTCACAGCTGAGTTGACTCTCAACAGTTGCCATGCGCTGATGTAGGAAAATGGTGGAAGTTATTACAGCATACAACATAGCAGTAATGACCGAGCCACCAATTATCACGTTATTACAGAATACAATACTGTAGTTAATGATGTAGAATGATGACAAAGTTTTTAGATAATCGGCCACAAGAAGCAGTGTTTATGGCAATGGCAAAGTTATCATAGACTAGAACCACAGAAACATATCACTTTTAAGGTGGACAGTTATTTGTGGATACAACCTTACTGCTGAGCACACGATTCAAGGGTTTTATCTCAATACAACCTTTGTCTTGTCTTTAACATCTGTTCACTAGAAGTGATGTTAGAACAACTTTTGTGCAAACCTCATGATTTGACTCTTACTTCAGCGCATACACATACACAGCAAATTACAGTTTCACCAAACTAACTTCAGAAAACAACACAGCGTTAATGATTTAAAATAAATGGCAAAGTTATCACCAAAACATAATCAAAGAACAAGGCAGAAAGAAAGAGAGAGAATGTTGAACGTTGTAGACATTAACCTAGTGATGGGGATGCTTCCATAGCCAGCTGAAAATTAAGTTTCCCCATCAGGTTCTACAGAGTCCAGTGTTTTTGGGAGGCTTTGTGATGGCTGACAGCTTACGCTGGGAGAAAACTGGATACGCGAGATGCTGAAAACCAGCGGGGGGAAAAAAGACAGCATTAACTTTTAACATCAGCAGTCGTCTGGTAGAAATGTGTATTCCATGAAAAACAACTTGGGACATGCCGTGTTCGCTTTGTGTTCACTGTGGAAAGGAACCTTTCACAATAAGGGCTGAGAAAAAAAATTTTAAGTGCCATTGATCTAGAAAAAAAAAAATTGATATAAATTATTGTTGTGCTGTACATGTGGGGAAAAAGTATTGTCAAAAAATGTGGTGATTTTTTTTAGTGATCGGCTTATGTGTATTTTTTAACTTTTGTCTTTTTTTTTTTTTTTCCTTTGGTGTTAGAATTGAAATGGATGTGATAGACCTTTGGTGTGACAGGCTCCAGCTTTGAGACCTGTTTACGTGTCCTTTTTTTTTTTTTTTTTCATATTTTATAATGATATGGAATGGTATGTATATGTATATTTAAGTTGACTTAGAAGATCTGCTGATAGGAAATTTTTGCCCTATGGCCAGATCTTGCTTGAAACAATCACACGGTCAAGTACGGTTTGTTTTCCTTGTTGAATGAACGTGGCTGTAGTTATTCCTGATACCCGTTTCCAAAGCCAGGTTGTTCGTCACAGCCCAAGAGCAAGTGGAGAGAACTGGTAGCGTAGACAGATGTGTCTTCGGGACAGAGGCAGCCTGAGCAAGAGGGAGAGAGAGAGAGAGAGGAGAGACCTGCAGAGTGCAGAACCGATGTGAAGGGAAGGAAGGAAGGAAAAGAAACAGGAACTGAACAAGCTGTCAAAAAAATTCCTCTGTTGGGGAAAGACCTAAAAAAAAATTATTATGTGTGAGACAAACAGGGCCAAACTGACACTAAAGACTGGTACAGAAGCTTTAACTTTAATCAACTGTTGACCCGACTGGAATGCTTTTATCTCGGAAGTGTGAAGCTTGTATATGAATTTGCTTCCCTTGTTCAGCATTGGTCTAATTCGGCTTTATGTGGTTGGTGATCCACTGTATGAAATCCTACACAACACAACACAGGATCCTGTTTATTATACCTGTTTATGTTTACAAGGAAAGGGTTTTCCAGTTTTATTTGAAACGAAATCCATTCTTATGAGTTTTGTACATATATATCTATATATATATATATATATACATGATGCATATATTTAGATACCCACTTTGTGACTTATGACCTATTTTAACGAAGCTTTATTTAGTTAATTTATTGAAGAGTTGATAACTATACTTTTTTATGCAAGCCGTGCATATATCAACATTTTAAATCCAATTGCTCGCTGGTTTCTGTCTCTTTCTCTCTGCATTTGCATATCTTGTACTGTTGTGTTTTGGATAAGAAATCCATGCAAAGGCAGTGTGGAATGAATTCTTTTATCAACAAACCGTTCATAAATTTGCTAACAGAATCAGGTTAAGATAGAGAATGCAGGAAGAGAGGTAAACATGTCAGATGATGGGGACAGCCTTCATCCTACAGAATTGACGCCTTATTACAGTCAACTTCTCCAAAGAAATAAGGTATTACAGTTAACCCTTTCAGTAGTGGAGAAAAATCTAAAGAAATGTTTTCCCAGTGCCACAGTACTTTGAAGACTATGATAGTTTGGGTGGGTTTTTTAACCCAAACTTTGAGCATAAAAACTACAAGCAATACAGCACAAAAAACCCAACCCAACAACAACAAAATGTATGTTTCCTGAAGGAAAATGAATGAGGATTCTGAATCTGGGTTAATTATTTTGTTTAACTATTGGGATTGCAAAGACCTGTTGAGTATTTTGGCATTCAAAATTGTGGACTCGTTACAGGACGTCAGAGGACGGCTTTACTGCACTTTATTGCTTGAAACAATCACACGGTTAGGTACGGTTTGTTTTCTTTGTTGAACGTGGAAGTAATTATTCCAGACACCTGTTTCCAAAGCCAGGTTGTTTATCACAGAAGCACTTTATGTAGGTCGTCAGCTTACAGACTACAGGCACTGAAAGGGTTAAAGATGTGATGTCTTACCTGATTTTTAAGTACTTGAAGTAGCTTTTCTTGTCACCAGACATTTTTAAAAAGAGAGAGAGATTTTAGGACATTGGCCCTCTGCTGTTGGAAAACCTCTATTCCTTTCTTGGTGCTTGTTTTGTCAATCCATGAAACGGTTTTCTGTAAAGACAGCATTGAAAGCAAAATCTAAGCTTGTTTGTTACCTGGGTTGGTTTTAGTTTTTTGGGTTGGTTTTTTTTTTATCCCCATTAATCCTTGAAACAGTTTTCTGTAAAGCCAGCATTGAAAGCGAAATATAAGCTTGTTACTTGTTGCAAACCCATCCATACCCACCCCGTTTTTTTCCTTTTCCTGCTTCACGGTAAAAGAGAATCAGTTTGTTTTGCCTCTGCTGATTCCCTGCAGAGGGAGAGGGTTCTGTTGTTTGTATTATATAACAACATCGGTAGCTAAACAACTGCCTGACCGTCAGATCCAGTGTTCCCTTAAACTGGACAGTCCTCAGACTGCCCAGTGCTTCTGGTTGTGTTACGATGCAGCAACCGTGATTTTCTCTGTGTTTGAAAAAAAAAAGATTAAATAGATATAAGCCTGAAAAAAAATGAAAGAAAGAATCAACTTTTTTCTCTCTCTCTTCGAAAAGTGTTTTGGCTGAAAGCCTATTCAGTCAGCGTGTTTAAACAGCAAAACTCAGCTTCTGCCAAAGAAAAGGTTATACAACGGTGACCAAGAAATGAGTTTTACAATCTTTATCATTAACAGTTGTTTTTTTCGGTTTTGGTTAGGATTTGTTAAGTCTGTACCAAAGAATACTGATGTACTGTGTTTCACCTTTCTGTGTTAGTGACATGCATGTTTGTAGCTTTGTGATTTTTACACATGGAAGCTTTAATTATTCAAAATGTGTATAGTGGGTAGGGGTTAACGTGAGAAACGTGTGTACAGAGGACGTGGTTGTTTGGCTTTTTTTTGTGTGTGTTAGGTGTGGTGTTGCTAGATTTTTATATTTATTCCTCGATGCGCAATGGAAGAAGAAAGGCTTGGGCATTTGTTTGTTCATGGGTCTGCCATTCACTTTACTGCTACAGTTTTCTCTTCTTTTTTTTTGCTTGTGTGTGTGTCTGTGATTGTGTGTGTGTGTGTGTGTGTGGCGAACCTGACCCACACCCATTCTGGGTTTTGCGTGTGCGTGTGTGTTTTGTTGGCTTTTTTTTCTCTTTTTTGCACTGAATCATGTTTGGGTAGTGGTCGGTTTTGGTTTTGGTAGGGTTTGGGTTAGTAGAACTGTTTGTTTGTTTGCTGTCCCATCCTGATGAGGTACTTGTTTGTGTAAAATACATTTTCTTGTTTCTCTTCCCCCCATAAAAAGCATACAAATAGATGTTTTGTTTCACCCATTCCGAAGAAAGCAAAGTGCCAACTGCTGTACCTGTGTATTTCAAAACGGAACACCTGTCTGAATAAGAAATGGAGTGAGGGAACTAGGGGAGGGGAAAAAGGCCAGACAGAATGATAATATCAGTAGGTGCAGGTTGTAAAGGACTGTAAAATGATGTGTGTATGGTGGTGAACAGGGATTTTTGTTGGCTTTGGTTCCATGTTAATCCTCCAGTTTTTAAAAGTATGAATGCTCTTTTGCCATTAGTGACAGTTATTTTTTTTCACACACACAAACACACAAACATGCATGATCACAAACACACACACACACTGTTTACACTCAGACAGTTACATGCTTCTTTATTCTACGTAAGCAAGCAAATTTGAACATTGTGGCACTCACTCACATGCACTTTTTTATACTACATTTCTGTATCATGTATGAACTTTTAAGCAAACATACCAATTTTTTTTCACCTGGCTGAGAAAGACTTAAGAAGGAATTGACCTTTTCGTTAAAATGCCCACAAGATTAAGGAAGGAAAACTATTTCTTGCATGTACAGTTAGATTTTTTCTCTCTTTTCTTCTGTAACAAATACTAAATAAAATCATCTGGAAAGTTTGTGTAAAAAAAAACAAAAGAAATTTATTGTTCTGATTTTGATTGAAAATATCTTTAAAATAGTGAATTCAAAGAGGAAATATTTGGAGTCTGCTGTGATCAACTTGTGTAGCCAAAGTCCCTCTGTAACATACAGTAAAAAAGGTAAAGGTGTTCCCATAACCTATGCAGTCGTTGAGGAGCAAGACGTCAGAGACCTGAGCTTCTCCTAGGGGCCAGCATATTTAGAGTGGCACCCATCTCCCCTCCCTCCTTGCTTTACCTTCCCTGACTCTAAAGAGCGTAGTCTGCCAGCTTTAAATCGGGAGCCAGGCAAAAGATGTGATTGAGATATCATGTAAGTTTTTCTTCACAATGATCCTGAAGGTCTGGAAATATGTACAAGAGAGAACTGAGTACCTTTAAACAGAGTACCTTTAAGTTAACTGTTGTAGAGGTATCACTTAGGACTTGCTAGTATCAAGTTACCAATAGTAGATAGTGCCAGGGAGAATGTATGTATTGGATACGAGATACAGTCTTTGTTGTCCACTTAACATAATTATGGGAAAAGAGAACTGAGCAAATAACCTGAGTATGTAGACCTTATTTCCAAGAATCGTGCCATTTAAAAAAAAATTGTATCGGCTGTTCTGTCTGATTGTCTAAAAAAAAAAAAGGGGGGGGGGGGGGGGGGGGGGTATGTACGGTGAGAAGAATCACATAGATTTCCCTGTGCACTGCAAATCTTCTGCAGTGTTGGACAAAGGGAAAGAACTCTTTCACAGGGTGGTGTGCTATCGTTGCCTGTTCATGAGTGTAGCTGCTTGTATGTAGTACAACAGAAACAATTTGACCATGCAAACACGTGAAAACCCACTGCCCATAGTTTGGTAGGTAAAGTTGTTGAGAATCTGTAAGTACTGATGATGGGGGCATATTTTGTTGGAATTGAAAACCTGGCTATGCAGAAGTTTGCCTATGAATGGATGATGAGGTCAAGGTTTTGAGAATGTTCTAGAGAAGGAAAGATTGTAGAGGGAAAATTAACAGTCTTTTTGTTTCTCTTTCCTTTATCATTTTTGTGTCTTCTTATTGTTTTGGTTTTGTTTTTTATCTGATCTTTTCCCTGTTCTCCACTTGAATCTCTGTTTTAGACCACTTTTTTTTTTTTTTCTTTTCTTTTCTTTTTTTAAAGCTCCTTCCCCTCTCCTGCTGTAAATGTATCAAGTTACATGTTTCAGGAAGTGCCTGTTTGGGGAATACGATACATTTTATATAAAAACAAATCATTTTATTATTATGAACCCTGTAGTTCATCACTGAGTTTTTGAGCAATGCTGAAGAAACATACCAAAGACTTTGTTCTGGAACGTATTCGTGTTATATTCAAACTTTACAAGTTAAGTTTTGAATCAAATTTTGAAAGTATCATTTTTTATTTTTTTTAAAGTTTGAACTGCGAGTTTTGTAAATAAATGCTGTGATCTTGTGTACCCTTTTAAATTAGAAAAGATTGGTCAAACCTTTATGATTCTTGCTTATGAACGTGTTGAAACTAGAAATAGTCTGTTAGAAAGTTAAGCGTTTATGTCGTATATTTTTTACGAAGCTTGGATTGATTTACTTAAAAATGATACAGACTCTACCATGTTTTGTGGTTCTATACACTTCCATACCATCCTCATGCTTGTTCCCGAGGGAATGCAGATGTTTTATGTTGATGAAATATTATATTTAGGCATCTGTATCTTCTTATGCTTAGTAGTAAACTAACATGGCCAAAATTCACAGCGAGATTTTTTTCTCATCAAAATTGGCTTGTCAGAAGAATATTTTTGAAATGCCATGTGTTGATAAAGTGTTAGCACCAATCCACAGGGTTGGGTTTGTTTAGGTATCTTCCTAAAGAGCAGACAAAACAAGAGAAAAACTGTGGATGTATGAAGATGTAATGCAGTTGCCTATTGTGAAAGTAGACAGTATTTTTGGCCGCTGAAGCTTCAGACTGATCAGTAAGAATACTAAGATGTAGGAAACTGTGACGGGCATGGATCTTGCCCAGTGGCATAGAGAGGTACTTTACAATGCTTGAAGTTTACCGATTACCTCTCTCTCTCTCTCTCCTTCCCTCCCTACAAAATGATAAAGGCTGTGGAGTCAGATAATGCCAGTGCATTTACTGACAAACATTAAATCGTTGGTACTTACTGAAGATCTGAAAGGAAACCATTTGAATGAACATGGGCTGGTTTTGATCAAATAGGCCTTGATATAAAACTGAAGGGGGGGGGGGCTGCCTTTTTTTGGTTGTTGCTTTAAAGCAATATTTCATGCTTTTCTCTTTTCTTTACACGGGTATAAAATGGTAAAATACCCATTGCATACTCCATAGTTTAACTTACACACCAAGGGGGGAAAAGTGTTGAAACACATACTTTGGACACTGTAGATATGGAAGTTAACAGTGGCACCTTGGTTTTTGGGGGAGGGGTGAGAGAGTCTTGTAAACCATTGTAAATCACAGCATGCAACAGTGTTATGCTGTCTTCTGTCCTGGTGACACAACCAGAACAGCAGAGGTCCTAAAGAGATGTATGTATACAGAAGTTAAAAGGGCATAAATAAGGAGGAAGCTCAAAACAGAGAGAGATGGAGAAGGCTCATCAATGTCAAACCTCCCCTGGGAGAAACATGGCAAAAAGGAAGAAGAAGTAGCAGCTCAGATTAAAGTTGGTATAGAGGGGTCAGTGACAAAGTACATCCCAAAGTTCTCATCTTTTGGGAACCAACGAGAGTGTGTTCAGATTTCAAGGCAGACAGACATAATGCTGTGGCACTTCTTTTACTTTGGATGTTTCTGGACTCCAGAAATATATACACGATTTTTCTGTGATTTACTTCATTGTCCAATCTGAATATACTGATAATTGTACAGCCCTAACTACACAATCTTTTCTTATGTATAGGTAACAATGGCTTGGTTTCTCTTCGATGGGTACGAGTTGTTCTTTTCCTCTTCACATCCTTTCTCCACTACTGTGAAGCAGTAGAACACAGCTTCAAACTGGCTACATATTTTGTTTTTCCCTTTCTGGTGGCTATAGATCATTCTGTTCTTTCTTCCTCATGGCTACAGATCATTCTGTTCTTTCTTTCTCAAGGCTACAGATATCATTCTATTCTTTCATTCCTCAAGGCTACAGATCATTGTGTTCTTCCTTCCTCAAGGCTACAGATTGTTCTGTTCTTTCTTCCTCAAGGCTGCAGATCGTTCTGTTCTTCTTTCCTCAAGGCTACAGATCATTCTGTTCTTCCTCAAGGCTACAGATCATTCTGTTCTTCCTCAAGGCTACAGATCATGCTGTTCTTTCTTCCTCAAGGCTACAGATCATTCTGTTCTTCTTCCTCAAGGCTACAGATCATTCTGTTCTTCCTCAAGGCTACAGATCATTCTGTTCTTTCCTCAAGGCTACAGATCATTCTGTTCTTTCTTCCTCAAGGCTACAGATCATTCTGTTCTTTCTTCCTCAAGGCTACAGATCATTCTGTTCTTTCTTCCTCAAGGCTACAGATCATTCTGTTCTTCCTTCCTCAAGGCTATAGATCATTCTGTTCTTCCTCAAGGCTACAGATCATTCTGTTCTTCCTCAAGGCTACAGATCATTCTGTTCTTCTTTCCTCAAGGCTACAGATCATTCTGTTCTTTCTTCCTCAAGGCTACAGATCATTCTGTTCTTTTTCTCAAGGCTACAGAATCATTCTGTTCTTCTTTCGTCAGGGTACAGATCAATCTGTGATCTCCTAAGGCTACATGGTCATTTTGTGTTCCTTCCTCAAAGGCTTCAATCATTTGTGGTCCTCAGACACAGATCATTCTGTTCTTTCCTCAAGCTACAACATTTGTTCTTTTCCTCAAGGTAACAGTATCATTCTGTTCTTCCTCAAGGCTACGATCATTCTGTCTTGTTCCTCAGGCAAAAGATCATCTGTTTTTCTTCTCAGGTACAGCAGTCTGTTCTTTCTTCCCAAAGGCTACAGATCATTGAGCTTTGTCATCCTCAAGGCTACAGATCTTTGTTTCTTCCTCAAGGCTAAGATCATCTGTTCTTCCTCAAGGCTACAGGTCATTCTGTTTTCTCAAGGCTACAGATCATTCTGTTCTTTTTCTCAAGGCTACAGATCATTCTGTTCTTTTTCCTAATGGCTACTAGATCATCTGTTCATTCTTCCTAAGCACAGATCATTCATCTCTTTCCTCAGGGTCAGATCATTCATTTTTTTCCTAAGCTACAGATCATTCTGTTCTCTTGGCTAGGTTTGTTCTCTTCTCAGGGTTCAATCATTCTGTTATGTTCCTAAGTGGAAGTATTCGTTCATATTGGATGCACAGCTATTGTGTTTCTTTATGTTGTCCATTGGGTGATTCAACTATGGATGTGGGTATGGGTTCTGATGGTTCGTTATGTCAACATTAATTTTATTGGGTCGCAAACACAGCGTTCAATTAAGGCTTTGCTTCGAAACACCTAACATTGATTTTAGTGGGTCGCAGAAACAGCTTACAATTAAGGCTTTGCTTCGAAACGCCTCGGTTTAAGTAGTGGGTAAAGCAGACAGCAAAATAGATTGTTTTTGTCAGATGTAGAGTCGTGTGTATCAAAGCACAGGAAGAGAGACTTTGGAAAATTGAAGCTGGCTACAGATTGTGTAAGTACTGCTTTTCCTGATCCAGTGTTTTTTCATGATGATGACAGGTTGCCTGTTTTCTAACAGCTCTGCAGACTTTTTCTTTTTGTCTTTCTTTTTTTTTTTTTATCTCCTTCTAATCACTTGATCAGAGTGTTAAAGAGTGATTACAAATCTTGTCATTTCCATTTTTTTGTACTGGGTGTTTGTCTGCTTTGTTTGTTTAGTGTTGATATGGAATCGTGTCCTGATGATTATTGTGGGAAGGTTATGCTTCAGCATATTGTGAGTCACGCCTCATGGTGCATTTCTTATGATTGGTGTCATTGTTGCTATTTAATCTTTCACTGTTGTGCTTTTTTTTTTTTTTTTTTTTTGATTGTGCTTTTGTCGAAAAGAAAGGTTGTGATCTTGTTCTGTGAATTTTTTTTTTTTTTTTAACGAAAATGTCTCATTCATGACATTGGCAGTGCGCAGGCGGTGTGTGGTGGTTTTAAAAAAGCAGTTGTTGTTTTGTTTTCTTGCATTAATCGTTGTGTTGTTGATTTGATTGGTATGGAGCCACTGAGGTTGACAAGACTGTTGTCGTTATGGTTTGTCTTGTTTGTTTGTTGTTTTTTTTACCATTCAGCATTGTGTATTGTGACTGTTGAAGGTAGCTATGATTCCAAACTTGCATTGCTGTTGACGAGTGTGTGTGTTGTCCACTTTTTCGGGATATTGTGATCTTGTTTGGTGGCAAGTGTTTTCTCAACAGTGGGTGGGGGGGGTTCTTTTGTTTTTTTTCTTTCTTTCATTCATTCATGATGGTTGCTTCAGCATTATGACTATAGAACTTACATCAGGTTGTTTTCGGGTTGTTTATACCATGTGGAAAAGGGAAAAAAAGTTGCATGGCATTGCCATTTGTAAATAGCGAATGCAGACAAACCTTTTTTTTTCTTTTCTTTCCTTGGTGGGAAAGTGGATGATAATTTTTTTTTACCTCCCAAAATCATGTTTTTAAACATGATGGTATGGAAAGTTGTCTTCTCCTGTCAGATTAGATCTTTTTTTCCAAAAAATTTTTGAAACATAGTGTTTAAGGGTATGGGGTAATAAGGTTATTCCTTGATGTCCTGATCTTGCATTTTTTATTAAAAAGGGCAAGTTTTTATTGTTATTATTATTATTATGAAGAAGCCAGAAGATGGGAAAAATCCACAGCAAAGAGAACATTAATAGAATATTCATTGGAACTGTCTCAGAATAAGCCATGAATGTGTTGCCATAGTTAGTGCCATAGGAAAGCATAGATGGAAGAGAGTAATATTCTGACGTACGTGGCTAGTCATACACTGACATTCTGTTCTAGTGGCCAGCATCTGCCCACTAAGAAAGGTTTAACATGAAGCAACTGGAAAATTGTTGTTGAAGTAACAGAATAGGAAAATTGTTGTTGAAATAATAGGAAAAGTGTTGTTGAATAACATAAGTAATAGGAAAAGTGTTGTTGAAATAGTAGAAAATTTGTTGTTTAATAACTCAAGTAATAGGAAAATGTTGTGAAATAATATGAAAATTGTTGTTGAAGTAACACAAGTAACAGAAAAGTTGTTGATACAGTAATAGAAACAAATATTTTAAACTGTTGTTGAAGTAATAGAAGTAGTGGAAAAGTTGTTGTTGGGATAATGAGATGTTAATAGGTAAATTCACATATAGAGGGAAAAGTCGTAGTTGGAAGAAATATAAAAGAAATTTTGTTAGCAATAAACTACAAAAATGGTTGCAGAAGCAATAAAACGGGAATGTTTTGGAAGTAACAGGAAAAATGAATTCTATGATTGAAAGAAAAGAAGAAGTTCTGAGGGGGGAAAAGGGGGGTTTGGGGGGGGGAGACATTGAACTTTAAAAAGACAAACAAACAAACCCCAAAGTAGTTGTCAAAGCAATAGAAAATTCAGGCTGAAATTATATTTAGATATATAGATATCTTACTGTCATCATCTTGAAAATAACTTTTGCACTAAATGCCTAGAAACGTAATTGTCGAAATGAATTTGAAATTTTTGTTGTTGATTTTAGCTACTGGGGAGAGGATGTTTTGTACACACAAAGATACTATAATACCTTGTGCATTTAAGGCAGAGGCTGTCTTGTCTTCAGGGGAGGGAGGGGGGGGGTGGGGGGTTGTTGTTTTTTTGCTGTACATTGCCAGCTTTTTCTTGCATTTGAAAAATTTGCTTTTTATCAAATTGGTGAAAAAAAAAGTACATTTTGATTGTCATTCCACTTTGAACAGATTTATTATCATCAGTACAGATTTTTTTTTTTTAAATAAAAACTACACACATGCATTCTCTTTTTCTGTGTGCACATTCACACACACTCGCATGCATGCATATACTAAGTAGCATGCAGGCATGCGCACACGCTCACAAACACACACACACACTACATAACTACAAACGTACACACACGCTACACATACACACTAAACACACACTTTCAGTTTCTTGGGAAATATCCTTTTTGAGGAATTGATGTTCTCACCAGAAGGGAAATTGATAATAATGGCAGTGCATATGTCCCGCTACAGTATTCCTCGTTGACTTAAATCAAAGTTGTTGACCACTCGTTCAGACAATCGGTAAACTTTTTCTTCGTCTTCCGTCAGAGGTGTGAGTGGAGTGACAGATGGCAGTGAATCCGTCATGTCATCCGCAACAGCCCACTTTGTGTCACAGTGCGCAGATGGGAAAACTGTTTGGGTTTTTTCTTTGTGTTTTTTTTTGCATGTCATGTCATTTGTATTAGACCGTCATGAAGGGAAATGCTATGTTAACATTTTTTTGGTGAACTGGATGTATTGTGGATGGTTTTTATAACGTTTGTGGATGATGATTATCAAACCAGATTTTTTTTTTAAATGTTTTTCTTTTTATTTCTTTTTACCCTATTCACTTCCTTTATCCCGGCCATTTTAAGAAGGATTTTGCTACTTCTATAATTTTGTTGTTGTTGTTTTTGGTGTTAAACAGATGTTGAGATGGTTATCTTGTTATGTGCGGTTTTTTTGATGGTGTGAATTTTTTTTTTTTTTTTTATTTAATTTCAAGTAGTATCAGTTTATGTGTGTTTTGAATTCGAGAATTCAGTTATTTGTATTTGAATTTTTTTTTCTTTTTTTCTGTAGAAATGATTTTCTAGTGCATGTATGAAAGCTGGGAGAGATAATTATTATTCAGTTATTGCGAGCATGAAAGCTTTGCCCTTTTCTTTAAATAATTTTTTTTTCAATTGTACAATTTCAGTCAAATTATGCAGAGCTAGTTGTAGCTTTTGTGTGTGCGTGTGTGTGTGTGGTGTGGTGTGTGTGTGTGTGTGTGTGTGTGTGGATCAAGTGATGCTTTGCGTGATTCTTCCAAGTGCTTTGACATATTGGTGTGTGGGCTGGTGAGGGAGATGGTACTGCCTACACACCCATACCCAGCCCTCATTTTGCCCTGACCGTGGGCGCTGTTTTCACCTGTCAGGATAAAAACTGTACAAGGCCCATCCCCTCCCTTTTTACACCTCCTGACCATACTACTGCGGTCTATAATGGTGCGTGTTGGCTGTCGGCGTTACGCTGAAGAGATTGTGGTTCTTAAAAATCTGTTTTGAAGGGAAAAAAACTTGGTTCTTGAAATGCTGTTTTAAAAAAAAGACTTGCTTCCTTGAAATCTGTTTTTTTTTAAAAAAGACTTGCTTCTTGGAAATCTGTTTTAAAAAAAGACTTGCTTCTTGGATATCTGTTTTTAAAAAAGAAGACAAAATAAGACTTGATTCTTGGAAATCTATGTAAAAAAAAAGAAGAAGAAGAAAAGACTTGCTTCTTGAAAATCTGTTCCAAAAATCTGTTCTTAGAAATCTGTTTCGGAAATATAAGGACAGAATGTTTGTGTATATAGATATAGATAGATATAGATATATATCCTAAAAGCTGCTTTCTAAGAGTTGGTGCTGAACGTTCATTTCCTTGTATACAGTCACTCATGCAGAATCAAGTTAATCTTCATTCAGATTTCCTTTATCTATAGAACCCCTCACAGCTCGCCCCCAAGAACCCCTCATCTCCAGAACCCCTTATCTCCAGAATCCCTCATCCCAAGAACCCCTCATCCCCAAGAACCCCTCATCCCAAGAACCCCTCGTCCCAAGAATCCCTTGCACCAAGAACCCCACATCCCGAGAACCCCTCAGCCCCCAAGAACCCCTCACCCCTAAGAACCCCTCATCCCAAGAGCCCCTCGTCCCCAGGAACCCCTCATCCCCAAGAACCCCTCAGCCCCAAGAACCCCTAATCCCTAAGAACCCCCCATACCCAAGAACCCCACATCCCAAGAATCCCTCGCACCAAGAACCCCTCAGCCCCAAGAACCCCTTATCAATAGAACCTCTCTTCCTTAGAATCCTTTCCCCTGAAAGCCTTCATTTCCAGAACCCTTGCAAGGCAAAAGGAGCACTGGGTGTGTAGGTGGCCACTCCACATACACGCAGGAATCGGCGAAGGAAGGTGCTATTTGTGTGCATGTAATTATGTAACCATGTATACATTTACACGTAACGGTAGAGAGCTTGTGCTAAGATTTTTTTCCCCAGGTTTCTTTTCTTTTTTTTCTTTTTTTCTTTTTTATTCCTACGCAAACTTTAAAGATTGTGCCGTATTTATTTTGTTTATTGGATTCAATTTTGACTGTGTGTGGGGGTTTTTTTTGGTTTTTTTATGAAAGAATTCATTTCTTTGCATTAGATTGTGTTCAAAGTTGAAACGTGAAGCCATACTGACCGTTTATCATGTTGTGTACGAGTTTTATTCACATTTGATAGAAATCAAGTTGCAGCAACGGTTTTTTTTGTTCTTTCTCGGTTTTTTTAATAAGTGTATACATGTTTTTGAACATGGTATCAGAAATGTTCAGGGGAGGGAGAGGGGGGGGGGATGGGTGTTCTGCTGTAGCAGGTAAAATACAAAATGGGGTTTCAGGCAGTAGAAAGGGACATGGATGTTTTCAGCAGAGACCCATTGTGCATCACCGATGCCCTTGTGGGTTCGACATTTATTTCAGAGTTGTTAGAAAAGGAACCCATTTACACACACACACACGGAGATCTCTCTCTCTCTCTCTCTCTCTCTCTCTCTCTCTCTCTCTCTCTCTCTATATATATATATATTATATATATATATATATATATATGTGTATATATATATAGACACACACACACACACACACAAAGTATTATCAGTGGTAAGTGTAAGGCCATGCTTTTTTTATGTTTTTGGTTGGGTTGGGTTGCTTTTTTTTTATCATTAATAGAGGTACAGGTTTTTCAGGCTGCAGTCAAGAGTTAAGCGGCCGGCCAGATAATTGTTGTTACAGTTAGAAGAGAGTTGATGATGGCCAGTATGGAACATCCCTGTAAGTGAACACAATAGACCATAGATCACACAGGAGACTCTGAAGTGACAGCAAAACACTGTAGGAGACACTGAAGTGACAGACTGCAGGAGACACTGAAGTGATGACAAGAGACTGCAGAAGATGCTGAAGTGACAACAAGAGACTGCAGGAGACCCTGAAGTGACAAGAGACTGCAGGAGACTCTGAAGTGACAAGAGACTGCAGGAGACCCTGAAGTGACAATAAGAGACTGTAGGAGACTCTGAAGTGACAAGAGACTGCAGGAGACCCTGAAGTGACAATAAGAGACTGTAGGAGACTCTGAAGTGACAACAGACTGCAGGAGACACTGAAGTGACAGCAAGACACTGCAGGAGACTCTGAAGTGACAGACTGCAGGAGACACTGAAGTGACAGACTGTAGGAGACACTGAAGTGACAGCAAGAGACTGCAGGAGACACTGAAGTGACAACAAGAGACTGCAGGAGATACTGAAGTAACAACAGACTGCAGGAGACACTGAAGTGACAGCAATAGACTGCAGGAGACATTGAAGTGACAGACTTCAGGAGACACTGAAGTGACAGACTGCAGGAGACACTGAAGTGACAGACTGCAGGAGACACTGAAGTGACAGCAAGAGACTGCAGGCGTCATTGAAATGACAAGAAACACTGAAGTGACAGCAAGAGACTGCAGGAGACACTGAAGTGACAGACTGCAGGAGACACTGAAGTGACATACTGCAGGAGACTGAAGTGACAGCAAGAGACTGCGAAAGACATGTCACCACAATAGAGTGGAGGATAGGATTATTTTGACTGACTTGTGACATAATTCTGTGTGACACAGTTATGAAGTTGGCCTCAACACTTTCTGCTGGAGACAATCTGTTCAGAGTCTTGAATAGGCAGTACCAGAAGGAAATTTTAAGTAGTTTTAGTATTAGTCGTATTACATATAACCTGTGTATGTGCGCGCGCGCTTGTGTGTGTTTAGAGATGATGATTTTTAAACAAAAGGAATTTATTTGATTGCCTTGCCATCCTAATTCCAGTCCTTTATTGGTGTGTGTGCTTGTGAATGAGTGTGTGTGTGTTTGTGTGTGTGTGTGTGTGCGCGAGCAAGTTAGGGTTGCTTAAAAGCATGCATGAACCTCTCATTCCTTATTGTCAAAACAACACCCTTACTCAGTGTTCAGAACTCGCACTAAGTTGGTTTGTACACTGTTGTAAATGGACACAGACATGTACTATCTTTACCTACGGAAATCAAAATCCTTATATATATATAAATCGACGATGAAAAAGCATAGAGAGTAGTTTTGATCCTTGAATATTGAATTTTTTGGTCATCTCCTAGCACGGATTTTTGTCATTTTTATGGCTAAATCTATAGCGCTCTTAGGTTCACTAATGGTGAGATTTTTTTTAGGATGCGACTGTTTTTACCCACTATTAAGGTATCCGCATTCCGACTTTGGGGATGTTAGCCAGGGTGTTTACTGTATACATGTACTATTTTACTTTGCCTAGTGCTGGTAAAAAAAAACCACACACACACACACACACACACACACACACTTCACTTGACTTCACACACACACACACACACACACACAACCTCGTGTGCAGACACTAGGCCTGAAATAGAGATAGGCCTAGAAAGAAGAATGCCAGTCAATAACCCTCCATGAGTGTGCGTGCATGTGTTTGTGTGTGTGCTTCTGAATTAGTATCAGTAGACTTACAAATATAGTGCCATTGTGTGTATTACCTGAATTTGAATTTTATGATTAAGTGATGTCCAATTTACTTCAAAGAATAATTTTGGTTATTTATTCTCTTTTTGTTGTTGTTTCAGTTCTTTATTTCTTTGTTTTCTTTCCTTTCCTTTTTTAAAAAAAAGTTTAAATGTAGAGGGGAGGGTGGGAATTGTCTGTTTACTTTTTAAAGGATTGTTTTGTTTTCTTAAGCATATGTGTACATATGAGTATACATACTTATTCCCGCAGGATTTTGGAAATTTTCTAAACTTTTGTCTTTTTGATACCGATCTTGATCTAGCTTTTCCCCCTGATATGTTCGCCAATATTTGGTTTTTCATTAAATGTTTATCATCTACATGTCTTTCCTTATTTCGCTTGTATGTTTTTATTATTATGATTATTATTTATGATTATGACTTTAGATTATAAAACTTAGCATCTGCGTTTGCTTAAAAATTATGTCAGAGCAATAATTATTTTGAAAAGTGCTGCCATCTTTATTGTTTTTATTGTGGCTTTGTGATTATTTTGGAATGGTCATACGATTTTTGGGGGGATAAATAATGTTCTTCATTGACTATTGTTCTTCCGGATGGAAAAAAGATAACCAAAGATTTTTTGAAATGTGCAAAGTTTGCTTTGTGACTGGGGGCCATACCATTTACTGACCAGGAATAAATACATGCATAAATAAATAAAGACAAAACCACCAATCAGACAAACAAAAACGTATATAAATGAATAAATAAATAAAAACTACCAACCAGACAAACAAAAACATACCCTTATCTTCATTTCAGACTTCAGCCTTCAAATGGCTGGTTGTGCTTTGACCATTTTAACCCAACAGCATTAAAAAAAACAGTAAGGAAGCTCGTGCCTGACAAGCATTGGACACGCGTGTCTGTGGACTTGAGAGAAGTTTTCAGGGATGATCCAGAAAGTTGCAAAAACAAAATATACGTAATTATTACCAAACTATGGCAGCATATGTCTAACATCGTCATCGTGTTCATTCACGGTCACCATCAGCATCATTATCATTATCAGCATTATTGTAATGGATTATCATTGTGACTGACTGGAGTCATAATCAACTTGACTTTACCAAGCACTTAGGGAGTTTTGATTTTTCAGTTGGTGTAAATAGTCTCAGCCATCAAGGTCGGTTGAGCTGCCCTGCAGAGATCTGAAATAATCTCTCTCTCTCTCCTCTCTCTCTCTCTCTCTCTCTCTGCAGAGATCTGAAATAATTATTCTCTCTCTCTCTCTCTCTCTCTCTCTCTTCTCTCTCTCTCTCTCTCTCTCTCTCTCTCTCTCTCTCTGCCTTTTCCTCTTTCGGTTTTCATTATTTTTTGGTTGCAAAAAGCATATTGTTTAAATTGTGTTCATACTGTGCTCCTTGCCAAAAAGACTGTATTGTTAATGGCAATAAATTACTTTCAATTTCTCTCTCTCTCTCTCTCTCTCTCTCTCTCTCTCTCTCTCTCTCTCTCTCTCTCTCTCTTCTCTCTCCTCTCTCTCTCTCTCTCTCTCTCTCTCTCTCTCTTTTTCTTTCTTTCTTTCTTTCTTTCTTTCTCTTCTCTATAAACCCGTCTTTATGTAATTCAGTTTTTAATGGCTAGTTCAGCAGTCTGCTAGTTTATAGTCGATCTGTTCTCAATTCTACAAACCTGGACATACAGGAAACTATTATGATAAGAATGATGATAGGAAAACTGTTATGAAACCGGTTATAACTTTTGTCAGTGATGGTCACACAGTTTGTTAATGGTGTAGACTAGCCTAGTCCTTCCTTCCTTTATGTCTCATAAACCGAGGTCCCGTGTGTGAACGCATGCAGAACATCTTGCGCACACGTTAAATCCTGTTCCGCTTTTCGTAAGAGTAGGCCATTGTGTGCCGGTGGGAACAGATGACAAAATTTTACAAATTGCATACACACCGGGCTGGATGTAAAGGGGAAAAAGCATATGATGGCTTATTCCATTAACCTCAACATAAAAGAAAGAATAAATAAATAAATAGTCTTTCCAACAACAAAAAAAGGAGAGAATTGGGGAAAGGGGGGGGGGTCTATCTATCTATCTATCTGTCCCGTAGTCTGACGACCGTGGGGGCACCCTCAAAGACTCAACAACCAGTTCCCTCCATTCCTCTCTCTGTTCTGCCTTTCTCAGGGTTTTGTTGAGTTCTAGGCCTGTCCATTCGCTGATGTTATCCTCCCAGCTCTTCCTTGGTCTGCCTCTTCTTCTTCCTCCCTGGACAGTGCCTTGTAGAACTGTCTTTGCAAGTCCTTTGGATCTTGTGACATGCCCATACCATTTAAGTTTACGTTTTTTCACGATCGTTAGAAGGTTCTCATAGGGTCCAATGGTTTGCTGGATTCTGTTATGCACGCTTTCGTTGCTTATGTGGTCTTTGTAGGAGATGCCAAGGAGTCTCCGAAAACATCTCATCTCCACCGCCTGTACTCTTCTCCAAATCTGCAGTCAGGGTCCATGATTCACAGGCATACAGAAATATGGATATGACAAGGGAGCGCATTAGTCTGATCTTGGAGGGGGTGGGGGGGGGGTAACAAATTGTAATTATCTTCTCTTGGAATTTTCGCCGCCCCGCCGCCGCCCCCCCCCCCCCCCCACACACACACACACACATTGCCAATTTTATTCCACTTTACCGACATGCATTTATGTATAAGCAGAAACTGCTGTAATTGCAACCAGTGTATGCTTCTTCACTGGTTCATTTTGTCATTTACTTTTTTTTTTCCTGCCCTGCTTTACAGTCAGGTATATTGAAGCTGACGACGATAATTATGTCCGAATATGCTGGATGATTTAAGACTGAATGAATGCTGTTAAATTAAACAGGACTGACAATTGTTGTCTCAGTGTTAGTTACACTGTCTAGTTATTTCAAGGTCTGTGTAACGTTGAAAGCCTCTGGATCTAAGAAAGAGATCTGTTGAGAGAGAGAGAGAGAGAGGAGCGTAAATCTGATTCAAACGTTTAATTCTTGCCAATTTTTTTTAAGTTAGGAAAAGGGGATTCTAAATAGTAATAAAAATAATAATAAAAATAAAAGAGATATTAAACCTAGATTTAAAAAGAAAATGTGGCGAGTAGTTTTATAATCCAACAACAAAGCTGGGGGGGGGGGGGGGGGGGGGGGGGTGGGGGTGGATTTGGATTTTTTTCTCTTTTTAAAAAAAACTATTTACCTGCCTAAAAATTGTGTAGCTGGTGAAACGACTGTTACAAGGCTTGCAGAGAATAAGAAGTGATGAATGCCTGTAACTGTTCACTTAGTTGTCATCGTTCACTTGGCTGAGTTCACTTGGCTGTCGTAAAATATAATTATATGGGGAAGTTTTTGCTTTGTCGACCTTCTCCTGAAAAACCTGTGATTTTGTTGTTGTTTTTTTCCTGCTACAACCGTTCATGTTAAAAAAAACCGGTAGTAGGCAAATAGATAGTGACATTGCCCATGCCACACCAACACTTCCCACATGTCGCGTTCATTCATAAAGTTGCGATTTTAAAACTTGTCACCATTTGCCGGTACATCTTCGTTTTAATCTGAATAAATGATGATGATGATGATCTCTCTCTCCTCTCTCCTACTCTCTCTCTCTCTCTCTCTCTCTCTCTCTCTCTCTCTCTCTCTCTCTTTTTCTCTCCCTCCCTCCCTCCTCTCTCTTCTTTCTTTCTTTCTCTCTCCCTTCCCTATCTCTTCTTTTTAATCTGAATAAATGATGCGCTCTCTCTCTCTCTCTCTCTCTCTCTCTCTCTCTCTCTCTCTCTCCCTCCCTCCCTCCCTCCCTCCCTCCCTCTCTCTCTCTTTCTTTCTTTCTTTCTCTCTCCCTCTCCTATCTCTTCTTTTTAATCTGAATAAATGATGCGCTCTCTCTCTCTCTCTCTCTCTCTCTCTCTCTCTCTCTCTCTCTCTCTCTCTCTCTCAGAATGGACACGCGTTGTTATTTCTTCAAAATAGCATTAAACCACAGAGGCCTTTTTCTTTTAATTAATGGAAGACCTAATGGATTTTACTTTCTTTGCTTATTGTTTTACACAAACAATTTAGGGGTAGACGAGATAGACCTAGACTTTTGAATTGGAAGTTTTGGAAGAGAAGGCCATTGTGTGCCGGTGGGAACGATGACAGAACTGACAAAACTGCATACACACGGGGACTGATGAAAAAAGCACATGAATGTTTATTCCATTATTCTTGAAATAAAAGATCAAAAATAAAAGATCAAATAGAATTTTTAAAAATCAAGACACTTCGAAGATGACAAACTAGCCAAAAGCATTATCAGCCTATTCAACAGGGAGGGGGGGGGTTCTATGAAGAAGTCAGGTCGTGCTATGCCCTCAGTCACAAAGCAATTTTTTTTTCAAATATTTCAGCATTATTTGTATTGGTCATGGTGTTGGTGTCTCGTGTGCTATTGTGACGTCAGTAATGATGCGATGTGTATGTTCTGAAGTGCTTTATTAGTGACGTCTTTTGTAGTGATGTAATTTTTTTTTTTACGGTCATGATGGATCAGTGGTGTATTCATTGTGTGTGCTGCCAGAATATTTTCCAGGTTTTCTGTATTGGATGTATCTTTTGTGCTGACAATCAATTAAAATCACCCTGAATCGATTTGACTCGACTCTGTGTGTGTGCGCGTGTGTGTGTGTGCTTTTTAAAAATTGTCTTTCCATTGTAAGTGCTATTAGAAGATAGGAGAAAATATAGGTAGAATGTGTAGGAAAGAGTATGTGAGTGTGTATCGTGTGTGTGTGAGAGAGAGTGGGAGGGGGGTGGGAGAAGGGTGTGTGTATGTGAACGTACACACACACACACACACACACACACACACAAGATTCGAGATTTAATTCCTTTTGCCCCTTTTGGGGGTATGGAGGATTTCAAAGAATTCAACAGGAGAATAAACCTAACAGCAATACACCCCGAAACAATGTAAACACTAACAGGAACTGAAAAGCAAGAGTTCATGGCAAAATGATAAGCAAACAGTGTTAAAGACTCAAGACTGATTTTAAAGTATACAAATTTCTTTAAAAGCACAATCTTCACTTGTGAAAGACAAGTGAAATTTCAAGAAATACCTGCAAATCTTATGAATTTTGAGAGAGACTGGAGAACTTTTCGAAATTTGCATTTCATTAGCCTACGAAAATTATAACTAGACATGGGTTGAAGAAAATGTCGGGGAATAAAACATTGTCCTAAATGTTTGAAGTGGGGACATTCCACGATGAAATGAAATTCGTCCCCTAAAACAGACATACTGCATTTTGAACATTATTCTTTCTTCCCAAGGTATAATATAGAAACGTCCAACCTCAATAGGAAGCTTGTGACAACTACAACGAAATTTTATAAAAGCGTAAACTGGTAGACAAGTTATATATTTTTCCATACCAAAATCGATCTTTTAGTTTTTATAATAAAGGCACCTACTATTATTCCACAGATCGGTTCTCCATTCATTAACACACACAAAAAGTTTGTTTTAAGAAGGCTTTGATACGTGAACTTGTAGAATTGATACTTGAACAAAACTATCTCCCACAAAGTCAAATCCGCTTTGTACTAAAATATTTTGTATCTTTATTTAGCTATGGGATTGAATCAAAGATTTATCATGTAAATCTTTCATCATCAGATAAACATTGGACGATAGCTTTTCAGACTGGATGTCAAGCAGCTGCATCCAGAAACGAACCATTCTAACAGAGACCAAAATGGACAAGGGATATCTGCCCGTTTCTCCATATACTAGCGAAGTTGACATTGTACGCTTTAAACGAAAAATATACTTTAAAAATCTTAACTGAAACTTATCAATTATTGCTAGATTTTCATATCCCCAAATTTCACACACACAACACAACACACACACACACACACACACACACACACTATTCTGTTTAATTGTAAATCATGATAACGCCATAAGATAACTTGGTAATGAAAACAGTTTATACATCCCTTTTACATGGTGTTTTTTTTACACTGCAACTGGAAACGCGCGCGCACGCACACACACACATACACACACACACATACACACACACACACACACACACACACACTATTCTGTTTAATCGTGTATTACGATAACGTCATAAGATAACTTAGTAATGAAAACAGATTATACATCCCTGTAACATGGGTTTTCGTTTTTTTACATTGCAACTGGCAAAACACAAACACACACGCCACAAACACACACACACACACGCACACACACACACATCTACACACACACGGACACACACACAACACGGGGGGGGGGGGGGGGGGGGGGGGGGGGGGGGGCCAAGAAACGCTCCATCACTTCTCTTCTTTCCACTGCGGTTCCCAGTCAGGACCGTTGCAGTCACCATCTTGGAAGTCGTACTCCGCAACACCCGCTAACAGCTGAGCTGCCGGGGACCGCGCCACTTCCGGAAGGGAGGTAAGCAAAGGCACCCGGGCTGCTGACTGCGGCAACTGGTCATCGAAGTAGGTGACGTGCTGGGATGGCCAGTGAGTGGTCATCCTCAGGTGCTGGTAGGCGTGACGCTTCTTGGCCAGGTCCTCAGGCGTGGTCCACCGGGCCGGTGTCATGCAGACCAGCACGACGAAACGCCAACGGTCAGAGTTGGGGCGACCCTTTTCTGGCCTGGACATGACAACAAACAGGTTACAGAATGATGGATCACAGCTGAAAGGTAATAACGGTGCCTTAGAGCAACAACGTTTATCTTAAGATGACTTAGAGCAACAACGTTTATCTTAAGATGACTTAGAGCAACAACGTTTATCTTAAGATGCCTTAGAGCAACAACGTTTATCTTAAGATGCCTTAGAGCAACAACGTTTATCTTAAGATGCCTTAGAGCAACAACGTTTACCTTAAGATGCCTTAGAGCAACAACGTTTATCTTAAGATGCCTTAGAGCAACAACGTTTATCTTAAGATGCCTTAGAGCAACAACGTTTATCTTAAGATGCCTTAGAGCAACAACGGTTTTTCTGAGGGGGGAAAAAAAGCAATTTTCAATTTTTGTCATTTTATTATTTGGTAGAATCTACTGTAAACTTTCAGACGACAAAAAGTATAAAAATAAAAGTTTTTATTAATTTCAAAGATATTTGAGGGAAAGCCTTTGTTGCACAAAATTACTCTAGCAAATTTCACAGGGTACAATCATTTATTATTATGGACTACTGCACAGCATCCTGCTTTTCCTCTAAAAGCTTTAATGCCAATTATCTGGGACAGGGGTCTGCAACAGCAGACATCCAGCTGTGCAAACCCTTCTTGCCTAGGAGTGGATACACTTGGCGGGCCTGGAGGTTGTGTGGTTCTTCCTGCTGAAAACTGATGGCTGGAATGTGATCTTATCTTGGAACGAGGGTCAAGTTTTGTGACATGCCTGCTGTATTTTCTCTGCAAGCAAGGTAGTCTACCTTCACTGCCAGTGTTTTTGCTATCCTGGCCTTTACAAGAAATTCCACTTTCTGCACTAGCCTAGCCTAGCATCGCTTTGAGTGGACATCAAAGTTTCACATGCAGACTGCGAGAAAATTCCGGGCAAAAACAGATCACCAGTTGTAAATATGCATTTATGCGCTTTCTTCTACATGTCTATCTATCTATCTATCTGTCCCGTAGTCTGACGACCGTGGGAGCACCCTCAAAGACTCAACAACCAGTTCCCTCCATTCCTCTCTCTGTTCTGCCTTTCTCAGGGTTTTGTTGAGTTCTAGGCCTGTCCATTCGCTGATGTTATCCTCCCAGCTCTTCCTTGGTCTGCCTCTTCTTCTTCCTCCCTGGACAGTGCCTTGTAGAACTGTCTTTGCAAGTCCTTTGGATATTGTGACATGCCCATACCATTTAAGTTTACGCTTTTTCACGATCGTTAGAAGGTTCTCATAGGGTCCAATGGTTTGCTGGATTCTGTTATGCACGCTTTCGTTGCTTATGTGGTCTTTGTAGGAGATGCCAAGGAGTCTCCGAAAGCATCTCATCTCCACCGCCTGTACTCTTCTACATGTACTACAACATAAAGATGCTATGATAAAGATCGCATCAATACCCATTCTTTCCGAAAACTGAATACTTCCATTCAATCCTCGATTTCTTCTGACCTTTCAAACTTTTCAAATGAGTGTATCTCAAAACTTTCGAAGATGGCTGCTCCGTCGACAGACCTTTGTTGCTCTAAGGCATCAATAATTATATCGTTATCTAATTTCTATTTTGGCCATGGCGAGAGAGAGAGAGAGAGAGAGAGAGAGAGAGAGAGAGAGAGAGAGAGAGAGAGAGAGAGAGAGAGAGAGAGAGAGAGATTCCTCTTTGTCTTTCTCACATAACCTATGAGGTCGTTAGGGAGCGAGGTGTCAGAGACCTCAACTTCTCAAGGGGCCAGCATATTGAGGGCGGCGCCCATCTCCTCTCCCTCGCTGCTTTACCTTCCTTGACCCTAAAGAGGGCAGGTACCCATTTACAGCTGGGTGAACTGGGGGACTTTACTGAAGCCAAGGCGCGCAAACGTTCACCCATCCAACTGGTAACCACGCTCAATGCTTCTTAACCTTGGCTGGGGGAACGCGAGTGCTCTGACCACTGAGCTATCCCGTCCCCCAAAGCTTTTTTTTCCTGTATGTAATTACCTACTGTCAGTGTGGAACAGTATGTATTGACTGCAATATAAAATCACTTGTAACACATGTATATTGTTTCATTTCTCTGGCCTGTGATAGCACTGTAAGTGTGTGTATGGCAGTGTTTGGGTTATTATCTAACTAAGACTTACCACTTGTTCGGCTACAAAAAAACCTTATGACTTCCCTTGCATCCTTTTAACAGGATCTCCAAAACAGAAGGCATACAGATCCACTTGTTGTGTACGTATGTTTGTGTTTGTTTGTTTGCTTATTTGCTTGTTGTGGTTGTTCTTGTTGGTTTATCTTTTTTGTTTGTTTTATTCAGTTGTTTGT
Organism: Rapana venosa; assembly: GCA_028751875.1. Taxonomy (NCBI): domain Eukaryota; kingdom Metazoa; phylum Mollusca; class Gastropoda; order Neogastropoda; family Muricidae; genus Rapana; species Rapana venosa. Next base: position 19,292,870 of record CM054163.1, on the reverse strand, counting down.
ATAGTTTAAGGGTTTTGTGTGTATGTGTGTGAGGGGGGAGGGGGAGGGAAGCAGTTGGTGTGTCTTTAAAAAAATATTGTTTTATCTTCTTTGTTTGTTTTGGTTTGGTTTTTCTTTGC